>CM046383.1:17052883-17176883 GCA_025413485.1 Ficus microcarpa
AATAATATTAAATTCAGCAACATATACCAAATTAAGTAATATATATGGTATATGGATTATATTATACATAAATGGAGATCATCATAGCATGTTATAATTTGTGGTCAAAAATTTTGTAAAAAAACATTTAAAGTATGAACAAAAGAAAAGAAAGACAGAAAAGGGACGGAAAAAAAAAAACCAAACATTTATCACAACTACAGTAACATTCACAGCAGTTAAAAGAAATTGTAAATCATATAATATAATCATCTAACTTATAATAAGAATAATAATGAAAAAAATATTACAAAAAACTAAGATTAATATTATAGTTAGAGACAAGGAAAGAATGGGAGAGGCAAAAACGGAGCATAAAAAAAAAACTAAATACAATAACAAAACTATTTTTCCTATAGCATCATTGCAATACTAATAACAATAATTATAAAATAGATAATACTTATATAATAAAGGAAGAATAAATTCCAATTAACAGAGATGAATATGAATAGTACATGATTAAAAACAGCAGTTTTGCACAAAAATAAAGATAATAATAAGAAAAGGGAAAAAAATCAGATTAATATTTTAATCAAAGGAGGGGAAGGAACAGAGAAACAAAAACGGAGGAAAAAGAAAAAAACTAAACACAATAACAAAACCATTCCTTCTATAGTCTCATTATAATGATAATAACAATAATTATAAAGGAGCTAATTTTAACATAATAAAGGAAGAATAAATTCTAATTAAGAGACACGAATCTGAATAGTACTTGATTAAAAATAGTAGCTTTGCACAGATATGAAGATGTGAAGATAATTAGTTTTCAGAAAAGAGTAGAGTAGAGGATTTCGGTTAACAATTAAAGAAAATTCAAAGGAGAGCAATTAAAAAGGTATTACAGAGAGAGTAATAGTAATATGTAAGAATAAGGTAATAAATGAGGAAAAAAGTATTTATAAGAGGAAATTTGCTAAAAAATTTATTTCCAAAAAGTTTCGTAAAAAAAGTCGGTCAAAAACAGAGAGAATAAATTTTCAACAGACATAAAAACAAAAATACATTAACTCACAATATATCACAAAAAGAAAGAAAATTAAAAATATTAATGACAAATTTAAAGATATGAAAAATCTTTAGCAGTCAAAATAATTAGCAAGTTGTAAATAACAGAGGAAAAACAAATAGCAATAATCTAACCAAAACAGAATGATATAGAAGCATTAAATGCTCATGACAGATCAGCAAAGATAGAGGATAACATCAAAGAACAGAAACTACCTAAATAATCTAGAAAATTGAGTAATCAGAAAATCTAATAATCCATTCAAATCTAACTAAATCATAAAATTGAAATATCAAAGATGAGTGAAAATCAAAAACGGGGGAAAAATTTTGACCTCAAAATGAAGAGACTATTAGCCAAGGAGAAAAACCGAAAAAATAGACAAATACAAACATTACAGAAACAAAATCTTCAATATCTTCCTTTGTATTTCGAATCAGCCATGTCAATAGCTTTGTTACTCCAATCTACAAAAATTAAAAACTCAAAATCAACTAATATATATATATATATATATATATATAAGAAAGAAAAAAAAATACTAACATAAATACAACAAAAAGGAAAACATACCTAAATTTTTTATTTCACTCCTTGCATTTAATTGTATAGTACATTGAAGCTTGTAAATAGAAAGAAAATAATAATAATAATAAAATAAAAACAAAAGGAAAAAAATAAAATAGGGAATCCTTGTCTGTGACTATATATATATATACACACATAGAGGGAAAAAAAAAACCGGTAAAAAACAGATACAAAAATAATGAGGGACGAAAAAATGTAAACAAACAATTTCTATTCAATGATTGAGGGGAAAAAATCCAAGAAAAAAAGTAAAATAACAATAACAGAAACAAAGACAGATCAATCTTAAATTTGAATAACAAAAAAATGACCTATAAAATTTACACAAAAAATGACAAATGGCGGAAAGAAAAGGTGGAAGAAAATAATAAAAATCAAAACTTAAACTCAGTAAACGAAAAACCGAACAACTACCAAAAAATAACATAATTATATAAAACCTAAATGACTAATAAATAAAGAAAACCAAGAATCAAAATTAAGGGAAAAAAATTTCACATCCCGGTGACAAAAAATGAACAATCAACAGTTCATAGAAATAATAAACAAAATGTATAAAAAAGGAAATAAGAAAAGAAATCAAAACCCAAAATTCAAAAAATATAAATCCAAACAATGAGAGAAGAAAAAACCAACACAATACTAAAAACCGAAACAAACAAAACAAAACCAAAAAATTCCTTTTTTTTTTTTTTTTCTACATACACCCATCGGTAGAAGAAAAAAAAAAGCCGAAAAACCCAAAAAAATTCAGATCACAGATAACAACAACAGAGGGGAGCAAAAAAATTTCAACAACACAATAAAAATAAAATGCTCAATTTTTAAAACAAAAATGCATGAACAATAGATGACCAAAAAAATATTTCACAATCTAACTCGAAAATAGCCAAAAAAAACCCTAAATCAAAACCTAGAGTTTAACAAAAATTATTCATACCCGGACAAAAATAAAAAGAAAACCCATCAACAATACATCCACAAACTGAAAAATAGAAAGACAACAAAAAATGAGAAGACAGCAGTCGAAAGGGTAAGAGGAAACAAAAATAGGGTTTCAAAAACAATAAAAACAAAATGCTACACATGTAAAACAAAAATGCATAAACAATAAAGAAGAAAAAAAATATTATACAACCTAACTCAAAAATACCCAAAAAAAAAAAACTCTAAAATCAAAACCTAGGGTTTAAAAAAATTTAATTATATTCTGGCCAAAAAATTTTTTTTTTCCAATCAACATTTGATGCACATACTCAAAATTGACAAAAGATCAAGGAAGAAGAGGTGGGAAGAGAGAAGAATAAGGAATCGGAAAACAAGATCTGAAAAAACAAAAATTAAAAAAAAAAACTGAAAACAACAAACAGGAATCAAACAAAAACACAAAGAACAGAAAAAACATACACCCAAAATTGAGAAGAGAACTGCAAACAAAGCAAAGGTGACACCAAAAGCCCAAAAAATTGAGAACAAAGAAAGAGGAGAACAGAGAGAGCGAGAAAGAGAGAGAAGAAAATGAATAGTTAAGAAAATATGGAACAAATGAGAGAGGCAGCAGACAACCCAAGAACAACAACAATCTAAGGGTTTCGGGGGGCAAAAATGCCAAATCACTGTGCAAAATGTATCCGGTAGAATCAATTAGGAGGGCAAAAAAGGCAAAACACTATAAAGAGGGTAAAATCGTCATGTTCCTATGTAGGCGGAAGGACAATGCTAATATGGGGGGTATTACCGTAATTTTACTAATCATTGAACAGTAATGCACTCCATCCTTTTAGTATATGTATAATATGATAGGTCCTGGATAATTTTATTAGTGTAGATTTATAACAAATAAATAACACAGATTATCCACCTAAAGATTTTGATATTATCCATATGAGATATGTAGGAAGATATACTGTTGAAGGAACAATCTAAATTGATAGTCCGTAGTTATGAAAAAAGTATACTTTGACTTTAATAAGACTGTAAAGTTTGTCTACTTCTATTCTTGCTGGGTAATTTATCTTGACTATTGCAATGAGGTTTTCCAAGTAGAAGTATTGATATATAAATTGAGATTATCATATATTGGACTTAACTTAAAATGATATTGATTTATGTAATAATTCCATTTAAAAATAAATCAATTCACTTTAATGGATATTCTTGTACACATTTAATATTGAGTGAATAAGTGATTGCATATCAGTGCAATGTATTTTTTGATTTATAAAATTGTTAGATGCACATGATGACAATTTCACTTGATAAGTTGGAGATGTATTACATAGATGATGACAACGTTATTCATAAATCTAGAATTCATAGCTCTTTTTAAGAATCAATGTGATTATCTTAGAATGTCATACGAGACTTGGATTAAACAATATAAGAGATTTCGATCATTCTATAATGTGTTTATTGAATGATTTTCTTTTTATAAAGAATTTTATAAATAAGATTTTATCAAGAGGAAATGATAAAAACTTTGATGACAAAAGAATTGTGAAGGTAAAGTGAAATTTTAATCATAATCTCGATTATGAATATCTTATTAATATCTTATTAAGATTCCACATTATTCATAAACAAAAGCAATGTTTATGAGCTTTCGCAACTCAGTGTAGGATCAAAAAGTTTAGTTTTATACTTTTTGATGAAGTAGTCATGAAGTTTAATAGTATAAATAAATTAAATTGAGTTAATTAATTTATCTATTATTATTTTACCTTGATTTTTTGCTTCCATCGGTCCCTTGCTAACCCATAAATTTTAAGAAAACATTAAGGTGATCGAACACTGTGCCAGAACTTAGGACTATAGAGTAAAAGAACAACGCGACATAAAATTGGTGTGATTTGATATAGATATTTAGTTTAATATTTTTGGCCACGAGTAAAATAACTCGTTTAACCACATTTAATGGTTTGGTGAAAATTTTACTTAAATAACCACTCAAATTACACTGCCTCACCCGAACACAGAGTAATTACGTGGCAAAGACCTTTCCTTCTAGCGGAGTCTCTTCTTTCCATTGTGTCAATAGGAATCTATTCGATGAATTTTTATAAATTGCCTTTTTATTTATTTATTTATATTTTTTTTATCACTATGATTCTAATTCTACGCCAAACAATACAATACTACATTCCAGAAACCAATTTCAAAGGATTCAAACAAAATAAATACAAACATATATTAGTTGAATTATCGGAAAGGAAAATTAAAAAAAAAAAAAGGGATTTATAGCTAAATGATTTTTTTAAATAAATGAACCATAGTTTTAAAAATTAGTTAATAGGCTTATTTTTTATTTTTATTTTTCCCCTTGGAATAGTTAATCAGTTTTTTAATTGGTCAATTACTGATAGATTATATGATATAATTAATTCTTGATTGATCATATTATATAATTAATTACTGATTGACTATAATATTACTTACAAATTTTTATAGATTGTGGTTGACCATAAACAATATCACTTATTTTCCGATCAATTAGTGATTAACTATGGATAAATCACCGATTTATCATTAAAAAAAAAAAAAAAAAAAAAAAAAAAAAAAAAACTCTCTCTCTTCCCCCCTCTCCCTCTCCCCACCCGCAATAGCCCCCGTGAGCTCCCCTCCCCTCTCTAACTCCCTCTCTCTGGAAACGTAACCGAGGTGCTTAGAATTGTGCACCAAACTCGGTGACGAGGACGTAGGGCTTGGAGTCGAAGTTGTCGGCAGTGGAGATCCGGTCGAAGGAGAGAAAAACAAGATTGGAGAGGAGGGGGATGCAGCAGGACTTGGCGGCTTTGACGAGGGAGGCCTAGTAGGCAGCTGGGTGGTTGGAGTGGATGATGCCGATGGCGGCATGATGGAGGCCATGTGGGACTCAGTGATAGTGTCCATGGGGGAGGAGACGCATGGGATGGAGAGGAGGATGTTGCGGGTGAGGCCGGTGGAGACTTGGACTGAGTTGGTGGGGAAGTCAATGTAGCGAGGGAGGAAGATGACGTCACATATGTGTAGGAAGAGCCCTGGCTAAACAACCTATCGGCGGCGAATCTATCTTCGTCAAAGACGCCGACGACAGGCCTGACAGAGAGACGAAAACAATATGGCCATTTTCTTAAATAAGAAAAAAAGTTGGACTATCTATTAGACTAGGTGCCTAAAAAAAGATCACTCAATCTAATTTTCCAAAATAAATTTAACAAGACACATTTAAGAATTAAAAAAAAAAAAAAAAAAAAAGCTTAAGATCCATTTGATGAATAAGTTTGAGTTGAAAATATTAAGTTTAAGTTGAAAATTTTTGTTGATTTTTTAGAAAAGACAAATTTTTTCAGAAAAAGATAAAAACTAATATGAAAAAATACAATTTAAGTTTAAACATCAAACGGGACCTTATGGTAAACCAACAGGACTAACTTGTAAAAAGATCAAAAAGAAAAAAAGCACCAACGATGTAACAAGATGAAAAGAAGGACCAATACAAAAAAAGGACCCAAAGAAAAAGACAAAAAAAAAAAAAAAAAGATGTAACAATAAAATCAAAACAACAAAAGGAAGACATGAAAAGAAAACTAAAAAGATAAGAGTTAAAATAAAAGAAATGAATAAATAAATAAATAACTAAAATGAAAAGATAAAAAAATGGTCGGAAAAAAAAAAAAAAAACCAAGTAGCCAAAGTGAGAAAAAAAAAATAAAAAAGGGGTCCAAAACGTCAACATTTGGAGCAACCAAACATCAACAACTCATGGGGAGTCCACGCCTGATGACAATATTGTGACGTGAACTTAAGTCAGAGACTTTCCGTTGACCAAGGAAACAGCATGTGGTCAAGAATCTTAACAGGAAGACAAATCTGTGACTACCAGCGAATGCGACACAAAGGTTGATGCCTCAAAATACAAAGGTGCTTCGGTCATTATAAATACTGACCAGTAAAGACGATACTTCAGGTATAAACGATAATTGAGGTGTAGAAAACTGCTTCGTTTTGGACGAAAGGGAAAGTGTATTATGGATATGTATGTATATATGTATATACATTTGTAGTTTTAAATCTTGCATATCAGAGTTACAGAGGAACCGTAACCAATCACGAAACAAACTTGTAAAAGTACTCCACTTGAAAGCATAACAGCAAACCTTACAAACCATTTACAATCAAACACGTCGCGGTGATACACTCATACCTCTGTACAAGATATTTAGCCTCCGAACAAACCAACCCTAGTGGAAATTTGACTAATAGTTTAGCACTAGCCCTACTATTCCTGGAATACAAAAGGCCATAGTATATATAGATACACACGTACACACACGCACACATGATAGACACAAAAATGAAGTTGGTCTCCTCACAAGCTACTTATGCTCATGTTGTTCAAACGTATATACAGAGTGTCAATGCTGTTATTCTTGTTAGCTTAGCAAACACATCTTACAGCTAGTGAGTTCCTTATTCCTGGTGGGATTGGAACTTGGCAAGCAGCAAGTTACTGCCGTCGGCTACCTACGCAGATAGGATCATGTTCTCCGATTTGAAAGGGAAGTTGCATCCTCCGATGGATTTGGCCCTCTCCACATCAGCATCATAAGATGAAAGCAACCTCCTCTGTGAGGATAATACAAGTAATCAGAAAATTCATGGCCAAATCCAAGCGAGAGAAGGGTGAAAAGGCATGTAAAGAATACGATGCACTGCATGACTTTTAACCACTCAGTGCAAGATGCAAAAGAGGCTTAAAAGAGGCACTGAGTCCAATTTAACGAAAAAATGCATGCTCTTTTATCTGGCTGGAGAGAAACTTTGGGAAAATCATGAAATGAACAAAGAGGCATATGCAAAGAAGATTTCAATTCCTAATGGCATAGATCTGGTAAGAATCCCCCAATAACCTTGAGGAGTCGGAAAGTAATACTTGAAACACAGACTAAAAGGGAACTTAGTGGTAAGCCCACAAGTTATATCAACAAAAGTAATATCTCTTTTCCACAAGAAACACAAATTTTATTATGAAATCAAAAGAAAGCATTAACGAAAACAGGATGATATCTGCCAAAAGATAAAACTTTAGATTCAGTATGCCCAACAGGTACTAAAATGTGATGCTAGGTCACAAAGATTGGGAAGGGACGCTTAAGAACCGTATTGCTCACTGATAAAAGTCACTGTCAGACTAGAGCTGCACAAATCATTACGTTACTAGCTATAGTACCACGTAGAGTTCCTAAAACTTATGTATTAGTGTTCATACAATCATATCAAAAGAATGTTCAAGGATGCCCAAAACAAAGTTCAGGTTAGCAGCCAGAAAAAACAAAATAAGAGTGAACATGATATAGCTGCAATTTGTGAGGCTCAAACATGGCATTCCATTGTTGCAAAACTTTCAGAAAACAAAAAGAACTAGGCTCACCGATGGCATACAAATTGTCTCAAGGTCTATTTTACTCCAACAGCAACTAATATAACATGTTCTAAACAAGTATAACAGCTTGATGCTAAAGTGAAAGTAACACCAACTTGAAAAAATAAATAAATAAATAAAATAAAAACTACCTTAGTCACCCCCCTACAGGAGAAACATATATTAAATAATGACATGAAACTGAGTGCAATTCCACATGAAAACAGTGGAATCCTAATGCAACTACATGTATCGTGTCATCAGCCTATCATAATGCCTAGAAATGGTAGTGTTAAGGGAAACAAAACTCACATGATCCTCAAACTCTGGACTCATCAAATTAGCTGAGAGGTTCCGCATCAACAATAACGCCTGGTAAAAGACCAGATAAATCATTTGCCCCAGTAATGAGAGAGAGAGAGATTAATATTAAAGACTGGAATTGTTTTTTACAATGACAGCAATCCGAAGTCATGGAATCAAAATGACATACCGTTTCCAAATTTATTGGAGTCATTTGCTTCAATCTCTGCAAGTGACCAGTCTCATTAGGGTCAAAGACACTTCCAATGAAACTATACACTTGAGCAAAATCGGGCATAACTGCATAGTCACCAAAAAAGTTCAGTGAATGATAGTAAGAGTATCTCCAGAACTGCATACAAATATGATGCAAATTTGATCCAAACTTTAGTACTGGATCTAACATTTGGACCAGTATTGTAGATTTAAGCCAAAATATCGTTGAATTGATCATAGACTTGCAGCAATTATACTTTTCTTCATCTACGGTGTAAACCAACTTAAAGAGCAGCAAATTCATCAAAACAAAAGCAAATAACATGAAAATGGTACAAGCTTTCTAAAAACAAATAACATAAACTTTGTTGCCAATTCATTAGTTGACCATAGAGATGCAACAATTCTATCATTCTTCCTTTTAAGTGTAAAAGGAGGCAACAATTATCAAGAGCAGCATATTCATCAAAACAAAAATACAAATATCATGAAAATTCATAGAAGCTTTGTCAAGAAAATGACATAAACTTCGTATCAAATTCATACCTATAGAGACAATTTATAATTAATAAGGGTGAAAAGAGATACTACATATTTTCCATTCAAATAGGGATGCCCAAGTTAAGCCCGAAGGCTGGTATTCGATCTCACCCCGTTTAAGAAGCTACCACAAACGACACCAGTTTATACTTTCATCAATGAAGCATACTCTAGAAGTGTATACAAATATACGGTTTTCAGATATCAAATGACCAATTACCTCTCATTGCCTTGGAGTGTACCCGAGGATTCATTGTTTCACTGGTTGACCAAGTCCTTGGAGCGCTTTCAGTACTACTGCTATAGCAGGAATTATTTGCAACAGCTGGTACAAATAATCCTCCATCATCTGAAAGAACGAAATAATTACTATCACAAACAGTATTATTAAATTTAAATGGACTAATTAGCCAAGTTTCATCAGGTAAAGACTAAGCAGGAGCAACTGAAACCTGTAGTCACTTGCACGACATTGACTGGTGGCACAGAACCATAACTCCAAGGGGACAATGTGGCACTGGTTACAGGATTTCCAAGTGCAGATGATGAATCTGGTCTGTAAACATATCCAGGCTCAAGCGAAGCAGTGGGAGATTGAAATTGCCCAGAAACATGAGTAATATTTGGAGCTGCCAGACATGCTTGGGACCAATCAGTATTAAGAAAAGAAAAGAAGAGGAACACTTACGAAAAAAGAAAAAAGAAAAAAGAATAAGAATATAGATATATACTATGCACACCGCTTTTAGGGGCTTTTTGGGGGTATGGATGAGCAGCCTTCCGCTTTGGTCGCGGGGGAGGAACATGCTCACTGGTTCCGCTCTTCTGGACTTTAAGAAAGTACTTCTGTGCGTGGCTACGTATCTGTGGAAGCATACAAAGCAATTAAAGATTGCAACAACTATAAGCTCAAAAACAAGACAGCGGTAAGCCAAACTAGGCACAGGGTTATGGCTCCAAGAAGTAAAAGTGTAGCAGACACAGGATAGACTTTAAATAGTCAATAGAATGTTTCGCCTACAGCTTCCTGATAAACTACAAAAAAAATAATACGCAACTACGATAAGAAAAGTACCTGAATAACAGTTTTTGAACCAACAAATGCTTCAATCTTCTTCCAGTCACGATCAAATCTGAGAGAATAGAGCAAACAAAAAACAAGAAAACGCTCCGATCAGTAAGCATATGACCTAAAACATTAACGCAATTGAAATATCAGTAGTGGGTAGCTCATTTTCAATTTCCGCTTTATCACATTATTAGGTGGAAATTGTGACGCATAAATCCCAAGTGATTCAATGCCTAATCAAATTAAAAATTAAAAATTAAAAAAATCAAGCTGTTTCACTCTAGCATTTAATGCCAAGTCATTTCTTGATTTCTAGGAAATTGATTTATCTAACCATTATTACTCACAAATAGTCTACTACAACTGCTAACTTGGTTGCAATGAACTTTAACTTTAAACGGATGAAGAAAAATCTCAGAAATCTTATAATGCAAGAGCAAGTTTTACTCTACAAGAGAATTGTATAACATATATATATATACACATTTTATTTGATGAAAAAATAAAAAATAAAAAAACTTAAAACATACAGAACATCTCATTTCTTCAAATTCGAAAGCTGTTCCATTACTCAAAATGTAAAATCAAAGTTCTACTTAAATTGGATTATTACCAATTATCAAACATAAACCCTAAACACCAAAGAAAAGGAAGAAAGTTTTTCCAGTCAAGAATTCTAACATCTTCAATCAGTTATCGCACATGATTAAAATATATATATATATATATATATGTAAATTTATATATTCGTCTAAATTCATCGGCGACTTACAATTGGAGAGCTTCTAGAAACTTGTCGTGCTCTTGCTCCGTCCAGCTCTCACGAGACTTGGTGATTGTATACGGCTTCCGGATCTTCTTGCTCGGATCCTCCGTCAACGGCGCCGAAGTATCCGTCGCAGCAGCTGCCGCCACCACCGCCGAATTTGCCGGGGGAGGCGGAGGCGGAGGCGAAGGCATCGAATTGAGGCCGGGGAGGCCCATATTCATGGGATCGAAGAAGTGAAACCCTTGCGCTGGACTCGGATTCACAGACACCATAAACGCTCCTTCTACTCTTCGCTTCTCTTCTCTTCTCTCAGAGTGTGAACAAAACAAAACCACACAAAGAAACCTGTCTTTAAAAAATGCTGTTTTGTTTTTATTCTCGGTTTTGAAAATATTTCGAGTTTTCCTTTTCGGTTTTTACGATTTGTGGGGTTTTAATTGGGGAAAGTCAGACAGTGACAACTAAAACGGAGATGTGGTTTAGAAAACTCAACCGCCTTCGGACTAAACTTGTGACTCATATTTATAGAGAGAGAGAGAGAGAGAGAGAGAGGAGACAGAGTGTGGCTATATTCTCGGGGCACGAAATTTGGTAACACCGGGAATTGGCAACCGTACACGTGGCGGGATTAGTTAGGCCGATTAGGACCTACGGGTATTTGTAGGTAGGGGCGGTGGTAGTTTCGTGTACCCATGCGGGAAAACTTTTACGTCATAATTTTGTGGCTCGCTCGTTTGTTTCTGATTCTCCTGTGATTCATTTATTACAGGAGATGTATAATTGTCCTGAAATGCGGTCAGTGGATCCGCGCAAGTCGGAGAATTAAGATCTTTTTAGTGTGTTTGGTGGAGTAGTTTGAGTTGAGATTTTTTAGTTGTAATAGTAAATTTTTTTGAATTTTCAGAAAAGACAAAAAACTTTTTGAGAAAAAGACAAAAACTTTTGGGAAAAAAGACAAAAAACATTTTGAAATGAACATTTTGAAATGCTCCACCAAACATAGCAATTAAAATTAAGTTGAATTTTAGAATTATATATTTAATTGATTGAAGTTTAAAAAGTATTAAAATTTAAAATGTGTTCCTAAAAATTATTGTGGATATTATTTTGTTTGCCTTAAAATTTTGGGTCAATTTGACATCATTGTGCTGAGAAAATTTCTGATGTAACTGTGTTGGCTATAAGTAGGTAGTTGTTTGGCAAAGTTTCTTCAAAGTTGTTGTAAATACTAAAAACAAAATTGTGGGTGTTTGATGAATTATAAATAAAGTTATTATGCATGTACATAATGACTAAAAAGGATATATCATATTTTTGTTTAATAAATACTCTAGTATACAATTTTTATTTTATAATAAAATAAGTAAAAAATTATATTTATTCAAGACGATAAATTATACATCAATGTAAAATTAAGTATAATTTATAATAAATGTTTTTTGTGTAAAAAAAAATACTGTTAAGGTATAAATTATAATTTATAGTACGAAATTATTTTTAAGATGAAAAAATGTATCAATTCTAAATAAATAGTTTTTTTTTTTAATTTGGTATGGAGATAAATAAATCGAGAATATTGGACTTATTATTTATTGTTAAGGATATTTTAGTAAATTTATAGAGTAACAGTAGAAGCAGTTGTGTAGAAGCAACCCTAACCTGTTTTTCAAATTCTTTTGCAGCAAAACAGTTTTTAGAATCTGTTGGACAGAAGCAGAGTTTACCAAATACCCCTAACTTGTTGTTGATTATTTAATAATCTAAAAGCAATGTCAAATGGTCCCTCTATGTTAATAAAAAAAAAAAATCATCTCATTTAGATTTAGAATAGTAAAGTTATGAACTTTTAAAATTTGAGTTTTTAAGTTATAGTTAGAGTTGTGAATAGTGAAATTAAGTTAATTTTTCAAAAAAAATACAAAACATGATTAGAGTTGGATAATTTGACTGGATGAACCAAATATGTGCTTACTATACAATAGTTTTAGTAATTAGATTAATTGTTTAATTATTTCATTTATATATCTTCCATTGTCAATTTTTAAGATTTATAACGACAGATATGAATATTGAAAAGTTAGAGCAATTAAGTATATTAATTGATGAATTATTTGTATTTTGTTATTTTGACTCATTAATTTTTTTTCATTTTAACAAATTAACTCTCAAAATTTTTTTTGGCAGTGACTGAAATTTGCAATATAATTTTGAAATTTAATGACGATAATCACATTTCTACCGCATTTTAACGGAAAAATATATAGAAAAATAGTTATACTAAGGGGAAAATACTCTTCTCTAAAAAAAATTGCAAAATGTTCTCATTTTTAAGTTTAATAATAACAAAGAGGACATTTTGTTAGTGTAATTATTTTTGTAAATTTCATGTTTACATGCAACTGATATGCCAATATTATTATAAAATCTCTGAAATCTTTTCTCAATTTTAATGCCAAATAAGACTATGCAATAGAAAACGCAAACTATTAGACTAAACCAGTAAGAACCACCAAAAAGTTATTCGAAATTGGATCACATTGTTTAAAAAGGCGATCGGGTTTAGTAACATAGTAAATTTATATATATATATATATATATATAATTTTGAGGAACAATTTTGACGTGGACCTTTCCTCAATTATATATATAATATTTTTGTAACATAGTAAAATTATATACGTATATTAAATGAGAAGGGATAAGTTTAGGTTCAGGTTAATTATTTGAATACATAATGTTTTTATTTTTTGTTTCTTTATACTTTGAGTTTGATAAAAGAAAAATGAAACATACCACTTATCAATACTAGCACGAGGGACATGCCCAAGGCATGTCCATTTGGTGACAAGTTTTGTTTTGTTTTGTTTTTTGTTTTCCTTTGAAGTGTCTTTTTTGCCCCCTGAATTTGCAATTGTTTAATTAGCAATTGTTTAAGTCAAATTAAATAATGAAAATATATAAGTAGATGTGTTATTAACTCAAAATCACATACATAAATGTGATTCAATTCAATATATAAGGTACGTTGTTTTGATAACCTTAAAATGCATGGTATGTTACTGATCTATTAGCTATTGAATGTCTAGGAACATGATATTTTGTCATCATATAGATGGTCTCACCTATTGCTTATCCTTAACAATTTAGAGGACATGAAGACACCATTAACCTTGTTTTGTTTGCTACCCAAAAAAAAAAAAAAAAAAAAAATCCCTCAAAAATAGAAAAAATTTACTTATGTGAGCTAGGTTTCAAGAGGAACTGGTATGATTACCGTCGATGGTAAAATCCACAGTCGAATCGGATCAAGTTGGGTTAAGGCCTACAGCTATATTATTGAGCTAACCAAGTGCGTGTTAGATTGACTGATTGAATTAACTACAAAATAAATGTCAAGAATGTTAAAAATAGAAAACACAAGAGCGTTATAGAGGTTCACTCTCAATGTGAGAGATAGTCCTCTTTGGTGGCTTCAAGGTTTCGCTATCATTGATGTAAAGTACAATGAATGCCATAGCAGTGAGAATGGGAAAAAAAAAAGATAGGAAATGCAAGAAATAGAGAGAGATTGCAGGAAGTAGAGAATGGGAGTGGAGGGGATTCTGGGATGATTCCAGATGTCTTGGGCGAATTGGGCGTGATCTCCATATGGCATGGGTGAGGATTGATAAAGATTGGGATCCTTTGAGCATGTGACTATGCCTCCTATTTTTAGATGGAGATTGGTAGCTTCAGTCGCCTGATTTGGTGCAGATCTTACCATATTTGCTAATTGGAAGTTGCTTCCTTTGTTCTTGGTTGACTTTTATAAATAACTTGCCTTGTTGAATTGGGGAAAGCCTCTTTTTAAGCTAGATTCTTTCCTTGCTTGCTTGTAAAAGTAAATATGGCAGGTTTTATGATCTTTCTACGTGATGACTTTGAGAAGGTGCTTGATTCTTGAATTGACCTCCTTGCTTTATGATGCCACGTGAACGGTGAAAGATGAGGTACGAAATCTGACCTCAATAGTAAGCCCTCCACTCTTTAGTTGATGAAAATCGACTCAAGGAGTGTCTTGTAGTTGAGCACGTTGGTTCAACTGAAGAGTTGATGACTTGGTTCGATTGTTTCTCGGGTCGTTTGATGTGGCTGCTTAGCAACTGACTTCTCTTGGGGCATCGCTGCAAGTCAATTGGTGGTAGTCCATGATGGGGAAGCGTATGGAGTAAGTCCGAGGCCTTCTTGAGGATTCAAATGATGTCATGCGTGGCCATTGAGATTGTGCAATCGTGGCCGTCGGATTAAGGAGTGGGAGTTAATGAAATTTTTTAGGTTGATGAAAACCCAAATTCTTCCCTCTTTTCTTCATTGCCATGCCTTCAAATAACCATTGCTAAGGTAAGCCCCCATTTTCTTCTTTTCTTTTTCAAATTTTTGCTTTGATTTGTAGAGGTTAGGCTCGGAATCCTCCATGGTTGCGATTTGGGGTAGAAATTTGTCAAAACCCATATGATATAAGTTTGCATTCTTCATGAAGAGAGAGAGTCTCGATCCCAAAATTGATTTTGATTTTTGCTTTTCCTAGGATAAAAAGAACAAACGGTGAAGAAGAAAAAAGAAATCAAAAAATTTTTCAAACTTACCTAGGATGGAGAAGATCATGGCGATGTTAAGCAATGCGATTCAAGTGGGCGGATCGAGCGGTCTTGACTCAAGTCGGTACTACCACCGTGAGCCGTCGGTGACTCCAACGGAGGAATTCGTCGATAATGATGAAGAAGATGTCGTTGGGGCCAAGAAGAGGTTTGTCGGACTAGGCTATCTTGAGGAGAATTCAACCTAGAACCCGACAGCCAAGGAGATCGAGTCACGGCGCAAGATATTTGGGATCCTGAAGGGGATCGAGCTTTTAAGTTCCCCACTCATCTAAGTGAGCAAATAGCACCATGCTAGTTGGTGCTTTGTACAAGTTGTCCTTGCTGTCAAGGATGAGATTCCCATTGCCAGAGTTGGCCTCTGAGCTTTTCCAATATTATGGGTGTGACACCCCGAACCACCCACCTGACACTCACGCGGGG
The DNA here is from genome assembly GCA_025413485.1 of Ficus microcarpa. Lineage (NCBI taxonomy): Eukaryota > Viridiplantae > Streptophyta > Magnoliopsida > Rosales > Moraceae > Ficus > Ficus microcarpa. The sequence goes on from CM046383.1 coordinate 17,068,880, forward strand.
CCGATCGCGCGGATGCGGGGCGCCGGAACCGTCGCATTCATGCTTCATACTTACTTTACTTTAAAAATGCGGAATAAAATTTTTTTTTTCTTTACTTTAAAAACTTCTCTTGAAACTTGAAAACTTAAACTTCTCTTTCTTTTAAAACTTGCGACTTCATCTTAAAATCTTGACTTGAAGCCCATGCACAAAATCGTGCATCATACTTTAAAACATTCCATACATACTTTAACTTGACATTAACATACATGAAAAACTTCATAACTTAAACATAATGCGGAAAATCATGCGTAGTGGTATCCCACACCACCCTTCACTTGCTGCATCATCTCCAAGCCCACCAAGTAAGGCTACAAGCCTTTATATCTCTACCTGCAGTATGGAATATATCTGATGAGCTTGCGCTCAGCAAGTACAAATGCGATCTCACAAAAAAAATTTCATTTAAACATCTTGAAATATACTTCATCATAAAACATATACATGAACCATTTATGTTCATTTATGCATTTCCTTTTTAACTTGTACTTATCTTTCATATGGGCCCCATAGTGTACGTACCCTTAACATATAGCGCGCCTCCAGATACAGTTAGGGTTTGCAAGGTCCCTAACTGCTCTGGGAAACATGAGTGTTACACCCTCCCGCATCAACAAGAGAGCGAATCCATAATTTGAACAAAAAAATCCTCCACCTTGGGGGAGGTTGGGACGACACTTTACTTGTGTATTTTTACCAAGTTACTTATCATTAGTGAACATACTTTATGATGTCACAAAATCATTTCTCATACATGCTCATGACATATTTTAACATAACATGGCCGCTTTAAAACATGACATCGTTAAAATATGGCAGTCTTTAAAATTCTTTAAATTATGGCCTCATTAAAACATAATAGCTTTAAAACATAGCATCTTAAAAAGCATAGCATTTAAACATCGCATTTAAACATAGCATTTCATATTTAAACATACATTACTATTTTTTCATACCACAGGTGAGGTTTATACTTACCTTAGGTCCTACGCTCTTGACGTAACATTCCTCGTGATCCATCAACAGGTTCCTATTCCTGTTTCAATTGAGGTGTAAGATAAGGTTAACTTATCTTACCATAAACCATGATATGTGATGTTGGTATCCTAACCAACATCCATGAACAATCCTAGATGTGTGTGTTGTATGTCCCCTCTAATATCTCTTGTAAACCTGATTGGTCACTTCCTTCTTCTTGGGCTTATGTTTTACTTTTTCTTGGTTCATAATCCATTGGGTTATTATCTCTTCAATAACCCTAGGTCTTAGCCCATTTCATTAATCTTGTTATCCCTTAGGGTTATATTGGGTAACCCCACAGGTTAAACTTTTGGTCAATCCAAGTTAACATGTGGTCAACTAAGGTCAACCCCATTTGGGTCTAACGTTGGACTTTGGGCTTAGCCCGGTAACTCGGACATAATTCCGGTTACCGTTCGTAGTCGGCTTGATTACCCATTTTTATCTTAAAATCTCCATTCCTTGATTTTTGGAAAACCTTATATAATCATCTTCCAAAAATCCATTTATTTGCTTGTAAAAACTCTTACTTCATTACTCTTGAAAATACTTGGCCAAAATCATCATTTTCTTTACTTCTTAGAAAAACGTGGAATTTCAATTCCAAACCTTAAAATTCCACTTCTCTTCTTAACTTGAAAAATCTCATTTTCCTTTAACTTATGGAAAATTCCATTTTTCTTCTTAACTTGAACACTTTTGGTGAAAAATCCCCAAAACTCTTTTCTTTAACTTGTAAAAATTCACTTTCTTAAAATAGAGCTTTATAAAATCATTGAGTACCGAAAACTATCATTGGAACAATTTTCATAGTCAAAACAATGGTTTAAAGACAATTTTACACTTTTTAGAAAGCCTTTGTAAAACTAAGGTGCTGGAATTTTCAGATTCCCTGCGCACCCTTCGTAAAACAAACCCAGTTTAAAAATCCGTTCATAATCCGAAAAAATTTTCTTCACGAAAGTTGTAGCTATCGAAAAATGCTAAAACTTTCATGTTTTGCATAAAACCCAGTTCTGGCTAGATCAGTACCAGTTTTCGTTTGAATGTGGCTGATCCTGAAAAACGGAGTGAAAACTGGCCCCAGGGATCAGCCACGGGTTTTCATAAAAACGAAGGCTTTTGGAGCCTTATTTTGAGATTCTGTCCACGTTTCTCTCTAAAAAAAGTTGTTCCGAGCAACTTTCATTTTTTAACTTTTACCCCGTTTGGCCTCTAAGGGCCTGATATTTTCACTTTCCCGAAACTGGCCAATTTCGTATCCGAAATGGCTGTTTCGGTTGCTTAATCCGGTTTTACGTCCTAGTTCGCGGATTCTAACTCGACCGATCACATCGGAAGCCTATACATAAATCAAGTAACATTTCTAACGTCCCATACATTCATTCTTGCCCATCCATCACACCCATGCAGCCCACACAAGCCGAAAACCCAAGACTTGGCTGCATGGTGTTCTTGCTCTTGCATCCATTCATCAAGCATCACATTCATCATTTTCCATCTACCAAATCAGCCACTGCCTTAGGGCTGATTTGTGACCAAAACTTAGGGGACATTATCATCACATCTAGCATGCATCCTAACCATTTTTCAAGCATAAAATCATGCAAGCAAACATCATTAACAAGCCAACCAAACCCTAACTCCTAATCAAGCACATACACCGAAATCAAGAGCTAAAAAAGAGATGGACTTATGTCCTTACAACCAACTTGAATCACCATAGAAAAATGCTTAACTTGAGCTTAAATCCAAGATTGGTTCAAGAAATTACCTTAACCCAAGTTAGGGTTTGAAAATCCCTTTTGTTCCTCCTTGATCCTTGCTCACGGATTTGGCTCCACCAAGGGACCCGAAATCCTTCCTTTTGGTTCCTCTCAAGAACCGAACTTAACCTCATGATCTAGCCCTCAAAATTCCATATTTTCTTCTTCTCTTTCACTCCCCAAAAGCCACGGTTTTGGTGCCCAAAATGGGTCTCCAAACTCACAAAATCTCTCTTGATTCTCCCTAGCATATCCGAACAACACACAAGCACAAGCCCTCAGATTTTTTTCCAGATTTCTTTCCTCTTTCTCTCCCTCTCTCCCACGGATTTTGGCTGGAAAATTTGGCAGCATTTGGCTGCTTTTTGTCAATAAAAATGTGGGTTTATGAGAGGGGTATTTATAGAGGAAAGAAGGAGTGTTGAACACACTTTCTTTTCCACAAAAAGTGGCTTTATCCCATGCCTCACATGGCTGCCGAATTTTTGGGGGAGGATGGAGAGTTGGCTGCCGAAAATGAGGAAGGGAAAAGGATAAGGAGTTGGTCAAACTTTCAAGTGGAAAGGGGGAGTGGTTGGACAAGGTGATGTGGAGGCTCCTAGGCCTTTCCTTTCCCATTGCTAGCTCACACTTTTTCCCTTATTTTGTGATTTTTCTCTTGTCCTTTGACTCCTTGAATTAAACTTTTTCTTTGTCTTTCTTTTCCTTGTGCAGTTGACCATCAAGGGGGGAGAAGTAGAGTTCCACATAGCTAGCTTAAGCTAGTGAGATGTGATGTCATGAGCATGGGTGATGGTCCTTTTTGCTAGGCCTTGATTTATGGCTTGTTTGTTTTTTTTTTTCTTTTGGCATGTGATTGCTGAACTTCATGGGGGAGGAGTGGGGGCTGTTGATGGCTGAAAATAGGAGGACAAATGACACTTAATTGGGTGATGGAGAGGACACGACACCTTACCAATTTAGTTCCCATCTAGTTAGATCTTTAGGGAGACATCATCCCTTAATTTAGGGCTTTGTTTCACACCTTTTTGTCCTTGATTTTCTTTTCTTTCATTTCTTCCTTGTGCTTGCCGAATTTTATGAGAGGAATGGGAGTCCACATGTGCAACTTGAGTTAGTGGAAGGTGATGTCAAGGAGTTGATGTCATTTTCCATTAGCTCCCACAATGCCTTGTTTGGCCATTTTGTTTTTTTCAAATTAATTCTTTTTTTTTTCCTTTTCCTTGGTGTCACACAGATATTAAAATTACTGTGCTCCGTATTTTGGTTCAAAATTCTTCCTTGAAAAATTGAACCGAAAACTTTCTTTCTCCAATTTTTCAGAGACATTTTTGCCCTTAAATCTCTATTCGGTGTGCTTGATTTCTAGGGTGGTTTTTACGGCTTATTCTTGCTTTCTCGACCATAAAAAGTCTTTGCAGTCTCTTCTTATACGGCAATTCATCATTTTTCGAGGTCAACATTTTTGACCCGTCATTGGTCAAACTTTGACTTTTTTGGTCAATGTTGACTTTTTCGGTCAAACCTTTGACTTTCTTAAGATTTCATCCTTTTTTATTCTTTTTCTTTCCTTTTCGTTCTTTTTGACTCAAAATGCCATTTACCAACCTCGGCATTTTATTCCGAGTCTCATAGCCGGTTTAAAAGAAAATTCTAACATTGGCTAATAAAATTACGAATTTCACATGTGATTCATAATTTTTCATGAAAACACCTCATAAACATAACATGCGGACTTCTAATTTCTAATAAAAAGAGAAATCTTAAGTCCATGAAAATTCCGGGTATTACATCCTACCCTCCTTAAAATATTTTCGTCCTCGAAAATTGGATAATTCTACGTGGCTTTTCTCAAAATCCACCAGACATCCATAATGGTCTGTTCATGTGCCCATTTTTAAAATCTTAATGGGGTCACATCTTTTATACAGAACCATAATCTTCCTTATATTTTATCTTATTTCATACCTCATATCCTCGTACTTTCATACTTTCATGCTTACTTTCGTTATTCTTTCATTCCTATCGTCATATTTTCATCATGTTCATCGTATAAAAGAGTGTTGTACGGGATGTCAGTGGTGGATCTCCTGTGCTTTAGTCATTGAAACAGAACTCGTCATCTAAGGGAAGGCTCATCTTGGTGTTAGGATTAGTGCCCTCAAGTGAAAATTTGTTCATGTTTTTGAAATTTATCTATCAATAAATGCTATTTATTTATTTCACATATCGATAGTCCAGGATACTTTAATTAGTATAGATTTGTTACAAGCAAATAGCACCAAGATTATCCGTAACAACTTTAATATTATGCATAAGGAAGTTTGCGGAATGATGTAATATTAAAGTAATAATCTAAATTAAGAGTCCACAGCCATCAAGCAAAGGTTGGCACTTTGACTTTGGTAAGACTGCAATGTTCGTCTACTTCCACTCTTATGGGATAGTTTGTCTTGGCTATTGAAATGGGGCTTTCCAACTAGAAACATTGATATATATATATACATATATATATATATAAGGGGTTTATCATATCTATTAGACCGGATCTAAAGTGATATTGATTTATGTAATAATTCTATTTAAGATAAATCAATTCACTTTGATGGATATTCTTGTGGACATCTTAATCTTGAGTGGATAAATGATTGCATATCTATGTGATGTATCTTTTGATTTATCAAAGAGTTAGGCACCGAAGTAATGGCAACCTTTAATGGATAAGTTGGAAATGCATTGCATAGAAGATGACAACGCTCTTTATAGATTTGTAATCCATAACTCTTTCACGAGAGTCAATAATATTTTTTTAAAGTGCCATTCGGGACTTGATTAAACAAAAGCAAAAGTTAGTCAAGTAATTTTCAAAGTTTCTTGATGTGTTTAAAAAGCTCCGTATCAATATTCCTTTTGCCAATGCGTTGGAGCAAATGCCTAGCTATGTGAAGTTTATGAAAGACATCTTGTCTAAGAAGGGGCGGCTAGGTGATTTTGAGACCATTGCTCTTATGGAGGAGTGTAGTGTTGTTCTCCAAAAGAAGATCCCATTGAAACTCAAGGATCCTGGAAGCTTTACAATTTCGTGCACAATTGGTATTAGAGCTCTATGTGATTTGGGTGCTAGCATCAATTTGATGCCTCTTTCCATTTATGAAAGACTTAGTTTGGGGGAGGCAAAGCCAACAACAGTGACTCTACAACTTGCCAATCATTTACTCAAGTGTCCAAGAGGAATTATTGAGGATGTTCTTGTGAAGGTGGATAACTTTATCTTTCCGGTGGATTTCATTGTTCTTGATATGGAGGAAGATTGGGAGATCCCGATTATTCTTGGGAGAACATTCTTAGTTACCAGTAGGACTCTCATTGATGTGCAAAAAGGAAAACTTACTATGAGGGTTCAAGACCAAGAGGTAACATTCAAAGTGATGTTGTGGATTATTATATTCATCATGTGGTTATGAAAAGTTTACCGACAGACTCACTTAAGGCCTCTTTAGTTAATTCTTGTGTGGTGGAAAATGTAGAATCCTTGGAATATGTGATTTTTTTGGAAGCTTTTCTGCAATACACTAGCTCTAAATCTCAGTTTGAGTTGTTAGATACTCCATCATTTACGGCTTTTAACATAAAGCCATCCATTGAGGAACTACATCATTAGAGCTTAAGCCATTACCTAGTCATCTTTGGTATGCCTTTTTGGGTGAATCATCTACTCTCCCCATGATTATCTTTTCTTCACTTGATGATGTACAAGAAGACAAGTTACGTAGGGTGTTGAGAGAATACAAGATGGCACTGGGTTGATCTATAGCCAATATTAAAGGGATTAGTCCCTCAATTTGCATGCACAAGATCCTTTTAAAGGATGATTACAAGCCCACCATTGAGCACCAATGTCACTTGAATCCGATTATGAAAGATGTGGTGAAAAAGGAAATTATAAAGTGGCTTGATGCGGGAATCATTTATCCCATTTCTAATCGTTCATGGGTGAGTCCGATGCAATGTGTGCCAAAGAAAAGAGGGATGACGGTGGTGACCAATGACAATAACGACCTCATTCCTACTAGAATGGTGACCGTTCGGCGTGTGTACATGGACTATCGCAAGTTTAACAAGGCCACTTGTAAGGATCATTATCCTTTATTGTTTATTGATCAAATGCTTGATAGGTTGGCTGGACATGCTTTCTATTGTCTCTTGGATGGATATTCTGGTTACAATCAAATTGCTATAGCCCCCGAGTTCAAGAGAAGACTACTGTTACCTACCCTTATGGGACTTTTGCTTTTCGGAGGATACCATTTAGGCTTTGCAATGCCCCCGCTACTTTCCAAAGATGTATAATGGTGACATTCTCTAACATGGTGGAGCAATTTCATGAGGTATTCATGGATGACTTCTCGGTCTTTGGTGATTCATTTGATCTTTGCTTGCATAATCTTGCTCTTGTACTTAAGAGGTGTGAATAAGCTAGTTTGGTGTTGAATTGGGAAAAGTGCCCCTTTATGGTCCAAGAAGGTGTTGTTCTTGGCCATCGGGTTTTTTTTTCAAAGGAATTAAGGTTGATAGGGCCAAAATTGAGACTATTGAAAAGCTTCACCTCCAACATCCATGAATGGTGTTCGAAGCTTTCTTGGCCATGCCAGGTCCTATAGGTGCTTCATCAAAGATTTTTCGAAGATCACCAAGCCACTTTGCAATCTTTTGGAGAAAGATGTTCTTTTCAAGTTTGATGACGTATGTCTTGAAGCTTTTTGGTCTTTGAAAAAGAAACTTGTTTCGGTACTAATTATTGTGGCATCGGATTGGAATCTTCCTTATGAGCTTATATGTGATGCTAGTGACTATACGGTTGGCTCGGTTCTCAGTCAAGGCAAGGAGAAAGTTTTTCACTCCATTTATTATGCTAGCAAGACTTTGATCGATGCTCAACTCAACTATGCCCCCACCAAAAAGGAACGTCATGTGGTTGTCTATGTTTTCGACAAATTTCGCTCGTATCTCATTGGTACGAAGGTGATTGTCTACATCGACCACTCCACCATCAAGTATCTAATTGCGTAGAAGGATGCAAAGCCGCGGTTGATTAGATGGGTTCCCTTGTTACAAGAATTTGATTTAGAGATCCGAGACAAAAAAAGGAACGAAGAATCTAATAGCGGATCATTTCTCTAGGTTGGAAAATGGTGAACAAGAGGGAGATGTGATGGTGATCAATGAATCTTTCCTGGATAAGCAACTCTTTGCTTTTAGTCATCAAAGTTTGATGTGGTATGCCCATTATGTGAATTACATTGTGAGTAAGGTGTTGCCTCCTTATTTGAGTTTTCAACAAAAGAAGAAATGTTTGCACGGTGTCAAGTATTATGTGTGGAACAAACCCTTATTGTTCAAGCAATGTGCAAATCAAATTCTTAGGAGATGTGTTCCCAAGGAGGAGATTGAAGACATACTTCGACATTGTCATTCTTCGGAGTATGGAACGCACTTTGGAGGAGAGAGAACAACGGTAAAAGTGCTCCAATCGGGTTTCTATTAGCCAACTCTTTTCAAGGATGCTCACTTCTTTGTTTCGAGGTGTGATTAATGCCATAGAGTTGGCAACATTTCTCGAAGACACAAGATTCCTCTCAACAACATTCTTCAAGTAGAGATCTTTGATGTATGGGGAATTGATTTTATGGGTCCATTTGTATCTTCCTATAGCAATATCTATATTCTCGTGGCCGTTCATTATGTCTGTAAATGGGTTAAAGCGATAGCCTTACCTACTGATGATTCTAACGTGGTAATTAATTTCTTGCGAAATAATGTCTGCACCCATTTTGACACTTTAAGAGCAATTATTAGTGACGAGGGCACTTACTTTTGCAATAAGTATTTTGAAGCCCTCATTGCAAAGTATAGAGTCACTCACAAGATTGCAACCGCATACCCCCGCAAACTAGTGGTCAATTAGAAATTTCTAATAGAGAGATCGAAAGGATCCTTGAGAAAACAATGAATCCTAGTCGAAAGGATTGGTCGAAGAGGCTTGACTATATATTATGGGATTACCAAAACGCTCACAAAACTCCGATTGGGATGTCACCATATTGACTGGTCTTCGGTAAAGTGTGCCATCTCCCGGTGGAGTTGGAGCACAATGCCTATTAGACCATCAAGAACTTGAACTTTGATTTGAATGCTGCCGATGAAAAGCATCTCGTGCAACTCAATAAGATGGATGAATTCCATCTCCAAGTCTATGAGAACGCAAAGCTTTACAAGGAGAAGACCAAAAGATGGCATGAAAAGAAGATTGTGGAGCGCCACTTTGAGATGGGCCAACATGTTCTACTCTATAATTCCCGATTGAAGCTTTTTCTAAGCAAGCCTAAATCGAGATGGTCAGGCCCGTTCGTGAGCACTAAAGTATTTCAAAATGGAGCGGTGGAGGTCGAAGAAGAAAGTCCAAAGAGGACGTTCAAGATCAACAGGCAATGCCTCAAGCATTATTAGGGAGGTGTCATAGATCGCCAAAAGTCCACCATCACCTTAGCTGATCCAGAATGAAGAATGAAGAAGTCAAGCCGATGACTTTAAATCAAGCGCTTCATGAGAGGCACCCCAAGTGTTTTTTTTTTTTTTTTTTTCATTTTCGTTTACTTTAACTTTTCTTGTTTTGTGTGAAATTTTTACTTTGCTTTTGGTTTTGAAGGAATAGCTCGAAGAAGTAGGCACCATCTTAAGGACAACAACGAATCAAGCCGCAGCACCAGCAAGGAGAGTTCATATAAACCCTTTCTTATTTTCTTGACTTTCCCACATTGAGGACAATGTGCATGTTAAGTTTGAGGGATCAAACTTTTGTTTGGTTTTCTTTAGTTTTATTGTCTTCAGTTTTATGCAAAAATTGTAATAATAATAATAATAATAATAATAATCAAAAAAATCAAAAAAATGGAAAAATTAAAAAAAAATTGAAAATAATTAGAGGTATTTTGTGTTTTCTTTGGTGATTCCCAACACCCTAATGATAGAACTTTGATTGAAATTATTCATGGCTTTTGTAAAAATATGGATATTGGTTCAATATTGTGTTTAATTCTTGAGTTTGTTGTATTTTGATTGTGATTATTCCATCTTTAAGCACATTGTTTTGATCTTGGAGTTACGTGCATATTTGGATAGGTCTATGTAAACAAGGGATTTTCTTGATCTCACAAGTGTGAAAATTAATTTGATTCTCTCTTGAGGCGAAATCCTAGATTACACATGATTAGGGAAATGATTTAGGTCATTTTGGACCGTTTGAGCCTTTCAAGCCTACCATTTGATATTTTTATCCCTATCAACACGCTCAATCTTCCATCCTTCGAGTATTTGATAAACATTGTATGATCGGTTTGAGCCTATTTGTAGCCTTGTTTCTTCACTGGCTAGGTGAATTTTTCGAACCACGCCCTTGGTGACTGTTTTAGACCATAGAGAAATTTTCAAGGCCGACATACTCTTGATCCAAATCTTTGTTCAAAACCCGGTGGAGGGTCCATGTAAACTTCTTCTTCTAAGCCCCCATTCAAGAAAACGTTCTTAACATTCAACTGCAGTAATGGCTAATCAAGGTTAATTGCGAGTGATAGGAGTACTCAAACCGTATTTAGTTTTGCCACTTGAGCGAAGGTCTCTGAGTAGTCGATACCATACGTCCGTGTAAATCCTTTAGCCACCAATCTTACTTCATACTTTTCTAGAGTGCCATCCGATTTAACATCCATTTATAACCACAGTCTTCTTTCTTTTTGGCAGAGCTTCGATGTACCATGTCTGATTCTTCTCTAAAGCCCTCATCTCTTCAAGTATTGTTTCTCTCCACTCTGGAATTATTACAGCATTTTGTACATTTTCCAGAATCTCTAAACAAGAAAGCTATGAAGTAAATACTTAAAAAAAGGGTGGAAGACTCTTATATGATACAAACTTATACATGAGATACAGAGGACAACTGGTACATGCTTTTTTACCTTCCCTAATAGCTATGGGAATTTCTATATTTTTTTGTGACATCTTAGGGGACTTAGGGGACTTAAGGTTAAACTGAGAGTTACCTGAAGGGTCTTGGACTTGGCTTGGATTGTTGTCTTGGACTTGACTCAAATTGGAGTCATGGCTAGGTCGGTGTGTATTGCCTCTCTGGTCTAAACCTGTTTCTTTTCTATTTTCAGTATCTAAGTTGCCATGATCTAATAAAGGCCCTACAAGAATCAGGTTTTCCTTTTGTTTGAATTGTTTTCAATTTCAAATTTTGAATTTTGGACTGTACCTTGATCTCCAAGAATCTAATTGGCATCCCTTTTTTCAATGGCTTGGTCGGTTTTTTCAGCCACTATTTCAAATTCTGAAAATTTTTCATATTCAATTTTGTCACCAGTTTTTTTTTAAAACAATTTTTCGTATCCTCCTGTAGAAGAATCTTGTATGGGAAAATCTAAATGTTTAAAATTTGAAAAATTTTCAAATTCTACTATAGGATTATCTCGGCAAAAAGATTTGGGTGCAAAATCAAAATCCGATATAGGTGCAAAATCAAAATCTGGAATCATGGAAATGACCGAATCTTCCTTGGATTTATTCTCCCCCTAAAGATAAGTAGGAAAAAATATTTTATTTTCAAAAAAGGTTACATCCATGGTAACAAACATTTTTTCAGAAAAAAGATCGTAACACTTCTACCCCTTTTTAATTAGTGCGTAGCCACAAAAATACACTTCCTAGCCCGATAATCTAATTTTCCTCGCACTTGCTCCTTATTGTGAACGAACACATTGAAATCAAAAATTTTTAAGGGTAAGGAAGAAATTAGTCGAGAGGTAGGAAAAATGTTTTGAAACATAACCAAAGGCGATTTGAAACCCAAAATCTTTTAGGGCAGTCAGTTAATCAAAAAAGTAGCTGTAAGAATTGTGTCACCCCATAAATATTTTGGCACATTATTTGTAAAACTTAATGCCCGGGCAACTTCTAAGAGGTGTTTTATTTTTTGTTCGGCAATGCCATTTTGTTGTGAGGTATTGGTGCAAGAACTCTGATGGATTATATCATTTTAGGGGGAAAAAAAACTGCCCTAAAAGGTTGTTAAAAATTTCACGACCATATCAGTCTTAAAAACTTTTATTTTTGCTTGAAATTGCATTTGCACCATGGTGTAAGAAAGCTTAAACACATTTTTAAACTCAGATCTTTCCTTACGAAGATAAATCCAGTAACCCTAGTGTGATCATCCATGAAGGTGACAAACCATTTTTTTTTTTTTTTTGAAAGAGATGAGATACGGGAAGGTCCCCACACATCACTATGAATTAAGGAAAATGAGTGGAGGGTGTGTATGGGTGAGGAAGATAAGAAACTCGATGCTATTTAGCCAAAACACAAATTTCGCATTGAAAAAGAGACGGATTTTATTAACAAATAATTGAGGAAATAAGTGTTTCAAATAGGAAAACCTTGGGTGACTCAATCGATAATGCCACAACATTATTTCACTAGAACTAGGAACAGAATTAGATTCGAAACAAGTAATGGTATGCGGAACTCATTGACAAGAAGCAAGTCCATCGGCAAAAGAATAAAGGCTCTTGTACTCCCTAGCACTGCCAATCATCCTCCCTGAGGCCAAGTCCTGAAATTCACAACGTGAAGGACTAAAGTGAACAAAACATTTATGATCAAGGTGAGTTTACTAACAGACAACAACTTGCAAGATAAATTAGGAACATGAAGGAAATCATGGAGTGTAAGAGTGGACGAGATTTTGATGGACCGTGCTGGCAATTGTCAAAAAAGAACCATCGGCAATTTAATTTTTTTGTTTCTAGCACAAGGGTTGCAGGAGGAAAATAAATGCGAACAACCCGTCATATGGTCAGTTACGCCAAAATTGATAATCCAAGACGGCACAAAATTATTGGTGACACTAGAGAATGCTGCATTAAGGCAATTACCAGATTGGGTAAAGAACAAGCAGAGTTATAAAAATTTGAAGACTAGAATAACTTGTATAATTGCTTTAACTGTTCCTTTGTTAATTGGTTGTACTCGAATTTACTGATTGCTCTAGAGAATTGTCAGCCACAATTTGCAAAGCTTTGCCATTAGAATGCTTCTTCATGTTGGTTGGCTTCTCATGGATCTGCCAAAATGTGAACAACCCGTCATATGGTCAGTTGCGCCAAAATTGACAATCCAAGACAACCAAAATTATTAGTGACACTAGAGAAGGCTGTATTAAGGCAATTACCAGATTGGGCCAAAGAACAAGCAGAGTTATGAAAATTTGAAGACGAGAATAACTTGTACAATTGCTCTAACTGTTCCTTTGTTAATTGGTTGGTACTCGAATTTATTGATTGCTCTAGAGAATTGTCAACCACAATCTGCAAAGCTTTGCCATTAGAATGCTTCTTCATGTTGGTCGGCTTCTCATAGATCTGCCAAAACGCAACAACACATCATATGGTCAGTTACGCCAAAATTGATAATCCAAGACGACACAAAATTATTGGTGACATTAGAGAAGGCTGCATTAGGGCAATTACCAGATTGGGCTAAAGAACAAGTAGAGTTATGAAAATTTGAAGACTAGAATAACTTGTACAATTGCTCTAACTGTTCCTTTGTTAATTGGTTGGTACTCGAATTTACTGATTGCTCTAGAGAATTGTCAACCATAATCTGCAAAGCTTTGCCATTGAATGCTTCTTCATGTTGGTCGGCTTCTCATGGATCTGCCAAAACGTGAACAACCCATCATATGGTTAGTTGCGCCACAATTGATAGTCCAAGACGACACAGAATTATTGGTGACACTAGAAAAGGCTGCATTAAGGCAATTACTAGATTGGGCTAAAGAACAAGCAAAGTTATAAAAATTTGAAGACTAGAATAACTTGTAAAATTGCTCTAACTATTCCTTTGTTAATTGGTTGGTACTCGAATTTATTGATTGCTATAGAGAATTGTCAACCACAATATGCAAAGCTTTGCCATTAGAATGCTTCTTCATATTAGTCTACTTCTCATGGATCTGCCAAAACGCGAACAACCCGTCATATGGTCAGTTGCGCCAAAATTGACAATCCAAGACGGCACAGAATTATTGGTGACACTAGAGAAGGCTGCATTAAGGCAATTACCAGATTGGGTTAAAGAACAAGCAGAGTTATAAAAATTTGAAGACTAGAATAACTTGTACAATTGCTCTAACTGTTCATTTGTTAATTGATCGGTACTCGAATTTACTGATTGCTCTAGAGAATTGTCAGCCACAATTTGCAAAGCTTTGCCATTAGAACCCTTCTTCATGCTAGTTGGCTTCTCATGGATCTGCCAGCATGTCTCCCTAGTATGCCAAGACTTCTTGCAGTGGTCACACCACGGTTTCTTCCTGCGATCGCCAGTCAGTTCGATCCTTAGGACACTAAAGCCGAACTATTAGACTCCAATTTAGAGTTCATATCTGAATCACTCATCATCACACGTTTCCTGTACTCTTCCTGGCGCACTTCAGAGAATACCTCTCGAATGGATGGCAGAGGTTTGCAGCCAAGAATTTGACCTTTCACATCATCAAGGCTATGATTAACATCTGCAAGAAACATGTAGACCCGATCATTTTCTTCATGTTTCATATGCCTTGCACAGTCATGGCATTTTCCCAAACATTGTCATAGCAATGATCAAGTTCCTACCACAAAGTAATCATCTCATTATAGTAGGTGGTGACATCACGAGTTCCCTGCTTCCATTGCCAAAGCTTGGATTTCAGCTCAAAGATTTGGGAAGAGTTCTCTAAATCAGAGTATGTTTCCTGAACAGAATCCTAGACATCCTTTGCCATCGGTAGAAAGAGGTTCGGTATAGCAATGCTCGCCTCCATGGAATTGAAGAGCCCTGTCATTACTAAGGAATTCTCTGATCGCCAAACTTTGAAAGTGGGATCATAGGGCACAGGTTGCTTGACTTCACCAGTTAAATATCCTAACTTCCCTTGGCTATCAACAGCTAGTTTGACAGATTGAGACCATTCCAAATAATTTTTTCCATTCAACTTGTGAAAGTTTATGTGGAAAGTGGACCCCAAAGATACATTGTCAATGTTGCCGGTGGAAATCAAGGGGGACGAAGAGGCAGATCCGGACACAACATCAGAAAAAGAAGGGGAACTACCAGCGCCGGTCATCGCTGGTCGAGATGGAGGTGTTTTTGCCATGATGGCTCTGATACCATGTGGTTTTTGGAAGAATAATAATTCAGATTCTTCTCATTGAAAAAGATTGAAACAAGATGCATCGAATTTGACGTTAAATAGAGATATCAATACCCCAAATATCCTAACTGTCTAATAGAGAAAAACAAGGAAACAAACTTCCTAACAAACTCAAGATAATACTTGGATTTTATTGAACAAACATATCACAAAATATCCCAACTAACTTCTTAGATTATTCCGACACAAATAAATAAACAATTTAGTTTTGCAAGAGTTGGATAAATAATTAATTAAACATTTTTTATTGTACTAATATGTTAATAATTATATAAGTATTTAGTTGATGAAAGAAAATTGTTTTTGTAAATAGAATAAAAAGGAATATGTTGAGAATATTCTTTTTAGAGTAAAATTTAAACTAGATGAGTTGGAGATAAACTTTAAGTTTGGTGCAAAAACTGCATTATTTTGGTGTAAAAGCTGTACTAAAATAGAGTTATGAATTGGAGATGGCCCAATGCAAAGTCTTTTTTTTTTTTTTAAGTAGAAAGACAAAATGCAAAGTGGATTAGAGTAATCCGTGAACTTATTAATAATCTTATTTAGTGGACAAAGATAGGTTTACTTTTCGCCGGTCAATAGAAGACTGACATGCAACCTTTCGTGGAGTAAATTAGTGATCATCCCAGGTAGGATTTCAATTAAAAATGGTTATAGTAAAATGATTAGATAAGATTGTGTGTTTAAATTGTTCATTAAGATGGGCGTTGTTATTTACTTAACTGCCTCGTTAGGAAAAAGTACAAATGGTTAGTTGAAACTTGAAAATATCAAAATCTGTTGAATTTATAATGTAAGAAAGGGCAATTTTAATTTACAAAGTATGAAAGCGTTATACTACAACTACCAATTTTATAATTTCCCCAAAAAAATTAATAAAAATTTTCGGTTTTTTTTTTTTCTTTTTTACAATAGGATATCATATTTTACACTATCGGTAGGAACTATTGTTTTAATATAGGAAAATTTTGATTTTGTTATAATCTTCTGCATCCTAGGTCTTCCCGTTCCTTATCTGACTTGTGTTCTTCATGTACCATTCAAACTAAATGACTCTATGAAATTACGTCGATACTTTCACATATTACAGATAACGTAGAAGATATCTCTATTTTTTCCCAGGGAAATGCTTAGAATTACCACTGCTTAGCCTTCAATTCGCCTCTGTTATTATATACCTTTATTAACATTTGATAGGAGACATTTTTTTTTCCTTTTTTAGAGAAAACCAATTATGAGACTTTGAAACCTTCTTATTTTAATTTTATATCTTTTGTTTTCTCCTTGTATTACTTCACTATCATCAGCTAGAATTATTTAAGATTTGGAAAAAAAAATTACAGAAATAATAAATAAACCTCAGCCATTGGTCAATATAACCGAAGCATTAGAATTTATAGACTTTGATTAAAGGCTCTCAACTTTCATCTCACCCTATGGAAGGATTTTTTTTTTTTTTGGGGGGGGGGGGGACCAGGATTAATTGAAATAGGAAAGTTTAGAAGCAGAAGAACTATTAAAAAAAATACTTTCCTTTGCTTGACTCTGAAGGGACATTGCAAAATGGGGACCATTCTTTAAATTATTTGGAGAAAGCACCAAAATAACATAAATTTGGATATCACTTTATCAACATAACACAAAATTTTGTAACTTCACCAATATGACACAAAATAGTTCTAGTCAAAAGTCAATCTATAAACTCAAAGGTCAACCTAACATGCTTTACCCAAATTGCACCTAGTACTTAGAAAATCTACTATAATAATATATATAGTGTTTTGGATATTTTACTATATTATTTTCAGTTTTCAACGTAGATGGCTAGATGTCTCTGGCTCCGGCTGTCGATACTGGTTGCCGGTATATATACTCTACTAGAATATTTTGGATATTCTACTACAAAGTTTTCAGTTTTCAACATGGATGATCTCCACCCACCGGTGTCGATTGTCAGCATAATTTAGTAGAGTATAATGCATACTCTACTAGAATATTTTGAATATTCTACTACAACACTTTTAGTTTTCAACATGAATGGTAGGATGTCTCCAGCTCCAATACCAGTGTCGGTAATACTTTAGTACAGTATAATACATACTCTACTATAATATTTTGAATATTCTACTATTATAAGTTTTCAACATGGATGGCTGGATGTCTCTGGCTCGGACCACCGATGCCGATCTCTGACCCCAACTGTCTATGCCTATCATTAACATACTCTAGTAGAGTATAATTCATACTACTAAAATATTTCAGATATTCTACTAGAATATTTTCAGTTTTCAACATAGATGCTCAGATGTCTGTGGCTCCGACCGTCAGTTTCAGTCGCTGATAGACTCTAGTATAATTCATACTCAAGTAGAGTATAGTGCATATTCTATTATAATATTTTAAGTTCTCAACATGGATAGCTAGATGTCTGCAACTCCAGCTGTCTGCGCTGGTTGCTAGAATACTTTATTAGAGTATAATCCATACTCTACTAGAATGTTTTAAGTTTTCAACACGGATGGTCAGATGTCTCCAACTTTAGCGCCTATCACCGGAATACTCTAGTAAAATATAGTGCACACTCTTGTAGAATATAATTCCATACTCTACTAAAATATTTTAAGTTTTCAACATGGAAGGTCGGATGTCATCGTCTTACTCTTGTAGAGTACAATACATACTCTACTATAGTATATTGTGTACTTTAGTATATTGTGTACTTTAGTAGAATATTTTTAATTTTCAACATAGATAACTAGATATCTCTGGCTCTAACTGTCGATGCCAATCGCTGAAATACTCTAACAGGGTATACTGCAAGCTTTACTAGAATATTTTGCATACTTTACTAGTTTTTTTTTTTTTCAACGTTAATGACCTGACCTCTAATAAAACTAAATAAAACATAAAATCTGTCTTACTTGGATGATTTGTCATAGGCCAACTACTTGAAGTAAAACCCTCTTTTTTTAATTTTTTTAATTTTTTAATTTTATTTTTATTTTTTAATTAAAATGACATTTCATTAACAAGCCAAAAAATAAACGAAGACAAAACAACCACAACGCAAATAGGAGCTAATACACGGGTGCTCCATTAAACATTGTCATAAAATACACCACTAGGTAACAACTACAAAATGAATTATATAGAACTTCTTGGATTCTAAAAATACATATTGAATTCTACTATAATACTTTTAAATTCTATTAGATTGTTTTTTAAATTTTATTATAATGCTCTTTAAATTCTTTGAATTCTCTTTAAATTCTATTAGATTAATTTTTAAATTTTACTAAAATACACTTTGAATTTTTTAAATTCTACTAGAATATCTTTTGAATTTTACTAGAATTATCTTTGAATTCTACTAAAATGCGTGTTAAATTTTACTAGAATGATCTTTAAATTCTATTAGAATGCTTTTTAAATCTTACTTTTGATATTCCACTACAAAACTAAAGTTTAGATCAAACTAATTTGCCGGTTGGTTTCCAATCTGAATTCATTTTCAAAAGTTAATTGTTGCAAGATACATATCACAAAGAAAACGTGCAAATTACTCCACGAAAGAACAAAAATCTCAATTAGATTACATTTTCCACTTTTTAAAATCAAGGCAAGAAGATCGTATTAAAGTATTGACAACTTTTCTTATTTATTCAAAAAAATAAAGTATTGACAACTAGCATTGCAGATAGAATATCCCCAACCTATTTAATCTAGATCTAATAAAGAATCAGCAAGAACCCCAAACAGAGGTTAAAATCCCAAAAGAAGTCCACCAGTAAGTTTGAAAACTCTTAAGTAATCTAGATCCAACAAAGAACCATGACGATCCAAAATCATATCAGATGAACAAGACTGTAATAGTCAAATAAGAAGAGGTTCAAAAAACTAACCACCATGCTAAGAAAATAATCGTTAAAAAAAAGTTAGCTTGTTTGGATACAAAGTTCAAACTATTAGTTTGAATTAAAATTTTTATCCTTTTCTCAAAAAGTTTTTTGTCTTTTCTGAAAAAATTTTGTCTTATTTAAAAAGTCAACAAAAATTACTATTACAATTAAAAAATCTTAACTCAAACTTATATACCAAACAACTTAATAGTTTCGAATCATAAGAGTGAGATTACCATGTTCAAGGCGAACAAGGAAACGAGGGCTACGAAAGCCCAGCGCAGCCAACAACCACTGGACTTATTAATCACCGATCAAAAGAGAGAGAGAGACATCATATCTGTCTTCTCCCGCATTCCAGATCTCATCTGATTGGGTCTCCATCGGAGGACGAGGTTTGTCGCATATCGCAAGATCTGTGCAGGAATGCCGAGGATCTCTTCGCCGAGATCTATCCGACTTCGACACTGGATCATCAACGCCATGGATCTCCTCACGAGATTTTCCACGACTCCGACGCCGTATCAACGTCCACCGGAATCTTTGCTCGCGGTAGAACTTGACCAAGAAGACCGCATTCTCCAATGCGCGAACTCCGTCCCGATCTTTGACCTGAGCCGCCGCAAGCTCCGCTATTCTTCGCTGCCTTAGCGTGAGCTTAGGCCCACATTAGAGGGAGGGAGAGAGAGAGAGAGAGAGAGAGAGAGAGAGCAACATGGAGAGCGAGAGAAGACAGAAGGACAAATAAGAAAGAAAGGGGAATGGAGAAGGGGAGAGAGATCGGAGAGACCACAGATGAGAGACAGAAAGAGTGAAATGAAGGGAGAGAAAAAATCCAAAAAAAAAAAAAAATTTGTGTTGTGTTGACAAAGAAAGAGAATTTTGTGTTATCTTGATCAATGAAAAAATAAAAAATAAATAAATAAATAAAAAAAGAGATTGTTTAAGTAATTTTTTCAAATTATTTCGATGTTGTTGTGTCATTTGAGTTTGAGAAGAAAAAGTGGATGATGACTGTGTTGTACCATGTGAACTTCGGGCCGCCGGTTTTTTTTTTTTTTTAGTTGAAGAGAAAATGGTTGTTATGATCAGAACTCTAGGAAAACAGAGGAATTATTTAGGATTAGACGTAACACGTCGTTATAAATTACATTTATATGATATATCTATTTAATAAAAATTTGATATTTGGATATTTTTTTATATTATTCTTTTGTTTTTTTTTTCTTTTTTAATATGTAATACATTAGTTATCAATTCAAAATTATCATAAATATCTCACCTAAATCTTATTATAATTAATTTAATTTAAATAAATATATTTTATTTTTCATTTATGCAAAAAATTTCAATTGTGACGCACATTACCTTTTTTTTTTTTTTTAATATTAATAAAGTGTGACAATATTCTTTAACGATTGAAGATCATAGTTGTAGGACCGTAAGTGAGGGTATTGGGACAATTGAAAAACAACATATAAGAAGATGTAATGTAACTCAAATGAGTCAAACTGATAAGGATTTTATTGCCTTGAGTTTAGATTCCATGAGCTTAGGAACTGAGCAAAGTTCATATAGTTATAATCCTTCTTATAATTCTCAAATGTGGTCTAGTTTAGAAGTAGAAAATCCATGCTGTTTTTTCGATATATTGATATATTTTCTGTCATAAATTAATTTCGAGGTGTCATTGCTTATCCATCCAAATTACTCATCATGTTGGATAAATCAACAATATCCAATTTATATGTTAATAGTTGGAAGAAACCAAAACACATGTGATACATTAACAATTACCTTCAAAATATTCAAAGGCAATATATTGATAAATGTATTGTTTAGATCAAAATTAGCACTTGCCTAATATTTTCCACCTTGGTAGAAACTTTTTTTTATATTAAAGACATTCAAAACTTGTGCGTACTCTCTTATGTTTGATATTTACTTTCTATATAATATATTAAATTATTGTATTTTGTATGTAATGTCTAACAAGTATATAATATCATATCGAAATTACAATTAATACATAATTATTGTGATTTCATATTACACTATGCAATATATCTCTTATATTTTAATCAAAAATATATTGTTTTTGTTATAAAATTAGTTTAGATTAAGTAAAATTGATTGTTTTTACATTTTGTAATGTTTCAACAAAAATATTATAAGTTTTTCTTTATGTATTATTTTTTTTTAGAATATCCATTGACATCGGTATTTTTATCAATATTATTTATAATTTAAAACCTTGACAGCTTGATCGACATTGATATTTTCACCATTGGTTATTACAATCATTTAATTTTGGCGGCGTTCTATGTTCTCAGCGTTTTAATAAGTGCTAAGCATAGGAATTTGTTTAAAAAAGTCCATTCATTTGTAGCCCTCATGACCGGCTGACATTTCTCCGCATAAGGACAATTGCAAATTATAGAAATATACCTCATAACCTCTTTTTTCTTTTTTCTTTTTTAAATAAAATGTAAAGTATCTTCTTTTTCAAAATTACAACTTTACCCGTATGTTTGAAGTTTTCGTTTCTAATTGCACCTAATGTATAAACTAAGAAAATGATAAGAAGATCCAGCCAAAAAAAAAATTGATAATAAGACAACTATACCCATAGATTACATAAAAAAAAACACACATAATTTTCTTGTAATAAAGATTAGGTAAGAAGCAACAAATAATTAGAATCTCATGGAAGACATTATTCTGCCACCTTCAGTGCTGTCAAATTGTGCTAATAAGCATGAGGTTTCATTATCTTCTATATGCGCTTTGCCAGCGAGCTAATTTCTTCGTATGTCAGGGTTAGTTTGGTAATGTTCAGAGTCTTCAAAAAGTCCTTTTCACATATTTCGATGCAAATATTGTGTTTAATAAAACCATTCAAAATTCATTTACACCAACACTAATACATTTTAATAGTTATTTGAAAAGGTTAATATTTTTTTAACTTTTACTTTTAGCTTTTACTTTTTTTTTTTTTTTTTGCTTGTAAGTAAAGTAGAAATTTAAAATTATGGCAAAAGCACAACCCCAAACTAATCCTGAATAAGGGACACGAGCTTGGAAGCTAGTGTGTAGTTTCCAATTTAGTATTGGACGTTTAGTTATGATTAAGGGTGTTTGGACCTCCATCTGTTTTTCAGGTTGGCTTCCAAAAGTTCTTATTCCAATTCGCTATATTATAAAATCCATATTTCTCTCTCCTTCCATTTTCATGAAATTCAAATTTCAAAAATCTATAATTTTCTTATTTTAAGTTAACATAGATATATATATATATATATATATGTGTGTGTTTCACACACAATAATAAGAAAAACAACTAAGATTCATATTGCTCGTCAAAATCCAATCATATTTTAGGTTTTTACAACGTTCAAAAATAGGAGTTCATTTTTAATTCACACTTCAACCAAATCTCCAACTCCAACAAGTTCAAACAAGCCCCAAGAGTATTTTCAATAGCATACCATGTGTAAAAACATATCCTCGTAAGGTAGTTAGAATATTTAACTTCTCCTCTCCACATACTAACATGATAGTTCCGTCAACAAAGTCAACAAAACCAAAAAATTTATTACAATAATAAAGATAGAGGGGAACAAATGATGTCTTAAAATTCTACGGGTATATGTGGAAAAATAGAATTTATGCTGAAAATAAGAGAATTGACTTCGTTGAATTTTGTTAAGCTAAAATGAAAAATAAATAAATAAATAAATAAATTGATATTATATACCACCGTTAATAATGCAAAGGTTTCAAAGACATCCTACGGCAATGCATGTTTTTAATATTAGATTTACTTAAAAAGGACATCACAAGATAAATACATGTACAATTGACAAAATCTAATACAGATCTGACAATTGAACACAATCTTCTCGTAGGTTATTTTTTCCTACTATAAATTCTCTTAATAATACAATTATTATACAAGCATCAAAATTAATACATAGTACGTATTTTATTATCTTACACGCACATTTTACTACTTACTAGGGAGGGAGCTAAGAATCATAAAAAACAATGTGTTGCCCACAAGAACAAGTCCACATCAGTATCCACGTGTACAAATTCAATCTAATTGAGTGTGCAAAAATTTTTCGAAGAGTTCTTAGACGCAATTTGTCTTTTAGTCAGGATTAAAACTAAAAGCAATTATAAACGAGATAACAGAGGAAATCTCTTCTGCAATACAGGGTACATTCACTTCAGTAGGAGGCCGAATAACCAACCCCAAAAAATATTTTTTTTTTTTTAAATACCGAGTCTAGCAGAATAATGAAGATAAATAACAAGATAAAAAATGAAAGAGGGGGAAAAAAACAAAACAATGGAATGCTTTTTACAACGTTCAAGCTGTCTTGAAGTAATACGACCCTCAAAAAGAGTGAAAAAAGAAAAGAAAAAAAAAATACAGAAATAAAGGGGTTAACAAAAATGTGAGGCTTCTTAATCTCATATTTTGTTATCTAATCAAGCCAGCGTGTAATACCGTCTTCTTCTCCCGGTGCCGCCAGAATCTCAATGCATACATCTAAAACAGCCTACAGTTTGCATTGAAATAAGAAGGTGAGGAAGCAAAGCATGAGATGGACTAGAAAAGGAGGGGGAGGTCTCTCTCTCTCTCTCAAAGTATGAGAGGGACTAGAAAAGGAGGGAGAGGTCCCTCTCTCTCAAGACCAATGAGACAACCCATAGGCCTCTCTAATCGAAAAGTCTGAAAATTACCTATAGTTGGACTCAAAACTGAGATTGTTCGGATTAAGAACGAACAACCCTAAACTTGGGCGGGACATTACTTCTCCGGAATGATCAATCAACGTCTTTCAATAATTCAACTAAGCTCCTCTAGATTTAGAACACCTAAAATCACTTGACCAGCTTACTAATGTATAGCTTGGAGTAAGAAACAGTTGCAAATAGGAAAGAAATCAAGTCATTTCCTAATGGGAAAAAGAAGCATAATTTGACGTTCCCAGTGGAATTAGGAGACGACATGTTCCATTTCCAAATGGAAATTCTACAGAACTGTTGATGAACAGCCCAGTGTGAGAGCATCACCCTTGAAAGGAGGGAGTTACACACGCATTGCAAGACAGAGAAAGCGGATCAGAACGCCAAATGCATATTGGGAACAAGCAAATCCCCCAGCCCCAAGCATCAGTTTCATGATTTTGGGAAGGGAAATTGCAACATGGACAATTGACACAACCAGTAAGGGATACGGATCTTCTCGAGTCGAGAAAAGTACGCAAGTAAATAGTAGTGACAACATATGCGACCGCAAAACGGAATAAAGCAACTTTACTTACCATTGGATTTCTGCAGTTGACCAGCTTACACTCCTCCAGAGAACCTTCCAACATCCAGCTCTCCCAAACATCAAAGCTATGACTAGCAAACACAAATTCCATTCTTCTATTAATCTGCAATACAAAACAGAATGTAATTTAGTGGTTGCACAACATAAATCTTGATAATCAAACCGTCAGCCACGCTGTCAACTTTATTAAGCCCCCATTTGGAACAACGTTCAGACAGCGCTTTGCCTACTCGGCTCTAGAACTCTCCTTTTCATTTATAAAAAACTCAATTTTAAAATTTCATAACTTTCTTAAAGTCAAAATGAGTTTATTATTATTATTATTATTATTATTATTATTATTTTGTAAATTGCATAAAATGATGAGAAAATGATGAGAAGATCGAAACAATATCCCTATTGCATATTTTTTTCAGAATGCATTTCAAATTTTTACACTATTGTCTACATCACAACTCATTTCCAATTCACACTTCCCCCAAACACACATTTCCTAACCAACCTCCAAAACTTGGTCCCCAATTCTCACCCTAACAACCCCTAAAAGTATTTTGATTCTAAGAGCTACTAGGAATCAGACTCCAGAACGCATAACTTGGAAAAGGAAAACAGTACTGAACAAGGAGAGGACTACTGATTCAAGCACATCACAATTTGAAATTACCTGCAATAATTTTCCACCAGCAGCAAAAGATCGCAACCCAATTGTGTCCTAGACAAGTGAATGGATACTTCATGTTAGCTATCCTACTTGAGAGAGAAACAATTCAACCACACTAGCCACCATAAAAAAATGATATAGGCTCCAGAAAGAGAATAAATAAGTTACAGTGAGCAAAACCTTGCTTCTGGAAGCCACAAGAAATTGTGCTGCAGGATCCCTTTTCGTTACACCTGATATCGTATCAAGGAACCAGCCACCACCTTTAGCTCTTTGTCTGGAAATATGCAAAGCAGGGCGATCTCTTGCATACATTGCAATGATATACCCATCTTTCAACAGTTCACCTGGCTTCCCACTAATCCTATTAATTGATTTTGAGAGCTGGCTGGAAGGAGATTCATGAACTGAATCAACTGGTGTTTTTCTGCTTCTTGAGTCGTCAGGGGATCCAAACCGAGAACTAGAACTCAAAGCCTGATCCGTTCCACTCATGGCATTATCATCATCTCGATGTGAGGTACTCTCCTTTTCTAGGGCAGAAGGGTCATCTGCTTTATGCCAGGATTTTTGACGTGTGTGTCTCTTTTTTGCTTTCTTGCCAGATCTGCTACGCCTACCATCAGATCGGGCAGTAGTAGTTTGAGTCACTCCTGAACCCTGGGGCTGCTTAGGTGATTCTTTTGCCTCAATAGCTCCCTTATTATGGGAGCTTTCTTCACTTACTTGAACAACATCCGTACACTTCTCACCAAGGGAACCTTGCAGAGAACTTCCTTCTTCTCGTTTATCACGTGCTTCTTTTTCATTACCTATTTCAACCGTCTCTTCTTCTTCATCCTCATCAGAAACCGCATTTTTTGGAACAACACCCTCAAAGAAGAATGTCTGCAAAATGGAGATGGCTTTATCCCTTATCTCCATCCATACTTCTTCACTATAATCGGCACTACGTGGAAGTATCAAAACATTCGGCATTTCCTTTACCTGGAGCAAGGTCCGGTAAGAAATTAAACTCAAATGCTATTTTTAATGAGATATTCCAGAGCGAAAACACAAAATTGACAAAGAATAAAAAAGTTTAGCTGAAATGGCAATGAGGATAGAAGACAAAGAGGAGAAAATTAATTTGTGAAATGTAACGTGGTTATTTAAGCTATTGGGCACAACTATGGAAGAACAACAATGGCTTTAGCATTTTAGAAGAAGACCCGTAATAAGTTCACAGTGTAGAACTAGTAGGCATACCCATGCTTCCATCCACTGCGGCCCTTCGGCTCCATCCAGAGCACAACCAGCTAGTGTTCCATCAATTAAAAGCTGCTTGACAGCACAATCATCCAACAACTGACTGCTTCCGTATTTACAAGAAACGCCCCTTTAGAAGAAAGGGGTAATTAAACAACAAGAATGGAAAACGACATTATTATAACATAACAAACCACGAAAAACTTCAGAACACAAGAACTCCAACAAAATGTCGAGAACAAAACATGTACCAGGCTTAATGTGCTGCAAGCATTCAGCATTTAAAATCTGAATCGTTTCGTTTGTCAGAGCACAGTGAAGTGAAACAAGGTCACTCGCAGCCAGTAAATCGTTTAAAGTATCCATTCTTCGGGCAGCTGAAGGAAAGGTTATTCTAGACCTCTTCACATTTCCATCCCCCTGAGAGAATGCGGATCACGTAAAACTTAACATCGGATAAAATCAAGTTTAAAAAAATAAATAAATAAATAGATAAGCTATCAATAACAGACAGAAAAACCTAAATATGCAGATCAGTCTGCAGCTGATGAGATGACTATAAACTTGATAAAATGAACTTAGCTTGTTTTTGTTAGGAAAAAAAAAACCCCCGGATAATCTAACTTGCAAAAACCCTACAACTAAATTTAAAACTTTAGATTTAAATTTAAAAACAGTTGAAAAGATTAGACATTTTCACTTTAACAAATACATAATTGAAGCAAAATTGAACTTGATGTCAAAAATGCATAACAGTTCCAAGAATTTTCGTCAAATGAAGCTGGTATTCAACTCCGCACACCAATACGAACGAAAAGATGCCATTTTTTTGCCATTTCCATGGGATTCATGCATTAAACTTTAAATCGAACTTGCGAAGTCCAAATGAAGCACATTTTCAGCAAGCAAAATGTACAACTTTTCAACAAAGATTTTCCACAGCTTTTTCAGCAAATTGAACATGATGTCAAAAATGCATAACAGTCCTATAGGATTTTAGTCAAACGAAGCCGAATTTCAACTCAGCACACCAATATGAATGAAAAGATGCCAGTTTTCCACCATTAAAATGCTTAAATCGAACTTGCCAAATTCAAACGAAGCACATTTTCAGCAAGCAAAACGTTAAGCAATTTACAGCAAAATAAAGAAATGTACAACTTTTTCAACAAAGATTTTTCAAGCAAAACTCTGAAGACTGTTTACCTCTTGAACATCAAAGTAGAGCACGCTCATCTTGAAGGCCAAGCTCCTCGAAGCTAGAGATCGCGCGGAGGCAGATCTGCCGACAATCCCCAAGACGAGGCCACGGCAGCGCCTCATCCCGCGGCAGAGCGGCTGGACCGAGCCGAGCCAGCCGGAGGCGGAGAGCGCGTGGCGGGAGAGGAGGTGCGTGCGACGGAGGAGGCCGAGGATGAACGCCATGACGGTGTCGGCGATCTCCTCAGCGCGGGAGGTGTCGACATGGACGAGCCGGAGACCGAGGTCGGAGGCGAGGGCGGAGTCGACGGAGCGGTCGGCGGAGCCGAGGCAGAGGATGAGCTGGTAGGGGCGGAGGCGGCGCTGGGCGGCGCGTGGGAGGTAGGCGAGGGAGTGGAGGAGGACGGCGGCAGCGGACTCGATCTTGCCGTCTGCCAGGCGGGCGAGAGGAACGTGTTCGACTGAGGCGACGCCAGCGAGGGACTCCTGCTCGAGGGCGCAGTCCTCGATGCAGTTGAGGGAGACGACCAAGGGAAGGGAAGGAGGCGCAGGGTTGCTGCGATGGTGCATTGCCGCAGAGGATCTGAGCCTTGTGCCGCTCATCGACGTCGTGGTTTTGAGTCCTTTTTCCGATCTCCGACGGTTACTCTAGTCGAGAGAGAGAGAGAGAGAGAGAGTCAGTGGGTTTCACTGATTTCTGATTCGTTCGTTCGTTTGTTGTTGGAACTTGGAAAGGAGGGGCTAGGGTTTATTGCTGTAATTTTGGGATTAACCGGGGACTAAATCGGAATTTTAGAGGGCTTCAACGGCTGGCAGTTGGGGGGTTCCGGTGAGTTGTCGTTTTTGGTGTTATGGGAGATGTCGTCTCATATCTACTACAGTCGACCAGTTTGAGAGAGAAGAGGGAGATTGAGAAGAATTCAAAGAATGGAGCATCTTTTTAAGCTATGACGATTCGGGTCTTGCCCTTCTTCTTGGATTTTCGCTTTCTCTGTTTATCATCATATGCCCCTCTAGTTGTTCTTAATTACGATTATGTTCCTTTATTTGTCGATTTGGGACAACATATTCCGATTCCCGGGATCGTGGAGATTTTTTTTTTTTTTTTTTTAACTTTAGACTTTATTCCAATAAATTAGTGTTTCTTTTTTAATTTATCCATTTAGTCCCAGAAATTTGAGTATTCTATCATTTTGATCCTTGAATTGTTGGTTTTCATCAATTCAGTCCCCAAACTATTAATTTTTGACAGTTTTAGTCATCAATTTTAATATTTTAGCATTAAAATTGATGAAATATTTTGTTAACTTATTGTATATAATTATGTTTGAACTTCATGTTACAATGAAATTTTATCAAAATAATTACACTTGGTTAAAAATTTTCCTTCTTATTCTTGTTATGCCCTTAAAAACTAAAACATTTTGTACTTAATGTAATAATTTATTTAATATTTTTAGTTATTATGTAACATAGATACGATTATATATGTTAAATTTTAGAAATCGTTTGTGAATTTTAATATGAGGAACCAAAACTACCATAGATTAAAAGTTCAGGGACTAAATTGATCAAAATCAAAAATTCAAATACCAAAGTGACAAAATACTTGTAGTTAAAGGATTAAATTGACAAATTACCCTTTTTTTTTTAATTTTCAAATGACTAAATAAATATCTTTCTAAGCGTTCTGTAGAATATGGAGCCTTTTGATTGTAAGTGATAAAAGTAAGATTTTTCAAGGAAAAAATATTTAATAAAAGTGAGATAAAAAAGCAAACAACGAATCTAAGTTAGCATTATTTAATCAAAACTAAAAAAGGAAAGAGAAAAAAGCAACATTGTTTAATAACCTTGATCGGGGATGAAAGTATCGACGATCATCATTTTTGGGGTTCATTAATTGGATGATAGAGGAGACTTTGTTATTGGTAAGAGCATTTTTTGTTAGGAACAAAGTTTTTCCTTTTACTTTTGCTTTTAGTTATTTGGCTTTTTAGTAAGTACTAGTGACATCTGTAGATACTTCCGTTCTTTAGTAGTGATAAAAAAGTCCCTTCACTGCGGGTAGCCCAACAGACAGAAAGAAATGAGAGGATAAAAACGTCATTCTACTATAGCAAGGGCAATTTTGTCCGATCACTGTAGAAGGAACAATAACATCGGCCTTTCCTTTAGTATAAGAGTATAATTTGGAAATTATATTTTTAAAAAGAGCTTTTGAAGTTAAATTGAATTTAAAGTATTTTTTTAGTAAGTAAATAAATATGTTAAAATGAAGTTTCTAATGTCTAATTTAAACTCTTATAGAAGTTTTAAAGTTAAAAGTGCTTTAGTTTTTTTTTTTTTTTCTTTGACAAGAAGTTTTTTTGGATACCAGAAGTACTTCTGACAAATCATTTAAAAACTTCCAAAAATAGGTTTTGAACTCACTGCTAAACACTTTCAGAGACAACTTTTGAACTCAAGAAGTGAAAAACAACTTCCATAAAAGCTATGCTAAGCAAACCCTCACTTAAGTTTAGCAAAAAATATTAGAACAATTCTAGAGAATATCAGTAATGTTTAACATTACTCACTAATTAAGGCTGATGTAACAACTCGACTTTTCAAACTGTTAACTAATTTACTTATTTTTATTTAATTTAGTTTT
Source organism: Ficus microcarpa (assembly GCA_025413485.1). Classification (NCBI taxonomy): domain Eukaryota; kingdom Viridiplantae; phylum Streptophyta; class Magnoliopsida; order Rosales; family Moraceae; genus Ficus; species Ficus microcarpa. The sequence continues at coordinate 17,099,029 of CM046383.1, forward strand.
AACACTTATTTATATTTGGTTCTAAAAATAACATAATTTTTTTTATAAATCATATTCGTACTACAAAAGTTAGAATTACTAAAATTTTTAACTGAGAAATTGAAAACCTTTAGTTAATAAATATCCTATTCAAATTCGTAATTAGATAACATTTAAAAAACTATAATTTCATGTAAGTTAAAGGAAAAGAGTCTAAAATATTTTTCTCGTAAAGTACTCATACTAGTTTAGTACTACTAAAATATTGAAACATAATTATAATTATAGTCGATACAAAATAATTTAAGAAGTCTAAATGTAGAAATTAAATTCATGATGATATCCGACTCCCTTCCTTCATCGCCTCCGCATAACTTCGCCCGTCCATAAAACATCTAAGTAGCGAGCTACTTGTTCGCATTACCTACAGCACGAACACACACGTATGAGCTTTCGTTCAGTAAGTTCAAACAATATCTCGCAAAATATTTTTATAAAATCATATCATCACATGTAACATATAACATAATGAATGTTCAAAAATGCATATGATCTATATGTGTTCAATTATGCTTCATTATAAACAGGTCTTGTCTACTTAAGGGCCCATATATCATACTCATCTGTGCGCAACCATTGGGAAGTTGGGAGAGCGACCTTCCAACAGCATCCAAAGTTATATCTTATAACTTTCATTCTTATCATATCCTCTCACTAATGGGAGGTTGGTATGACACTCAATCATACCTTTCGTTTGTCTCATTCTTATTAATTGTGACAATATGTAGATTTACATAGCACTATACATCTATCATTATGATATATATATCTGTAAGGCATGTCCATCATATCAGTGCAAGAGAAATTATGCACGTTAAATCTTTAATTAACGCAATACATATGAGTCATATACTCACCCTTCATCGAGACAAATTCATAGAAAACATAGAATATTAATAATGAAAAACATTTTGTTCCATGCTATAGGTAAGGTTTGTACTTACTTGTCTTATGTGCTTAAACTTTCGGAGTTATATCTCCTACTACGCAAGTTTGATAAATTATCCTGATTTAACAATGTCTCATTATTAGATAAAGTCATAATTATATATAAATTAAAGTGATCTTCATTTACTTATATCATAATTAATCTTAACAATTAATTCATATTAATTATTAAGTGTTAAATTAAATTTCTATGAATTATTTTTTAATTAATTTAATTTTTTTATTGATTAATTAATTAATTAGGTAGTAGTTAATTATTACTTTATTTAATTGAGTAATTCAAATTACATAATTTTAATTAACTTATTAATAATTATATTGTTAATAATTTAATTATGTTACTTAAATATTCTTTCTCGTGTAATAATAATTAATTATTAATTCTGATACTAATAATTATTAATTTGATTAATCTAATAATTAATATTTAATCTAATTAATCATCCATAGTTATTTTGACGATTATATATCAATGATTCATTATTAATTAATCTATAATGAATCATATATTATAATTATGTAGTTGCTCAACATAATAATCTTAATTATCACCTACTAACTCTTATAATTAATTAATTAATTACTTTATTAATTATTAATTAATTAATCAATCAATCAATCAATCAATCAAGGTGATAAGGAGTCACCTAAATGTATACCTCCCATCTATTATTGGGCTTGCAAGGGCCAATCCCCTAAGTTATGATTATTTATTGGGTTAAGGTAGTTTTTTGGTATATACCTAGTAACTCTCTAGTGTACTTTATCTTAGTTCATTTAAAACTTGTGATTCAACTATAACGTTAAGGTTTTTCACATTATTTGATCATACACTTAATACCGACTCATTTCATAATTAAATATATTCATATGTTACTCTTATGTCACATTTCAATATTTAATCATTTTATCGGTGTAGGATTTTAATTTGTAAGATTTATTTAGATTTGAGTATAATCCTGTTTTGGACCCTTGATAACTTGTTGGAAAGCTTGAAACATCTAATTTCTATCTTTATAATTTGTTTTCTAAGATTTCGAGCATTTCAAACATTAATGTAGACATATTCCTAAGTTTCTTATGATAAAATCTCAGTTTATCAAATTACAATACAATATCATGTGACTTATTAAAATTTATGTACATATCCGTTTTAAACTTATGATATCTTATTTTAAAGCTTAAAATATCTAATTTGCAGTGGTAATGTTATTTCCTATAGTATTTGAATGTTTCATACTATTAACTTAGGTTTTGTTACTATTGGTCTCACATTTATACCACAAGTCTAGATTTATGAGTAAGCTTAGAAAAATCATAACAAGTCACTTATAATTCCAAATAAAGTAAAAGATATGTCATTGGAAAGCTTACACTGTCTATTTCGTATGATGAGAATAGTTTTATAAAACATTATGGTCTACTGACTCAAAATATATAAAACTCGTAGCTAGTACAATGTTTTAGCAAAGACTTTTGGTTCATAGTCTAAACTTATAAAATTCATCAAAAACTGCTGCACATTTATCCATTCAAAGTGTATGATACCTTCTTAACAAGCTTAAAGAATCTAGTTTTTAGATTTATAACCTATAATCCAAAATTTTGAGGTTAAATGGTTCGGTGTACGTAAAACCCATGACTAGATTGTACCCAAGAGATTCATTTTCTCTCTAGTTTTGCGTCACAATTTCAAATGCACATAACTTTGGACATACAAAAGCAAACCAAATGATTTCAAAACCTAAAATGAAGCTTATCCTCTGCAAAAATTTATCATATAATTTATTTTTCATACCAAAGTTTCTAATGCATGATATATTACCACAATAACTACAAGCTTTAACAAAGTTCGCAAATTTTACCGAAATGCTCCGTGGATCCTTTGAGATTTCGGACCTTCAAAGTTCTTCTCAAAACTTTTTCTTAGGTAAGAAGAAGTCTAATATTAAGATTATAACTAAACGTCATGCTTTAGCTCTCCAAAAATGACTAAAACACAAATAATACTATTAGGTTACCTCTACTATAACGTTCTCTAACTCCGTTTCATATTTCTTCAAACTTGGTAACGGAGTTGCTTAGAACTTGAAAATGAAGAGAGGAAGGTGCTAGAAGGGTGTTGGAGATGGAAAATAGTGTTGGTGACTCTGTTTTCTGTTTTGAGCTTGGTGGTGACTAAAGAAGCCAGGGTTTTTGAGCTTAATTTGTGTGAGGATAAAATGAGGTGTTAGGGGCTTGTTTTAGTCAACTTTTACCTTAAGGGGAGCTATATTTTGAAAGTTAAAATTGAAATATTTTTGGCTGTTTCTCCTCTTCATTGCCACCGCTTAAACAGAGAATGTTAGGGTGAAATTTTGGTTTAACAAAGTGGAAACAAAAGGTCACTTTCACTTATCTCTTCTTTAGATTAACTTGCCAAAATAAATTATGCCATCTCTTATATGAGATTGCATGCATCCACCAGTTTCCTTTTTTCTCATTTGTTCAAATTTCTTCTTGTTTTTTAATACAAAAATCCGGATCCCACCTACTCGTTTCTCATTTTTATTTTGTTTTCTTTTTTCTAATTTTTTCCACCATTGATCAAAAATTATCATCATTATTCTCATCCATTGGATATTCCATTACACCAATCTTACCTTAAGCTTTCATTGGTCACTTATCATCCAAAACTTGGCCATTGATTTATTTATGATTCTTTAACATAAAATCTACACTACTGATTTCAAACTTAAGACAATTCTTGATCAATCTCCCACCTTTGGATTTTCTAAGAATAAATCCTAATTATACATCTTCTATTTATATGACACATTAATTTCTCAATCATACTTTCAAAAATTAACTATTGATATGATCAAAAATAAATACTAAGATTATTAAATTGAACTACTAATAAAAACAGGGATTCTTCTCAAAAAAGTTAACATTATCCCTTTAATACGACATAATAAATTTTTCGTATAAATTTATTTGTCGTTCAATTCATTTTTTATATATTTAAAATTTCTCATTTAAATAGAGAAACTCAACATTGTTAAATCATCGATATCATTACACTGATGATACATATGCAATCATTCATGATCTTGAAATTTGATATTTATCAAAATAATTCATTAGAAGTATATTAATGAAGGAAATTTATAATAATAGTTTGTGATTCAAGTTTATGAATTGCTAAGGCATCACAATTGAGTCCCACAACATAGAGCGCACCAATGGAACTCACTTCTCTATTATTGTGATGTTGAACATCATTGATGTTTTAAAACATTTTTCAAAATATTAAGGGATTGTTTGTTTTAGAAATAATATTTTGAATAGTTTTAAGTTATTGACCTTACTATTTTGAGTCCATTTGATTTGTATGTTTGCTTTCGAAATGAATTTTTTTTTTTTTTTCATTTTGAAATTAGAAGTCACATAAAAAATGAAAAAAAAAATTAGCATTTGGACATGTATTTTTTTAATAATTATTAAAAAGGTAAAATTTTATGCAATAATATTTTGACAGATATTGGAAAAAAAAAGTCATTTAAAGTTTTTATATTAATGAATATAATAAAATATTATCATATTTTAATATGAAATTGATATTGATTTATTACTCTATGAGTTATGAACATATTGAATAAAAAATCGTTTTAATCGGAGATCCACTGAAAAAGTTATGGAATATTAAAATTTTAAGCATGTGAGAGAAATTTTTGAATCTGGAGAAGACAGAGATTTTTTCCATCTTATTTACGTGACCATTTTCATTTTATTATAAAAGTCAGATGGGCCAAACACGCGGAACAAACACTAACTCGTAAGTTAAGTAGTATTTTCATCCAAATTAGGACAAAGTAAACAATTTCTAACTGTCCATTCTTCATTTTAATTTGAAGTTTTGTTTGACAATTTCCAAAACTAGCTCAAATACAGTCGAGTAGGACTGACAATTTCTTACACTACACAAGCACGAAGTAAATAGGTTGGAATGAACCGTATAATTTTTGAGGTATATTCAAGTTGACATGTATAACATGTATAATAAATAGATGAGCTTCAAGTAAACACACTTAACTCTTATTTGGCTAATATAACATTAATGAGTTATGTTGATGGTGAAATCTATAATTAAATTTATTAAATTTATTTTAAGAACCAATGACCCGATCTCTACATCATAATAGAATCTGAGACGCATTCTTCAAGAATATTTACATATTTTACGGCTGAAGTTCTTCAAGTTAAAAATATACATATATTTTGTTGCCTACTGGTGTTCTTTGTTCTGTTTGACTCTTTTACTTATCGTCATCTTGCCTTTGTCATCAATCTTGTTTGTTTGTTAGTTTGTCATTTTCGCTACTAATGATATAAATTTCAATTGTTGAATATGAGGAATTTCTTGAGAAGAAACAAACTAAACAATCAATTTCTTGCTTTAGTGCACTGTTTGGATGCTTTTCATGCTTTATTTTTTTGGAGGATATGCATTATTTCATGTATTTATACGAGTTTTGCTACTTTTTCATTCCGTTACTTCAAAAGTTATTTACAAAGAGTAATATTTCTGTATTTTCTGAAAACTCGAAACTTTTATTTATTTTTTTTGACTGATTTGCTTGCTTTCAGTGGTTTTGTTTGCCGTGAAAATTTATTTTTGGTGGTTTAGTTTGTTGGTCTTCTCGATTTCATTTGTTTGCCGAGAAAATTTTAGTATTATAGGGGAAAATAAAATTGTTGGTCTTCTCGGTTTTATTTGTTTGCCGAGAAAATTTTAGTATTATAGGGGAAAATAAAAGCATTGATGAATTTGTATTTTAAACAGAGATGCGAAAAAAAATATTTTTTACAATCCGTTTTGTATTTTATCAGAATCTGTTTTGCATTATATTAAAATCCATTTTGGATTCTTGGATTCTGATAGAATCTTAATACGTATGCTCGTCTTTTGTTGAAATAAAAAAAAATTGTGTCATAATTCATTTTGGATTCTATAATAGAATCTATTTGGTGCTCAGCGCAGGTGACTAGAGACTGACGGCCCATCGGCGCTGGATACGTATGGTCATCTTTTTTTAAATACAAAAAACAAAAAATTATGTAAGAATCCAATTGTAATAGAATCTGTCTGTCAACCGTTGGCCGTTTGGCACTAGTGACTGGAGTATATGTTTGGTCATCTTTGTTGAAAAAAAAAATTATGGTGACTGGAATATACATCTGGTCATCTTTGTCGAAAAAAAAAAATATATTAGAATCCATTTTGAATTGTAATAAAATCTCTTCAGTTACAAGCAACATAATAGAATCTCTTCAGCATTCGGCAATTGGCAACCGACACCGAAGATGTCTGGCTATCTTTGTTGAAATATACAAAAAACAAAAAAAAAAAAAAAAAAAAAAAAAAAAAAAACAAAAATTGGATTCTGACATATCTCTATGGTGACTGAAGTCAGATGTGTCCGATCATCTTTGTTGAAATACAAATAAAAAATTATAACATAATTCATTTTGGATTCTAAAAGAATCTCTTTGGCGACTCATGATGGATCAATGCCGGCGATTGGAGACCGATTCGGTAATCGGAGTCAAAAATATCTAAAAAATATTCTAATAAATTTTAAAAAAAAAAGAGAGAGAAGAAAAGAAAGAGGTGGGGGTATTTTTGTACATTTTACTATTTTTTCTTTTAATTATTTGATTAAATGTTACGAAATTATAAAATTATCAACTTTTAATATTATAGTGGCAAAATTATAAGGTTGTGCTAAATTTATGGTATCCTTGTATGCAACTACCCTTTATTAAAGGATGGGCGTAGGGATTTTTTAGCCGTTGGGCCGCCTTGTGCATTCCCAATCCTTACATCCAGGCCACTTTAGTGGCATCGAGAAAGGTCCACTAAAGGGCCTAGCATGCGGATCCATTTGTTATTTATTTTTTGGTAAATAACCTTTTTAAGAAGTTTTTTAAATAACCAAAGTTTTGTAAATAAATAAACTAGAGCATTTGAAAAAAAAAAAAAAAACCAATTAGTGATTGTCTATGATCTATCATTTGTTAACGACTTTTTTTAAATAAAAATTTCAACAATTTATTTAAATAAGTGTTTAAAAGATGTATACTTAAATTTTCCTTTATTTAACATTTACCTCATCTATTAAATAAATGACAAATCATGATATTTACCATTCTATTTTGTTATGAAATCTGATAGCTAGACATTGATAATTCAACCATTTATGAAATGATTTACTGACCGACAATTTAAATAAAATATGTACATTTGTCTCTAATAAAAGAAGGGATTTTTTTTTTTTTTTTCTTTCGAACTCTAAGCCGCCGGCGGCTTTGATTGTTGCTGTCATATGCCATCAGTGGCGGCGGTAATTGTTGTTGTCAAGCACAAGGTTGAGGGTTGAAGCCTAATGAGGATACGTTGAACCACAGTCATAATTGATAAATCAAATTTGAAATATAAATTATGATTTGTCAATTTATATAATCTTCAATGCTAACTTACAACTGAATTAAAGACTCATCTAATAGAGCTTTTGCATTTATTTTAAATCAATAAAAAGAATAGACCCGTAGCTTTTTAATAAGAATTTGGAACCATATTATTGAAAAATCTTGATAACTCAAAACGAATTTTCTAATACAATAAAATTGTTAAAATGAAGTTTTTAATTTCTTACTAAAATTTTGATACAAGTTTCAAAGTTTACTGGCAAATTTATTTATTTATTTTCAGAAATCACATTTTTAGATTTTGATGGGAAGCTTTTTTGGACATATAAAACACTTGTAATAGATCAACTAAATACTTTTATAAACAACTTTTGAAGCGGATAGCCAAAAATAAGTTTTAAGTTGTACCAAACATATCCTCATAAACCAACAGTCATCATCACCATTAGAAGTTGTTATAGCATTTTTATTTCAAAATTAATTGAATCCTAGTTTTGCCGCATAAAACAATAGTACCTCTCATCTACTAAGAAAACTATGCTCAATTAAATTAAAAAAAAAAAAAAAAAAAAAAAAAAAAAAAAAAAAAACACCATGGATGGGTTTTAAGTTAATGTTCATTAATTGTCATTAAAATTTAAGTTATGAGAAGTGATAGCTCATTTAACTAGATCAGAAACTTAAGTGGAAAAGAACGAAGACCTTTTTTGTTTAAGTTTGGTACCGGACCATAAATTGAAGGGGAAAATAAAATATAATTTCCTATTTCACAAATCCAAAATTATTATCCTCATTATTACCTCCAATGACTTCTCATATTTTTTATTGTAGGGTTGTTTACTATATGTTTTGTAGCGTAAAAAGGTAACAAGAATGAACTTCTCGCACACAAAAAAGGGGGCACTACTGATTCGTGAGAGTGACACCATATTTATCCCCAACAACTAATTAATATAGTTGACAAAAAATTTATTGATGAGCAACGTCGATCAATTCCATATCACTTAATGGTAGAGCGTTTGACGTTAAATGTTTGTCACATGGACTTTAAAATAAGGTATGTGAATCTCTATATAATAAAAACTCGTGAAATATATGTTTTTATTTTATTTTTGCTAAAAATAGTATGTGCTTCATTAGTTTTAGTCGGGGAATTATTTTTGTGAGATTCTCAAACCGAATTCATGTTTGTGTTTGCTACTCATGCTGAAAGTGTCTGACTTTTAGTTACATCCCCATGAACATTCTTAGTTTTAAATACATAAAATAAGTAATTGATAATTCGAGGTTTCCTCTAAAAAAGATGTGATAAATGCTAAAGATCACTTGGTCAAAGAGTATTGAATGGGTGGAGAAGGACGCAAATTTGATCTTGTATTGTATCTAAAAAAATTATAAGCATAATTAATAATAATATATATATATACAGGAATGGAGTCATCCATAATTGAATGAGGTTTTCACCTCCAATGATTTTCTCTTTCTTTCTTCTTTTTTTTTTTTTTTCCCTCATTTTATCTTTATAAACTTCTAACTTATGTCTACTAAAAATTACATATCCCTATATGAGTTATCTAAAAATTTTATCTTTTAATGTGCACTTTTATTGTCTTATTGAGATAATAGATTGGCTCTCCATCGTCGTTTATATAATAAATTTTGCGTGTATGTGTGTATATATCATTTGCCCATCAATTGAAACCTCAGCAGTCAGAAGCCATATAGCGTGGACCTTTTGTATCTTATCCATGCAAAATAGGCCGGCTATACTCTGCCTACCTTTTTCTGGACAGGAAAAGATTCGGATATCAATGTCACGGAAGCCAAACACCAAACCAATACAAACATGATAATAAAGAGAATTCAGAAGTGATATTGGTTGGGGTATTGGAATCATTACGAGACTGAAAGTCTTGCACTTTGCATGTGCCATGACAAATTATGTTAAAAAAGAATGTAAACAACATTAACTTTAAAGTACACAACAATATTGCACTCCCAAATTGTTTAATAGTACTGTATACGATTTCGTACCTGAATCTTTACGATCCACGTGTCATCTCAATCCAGTTGAGCAAAAAAAAAAAAAAAAAAAAAAAAAAAAAGAAGATCAGGAGATAACCAAGAATCAAGCCACAGCAGATTGGAGATAACCATGATTAAACGTGACTATAACTTTTATTGTCAATTGTGACTACGCCAACAGAGGAGTCGATTGTTCAGCTCAGGATAATCGTATATGTTCTTGTTCTAAAACAAGATGCATCATAATTTAACATTTAACTCTAGTTTTTAGCCATTTTATATGTAACTCTAGTATCCACGGTCAAAGTGCTGTTTTATTTTCTAAAGGATTAATTGGTAGCTCCACATGTCCGTGTGACAAATTCAGCTAGTATTTGTCATTCAAGTGCTCCAAGCACTGACCCCTTGTGGTCCAATATTATTTGGCTTTCTCTTTTTGGTATATATCTGACCAAGGATCTTAAACGAGGAGCCATTCTTTACTCTAGAGAACAGATGTCAATGGTGTCTTATTGTGTTGGCTCGGTTTATAATTATCTAAATGCAGACGTCATTCATTTTGTATTAGGATTGTTATATTAAACTTTCATATCAATACTACATGGATACCATGATGGCTTTTAACCATTGTGGTAATATTTCCACGATGGTTTTCTAATCATCGTAGAATCCAAGGTCGTGGAATCTTTTCAGATTCCACGACGGTTTTTTAACCATCACGGAATGGGCAAAAATAAGGCCTAAATATAGACATTTAAGAATATACCACGACGGTTCTACGTAAAAAACCGTCGTGGTAAGGAAATCTTCCACGACGGTTTTCTTAAGAAACCGTTGTGATTAGTTGGCCTACCATGACGGTTTCTCAAGGAAACCGTCGTGGTAGAACCCCCTAACACGACGGTTTTTTCAAAAAACCGTCGTGATAGGTAACAACAAAAAAAGTTACGAATTCGTTTCATTTTCCCAAAAACATTCAAATCACAAAATCAATACTTTTTTCCGGAAAATTCCCAAATCCGTACCTTACCCAACCAATTTAATTCAATCTAAAACACAACCACAATGAACAATCACCGAAAATGTAGGAGACGGATTTTGGCCATTTCGGACGGAATATTCTCAACTCAACAATCTACAAAATCAATATTTTGGACGGAACATTTTATCAACAACCACAATCAACAAAATCAACATTTTGGACGAAAAATTCCCAAATCTGTGCATTACCCAAGCAATATACATTACAATTTACCGGCTTGTCGAGTGTGGGTACGGGTGGAGTGTGGAGTGGGTACGGGCGGAGTGCGGTGAGAGAGAGAGGGAAAGCCACGTGAGTTCCTTGGTGGACCCGTCGGAGAATGGAGGAGGCCGCGTGAGTGGTGGAGGAGGCCGTCAGAGAATGGAGTCAAGAGAAAAATTTGAGAGGTGAGATAGAGAGAGGAGGTGTAGTGAGATAGTGCAAGTTTTTTGAGATTTTAAGTAGGGAGGGAGCAGAGAGAGAGAAATAAGGGGAGGAAATTGGGAGGCTTTGGGTATGGAGTTAGAGTGTGTATTAGAGAGTGAAAAAGTGAAAAAGACTCGGAATGTGATGGGGTGGGCAATAGGGTATTTTTTTGGGTTTTAATATATGTCCCAAAAAATTAAATTTAGTTCAAAAATTTTCAAAATTCCTACCTTAGTACCTACCACGACGGTTATTTGGGAAAACCGTTATGGTATGTGAACGTACCACAACGGTTTTCCCCAAAAACCGTCGTGGTAGAGTTCAAAAATTAAAAAAAAATTTGTGAAAAAAGACCATTCCACGACCGTTTTTTAAAAAACCGTCGTAGAAAATGCGGCAAAAACACGAAGCGGAACAGAGTTTTCGAAAACTATCATGGAAGCTGAAGATTCCACGAGGGTCGTGGGAGCATGGTCTTCCACGACGGTTATTAAAAACCGTTGTAGAAGCTTCGGCTTCCACGACGGTTTTCGGAAACTCTATTCCGCTCCGTGTTTTTGCTATATTTTTCACAACGGTTTTTTAAAAAACAGTCGTGGAAATTCCGTCGTGGAATCCACATTTTATAGTAGTGTATTCGTATTGTGTCATGTTGTGTTCATTACAATCATTACAAGTCTATGAAGCTTTTATTTATTTTTAATAGACTTTTCTGAAGGTTAACAAATTAATTTTGTTTAATTCATTAATTTCGTTTTCACATATTCAAATAAAATTGTGTATATATATATATGTATATTAATATATAATTCATTCAAAGTCAATGAAAACACATGTATGAAATCTATACATAAATTTATTGGAATAAAAATTATGATAATGCAAACAAATGTTAATTATCTTTTAAATTTTAATCATACTGTGTTGTGCTGTGTTAGTCTACCGTGTCATGCTCTCAGCTCCAAATTAATACTTGAGCTTGCCATTTGTTAATCAAGCAGAATTAATATAAACGTACACAACACATGCCTAATTTTTTAGGGAAAAAAATGCCTTAACTGCCTTTTTTTTTTTTTTTTTTTGTCTGTTTTTTTAGCTATACAATGTAGTTGTTAAAATGTTGTTTTATATGCAAATAAATATTAATTATCTTTTAAATTTAATTATCATGCTCATGTCGTGCTATGTTAGTCCACCATGCCATGCTTAGTTCCAAATTAATGCTTGAGCTTCCTTGTCATTTGTTAATCAAGCAAAATTAATATAAACTGACACGATACATGCCTAATTTTTAGGGGGGGAAAATGCCTTAACTGCCTTTTTTTTTTTGGGGTCTATTTCTTAGCTATACGGTGTAGTTGTTAAAATGTTTTTTTTTTTTTTTTTTTAAATCAGGAAAACAACAGATGCTGTGACGCATATTGTATATTTGAGATACTATTTTCGTATACATATGTTGTCGTCTTATTTTTGTTGAAATTTTAAATATATAATAGTAATCTTTCTTTAGGTACTACAAACTTAGACTGATGATAAATTTAGATAGAAATTCTATTTTTGTCCCACCCCAAATAGAAAATAAAAACCATTGAGAAATTATTTTTTAACAATATTTAGAAAACACGAATGTATACTTTCATCCTTATTTTATTGGACGTCACGTGACACTTCCAATACTCATTATGTGTAGCCTCTAATACCTGTCACGTGACTTTTTTCTCTCTCTTTCCCTATTTTTTTTTTTCCTTTGTCCTAATTATTAAACAAATTCTTTTCAAATATATCCACTCTCAACTAATAATTTAGATAATAAACTATTTCCCTTGTGCATGCTCGACTAGTAAACTACAAAAATACAAATTATAATTTTGTACAAGACTAAGACCACCACCATGCATACATACGGATGTATAAACGTTTTTAAGACAATATCTAGAAATAGAATGTATTTTTACAATGGGCTGTTCAATGGTTGATTAGTGTCTACGTGGATAATACATGTTTCAGTTAGTTGATAAAAATATATACTAAAATCACAGATATTATGTTCAAAATAGATGTACTGATAAGGTTTTTTTTTTTTTTTCCAAGATTTTATCATAATATTTTCATTATAACAATTAATATCACTATCTTAAAATTTTCATTTTAAAAATAAAGCCGACTAAAAGACATATAAAATAAAATAAAATAAAATAAAACGTATTGGACTATAGGTATTCATTTTTTAAAATATGATTAGAATATTACAATCAAAGCAAAAACTATGTACATAATGAGTTCAATTTAATAATTCAAGAGAGAGCTCCGTCGAAAGAGTACATAATTCTAAGAAGTCTTTTTGGTATTACCCTAAAAACTTTTTGTGATTGACAAATTAGTTCTTAAAATCCGTCATGTACATTAAAAGTAATGTTGATATAATAGAACATTGAATTTTTTAAACAGTTCATTGTCAAAATTTTTAGGGAGAAATAAATAAATAGTAGTTTTTAGAAAATATTGAAATAAACAATAAATTTTTAAAATATTTAGAGTAAATAATAATAAATAACAAATTTACTAGGTACACATTAAATTTATTATGTAATACTCTATTTATTTGAAGTAAAATTTCTATTTAAATAATAAATTTGTTATTTACTATAAATGTTATAAAAAATTATTATTTACTTAATTTTTTTGAAAACGGCTATTAACAACAATATTCATTATTATTATTATTATTATTATTTTGTAATTCATGAACTGATTTTCTAAGTGTAAAAAATTAATGGTTCGTTTGGATCATCTATTATTTAGTATTTGGTTCAAGTATAATATATGTATCCTAATAGATGTCATGCTTTTACATTTGAATGCATGTATTCCAATAGAATGTGTACTTAGGCTACGTTTAGTAAATCAATTCAAACTTAAACTTTTCATCTCAATTTTGTCTTTTTCTAAAAAGTCAACAAAAATTATAACTAGTTTCTAAAAAGTCAACAAACTCCAATTTAAAAATTTTAATTTTAACCGTAACACCAAACGGAGACTTAGATGTCAATGTTGGAATACATTTAATTGCATGTAAAAGTAAAGGTGTATTTTAAAAGGGTATGCATTAAAATAGGGATTTATATCTAAATAACATTTTTTAAAGAAGTTTTTTAATAAATAACCAAAGTTTTTTAAAATTAGTTAAAATGTAATTTTTTTAAAAATGATTAATCAATTTTCTTAAATGATCAATCAATCATTGACCACATAATAGTCAATGAGTGGTTGACTTACGGTCAATCACTGATTAATCATAACGCATATCATTAGATTTCATAGTCAATCACCAATTTTCATAGTTAATCGATGATTGATCATTAGACAATCATTGATCAATAATTGATTGGCCAAATCTGAAAAATTATAAACGATCAATTTCCTAAATTAAAAAAAAAAAGTTGAGTCATCTATTGTATTATGTGATTAAAAAAGGCCACGCAACTTAATTTTTTTTAAATTAAATATGTGTATTGAAATAGTGAATTTTATGGTTCTTTCAATAATTTTATATTTAAATTTAAAATACTAAGGAATAAATAAAGGGTACATAGATGTCCAAATTTTAAAAATGTCAATTTTTTCTTTCATTTAAATGTCTAAATTGATACTTATAAAGACTATATTATCCTTTAATTAAGAATTGAAAATGAACAAATAGATAATTATATAAAAGGAAAGAAAAATCTCTAAAAAAATGTTTAACTAAGCAAATCTTTATAAAAGGAAAAAAGACTATTTTACTTGATTTAATATAAAGAAAAATAACCAAGTCAGACATAATTTATACGATAGAGTATGCAAAAACTAATAATAAATAATTGATCATTATGATAAAGTTCACAATGAAAATATAAAAAGATTAAAATTATAAAGAAATATTAAAACACTTTAAAACCTAAAAAAGACAACATAGTGCTATAATAATAATCATAAAAAAAATACTACATTTAAAAACAAAAACATCAAAATGATATAGTAATCATCATAAAGAAATAAGCAATTTGAAACGACATTTAATCCTTATAAACTAACTATTAAAAAAGACCAATTAAATTAGAAAAAATAATCATAAAAAACTTAATTCATACTAAAAAATAATTATTTAAGAAACCAAAATCATACTTAAGAAATGTGTTTATAAAAAACCTAAAACATAATAACATAATAACAAGCAATCGTTATAATAAAGAATTGATCATTAAGATAAAGATACAACAATAATAAAACAAAATAATATCATCATCAAATTCCATAGTAGATATAAGTTGTATGTTCTGAATAATATAATCGTTATAGTAAAGAATTTGACTTTAAGATAAAGTTACAAATGATATATAAAATAGTAAACATAAAGAAAGGATTGTTCTTGACATACTCGGAATATCAAACACAAGAAATGAAGGATGAAGAAATGACTACCACGTAAAAAGAATATAAATGAGGTTTTTTTAGAATCAATTCAAAATTCAAAAAACTGAGGAAAAAACTAATTTGGGTTTAATAAAAGTGATTCTCATTTGTGAGCAAAACAAATCCATCATTAAAGTCAAAAAAAAAAAAAAAAAAAGGGAAAATATGAGAATGAGTTTAAAAATGAAATAAAGTCAATTATGGTAAAAGGACAAAAGAGGTACTACAGATATATATTTCATAAAAAAAATAGGCATGCATGTATTATATTTTAAAATGGATATATTTTAAAACAAGACCCTAAAATTAATGTTTTGTGTAATTATTTCACAAATAAATATTATATTGTATGGTGAAAATATTCCAATTAAACGCGTGATTAGAAAGCTCGCTGGAGTATCCAAGCAAATAATCCTTCTAAAATTCTAGCCAAATAATTAAATAAATAAAAACCTTCTTAAAAAGGAAGGGGAAGATTGTGGTACAGCTTCAATAAATAGCACTATTGATAGTGATCCATCCAACAATTAAAATTGATTGTGTGACTAAATGAATGACATTGATCTAAGATACATCGAATGTTATATAGTCTCATACACACACAATTCTTTATTCTATTTCAGATTTACAAATGTTTAAAATTTTTTTTTCCTTCATCAAATTTTTGATTTGATTCTTAAAAAAAAAAAAAAAGGATTTGATCTGGGAAAAAAAAAAAAAAAAACTTTGATTCCATCTGTAATGAGTTTGTCAACATAATGACTAGACTTGCAGTTCCCAGTCGCTAGTGAGTCCAGCTCTGTTTTCCTGGTTGCCGGCGTGTCTACCTCTATTATAAGCTCCAGAGGGTTTGCAAAGCACTGGGCATTGGCGGGTCCAGCTTCGACACTAGCTTGCGGGGGTTTGCAGAGCGCTTATGAGTCCAGTAGTAATACTAGCTCGCAAGGATATGAAGATGATTCGTTTCCAGTCTCTGCCACCTAGGTTCCTTCTTGGGGGCAAGATTTGCAGGTTTGCATCTCAAGCTTTCTCCAATGACTTCTCCGACGGCCGAATGTGGGTGACGCCTAGAGGGATTTCTAGGTTTTGATTGAATTTTGGGTTTTTTTTTTTCATTTTAGAAAAAAGCTTTTTATATGAAAATTTTTTATTTAATAAACATGTATTCATTAAAAATTATGTATTCCTCTATATTTTTTATCATTTAATTTTATCGTAATGATATATAAAACGATAACTATCAATAATACCTTTCAATGGGCTCTCCCACAGCCATTGTAATTTACGGCGAGACCTTTCTTTAGGGGGTTGAATGACCACTTTAATCACGTTGAATTTACCTTAGTGGGCCCACAACGAAAACCCATCAGAGAGTTCGATCTTATGTTTGGTACAGTGGCGTTTCGGGACATCAAGAATAGTAACATTAACACGTGTCGAAGATCCGTAATCTCAGGCAATGGCGGCATTCTTGACTGACGGCGGTGATGAATCGATTTCCACAACCCTGCTGACCGTGCAAAACGCAGACGCAATTTGACATTGACCAGAAATGGGCCCCACAGTCCACTTCTCACTCAACCGTTTATGGCCCAAGTTTTCTTTTCTAGGCTGAGTCATCACCGGCCCAAGTTGATGACAACAAACACTTTTACCACCTCATTCATGAGCTATTGTCTTCACGCGCCACCCAAAAGAGCGATCCCCCTACCAAACTTATCGGAAAGTGACTGCCTAGCTAAAGTGGGCCCTACACCCGGATGGGTTTTTTATACCTGACAAAGGTGACAACAGACGTGTGGTATGGATGATTATGATCTCGTTTCACGTTCTAATTTAAATTCAAAATTTTCATTTTAGTTATATTTTTATTTTTTAAAAAATTTTTATCTTTTTCTGAAAAAATTTTTATCTTTTTTAAAAAATAACAAAAATTTTCAACTCAAAATCATTTACCAAACAAACCCTACGAATTTTTATCCTTTCCTCATCATATTTGTGTATCTATATGCCTCGTAGTCGATACTTTTTACAAACGACCCTTGTAATACATTATTATAACAACCGATTGATTTTAATATACCTTTTCTTTGACAAGGGTGAATTTAATCTTTTGGTATTTTGTCAAACATCAATTTCTTATATGTTAAATTTCATTCCTTTCTAATTTGTTTAGATAATTGTTTGTTTTGTTTTCAGAATTATGTATATTTTGACATTTTGTTGTCTGAATTATTTATTTTGGCAAATTTGTCCAAAAACTTTTCATTTTGATCGTTGATATTGAAATTGATGATTTAAAAAAAAAAAAAATTAGTGTGTATTATATCATATTTCAAGTACTCCATGATAATATGAAGTTTTAGGGGAAAAAAAATTACATCAAGAAAAAAAAATCCCTCCTTATCCTTATTAAAACCCTTAATTAAAAACTAAACCTTCTGAACTTAATATAATAATTTCTTTAAGTTTTATAATTATTGCAAATAGTGATATGATTATCTATGTTAAAATTCAGAAATCGTAGTCAATTTTAGTATGAAGGACCAAAACTATCAATAAATAAGAGTTCAAGTATTAAGTTATCAAGATCAAAAGTTCAGCGGTTAAAGTGACAGAATATTCATAATTTATGAACTAAACGAACACATTACCCAATATATTTACACTATTGTTTTAAAAAGTTTAGAGACAGGTTAGTTATATTGACCCTATTTGAATCTCTGTAACTGGACATACAAATATAATACATGTGCAAGTTTAACTTAAATCCTAAGCTGAATTGACATATTTATTTATTTATACTTATAATGAGAAACAATTAGGAAAAAAAAAAAAAACCTTGTTTATACTGACACATTTTTAATCGAACTTATTAATTTTAGATAAAATTTTTAAAAATAAAATACTAGTAGAGGTACATTCTTTTAACAAAAAGGCTAGAAATTAAATTAATAAAAATAGCCTTCTTTGCAGTTTATAGAAACGAGAAGTACAAATTAATTACCAGTTTAATTACTTTAAAATACAATTATATATTAGTTTACTTAGTCCATAAAGTATTTTTTTTAGTTTCACCTAAAATTTATGGAAAAAAAAAAAGAATAATATCACAAAAGACTTGGGTTTCAAATCCTTATAAAAATCGTGATTGTTAATATAATTTAAGTGGTATCTGTATCAGATTTTATTATAAAGATTTTATTATAAAGTGCAGAATTTGAATATTCTTTAATCTTAATTGACTTCAAACAAAAGAGGAACATGATTATCCCTCCAAACAACTACACCTTTTTCTACAAAAGAAAAGAAAAAAAAAAAAGACAGTTCTTTTATTATTATTATTTTATTAACAGCGTCGAACGTACGGTGGTTACAGAAGTAGAACTCCTTTTTGTTTTTCAATGCTACCATCACGTGTATAGCTTAGTGTTAAACTGAATATCTTTTCCCGAAGACAAATTTGAGAATTTGGATTTTATTATACAAACTAGTACGAGGGACTGCCTGAAGTGCGTTTTCCTCTAGTTTCAAAAGAATTATTTTAGTGTATGTTTTTTTCTTTTGCCCAAAAAAAAAAAAAAAAACCTCAGATTGCATTTGATTGGTTCACTCCACTAAAACAATTTCAATTCTTAGTTATGTTATGTTTTTTTTTTCTCCTTTAAAATTAAATTCAATTTCACTATTTCTAACTTCAAGTCTAACTTAAAAATTCTTGTTATAAAATTCAATAACTTTGTTATTTCAAGTTGAAATCAGATGATTTAAAAAACATATATATCGATTTCGAGAAAAGCGATGTAAGATTCATATTATTATAATTTTTTCCCAACACATTTTAAGTTTTTATACTTTGAACTCCAAATAGTTCACTTTCAATCAAACATGCAATTTCAAAACTCAACCCAAGTCTAATTAAAATAACTTTCTCTAACTTAAGCAGACTAACCAAATAGCTTCTTGTTTCCCTCTAGGTATCGAAACTATTTTTTACAGTTTTTATAGTATGAATTGTTTTTAACGGATAATTGTATTCCAAAAGAACAAAGTATAAATACAAATACTAACTTGAATGACTTCATAACACAAGTAAATTTAACCCTGACTACAAACCAGTTCTACCAGCAAATTTTAATAAAAAAAATGAGCTAAAACGTGCACCGAATTCCAACAACAGGAAATTGAAAAGACAAACCAACTATTGAGCACAGATGGCTCTTTCAACAACTCCATTATTACAATTAGCAGAAAACTCCAATTAATTGAGCCAAGAGATCTATTGCAAAAGGGTCAACCCAACACCTCAGAGAACTAACTCTAGCTGATTGGATGTATAACCAATACAAGAGCATGCGAAGACCATCTCTATTATGACAAAATATATACAAAATTATAGCACCAGCTTTATTTTGAATAAGTAACTAGCATAAAAAGTAGAAAAACCCCAAATTACATTGATAATCCATTAGTAACAAATCAAAACATGACCAGAGAAACCTAAGGAGAATTAGGAATGTAGTTGAAGAATATTCATCGCAGGGCCTTCTCTGTACACGACCCAATCTCCTCCATGATGTCTATCATTGACGAAATTTTTAATAAATTAGGAACAAAATAAATGGAAATTTATACTAAATTTAATGCTTTTTTTTTTAATAATAAAAACATGAGGTGAGTAATTTGAACTCTACACTGTAGTTGAATTTTCCCAATTCAAAAGTTGCAAATTTGATTATAGATTGAGATCTAATTCGTGTAATCTGATCCCTGACACCTCTACCAGATGCTTGTTCTAATTTGTTGCAGTTGCATTTTCTCCCCAGTCTGGTTCTTGTTCATTTGGTTATAATTTTTTGAAATACTTTCCCTACATCAGTTTGAATTCTTCAAAGCTAACACGTCATAAAATGAAAATTTTTATGATAGGAATTTGCCAAAAATTACGAGAATGTTTTGGTAAAGTAAGCACAAATATTCTGTTGATAGTTCTAAGTCATTAAATTCAAAGATAAGATTATTAAATTTGTACACTCTTTAGATGTGGAGTTCACGTTTGCAGTTTCATTAACTGTTCTTCCAATTAATTTTGACATGTAAATAAATTGTTTGAGTATTTTTAGTCTTTAATTCCTATATTTACATAATTAAATTATTAAATTATTAAATTTAGATGATATGATGAATAAACATATCCCGAGAATAGTTCATGTCTGAACTCTTTGATCTGATATTGGGGGGGTTTTTTTTGTCATAAAAATAAACAAATAAAAAAATGAAAGTAACATTATCATAAGATTCCAATTACATATATTGTTGAATCATCAATTTTCATTAAATATTTCGTTCACAAATCACACGCAATCGTTTTGTGTTATATATTTATTTAGAATAGTACTTTTATGTATTTAAAGATGCGTTTTATGAAGAAATATTCCTAAAATTAGAAAACTGTCAACAATAGTACAGACCAGTAGATATATAATCTTTCAAACAAAATACAATAATCCACACCACGCATTCTATTTTGAATTTTGTAACCGCTAATTAGTTTACATATACCTTTTAATTAAAATTCTTTATAATATAATATTTTTAATATTGTTAGTGTAAAAGACTAATATCATTGCAAAATATTGCATTAAAATCAATGAATTGTAATGTACAAAAAAGAATTAAGTGACGTATTAAAAAAGTGTTGTTTATGAGCTAGATAGATATACAAATATGATAAGAAGAGGATAAAAATTCATGATAATCTTCCACACCACAATTCTGGTTTCACCCTTGTTAAAAAATATATCATTGAAAAATAATATATTAAAATCAACTTGTTGTTGTAATAAGGTATAAAAAAATTACAAGTATCGCTTTACAAAAAATACTAAATATGAGCTAGATAGATAAATAAATATGACAGGAAAATGATAAAAATTCATGATATTCATCCACAACACGTCTAGTTGATAAAACGATGGCGTAAAAAAAAAAAAAGGTTTAAGAAACAAATGCATCTTCACTTTTATATATTTATAAAATAGATATATGACCAGGATTCTCTTTACAATAGTCAGTTTTCTATAGTCGACATCTGAGGAAAAGCGGTCACACAACAAAAATTGCTTTTCACGACATTAAAATTTATAACATTTTTAATAAAATCTCATTAAAAGGTCCATACAATGACATTGAAAAGTAAAGTGTCATTAAAGATCATACAATGACATTGAATTGTAAAATGTCATTAAAATGTCGTTAAATCAACTATACAACGACATTGTTTCAAAAATTGTCACAGAATGTTATTTTATTGATAAAAAAAGAATCAATTAAAATTTTTATATTTTGACATATCACATTGTTAGTCTAAAATTTTTAATACATTTACGTATAAAACACCAAAAGATTATAGAGTTTCTCATAGGTCTTAATTAGTCCAGAACAAAAATATGAATAGAAAATTAATAACAAATGCATATATGTTCAAAAAAAAAATCTAAAAATAAAATGTTCTCAACATTCTCTAAATTAAAAATTTTCAAATGATTGTTGAACAACAATACCCTCAATATCCTCTCTAACATAAGGCTCATCCCCATCAATATTGTCATTATTGAGTTTAGATGCATCCTGTGGTCCATATGTTTTGTAAGTGCTCTCATCAGACACATCAAAATCATAGAAACCTCTTGGTGGTGCTTTCATCAGAACATACCAACTCGATGTATTTTTTTCTTGGAGTAAAATACTTGTTTTGCCTGTGATGCTAAAATGAACGGATCTCTTTGAAATTTACTTATTACATCATGAAGGTTAACCAATTCGAAGCCTTCTTCTTCTTTGACACCACTTGCAATATTAGCCCAAATACAGTTGAATAGAGCCAACTGGAATTTATGATAATCAAGCAATATTATATCCTTTTATAATCCCATAATAAGAGACATTTGCAACAATGTGTGCCGTGTCTCTTGCACTAGATCTACAAATTGTCTTTGCCTCTATAAAAACACCATAATCTTGTGTAGATCTTTCAACTTCGAATGTGTGATATCGCTTACAATTGATAATATAACTAGAATATGACATGCAACAACGTCTAGGCCCCCATGCAAAACATCTTAATTTGTCATGAAGCTGTAGTTATACAAAGTGGTTTGTACTCAGCAAAATATATAAAACATATTAAATCTTAATAACATAATAGAAATGGAACATAATAATATGAATGAAAATTATTTTTAATAGAACAGATCTTACAAATTTATTCTGTAACCATGAAGAAAATATCTCCAAATGTATCTTCTGTAGCAAATTACTATCATGGACTAAGCGCTTATCATCATGTTTTAGTTCGTCCATGTGCATTCTATATTTAAATAAGAAAATTTAAAGTATTAATTGAAATATAAATGATTGAAAAATAAATTTTGTTATCTATAAATAAAAAATATAGGATGTTGTTACACTTACTAAAGATATGGCTCAACTTCTGCAACATTAAACAATACGTATCTATTGACAGTCTTCAACATTTCGTCCGTCATCGTTTTTGGATTTCCCTTAGAAATAGGAAAAACACCAAAAAATGTAGTTATAAAATTTTCACTTATTTTAAAGGTTTATTTGACTAAGTCAAATGGTCTTAAAGAGTAAATAGTTGGATTTCACATAGCAAAAAGAAAAGAACATTTAACTATTTTATTGCTACAGAAAGATGAAAAAAAAAAAAAAAAAAACTCTTATCAAAATCTTGGTCTTCCGTTTTAATTAGAAGATATGTTCCACGATTTCTTGCTCTTTTTTATTTTTTATTATTTATTTATTTTTTCTTTTCTTGTTAAGTATTTTCTTTGAAAAATAGGCATTTCATCATCTCCACGTCCTAAAATTTCAAAAGGTGTCTTCCACAAAATCCAACAGAAACAAAATTCGGGGGTGTTTGGTGTATGAGTTTGAGTTAAGATTTTTAAGTATCAATAGTAATTTTTGTTGACTTTTTCAGAAAAGACAAAAACTTTTTCAGAAAAAGACAAAAATTGAGTTTAAATCCATGAGTTTGAGTTAGGATGCCAAACTCACCCGAAATTAATAAAAATTTGTTTGAAGTGCAATTAAAATATTAAAATAAGCTTAATTTAAAATTTAAAAGCCCTAACCAAAATGTCTTAAGTCCAAAAGTATCCTAAAATACTCAAACGAAAAAAATCCTATATAACAAAAGTAATAATGCTAAAGTTTAAATTAAATTCAAATCTTCCTTCCTAAACTGAGAAGATCTGTAATCTGTATCAACATGATTGTCCGCATCAAGTGTCTCAAATGCCCCAAAGAAAAGCTGAAGAAGAAAAAGGAAAAAAAAAAAAAAACAATTAAAAGAATATCAACAATAACTAAATTGTACGATTGGTAATCATTTAAAAATATATAAAAAAAGATATATTACCTCTTTTTGAGTCGAAACTAATATACTTATGGGGCCATACTATTGTGCCTCCCCCTGCCTCGTCAAGATTAAAAAACTCGTACGAATGTTGAAACAGTGGGATATTAGGCCTTAGTATTTCTTTGACCCATACTTTTTAGCAACCAGGACCAAGAGGGACATGGTGCACAAATGCTTGGGGATCGATGGATGCAATTTCTGCCGTCCTAATTTTGCGAAACTCCTGCCACTCATCCCAACCCATGTCTATCGACTTTTTACGAGCAGGTTCTTCTGCTACATTTGGACAGTCAGCCAATTGTTTTATTATTGAGCTGAGATTACTTTTGTGATTGCATCACGATTTTCCCATAAATTTTGTAATGAATTTCTTGTGGCATGAAGAAATCTTAAATTTTTGCTGCATTTGATCTCAAGAAAATGTGTAAGCATAACAATAATGTTTTAAAAGTATCAAACAACATAGATAAAAATGGAATCAGAGCGCAAAAACAATGCAACAAAAAAAAAAAAAAAAGCATTCCTACCAGTAGTAGGGTCCATAACTCATTTTACTTCTGGTCATCTACCCGTCCCCAATTGTCTACATTAATTGGAATATTGTCTAACTAGTACCCCAAATGCAGTACTAAACCTGACTGATGCCTTTCCAATAGGTTGTCCTACTTCTTTCCATTCAACAGTTTGACATCGTTTTTCACCCACCCAAAGTATATCTGTTGATGTCGTGATCTGCTCTAACTACAAAAACCTATCTCCGATTGTAACCTAGTCACGTGGAGGTAGAAGCATCCATGCATCCCGACTGATCGCAGGTAACCCGAGTTGATCTGACCAGTGGTACCTTCTCGGACAACATGGCTACTCGACCAGATTTCACCACTTCCCCGGGGGCACCGCGTACCCAGGCTAGTCGTAGTCGGAGATGACCTAGATTCCCCAAATACCCTGCCTGGGGGGTTATTCGCGACCGATAAAGGTCCCTAGGACCACACTCCACCCACTACCTACCATCTGACACAAGTCCTGTCATTGTATGCATCTACAATAGACTCCGCCCACCTATTACTGCACAACGTCACATCGCCACCAGCCGCCACCTGCCCTAACAGGGGCTACTCCTGCTAGTGCCGGCGGCCGACCACCCTAGTGTCCCTTGTACCAAACCAGGGACACGTGACATCAGTCCATTGACTAATAGTACCTACAAGCCTAAGGCCTACTCACCCATCGGGTGCTCTAGGTAGTCGACCCGGTTGGATCACCCGAGTGTTCCAAACCGTAAGAGGCACCTATAAATAAAGGATGAACCCACAAATTAAGGTATGGTCATTTTCTTTGCCAAAGCTCTGCCTTGCTTTTGCTCATTAGTGCCCCAGCTGACTTAAGCATCGAAGTGCCCATGGCAGACACCACACCGGTGTCCCAATCACTTCGAGGTGTTTCCCCTTTTATAGGTGATCGACGGCGGAGTGATCGGCCAGACTAATCGGACCAGCCGACCACATCGGGTGTTGCTGCCAGAAGCTTTTTCGGCATCAACAATATCTTGCTGCGCTACTCCACTAATATTTTTCTTCTTATTTATATTAGGTTGGTTAGTTACCTCATCTATATTTGATTGACTCGAGTCTTCATCAGTATCTCTAGATTATATGTTCCCCCTATTTGTAGTCGGATCATTATTTCCATCATCTGCATCTGAATCACTTATTCTTGTTCAACTAAGTTTTCTTTTCTCTTTCCGTTTCCCTTGCCTAGATCAGCTTTTTTCTTCCCCTTATTTGAAGCATTCCTAAAATTTTCTTGATTCTCCCTATCATTTGGAATTGAACTTTCACGGATTCTTAAAGTTCCATCTCTGTAACTTGTAGCAGCAAATATAGCAGCTTGCAATTGCTTTCTTTGTTTCTTTTTTACTTTGTAGAGGACTTCAAAAAGGTTATGCGTTAAAAATAAATAATAACATTAACATATATAAAATCAAATCATCATGATGGGATAAAAAAAAAATTACACTATGAATAAAATTATTATACCGTACCTCAGCCATAACAAAAGTTGTGTATCACGACTTCCTTGATTATTGCTCAATTGTTGATTAAAAAAAATACTGACAGAAAAGTTTTGCCGGAAATATTGATTAAAATTTATACGAACGAAACCTTTAAGAAGAAAAATATTGGACACTGTTACCCAGGTTCCCCATAATGAAGTCCAGAGAACTGAAGAAAAGCAAATAAATGCAAACAAAGTTGTGTTAACGAGTCCACCTCAGTTGCTGGTATTATTAGTCTGCATTTTTATGGTTAAGAAATGCAAATGAAGTATGTGACTTAATGCTTTGCCGTATGATTGCATGATTTGGGTGTCAGAGGCCACCTAGATGATAGATTTTTCAGACCATCATCTTTCAAAGCAGTGACTGATTGCTGTTATATGTATACATATATATATATATATATATATATACAGATTAATTTCATTAATAGCACTCCTGGGATAAATTATATTAAATACATCATCACTTTTTTTTCCTTCAGTTTTAGTACTGTCACATCAGTTTTGTGGAACCCAATAGCATTAAATATATGCAAATTTCCAAGTTTACCCTTATCTCTCTCACATGTCCCTAAAAAATTTTCAAACCAACATCTACAGTGTTTTAGAGAGAGAAATTGAAATCCAGAGAAAGAAAGAGTTGCAACCAGCCGAACCGCTCGGAAACCGTCCGAAACCACCACAAAAGCCCTCTATTAACAGCTTGGAAGTCTGTGAACGTCGGAAAATCTTCAAAAACTACCCATGTCGAAAGCCACCAAAATGGACTGAGAAAAATATTACTCCTGAATGTTTGCTTAAAATACATAAAGTTAGTGTTTTTTATCTGATTTTGTAACATAAAATTTAGTGTTTTGGTTTATATAAATATTTGGATGGTCATAACAGTTATAACCTCTCTCCATATCGTGAACAAGAGTAACGGTCACAACTGTTATGACCGGGTGGTCATAACAGTTATGACCTCTCTCCATATAGTGAACTAGAGTAACGGTCATAACCGTTATGACCATCACTAGAGTAACGGTCATAACTGTTATGACCGCTACTATATATAGTGAACTAAAGTAACGGTCATAACCGTTATGACCGGGGTGGTCATAACGGTTATGACCGGGGTGGTCATAACGGTTATGACCGTTACTCTATAGAGTGAACTATAGTAACGGTCATAACGGTTATGACCGGTAGTGTTCACTCTACAGAGTAGCGGTCATAACGGTTATGACCACCCGGTCATAACGGTTATGACCGTTACTCTCGTTCACTCTATATTGTAACGGTCATAACGATTATGACCACCCAGTTATAATGGTTATGACCGTTACTCTAGTTCACTATATATAGTCGCGGTCATAACGGTTATGACCATCCGGTCATAACGATTATGACCGTTACTCTAGTTTACTATATAGAGTGGTGGTCATAACCGTTATGACCACCCGGTCATAACGGTTATGACCGTTACTCTAGTTCACTTTATAAAGTAGCGGTAATAACGGTTATGACCGTTACTATAGTTCACTATATATAGTAGTAGTCATAACGGTTATGATCACGCAGTCATAATAGTTATGACCGTTACTCTTGTTCACTATATAGAGTAGCGCCATAACCGTTATGACCGGGTGGTCATAACGGTTATGACCTTATTCTAGTTCACTCTATAGAGTAGCGGTCATAACCGTTATGACCTCTTGTTCACTATATAGAGTAGCGGTCATAACCATTATGATCGGATGATCATAATGATTATGACCGTTACTCTAGTTCACTCTATAGAGTAGCGGTCATAACGGTTATGACCGTTACTCTTGTTTATTATATAGAGTAGCGGTTATAATGTTATGACCGTTACTCTTGTTCGCTATATAGAGTAGCAGTCATAACCATTATGACCGGGTGGTCATAATGGTTATGACCGTTACTCTAGTTCACTATATATAGTAGTGGTCATAACGATTATGATCACCTGGTCATAATGGTTATGACCGTTACTCTAATTTACTATATAGAGTTGCGGTCATAACTATTATGTCCACCCGATCATAATGGTTATGACCGTTACTCTAGTTCACTATATGGAGAGAGGTCATAATTGTTATAACCACCCGGTCATAACAGTTATAACCGTTATTCTTGTTCACGATATGGAGAGAGGTTATAACTGTTATGACCACCCAAATATTTATATAAACCAAAACACTAAATTTTATGTTACAAAATCAGATAAAAATACTAACTTTATGTATTTTAAGCAAACATTCAGGAGTAATGTTTTTCTCAGTCAATTTCGTGGCTTTCGACATGAGTATTTTTTGAAGATTTTCCGATGTTCACAGACTTCCAAGTAGTTTATAGAGGGCTTTCGTGGTGGTTTCGGACGGTTTCCGAGCGGTTCCGGCAGGTTGCAACTCTTTCTCTCTCTGGATTTCAATTTCTCTCTCTAAAACACTGTAGATGTTGGTTTGAAAATTTTTTAGGGGCATGTGAGGGAGATGAGGATAAACTTGGAAATTTGCATACATTTAATGTTGCTGGGTCCCACAAAACTGATGTGGCAATGTTAGAACTGAAGGGAAAAAAAGTGGTGATATATTTAATATAATTTACTCTAGGAGTGCTATTAATGAAATTAACCCATCTTTTGCGAAAAAAGTGAATTTCAATTAAAAGCCAGCCAGGCAAAACGCTGAACACAAAAAGCACGCAGCCAATGGCAAAAGACACCACGAGGAAAACATAGAAAATGTCGAAGATAGTGGGTGATGGAAAATTATTTGGGTGTAAAGAAATAAAATAGAATGGGAGAAAATCAAAGGGTTTGAGGCGTATGAATTATTTTTTTTAAGGTTTTATTTGCCCTCATTATGAATAGTTTGCTATTAGGCGTTTTGGCAAATTACCTTCAAATACAACAAACTCATGAATTTAATAAGTAGCAATCTTATTAAATTTTAGAACAAGATATAAAACCGATATCAAAAACTGGAGTTTTATGGCTTTTGATATGCCTGTTTATTAAGAGTTGCAACAGATACAACAGTCATACCTTTTAAATTAAAAGGTCTCATGCATTTTAAATTAAAAGGTGCCTATTCAATAAAAAAAAAAAAAAAAAAAAAAAAAAAAAAAAAAAAAAAAAAAAAAAAAAAAAAAAAGAGCCTATTCAATATGCATTTTAAATTAAAAAGTGCCTATTCAGTCACAACACGTACGTATTTGTTTCAACAGACATACCCGTTGGTTATTAGAATTAATTATGATCGTTAAATTGTAATAATTCAATTAAGAGTTTAAATTAAATCTAAAATAATTTAAATTTGACTGTTGGATCGTGTTCAATGAAATCAACGGTTCAGATTAAATTTAAAAAAGTACCGTATTGAAAAAGAGAGTGCCCCTTATGTGCAAAGTGCATCCTAACAAGAGCCCTAAACGCCCAATCGCCCTCACGCGTGCGTGGTGGTGCATAGTAATAGCATAATCCCCATTATACACTAATAATTATTATACTTAACTTGTTTTAATTTATACCACTATACTTATTGTGCTTTTCTAATGTGGGACTTTATTGTTATCACTATCCAATGATACTATCCAATGATAATAGAAGAGATATTACAATCTCTCTAATAGAAAAAACTTTGACGGAAACAAAACAAAAAGACAAAAAGCACCGAAACATAAGACGCCAAAGGAAAAAAAACAAGGAAGGGACTAAGCGACCACTAAACAGACCACTAAACAGGGGTCCAATCCTTGTTGAAGATATAGGATTTAAAGAATTGATGCTATATTAAAAGAAAGAAGAAATGCAAAAAGGTATAATAAACATAACAAAATGATCCTTAAATTTTTGTAGGCAACATAATAAGGAGGCAATTTTTTTTTTCCTCTCCTTTTCATTGGCCGTTTGGCTTATGCTACTCTGTTGGAGATAATAGAAGATTGTGTGTGATTGTGAGGAAGAGAAAGAGAAGGTTGATAAATGAGAGAGTGTTTTCGTGGGGATGGAGGTAAGTGTTTTTAGCTTTTGATGTTTTTACTTTATTTGTTTTTATATTTATTTTCCTAAGAAGAGGTGCATGCAGTAAATCGGTTGAGAAGTTTTTGGCCAATAAAATTAAATGAATAACAATTTTAAAAAAAGAACCCATAAACTATATTAAGAAAAAAAAAAAAAAGAGAAAAGATATGTGCAAGGTGGGGGATTAACTGCAACTTACATGTTGCAATATTAACAAATATAAACATAATAAATCTGCAAGCTTTTGCAAGAAAATGCCTGTTGATATACCAAAGGTTTTGGCGCGCTTATTTTAGCGGGTACCCAGAAGTGCTACTTTTCGGCGGGTATATAGATTTTTTTTTTTAACTTAACTAAAGAAGGTAAAACACGTTGTTTAGACAAGTGGATGAAGATAATGGGATGGACGTGTGATTTTTTCTTTAAATAATAATACAAACAATGAAATTTTTAAAAAACATGGTTGATAGAAGTGAATAGATGATATGATAGAGGTTTTTATTCTTTTTTTTTTTTAATTCGTTTGTATTCTTTTTTAAATAAATTATATGAATTAGGATTATATCTTTTAAGATTTACTTAGGATATCTTTATCTCTTAGTGTTATTTTAAATACTAAAAATTACATTTAGTTTAGGATTTTGAATTATAATTATTTTAAGATTTATCTCATATAAAGAAGACATTTACTTTTGTTATCTAGTCTATTTCAATCTTCCTTCATATTTTATGTGTAATTCATATCATAAAGAAGGTCAATATTGGGTCTGTTTAGGGGAAGTGTCCAAATGAAAATATTTTGAATGAAAACATTTAAATGAAAAATTTTAAACATTAGTATTTGAACTGTCATTCAAACTGATGTTTTGGATATTAACGTTCTAAACATAACATTTGAACATAAACCTATGCATTGTTTGGAACTAAAGTTCTAACTTAAAAATTCTAAGTCAATTATTTATGCTAAAGTTCTAACCTAATATATCGTAATTATTTATGCTACGACAATAAAGTGAATTTTGTACATCTAATTAGAACAATATGTTAATCTTGATTTGTAGCAATAAATAATAGTACACCAAATTGTAACACTAAGTTTAATAGATAACAATAGTTTAGCATATACATATTATCAGTTAACTTTCCAATTAATAGTTTTCAATGACTCAATTGCGAAGCCTAATAAGTGAAAAATAGAGTAATAAACTAGTGGATTACTTTTGTTCAACTATTTGATAATTGGATAAATAAACACAATAAAACTATCAAAATCAATCAAACAGACATGGTGACCATATTGATTGACATTGCCATACATTGGTTCAATCTGCAAAGATTTTTCTATATCTGATTAGACCAAAAAGTGAATCTCGATTTGTAGTAATAAATAGTAGTAGACTGAGATGTTAATCAAGTTTGGTAGATAGTACTGGTTTAACTAATACTTACTATAAATAAGTTTATAATTACTGGTTCTCAACGACTTGATTACAAATCATCATAAGCAAACATATAAATAATATACAACAAGAAAACATGTGTTACCTTTGTTGAATTGCTTGGTAATGAGATGAATATAAACTTAAAAAACAATCAGAATTAACTAAACAAGAATTACTGTATTTGACCTACATTCCCATACATTGGTTCAATTTGCAATCCTTACAATTTATAGTTTTCCTAAGCATGTAACATCTAAGTTGTTCAAATTAATCTATGAAATTCTTTTTTTTACTATTATATTTTAATGGCAAATCCTAATCTCTAACCATGGGGTTACCAAATGTGTTATTTAAAAAGTTTTCACTTTCCATATACTATTCTATGAAAGTAAATAAACATTTACTCGCCCATTGTGCACAACTAGTTGTCAACATTTAGACCATTCCATTTGAATGGTCCATCCAAATATGTGTTTGGTTGGGACTATTAGAAATAGAGCATCCAATTGTTATTTGGATTTTTGTTCTTAAATGGCAAAAATTCCTCCCCCAATATTATTTACCTCCACTCTAGTGTATATTGTTTATGTCTTTTTAGATTTCTACTTCTAACTGCATGTTTATTTCCAAAACACCGGTTTGAGTTAGAATTTTTATGTTTGCGTTACTTGGCTTTTCATAAACTAGTAAGAAATTTGTTGACTTAAAAAAGAAAAAAAAAAAAAAAAGAGAGAGAAGAATAAAATTGACTTAGAATTTTTAAGTTAGAACTTTAGTTCCAAACAATGCATAGGTTTATTACTCTATTTTTCACTTATTAGGCTTCGCAATTGAGCCATTGAAAACTATTAATTGGAAAGTTAACTGATAATATGTATATGCTAAACTATTGTTATCTATTAAACTTAGTGTTACAATTTGGTGTACTATTATTTATTGCTACAAATCAAGATTGACATATTGTTCTAATTAGATGTACAAAATTCACTTTATTGTCGTAGCATAAATAATGACGATATTCATGTTGTTCATCATTTGAGTGTCGATCCAAATTTCAACATAAAATGGGAAAGATGATAGTAAGGATATTGTTGTCGATGTAGAAGTTAACCGATATAGTAGTTCATATACATGTCATATATTCACCTTCTCCTTTCATGTTTACTTTTTCTGCTGAATTTTTGGTGTTTACTTAACTATTAATAAATATCTATAAAAAATCATGTAATTTCTTTAATAATTACTCAAGTTTGGAATAAAAGTTGAAAATATATATATATATCAAACTAACTAAAAATTTCGAATTTATCATCGTAATATTTGAAAGGAAAAAAAAAATTAAAAAATAGACAATATCAGAATAATTTATTGTTTACTAGAGTTAATAAGAAATAAAATTATAAACTTGAAAAGACTACAATATATTCGTCAATTGTCAATGTATGGTGATGTATACCTCAACCTTGTCATTATTTCTGCGTCTCATCTCAAAGGAGTAACACGAACATCTTATACATTCCAATTAAACTAACACCTAATCATTTCCTTAAGATAAATTATTCAATAAATCTTGTGTCTCATGTCCCCATGCTAATATAACAGATGCATTCTATACTAAATGTTTGACATCTAGCGGGTTAGTCCCTAAAAAAAATCTTTTGATTAATTTTTCTTCGACTATTGCTTCTTATATTACTTGCATAGTCGTAATAGATTGCTATAAATGTTTAACCTAAATTCTTTTTTTTTGTTTTTTTGTTTTACCTTTTTAACCTAAATTCTTATCCATTACTTTTAATTTTTTAACAAAATAATTCTTAATTTTTTAAAAAGTAATATTTTCTCCCAAAAAAAAAAACAAAACAAAACAAAAGTTCGAAACGAATTTAGGAAACTTGAACAAAATAACTTAATATTTTTTAAACAATCTGCAACAGTTTTGTTTAGCTCCTTTAACTAGTGAATATTCATGTTCTTCTCGAAGTTGTTGATATCGTGAAGTAAATAAAGTTTCGTATAGATTAGTTATTTATCAATGTCGAATTGATTACACACTCTTGAAAAAATTAAAAAAAATAATAATAAATGTAGTGATATATATTTGTTATTGGCATCTTCATACCACTTTAAATTTAGATTTCAACTTTAAATTAAAAAAAATATTAGAAATTCTGAAAGGAAACTAAGATCACATACTTTTCTATTTCAAACATACCAAATTATTTTAATTAAAGTAAAGATTAAAAAAAAATGGGACTCTTTTTTATTTTTTAAAGAATTTTTTTAATTCTGACTCTTTTATTTATTTATTTTATAATACAATCTGACTTGTGCTTTTTTATTTTAAACTAACCTTTAAAAAGTGAAAAAAAAATGTACATAAAATATACCCGTTATGTAGTGTAGTCTCAGTGTGATTTGCTCTAATTTTGTACATATATATTATGTATATGTCTCGATCTCTACCAATTATCTCTCTATATATAAAAAATGGAAAGAAAAAAAAACCATGAATTTAACTATGTTCAAGAATATGTTTAAAATATTAAAAACCGATATTTGGGATATTTTTATTGATATTTCCACTGAAATTTTCATGATAATTTATTTTTTTTTATTTTTTGAAAATCACGATAATTTGTCATTTAATATTACATGTTCTACGAAAATCGATAATTAGATGAAAAAAAATCAAATTTATGAAAAATTCTGTAGCAAAAATTGATATTTTTGTGTCACTCTATATGGGGGCAATAATCCTGAGGTGGCCCTTTGACGAGCAATCCTACAAATTTCTATAAATTTGCAAAAACTATATGATACTCTACAAACACAATAAAATAACAATTACAGTCTTAGCACTTGTTTGGAATAAAGGTTTGGACATAAATTTTTCACTGAAAAGTTAACAAAAATTATAACTAATTTTTCAAAAGTCAACCAACTTCAACTTTAAAGTTCCATTTCAAACCTTTGTTCTAAGCACAATTTCAAAGTTAAACTAAAAATCGTTTGGAACACCATCTTCAATAACTATTACTTAACTACAACATAATATGTGTTTGGTTAAATGTCAAAAATTCAAGTGTATTTAAATGTTTTCCCATCATTTTGTCTCAACTATTTGATAACAGTTGTGGCAATTCCTTTGAGTTGGCAATTCAATTGAGTGTTTGGTAAGGTAACATTTGAAATGTATTTCAAGTGTTGCCATATGGTCTATTTGACTGTTTAAGTAGAAAAATGAAATGTTGGTCACCTATTAAATTTGACTCCATTTCAGTATACGTTCAACAGTAACATTTAGAGACTCTTTAAAGGAGAAAAAAACTTCTCTCTCTTTTATGTAAATTTCAAAATGTCATAACTTTTTCATTTCAATTCCGATTGAGATGATTCTTTTTTCTATGCATTTAGAGCAAAGTGATGAACAAAAAATCATATACAAATCCTGTTAAAATTTGTCATGAACATTAAAGTCTTATAAGATTTGTTAGAATTATTTTTAATGTCAATCAAAAATTTTACTTTTAAAAAATTTTTATCACTCATTTTTATATCTTTACAATATTCAAATGTCATCTTTAACAAAAATTATCAAAATATTTTTCTTAAAATTATCCAAACACATATTTAATTTGAATACATAATTTAAATTATACATTCAAATGTAAAAATTTTGTTCTAATGAATATATAACACAATTTACAATCCAAACGGGGACTTATATTTATCTTTATTTTTTTTCTAAATATTTTTCTTCATTTAACTCAAATTGAACTCTAATTTTGAAAGAATACTCAAATAAGACATCGGAATGCAATTTAAAAGGGATACTAAATAAGAAATTATAAACAAAATTTTGTGATGAAACGTAACTTGAAAATGGTTCCGGTATTTTTTTAATTTTAAATTAGAATAAGTAAAGATAAAAAGGATCTTACTAGTGCATTTATTTAAAATTAAAAAGAAAAATAAAAAAATAGTGATCACATATTTATTTATTTATTTACTGTTTAAATTTGGTGATCACATATATGTACATAAATAGTTATATACGATTCTAATACCCGTGCTACGCACAACGATGTAGAGAAAAAAAATAAAAGGAAATAACTAAATATTATACAATAAAATAATTATACTCAGTCTATTTGTTTAGTATTTACTATTATAATATTATAATATTTACATTCAAGTTTATATTAAAAATATTAGATTTATATATACAGACAAACATATATAGATATATATATATTTATAAATAGAGTTCTTGGAAATGAAATATCTTGCATTGAAAATATCATCAACTGTGTTTAATCTTCTTCCCCTTTTTCTCGGATTTGTTATAAGGAAAAAATTAATTGATTTTTTTCGTTTTCTAGATGGGTCAATAGAAGATATTTGAATTTCTGTTGATGAAAGATGTTACTGAGGGCTGAAATAACGATAGGTATAATTATATAATCATTTGTAATTTATGTAGAGAAATATAAAAAATTTGAAACAAATTATAAATAGTAATGTACCTTGATTCAATTTCCTCTGTTATGGATTCAGTGATGAAAAGCTATTTTTTTAGACCTTTTTTTTGTTTCTGGTAGTGGTGTTTCTGGATTCCAAGATATTAATGGTGCTGGGATATCTTTTGAGGATTTGATTGGTGGTGCAGACAATAATATTTGTGATTCATCATCATCAAAGGTTTTAACAACCGTTGTATCAATAAATGCACCTCTTGGATGAAATTGAATCAAAAATATTTTTGAGATGCCTTTGAGTTGATCGAGAAGAAGGGGAATGATGTTTGGATCAGTATATTCTTCTTGAATTGTTAGTATGGAGCAAACCTTATTTACCAGTGATTATACTGTTTTTCCAAGCATAACAATATTTATTCCCCCAGTGCTGTCTTCGATTCGAGTATTAATTTTGTACCTGTTATAAATAAAAGAAAGTTAGTAAATTTTATAGCATTTAAAAATTATTTATTAATTTTTTATAATAAAAGTGATGAATATTACCAACTAATTGGTATTGTCGTTAAATATGCATGAGTATCGCACCACCATGAAGTTCCTGATTGCTTGACACGTCTATAGTAGCGTGGATATGCATTGTAAAACCAACCTTGTTGTGCATCAATTTCAGTGATGGTTGCCTTTGTAGTAAATTTTTGGTCCTATTATTTGAAGAAGAAAATATATATTTAATTATACATTATAATTAAGAAGCAATAAATTAATATTTACCTGGTTTTGATATGGATCTAAGCACCGAAGTTCTGCTACTATTAGTCTATTTATTGTTTTTTGCTCCTCTAATGTTATTTGTTTTTGTATTGATAGAGCAATAAAGTCTATTTTTTGAATGGAATGACTAAACCTATAAATAGATAAAATATTAAATAATGTTAATTTTTTAACAGAAATGTAAAATCTATAAATAAGTATAATATTTTTGTAATAAATATTTAGAGTACCTTTTTTTTTTTTTTTTTCTTTGATTCAGTGATGTCTGGTTCAAAATAAAATGATGTTCCAGAAGTGCTTGCTACATAAAGTCCACATGCATATTTATAATTATTAGAAATAATGATTAGAAATATGTTATTGTTATTTGGAATAAATTTGTATCTATTAATATTTATTATATTTATACTTACCAAAATATTGTCTAGCTGCCATAGCTGTAAAGGCAATTACAACTGGTTCGGACATTCTTTGAACTACATTTTCATCAAAATTTTCCACCATTTCTCCCCAAAGAGTTATGCTTAGTGATTCTTCTTTGCAAAAGATAATAAATTTAAATAAATAAATTATTAAGAAATGATTTTTAATTAAATGTAAATATATTTGTAATAATATATAATTTATAGTTACCTGATATTTTGAATTGTTAGATTTTTTTAACCAATCTATTACCCACATTGGATACTTCAACACCTTTTATAGATATGAGACGACCAATGACATCTGCAATAAAATTATAAATACAAAAGTATTAAATATTAATATTAACATTATATATTTATTATTTTTTTAGTTACTAAAAATATGAATATTATATATTATTTACCTGAAAGAAGATCATTGATGTCAACTCTTGATGTTAATTGATCATATTCCACAAAATTAAATTTGTACTAAGGTATCTTGAGAATATCTTCTTCGACTTCTTTGAAAATTGTGGACCGCGTAAATCATAACATCGCTTTATGTGGAACAATTTTGTACCTTTGTTTATTGTTCGTAACAAAAAAGTTACTGATTTCATATATATTGTCTACTTGTATTTTGTTTGTTATGAAATCAGCATTTTTTGCACGAACAAATCCATGTATGGTTTCATCCTGTAGAAAAAAAAAATATATATATATATCAATTTAATATGATTTATATATATAATAATAATATGAAGTTTTTATTATTAATAAATATAATTTTGATAAAAAAAATTAATTTATTTATCTGTTCATCTATTAATAAGCAATCAACGCTTATTAGACGTCTAGTATTGTAGTCTGTATTCCTCCATAAGTAGCAAACTCGAGTACGGATCATGTTATATGTTTCACCTGCTTTTAGTATTCGTAGTAGACTGAACATTTTCTATAAATAATAAAAACATATAAATATATTTGGTTATAAATTTATTGAATTTAATATGTAAAGATTATGATAAATGTTTGATAATATAATTATTAGAAGGAAATTAATATTTATCAAAGATTTATTTTGTCTAATAGATTATTAATTTTCATTAATGTTATGTAATATCTCTTTATAAATAATATTTTTAATATGATTTGAAAATTTATTAATTGAATCATGTATTAAAATATGTAAACCTCTTGGTGATGTTACTCTTGATAATGCAAAATATAATTGTCCATGACTACAAATTTCATCTTCTAAATAGAGTCCAACTTTATTTAATGATTGATCCTGACTTTTATTTATTATCATAGCATAACATATTTTTAAAGAGAATTGTCGTCTTTTTAATATAAAAGGGTAATTAGATTCATTTACTGTCATTTTTATTCTTGGTGTATAAACTTTTTCATTTGTATCATTAGAATTAATAATACGGCTTTCAACAATTCTATTTGTTAGTTGTGTTATAATAAGTCTTATAACATTGCATAATCTCATTGATTGGTTAAAATTTCTAATTAACATAACTGAAATTCCAACTTTTAATTCTAATTCATGTGGAGGTAATATATTAAAATTAAGTGTATGTAAAAATTCAGTAGGATATAAAAGATCTAATTTATCGAGATTTCCAGATGATAAAAGAATAGTATCATAACTATAATGAATTTTTGTTTCAGTTGGTACTAAGCCTAATAAGTATTTGTTTATTGCATTAGTTGTTTTATTTTTAGGTGTAACAATTACTCGTTGTTTTAAGTAATCAATATTGTCAAATTTATTATTGAAATTTTCATATATTATTGTTGAAATATGTTTAATAGAATCTATATCATATGGTATTATATATTTTTCTAGTATTTTAATCCAAGTAGCATCTTCATTTTCTGTGTCTTTTTATTCCATCTGCTGTTCCATTACCAATATTTAAAATCCATTCGGAAAAGTTACTAATTTTTATTTGTTTATCAGGATTGAAATCAATTTTTTTTAATCGCATATTTTCTGTTAAGGTCAATATACGAAAATATTGTCAAAGATAAGAATTGTTTATAGTTACATTAATTATATGCTCTTTTGTTCCGTTTGAAATAAATGGTAATATTTGTCTAAAATCACTACTTAATACGACTGTCATTTCTCCAAAAGGATGATTAAAGTCATTTTTTAAATCTTGCAATATTTTTTCTAAAGCTTCAAAACAATATTTATTTGTTATAGGTGCTTCATCCCATAATATTAATGTTGTTTTTTCAATTAATTTTGCTAGTTGAGTACATTTTTTGAAAATTTGTCGATTGAAAGAGGTATACGAAATCTTGAAATGTTCGGCCTTTTGGTAATAATAATGATGCTATACCTGATGATGCTACAGCTAGTACAATTTCATCATTTGATCTAATTTTACTAATAATAGCATTCATAAATATGTTTTTCCTGTACCACCATAACCATATATGAAAAATAAATTATCTTGTTTTTTTTTTTTTTCAATTGCTTATAAAATTTAATTATAAATATAGAGTTGTTTTTTATTTAAATTTTATACTAAGTTAAGATTTTCTCCTTTTAATTGATATCTGTCATAATTAAGTTCTTCTCTTAAAAGATTATTATTTAAATATTCAATTAATGATCCAGTTGGAAGTGGAAGCTTATAATGTGATAGAGAAGAATTTAAATTTAATAATTTTTCTAATTCATATTATACAAAATTATATAACTCATTTTTTGAAATTTGAAAATCTGGGTTATTAAATAAGATTTTTACTTTGTATAAAATATCGTCGCACATTAATTTCCAATGTTTTTGCAAAAATTTTATGGGATCAGAAATATTACAAAATAATAGTATTGTAATAAAAAGTTGATTAAGTTGTGTCGAACTTGACCAAAATGATGTTTTTTCGATTGATTCATCCCATTCTTTATCATCTCCTAATAAGCCTAATGCATGACAGGCTGTTTGATTTGTGGGATAAATAATATTATTTACTGTTCGAAGAAATTCATAACTTGTTGATCATTTTTGATGATTTAACAATAATTTTAAATAGTATAATTAACCAGAACTTGGATGAATATAAAATGTTCGTCTTATAGTATGTCCATTCTGTCGATGAGTCCATTCTGTCGATGAGTCCATAATTTATCTTTATTATTCTAAACAAATTTTGTTAGAAATTCTATATAAGTAAGTTGTCGAGCATTTTCATCAATTTTATATATTTCCATACATTCTGTTAATGTTGTTTTTTCAATTGGTGGTTGTTGAATTATATTATGTTGTTGTTGATTTTTATGAAATGTAATATTTTGCATATTTGATAAATGAATGGAAAGGCGTTGAATAGTTGGATTTCTATGATGTATTGAATATTTAAATATTCTCCAAATTGCTTCATAAGGTGTAATATATCGACAATTAAGATAAGCTTTAATTTCATAAACTTCTTTTTATTTATTGTTTCATTATTTTCAATAATAATGTCATCTTCAATAACGGCTCTAATTCTATCTGGCCATTTTGTTAAGTATTTAATAAGCATAGATTGAGAACATATTTCAACATTAATATGTGCAGAATATTTTAAGCACAAAATTTGATTATAAGGTACAACATATCGATTATCAAGTTTTATTCCTTCTTCTTTAATAACATTAAAATCTGTATATTTTCGACGATAATTTACAAAACAATTTTCCTCAATAGTTGTTTCATTTTTTATTTGTTTGGGGAATTTTTTTGAATATTTTGAATTTTTCATATATAGTGCAGATGTTTTTGCATATCCACATGGTCCATGTATCATATATTTAGTAATAATTTTATGTCCTAAAAGATATATTATTGGGTTTGGAATTTCAGCGGAAATAAGTTTATTTATCTGTGATGAATAATGATATTTATATTCAGGATATAACCAAAATAACATATGACAATGAGGTAAACCACGTTTTTGAAATTCGACTACATATAAATCTGAGACAAAAAAAAAAAAAAGGAAAAAATAATGTTAGTATTTTAATTTTTTTGGATAGAACATTATAATAATAATAATATATTTATTTATTATATAAAATAAATTAACTAATCTGCTATTATGGGTCCAAAAATTACTCCTGATTTTATTGTTTTTAATAAGTGATCTAATTTAATTTTAAATATTCTACTTATGATATCCGGTCTATCTTCAGGTTTTTGTCCTAGAATTAATGATGAATTTTTTCTAATTTCTGGCCATTTAGAATTGCATGTAAATGTTAAAAATATATCAGGATTTCCATTAATATCTATAAATTGCCATTGCATCTTAATAATTTTGAATCATATATCTTGGACTTCCTATATAAGATGACGGTAGAATAATTCTTTTTCTAATTGCTTGTGCATCTGTATCACCTCTAATAATAACATCTTGAATACCTTTATAAATTTCGGATCTTAAGTTGTTTTGATTATGTTTAATATAATCTAAACGATCTTCTTTAATAGAAGTATAAATATCTATAATATATTGTTGAAAAAGTCGACCAGATCTAAATAATGTATTTCCTTGTTGTATTCGTTCATGAAGTTGAAAAGCATAAAATGATCTCATTGATACTCAATGTCTACGTGGTTGTTTACCTATAAAATTTGGATTCCAGCTTATATCGATTCTATATCCATCTTCTCCATAAGGAAATAATAATGGATATTGTAATGCCATATAAGATGGATGATGTTTATTGATTCTTTATAGTTGTCCAGTTTGATTATAATTAATAATATCTCTTCCATTTTCATATTCACCAATATCTCCAACAATTAAAGCACCTATATCTGTTGAAGTTGGAAGATCATATTGTGCATTATCTTCTTGTCGTCTTCCTAATAATCTTAATTTCATTGATGATATTTGATTATTTTTATAGATTTCTCTAACGGTTCTAAAAAGTTGCATTAATGTATTTGTTTCATCTAACATTGTAATTAAATTTTCAACTATTATCTCATTTAAATTATCAGTATTTGAAAATGTAGCTATTCTGTTTTGAATTTCATTTTCTGTATCATAAATATATAATTGTGCAAATCTTAGAGGATTATTATCAATTGGAAGTAAAGATCTAATTAAATGATGTATTTGACCACTAATTTTGAAAATATATGGTGCTAGAGAATTATTAATATCTGATCGAATATTTGCTCCAAATGAAGTAAAAGCAAACATAGAGTTATAAGTCCTAATATTTTTCCTGAAATTTGTACTTAAAGGTCCTCCATAATAATCTAATAATTGATCTAAAATTGATAGTGATTTTTTAGTTAAAGGAATACTAATTTTTTCATTTTGACAACATAAAAAATATTTTGGTGGATTTGTATTACGTATTTGTTTATATTTCCAAAATAATGCTCCACAATATTGACAAATGCAATTACAATCTCCAATATCTATATATTCATTATTTGAGTCTAAATTATAAAATTTTTGCAAAAAATAAAGGGAGCAAAAATAAGAAAACGTTAGTAAAAAATATTGACGAAATTAATAAATAAATAGAAAATAAAATATAATTTAAAATAATAAAATTACCTTTTCTAAAAGATGGTGAATTGTAAATTTCAATATTTAATTCTTGATATTCAGTTTTTGAAACGTGCACATTTGTTGATTTAGATGCCTCATTATTATTCAAATAATTTTGATTTTTTTTGACATTTTAAACGTCTTGAATAGTCAGTGTTTTTTCCAAAATTTTTTTGCATTCTTCTAATTTTGTAATACAAAATAGAAAAATAACAATATCAAATATTATTACAAAATTAAAAGTATACATGTAAATGTAATAAGAAAAAACAAAAAATATTGTAACTATTTTATTTAAAAAAAATATGTAAGCAATAAGAAGATATTAATAAGAAATATTATGCTAAAATATTTTGGGTAAAAATTTTATCCATTATCACAAAATAAATTAATATTTTCTAATCAAAACAGAATGAATAATAAATAAGATACAAAAATTTGAAAACTCAAATAATAAGAAAATTTTCATTAAATTAAGTAAATTTAGTATGACAAATAAAATCAATTAAATTAATAAATAAACATAGAAGCGCATAAAATATTTAAAAAATTTTATTCTAAATATTTTATCTTACAATTTAACCTTGCATATTTTTTAATTGAATTTTGCTTTTATTTTAAATTTATAACATTCCTATGGTTAAAAATTATTTTAAAATATTTTTTATCTTCAATACTATAATTTTATTCTGAAAATTTATTTTTTTATTATCTTAAGTTGTTTTTCATTCGTTTGTAAATTTTTCTCCCATTTAATATTTAATTATTTTTGTATATTATT
This sequence comes from Ficus microcarpa, assembly GCA_025413485.1. Taxonomy (NCBI): domain Eukaryota; kingdom Viridiplantae; phylum Streptophyta; class Magnoliopsida; order Rosales; family Moraceae; genus Ficus; species Ficus microcarpa. The sequence goes on from CM046383.1 coordinate 17,142,410, forward strand.
TTATTTCTGTAATTATTACAACTTGATTATATTAATTTATTTTTTAATTATGTTATTACCATTTTGTAAATTTTTTGTTATTGAATATTTAATCATGTTTATATTTTATTTTTTGGGTCTAAATTTATTCTTTATGATTAACTATACAAAAAATATATAATTCACACTAAAAAAATTATTATATATGATTTATTTTACACTCAACAATAAATTATTCATAAGTAGAAAATTTTTTTCCTTTTTTAATTTATGATCATTTTTATTTAATTTTTATTTTTTAAGTATCATATTATGAAATATATAGTTTATGAAATATGTTTAGTGAATTTATATTTTTATATAATAAATTGTTTAAATTTCAATTCATATATATTTTTTTTCAGTTTATATATAATATTTCAATATTTAAATTTGTTCCTTATTTTATTATATTACATATATTGTATAATTGAAGTAAAAAATCTTAGAAATTTTATGGAAACGTATAAACATCTATTAAATCTATATAAAATTTTATTTCTCTAAATTTATCTATTTATGGATATAATTTATTTTATAGTTATGAATAAATTATCAATAAGTAAATAGGCAAAAAAAATTTTTATTTTTTATTTTTTATTTTTTATTTTTTATCATTTTTATCTAATATTAGTTTTTTAAGTTTCATACTATAAATTATGTATTTTGGTAAATATGTTTAATGCATTTAAGTTTTTATATAATAAAATATTTTAATTTAAATTGATATATTTTTTTCTAATTTATATACAATATTTCTATATCTAAATTTGTTATCAAGTTTATTTTATTACGTACATTATATTATTGAGAGCAAAAAGTTTACAAATCTTAAATAGACATATAAATAAATTTCAAGTTTATATAAAAGTTTATGGTATCAAATTTATTTATTTATAATTCAAGTTACCTTAAATAGATTTTATCTGACACTCAAATTTTTTTAAATTTTTTCCTTTCAATAAAAACTTATAGTTTGCTAAATTAAATGAAAGATAACCTAAGTCATTTAGATTTTTTAGAAACAATTCTTTTTTATAACATAAATTTAAATAAAATGAAAATGCATATAAAGTAAAAATTTGACATTACATTATAAAAGTACAGAATATAAAAAATTACAACAAACAATTTAAATTACATTGATTCGTAATAAAAATATAAAAAATTACATCAAGCAATTTAAATTACAATGGTTCGTAATAGTGAAGAGATTTTTACATACAAATATTACAATGATAAATCTAAACACTTGACTAATTTAATAAAAGGGAAAAAAAAAAAACCCCGGGTAATAAAAATACTAAAAAAAAGAAAACTATATTAAATTACAAAAAAAAAAAAAAAATTCTTAAAGACTACCTTGACAGCGAAAAAGAAACAAACATATAACATGTTTAATCATGTTTACGAATTTAAATATATACTCCAATATATATATACACACATACTATAAAAAATATAATGAAAATTTATATTAACTCTTGAAAAAAAAAAGGCATTAAATATTATTAAAATAAGCTCATATCTCTTGAATTATAAGAATAGTTTAAAAAAAAATAACTAAAATATAATTCGACTTCGTTTTCAATAGCTACAAGGTGAAATGTTTGTGAATATCTATCAAGAAAAAAAATATCAATAATAAAAAAGAAAACAAAGTAATAAAGACAGAAAAAAAAAATAAAAGTAGAGTGACCAATATAAAGCAGCACTAAGAAATGAGGAATAACCGGTTAACATACTAAAAAAATTCAAACAATAGGATCTTGAAAGCAGAACTTCAAACTTTAAATTTCAAAAAGAAAAATTGAAAAAATAAAAAGATAGAAGATTGTAGAAAAAAATAAAATGAGAACAAAATAAATATCAAATAAATCAAAGTAAACAGTAATATATGAGTATATTTATATATATTTTTGCAAATAAGGAAAGAGATAGAATCAGAAATAGGTAAAGAATACACAAAACTAATAAAAACAGAAGGCATAACTAATAACGAAAATAAACAAAAAAAAAAAAAAAAAACCAAAACGTGGGATTTACAAACCATAAATCCAAAAAATAAAAACATATGAAGAAGCGCAGAGAAAGAAACAGAATGAAAATAACAAAAACATTATACAATTCCCAAACATTCACAGCAACGATAAAAACCATCAAATAATATCTATTAGTTATTCAACATATACTTTCAAAATATGATATTCATCAACATATACCAAATTAAGTAATACATCTGATATATGCATTAGAACATATCCAAGTAGAGATCATCATAGCATATTAAAATTTTTTTACAAAAATTCCTGGAAAAAACATTTACAGTATTAAGGGAAGGAAAAAAAACCCCCCTATAACAAAGAAGATCCGGGAAAAAAAAAAAAAAGACAACAAAAACAACAAATAATAAGAATAATAGTCATAAAACATCTAAACAGAGAAAAAAAATCATTTATATTCTGTTGGGGAAAAAAAAAACAGAAACAGACGAAAAAAAAAAAAGAGAGACTAAATCAAACAGGAAGATGAAAAATCAAACATAGCTTCCAACAATGAAGGGAGGCAACGGCAAAGAGGAGAAAGAGAGAGCATAGGTAGAGTTAATGGGACAAAAAAGTCAAGACACTATAGAGAATATAACTAGTAGCCATACTCAGAAGGACAAAAACATCCACACAATAAAATGAGGGCCAAACCGGTACTAAGAATATAAAAATCAATGAAGATGGAATATAAAATCAATAAAGAAAGCAATTAACAGAATAAAAATATAACATTAAATATAGTACCTGAATAAAAACAACAGCTTTCCACAAATATAAATATTCCAAAATGATCAGTCTTTGGAAGAAGACAAACAGCAGGATAAAATATTTCAACTAAGAATTAAAGAATGTTTGAAACAGAGTAATTAAGAGGATATCACGGAAATACTAATGTTAAGGTATAAGAAAGATGTAATAAATAAGAGAAGATGTAATAAATAAGAAAAAAACCAGCTTAAAAGTTTCCAGAAGACTCTTTTTAAAGAGTCGGTGAAAAACAGCAGTAACAAAATGTTTACATGTATATGGATAAAAATACATATATTCACAAGAAACAATACACATAAAGTAAATTATAAACACTAATAATAGATATACACATACTATAGATTTCGATAAAGGTAATTATGACACTGCAAGTTACAAAGTTATAAGAAATAACACATAACACAATCAGAACTAAAACAAAGTAAGCTAAAAGCATTAAATATATATGACAAATCAGCAAAACCAAAGCAAATTATCTCACGTAGAAACAACCTAAACAAATCAGAAATTCAAATAACAGAAAACCTAACGATTCATTCTCTTCTAACTAAATCCTAGAATACAACCATAAATCATGACAGATATTTATATAGGGTAAAAATAAATAAATAAAAATTTGGATAGAAAATCAAGGAAATAATACCCGGGGCAAAAAACCAAAAAATTTGAAAATACAAACATCACGGATAGAAAGTCTTCAATATGTTCATCAATAGTCTCAACCGGCCAGCTTAGAATCGCAACCACTGCAATCTACAAATACAATTTAACAAAAAACAAAAATCAAAATTTATTAATATAAAACCAAAAACAAATTGAGAAAAAACTCACTGAAATAAATAGAACAAAAACCAAAACATATCCTATGCCTTTATCCATTTATTTACATTTTGCTTGCAAAATATCTTCAATAATACGGAGAAAATGAAAAAAAAAATGTTATTTCATTATACACATACACAACAGGAAAAAGAAGGAAATAAACAAACTAACCCAGAAAATAGAAAAAAAAAAAACCAAAACTTAATCGAACACAAAAAAAAAAAAAAACCCCCTAAATGACTAATAAAAAATTAAAAACCCCCAAAATCAAAATCTAGGGTTTTAGACAAAAAAAAAAAAAAAAAAAAAAAAGAAACCAAGGGAAGGAAAAAAAATAGAACTCTAAAAAATAGAGAAAAACAATGGAAAATAATATAAAACCTAAGTAACCAATAAACGGAAAAAAAAAAGGCCAAAAAAAAAAAGGAGATCCAAAACCTAGGATTCTCACAAAACAAAAAAAAGACCCAAAAAAATATTGCATGAATAGTAGAAGAACACTAAAAAAAAAAAAGAAAAAAAGAACAATGAAGATAATCAAAATACTCATAAACTACGGTTTTAAAAACAAAAATCCAAAAAATAGGAAAACAATGAAACCAACACAACAAAATCCAGAATCGAAAAAAAAAAAAAAATAGAGATAAAAACAATAGAACGGGAAAAAATAAAACCCAAATATTCTTCTTCAACCATACCCATACACCGGAGAACGAAAAAAAAAAAAAAACATAACTGTAAACAAACAGAAGAAAAATGGAAGAAGAGCCGCCAACACAGCAAGAGGTGGCCACTGGTAGAATCTTGAGACCAAAAACGCCAAAAAAGAGATGAAGAAAAGAGAGCAACAGAGAGAGAGAGAGAGAGAGAGAGGAAGATGAAAAATCAAATATCACATGCAACAATAAAGGGCAGCGGTGGCAGAAAAGAGAAAGAGAGACATAGGTAGGGTTAGAGGGACAAAAAAGGCAAACCACTGTGCAAAATATAACCTGTAGGCATACTTAGAGGGGCAAAAACATCCACATAATAAAATGAGGGCAAAACCGGTATTTAACTGTACTTAAAGAACCGCAGGAAGAAATTTAAACGGTGAAACGTAATTTTACTGTGCATGAATAGTAAATTTACATCTTTTTAGTATATATAATAATAATAATGTATGTATAGGATAACTCCTTCGGGGAAAAAACGTCCTAAACAAAAGGCGGATAGATAACTACCTAAAATAGAAAATCTCACAAGCTACTTGAAAAAAAAAAAAAAAAAACAGGTAAATTATAAATTTGGAGTTGGCGCGAGAATTTGGCGATTTGTTTTTAAATTTGAACTTTGCATTATCAGTAAAATAGTAATGTTGTATTCACTTATAAACTACTCGGTTCTATCAACACAAAAACAACTTTCTTCTTTCTACTTCCCATCTTTCTTTTCTCTTTGTTTCACACAAAAATCTTAGCACAACTTGTTGCTAAGAGGTAATTTGATTTTTCTTCTTATTTCTTTGCTTTCAATTCATTGTAATTGGTTTTGCAATTACTTGATGTAGTCATCCACAGGATCGAAATTGAACACTCATATTTGCCATCCGATGGCCTGTATTAGAGCCTACGCGACGGTTTCGTCCCACATATACATCAAATTCTTGCATAAATCCCCCGTATGTGATGGAGGGCAATTTCACCTTTCCCCATGGAGGTCATTTTACTAGTCACTTTTTTCTTTTTCCTCATGAATCCTTTTTTTGGGCAGTTGAACAGTAGCTTAATTGCTTTCTATGGGCTCTTGATTTTTGCAGGTAGAGTAAGGTACAGAAGAAAAAATAAAAGCAAAACCAATGGCTTAACTGTGTCAGCTTGGAAGGCTAGAGAGGGAATGGTTGGAAGAAACTTTGGGATAAAAAGGAGATTATGATCTTGATGATTCCGGTGATGCTTTGTCCTCTTCATTCTACCCGAGATGCACTGTTTCATATCAAATTGGAGAAGAAGACCAAAAACGATGCAACTCTTTTTTTTTCCCCCCTTTCTTTCTCTCTCTTGAGGGGGTGGTTTTTTTTGTTTTTTTTCTTTTTCTTTTCTAAATCTTGTATTACGGGAGAAGGCCGAAGGGAAGCCAAATTAAAGATAATGTTTTTGTATAATTACATGTAAATGATATCAGAACTATGACAATTGTTTTATTCTTGTGAATTTTTTTTAACGTAATTCTTCTTATGATTTTGATATTCAAATTTTATATTTAATTAATCAAAATAATTTAATTCAAATTTTACTGTGGAAATTAGAATTTATGAAAAAAAAAGGGCAATTTTATGTTCTACCAAAAAAAAAATTAAATACAAATTCACGGCATTAAAAAAAGGTGGTGACAAAATTTGCTCACGTCATGTTCTGGCTGTCATGGAAAATTTTTCTACTAAAGTATAAAATATTTGATGACGGTATATTAGTGTCATAGAAAAAGAATTAATAGCATCCTTCATGACATTAAAAAAATCTTTAAAATTTACAGACGTTCCATGGCATCCTCATTTGACGACCTTTATTAAAATGTCGTCGAATACCATCCACGACATTTTTTAAATGTCATTGAAGACCTTTTTTGTAAGGATCAATCTCGCAGAATTTTCTTTTTCTGAAATTTTTATTTTCTAGAATTAATTGACATTAATATAAATTTTAACATATGTGGAATATTTCATTAAAAGAGTATGTTATCGCGGTAGTGTGTGTTTCCGAACGCTTTATATGACCAAACTTATAATAATATAAAAAAATATCACTAAAAATAGGAAAATCCCACTGAGAATGATGAGGATTCTATTTACAATTTTCAGTTTTCCATAATCGGCATCTGACTAAAAGCTGTCATGGCATATGAATCACGTTGAATTTTCTTTTTCTAAAAAAAAAATTCTAGATTTAATTGGTATTGATAAAAGGTGTAACATATGAGTAATTTTCTATGAAAGAGTATCTTATCGGTAGTGTGTGTTTCCGAATGTTTTATATCAAAATTACATGAAAATAAAAAATCTCATTGAGAACTGGAAAATCCCACAAGAACGACTGAGAATTAATCTCTTTTCAATTATCAATTTTTTAGGGCTCGTTTGGTTTAAAACTTATTTTAAACTAAACTGTATTTTTTTCATCATGATTTTTATTTTTTTCTGAAAAATTTTTTGTTTTTTCTGAAAAATTACTATTGAAACTTAAAAATCTTAAACTAAACTCATTCACCAAACATCCCCTTATAATCACTATCTGACAAAAACCTGTCACAGCGATAAGGACAAATCTCGTAGAATTCTTTTTCTAAAAAAATAATAATAATAAGCTGTTAGAATTAATTGATAATAATAAAAAGTTTTAATTTATGAGGAATCTTTTTATGAAAGAGTATCTTATCGGGATCGATAATGTATATTTCTAAACCTTATATATCATCAAAATTATATTTAAAAAAATATAAAATTAGCGCAACACTCAGTGATTTTTAATAACTTATCAAAAAATTCTCAATGTTTTTTTTATAATTATTTTTATATGCTACGATAGAAGACTATTTCCTGAGTATCCCATTTTTGGCAAGCCTGATCTCTATTTTGGAGGATGAAAAGAATACGCCACAAACCATGTGCCCTAAAAAAGCCAGGACAGTGCAGTTTTCTTACAGCAACCAGTCTTCAAACTGAACTGAACAGAACAGAAACGGTGAAGTCCCAAAAGCCACCTGGATCTTAAACCTAAACTGAAAAAGTTGTTGCGCGCGTGAACTCACATCCTTTTGGGGCCGCGTGGGAAGTATCGCCGAAACGCAATGTCGTCTATTCACTGCATGTACACTCTCTAAAAGACCATCAAATAAATCGCAAGAAAAAAAAAGACCATGATACTAATAGACCATTGCTAATCAAGTTCTTGTTGTTCTACCCATCTCTCTCTCTCTCTCTAACTTTTTGTAGCTCTTACTTTCTCTCTCCTATTCTGCATTTCTTGTTTTGATTCGGATTTTTTCTGGTACAAGTGTGTCCTATGCTATAGCCATCACCATCTTTATTTTTATTTTTATTTTATTTTTATTTTTGGTGAAAAAGGCATCATAATTTGATTTCGTCTTTGCCTCTCTCTTTTTCAAACCCATTGCTGTTATCCCCTGTTTTCAGCTTTACCCCATTCTCTCTTTCTCTCTCTCTCTTCTTTCTCTCTTTTTCTCTCTCTCTCTCCTCTGGTTTTCTCTCTTTGAAGAAGAAGAAGAACAACAGGAGAGGCATTGGAAAAATGAAGGTCAGGAATCATTCCCAACTTTTCTTCTTCTTTTCCCATTTCTAATTCCTTTCCCGGTTCCGATTCTTCAACTACTTTATTGGGTTTCTGTTTGTTCTCTGTAATCCTTTTTTTAACCTTTTTTTTTTCTTTTCCTTTTTTAGTTCCTTTTCAAGGAATCTGGGTTTTCCTAGTTTCATTCCGATTCCTCTGTTTGGGAATGAATTCTCGGGAATCTTATTATTATTCAGATGTTTTCTAAATCGGGGAAAAAATTTTTTAAAAAGAAAAACCTAGGTATTTTTCTAAGATTTGGAATATATGTAGTTCTCTTATATATCTTTGATATTTTTTCCCCTTTTTTTTGTTGTTTTTTTAATTTAAATAACAAAGATATTACTTATCTTGATTTCTATATTAGATCTTATAGATCTAATTGGTGCTAACGTTTTGTTTGTTTTGTTAGTTTTTTTTTTTTTTTTTTTTTTTCCGTTATTTTCATTTTTATTTTTGTTTCTGCAGAAGGTCGTACTAAAATTGGATTTGCATGATGATAGAGCCAAGCAGAAAGCGTTGAAGACTGTCTCAACTCTTCCAGGTACTGGGTTTTTTTTTTTTTTTTTTAATAAATAATTTTACTAAATCTTGTAATAAAGACTAAAATTATTTTGTGTGGGACTGTGGGGTAAATAATTAAATGAATTCCTGAAAAGACAAGAAAATGAATAGAATAAGTTTTCTTTGTCTTATTATTTGCGTGTTTGGATGGAAAGAATTTTGTTCATGACCCATTTGGTTGTTAAAAAGGGACCTTTGGGAAGGAAAATTTTAAAATTCACAATATTTTGAGATCTTGCAAACAACCATCAATTTTGTTTTTTCAAAATAATAAAAATAAAAAAACTTTTTTTCTTTTACTCGAAGGCTATTTTTGTCTTTTACGTTTTGGTTTTTAATGGTTTTTTTCTGCAAGGAAATGTCAAAGAAATATATTGCAAAGTGTTAATTTACAGCGGTTGACTACTGTATAAGCTGTGGTGACTTGTGTGACCCCTTGACTACGTGGTGAAAATTCATCCAGGATTCGGCTCATGTATATTTTATTTATGTCTCGTTATATATCCGCATGTTAATATTATGAAATGTATTTAACGAACATAACATTTTAATTGATGCATGAAATGAAAATTTTAAATCATGTGTCATGATTTTTATTGAAAAAATATGCAAGGAAATATGACTAAAGAGATACATGAGTAGAATCCTGTCTTCTAGGCATATAGTTTAATTTGACAAATTTTAAAGCAGAGCAAAATTAGGACTTTTTTTTTTTTTTTTTCCTGGAAAATTGTTACTCATGGATTATTGTGTCATCATAGATTTATATTTCATAACCATACGTACGATATCATCAAACATTTTAATGTTACTGGCACCGACAAGTACGACTATGTAATTATCTATACAACATTAATACATAGTATTTTGACACTCTTTCACATTAATTTAAGAGCAGCATTTGGAAGATTAAAATAAAACGATTTGAATCGTAGAAAAAAAAAATTTTTGTTTCAGCTAAACGATGAATAGTGTTTATCTAACAACTGAAATAATTTCCTTGAATTATAATAAAATTTTCATTGCATGGTACATTCATTAATATTTTTAGAATGTACCATAGTTTTCGCAGGATGTTTATCAGCATTGTCACATAACAGTGTAGAAACAGAAATTTACATTCAGACTAAGAATATCTAATGACATTTTTTATTTTAATATGGGAAAGTTTGCAATTTTTTTTTTTTAGTGTAAGTGAAATTATTATTGGAGTGAAGAAATGGAGAGACTTTCAGTAGGTTGGTGTTTACAATATTGTGTAATAATATTTTTGTAGGAATTGATGCCATATCAATGGACATGAAGGAGAAGAAACTCACAGTGATAGGAACAGCAGATCCTGTAAATGTAGTGAGCAAACTGCGCAAGTACTGGCCTTTAACCGACATAATCTCGGTAGGGCCAGCAGTGGAGCCGAAGAAGGAGGAGCCGAAGAAAGAAGAAGCCAAGAAAGAGGAGCCGAAGAAAGAAGAAGGCAAGGAGGAAGCCAAGAAGGATGAAGGAAAGAAAGACGAGCCAAAGAAGGAGGAGTCTAAGAAGGAAGAGGCCGGGAAGGAAGGCGAGAAGAAAGATGCAGCACCGGCACCCGCACAGCCTCCTCCTGACCCCGTCTTGGAGCTGGTCAAGGCCTACAGAGCATACAACCCCCACATGACTAAATATTACCATGTGCAGAGCATGGAGGAAAATCCTAATGCTTGTGTTATTTGTTGAGAGGCAAAGTTGCTTCAAAGAGAGAATTCCGAATGTTTTGAGGGATTTATGAAGAAGAAGAAGAAGAAGAAGAAGAAGAAGAAGAAGAGAAAAAAAACTTTTGTAAGGCCAAAAAAAAAGTACCTCCCCAAGAGAAAATAGGAGCTCCTGTAAATAGATCATGGTGATGCTCTGATTGAAAAATGTTCAAAACATTAGCATGTGTTGTGTAGAGGTAATAAAGTAATTAATTAAGTTTTTTGATGAGATTTTTTTTTTTTTTTTCCTTTCGTTTTTCCATCAAGAAAAATATGACATTAGTAGGCTTCAACATTGGAGTTACAACGTGGATATTGTGGTGCTAAAATGTCAACTATGTTTATTGCACCATTGAAAACTAATGACTATTATACGCATTTTATAATTCAGCAATTTCATTTTATTTATTTATCCTTCTATATAGACAAAAAAAATTGCTAAAATTATAGCCATTGAGAATTTGCAGGAGAAACAAAAAAGGGAATCATCAATAGAAATTGCATTTTAGTTGTTACATTAATTTTTTAACGATTTATAATCGAATATTTGTATATTAAGCACTTTTAACGTAGGTCAGAAGGGAAAGGATCTATGTTAACGTGGATACTATAGATGGATACATATCCTTATTAAATTGCTGATTTTGTAAGTGCTGATATGGCCTTAAAAATATATAATAAGCTTTACACCTTAAAAAAATGCTATTGAGAATTTGCACGAGAAAAGAAAAAGAGATTTATACTGTGGAATCACCATCAACAAGGATTACTTATTTAGCTGCTGTATTAATATTTTTTAACCGTCTAATTTATAATTGAAGTAATTCTGTATAGTGTACTATAAAGCTTTAACGTGTATACTGTGGATCAGAGGGGAAACGATCTATCTCATGAATTTCTTGAGTGGGGCAGGGGTACTTCAATGAAGAAGGAAATGAAAGAGAAGTGTGATACAGTTTTTAACAGGCTTGGAGCTCATGTGCTTGGTCATATTAATGCCTTGTTCCTTTTCTGAGATGTCGTCTTTTTTGAGTTAATATTTATACGGAAATTGAAGGCTCATAGTCCTTTGTAGATTTGTGGGTCCTCATTGAGTTGTCTGTGTCTTGTGTATACACAAGTTATGGGACCATATGTTTCAATGGTCGGTCGTAGTAATCATTTTAAATTTCTCTCTCTTTTTCTTTTTCTTTTTCTTTTTTCTTTTTTCTTTTTTCTTTTCTCTATTTTTTTTTTCTTTTTCCCTAGTTGGATTAAACTAGTTTCTCGATGGAATTTTTTGTTCTAAGAATCATGGTTTGTTTGAACCTTTATGGATCTTTTCAAGCTCTCCTCACCTCTAATTTTTAATTTCTTTTAAATGGTTTTGGTGCTCTACTTTGTTCCCAATTCTTTGGTGGTGTAAAATTAAAGCTGAAATCCTCCTAACTCTTCGTTTTTTTCTCCATCGATTTTGTGGTGTAATTTCTAAGATTCCCATATTTCATTTTCATAAATTGTTGGAGATTGAGTTGCTTAAATTTGCTGCAAGGTAATTTGATAAGTTAGTTAAAAAAACAAAAACAAAAAACAAAACAGAACTACAATATTTTTTTTTTTTCTAATTTATATCAAGCTAGACCCTACAATATTGTTTATTTGCACATATATATTTTGCAGTATTCTTTATTAAAATGCATAGATGCATGTGATACCAATGGGCTAGGATAATTTTATTCTGATTTGCAGATGTATCTCGCACTTAAGTGGCAATATATATATATATATATATATATTTTATAAAAGCAGAAAATTCCGTGCAAATATTCTTTTGTCTTCTGGCCATAAGAATCTATACAATTTAAAAAATGTTCTCCGGAGAAGTTTGCATTAAAAAAAGAAAAAAAAATAATATATATATTTTTATAATAGACAGCTTAGATAGAAATCTTGTCTTATTTTCAGTTTTATTATATTTCCAGTAATGAATGGTTGTCTCATTACATGTAGATCTAGAAAAAAAAAAAAAAAAATATATATATATATATATATATATATACCAACAATGTTATTTTAGTAGGTTATTTTTATGGTAAGGCAAGATAGGATACTTAATGTGTGTTCCTAAATGCTAAGTCACACCAAAATCAACAGTCTGTAAATCTAACAAATTGAAAATGTCCAAGAAATATGTGGTATATATCTATCTTTGTTGCACGGTCCAATCACAAATTTTTCTTCTTTAACTTCTGGGATGACAAGTTGGTAAGATCGATCGATAATAAGATTTTCTAACTAATCACCTGTAGCGTTTTAAATTAGGGGTAATAAAAAAATATTATTCTTTTGCGTTAGAAAATATGAGGAATAATAGCTGGATAGGTATTATGGAAAATACTATATATGGGTTTTGGCAAAATATATATATATATATATATAGGTATATATGTATATGGGTCACATTTACCAAACTCGTAATGAAAGAAAGATATTAGGTTTGGAAAGAAAAGAAAAGGGTGGATAGTATTTTATATTCATATTTTGTACATTCTGCACGTCTCTAATTGTTTTTTTTTTTTTTTTTTTCAGAGTTAAATTTATTATATAGAAAGTAAAATGAGAGATAATCCAATTCTCTTTCTAGCATGTTTACCAAACTACCATTTGCGGATTAGTGTTGGTGCAGTCTGGGCGTTAATGTTTAATTATGAACATATTATTTGTCAAACCACAAATGCGCGCAGTTAAACAAATTTTGTTAATCATGATAAAAAGAAAAAAGCTAAAAATAATTAATCACGCCCAACCACATCTTATTGTGATGTGGTGTACTTATTACTATCTTGAAAATTCTATGCTAATGTAATTTCTATCAAAATAATTCATATTTATTATTGCAACGGTTTTAAATTTTAGGAGGTTAATTTGCCAGATTAAAAGTTCGGGGTAGTACGGCACACAAACTTAGGGTATAATGCAATTTCTATCAAAACAATTCATATTTACTTTTAATAAAACATTTGATTTTAGATTCTGTCAAAACCAACCAGTGGGGGCGCGCACCAAACACACACACACACACAGAAAAAAAAAAAAAAAAAAAAAACACGCGACTGATGAAATATAGATAGAAAAACTACTTTTTTTTTTTTTTTGTGGAATAAAAAATTATACTATTTTGGTAGAAGTGAAAATTATTCTGTTTTAACATGAAAAAAAAAAAAAGCCCCTAAGTTAAACATACTCACTTTTAATTTAATTTAAAATTAGAAAAATAAGTCCTTTCCCTTTTTTTTTTTTTTACTCACCTTTTTCCTTTCCCTTCTTCCTTTCCATCACATTAGCATAATTTAAACGTGATTCAATTCGATTGTATTGCAATGAATATGGTATGGTGACTCTAAGATCCGTTACTTGAAAATTAGAGAAAATAATATTTTTATTTAATTTTGTCTCACAAATTACCAAAAATACTTAACCTTATTTATAGAGAATAAAATATGAAGAAAAGGAAAGTAAACTAATAAATAATAAAAATTATCTAATTATCAATAACAGGAAACAGACTAAAAATAGTTTTGAGAAATTGTCTAATTCAATATTTTAACACATGTCCTCAAGTTGGTCACCGACTAGAAAACAGAGGTAACGAAATTCACAAAAGCTTCACATATCATGCTCAAGTTCACATGAGCTTCATATTAAAAATACCTTCATATTATATAACAGTAGAAATAGATTTTGTCCATGATGATCTACTCATTTTTAAGTATATTTTTCTCCTTTCTTCTAGCTCTGATAGCAACTTGAAAATTAGAGAGAATAATTTTTTTTTTTTCATTTATTTCTGTCTCACAAATTACAAAGAATACTTAACCATATTTATAGGGAATACAATACCAAGAAAAAAAAAAAGTAAACTAACAAATAATAGAAACTACCTTATTATCAATAATAGAAAACAAACTAAAAATAGTTTTGAGAAATTGCCTAATTCAATATTTTATCACCGTTTGGGGTAACAAATTCATATAAAGTTTTCCATTATTATTATGTTTTTTAATCTTTTCTATAAAAGTAAAACAATTTTCCTATTCACACTTTCGAATCTCTTTTTTTTTTTTTTTTTTTTTTTTCTCATTTTTAAAAAATTCAAACTTTAAAAATTTATTATTTTCCCAATTCATATTTTAACTCTAAATTGTTCATTTTTAACTGAACACATATTTTCCAAACATTAACTCGTTTCCAAATCAAAAGATTTTTTTCTAGCCTGAAAAAAATCAAAATATTTTCAAAGGTCCGACTTTAACTGTCACACAAATGAGTTCTAACTTTTGTTGCGAGCCTTTTTAATGCTTTGGAGTCTCAAATGGATATAGTGGATCAAGAGACTTACTGCTGGGCTAAGCAAAGAATCATCCAAATTAACTACATTCAATGCACTATGTTCACTCCCTCTCTCTCTCTCTCTCTTGCTTTTATTTTATTTGTTTCTTTCTTTCTTTTTCTGGAATATTTTTCTTTCCTCATCATCCTCTCTTCTTCTTACCATTATATTTTGGAGTATTGACAGATTCTATACTTTATAATAAGCCAATTAGTCTCTTAATGTCTATCACATGTAGTCCAATCACATCATAGTACATCCCCTATCACTACTAATAAGATCGTGACGATTTGGCTTGATCCGCATGTGTAAATTAATCTTTGCAAGATACATATGTATGAATAAATTAATACCAAGGGGTCAATTTACCCTTTTATCAAAGCTAACCCGCTGATATTACTACTTGACCCATAGTAAAAGCAAAGCTTGCACTATACTAGATAAGAAGGACGGGAAATAAGATGGAAGAATAAGATAAAAATTCACGTGAGGAAAATAAAAAGGAAATTAGTTTTTGTTTTATCATGTTTGGCAGAGGATAAAAGAAAAAGGAGAAAAGTGATCTTTGTAAATGTATTTTATCATTATATCCTTATAGAAAGCAAGTCAATGAGATGTAATTAACAAGGACAATTTAGTATCTCATCTAGGACCGGCTGAAATAAATTTGGGGCCTCAGTTAAAAATTTTAAAAGGGGCCTTTTATTAAAAATTTTAAAAATTAACCAAATATTAAAAGCTTTATAAAAAATTTAATTAAATGTATTTAAAACCTTTTTTTTTTCTTTCTTTAACGTATTCACCCCTGCTTTAAAACAATAAATAAATAAAAATCAAGATCTCTTTTTTGGACTGAATAAAACTGTCTCATGATTCACCTATTTTGACCTTTTTCAATGCTTAAGATAATACAATGAACATAAACTTGTAAAATATATTATAAACATTATTTGTTTATATGACAGAAATGATGCTGGACGATAAAACAAAGAGTAACTCGAGAAAGAAGAGAACGAAGAAAGAGAGGCTCTGAGAGAATTTGAGGTATTTAAGATCTGGGATCAGTGGTCCGGTCTTTTGCTAGGCTTCTCGTCTCCGTTACTCCTAGGGGAGTTCGTCGTGGTCTCTGGCACCGTGCTCGTGTAGTCGGAAGGGTGGGTCGGCGCTGTTTTGGAGCCTAGCGTAGAGAGTTGGTTACCGTTCGTTGTCCTTAGATACGGGTGCGTCAGTCGCAAGGGCTCGTGGATACCAAAAGAGCTGGGTTGCAAGGTGGTGGTGAGGGGGTTGGGTTAGTGCATGAGCCTACGTTGCCTGTTGTAGGTAATGTGTGTCCTACAAGCGCAGCCAATTTTTCCGTGATGGTCCGATCGTGCCAATGGTTGCTTCAGCATTGATGGGCATGGCTTTGTCGAAGTTTGCAGTGGTTCCCCTTTTTTCTTTTGTCTATTTTCAGTGTTTGTTTGTAATAAGGGTGAAGGTTTCCCCTCTAGTCCCTCGTATAGGTTTTTCTATTGATTTGGGTTTTGTTGATTAGGCTTTAGCCATTGTTTGGCTGGGTGATGTTCGGTGGGTGGATCTTATATTCACGTCACCCATTGTAGGAGTTTTTCTCTGTGTTTAGGATGGGGGATCATTTCGGCCTTCCCTGAGTGGGCTGATTATTTGTATGTTGTTCCGTTGGTTTGTAGACTTTAGGTCTATTTGGTGGTTCCCTAGCCGTTCAGTGGCTTGTCAATTAGCTTATTTTGGGTTCTGTCTTGCGGGCTTGTCCCTTTGTTGGTGTTTGTCTTTTATCCTTTAGTGACTTGATAATAAAATTTCTTATTTAGTCAAAAAAAAAAAGAAAAAAAGAAATGATGTTGGAGGATAATTTTCAAATAAGATTAGAACATCTATAATTAGCATTTAAAGCATTTAATACTCATAGATAGAAATGAGAGCTTGAAACAAAAACAACCGTTTTTTTTTTTTTTTTTCAATCTAAAAGATTCATTTGAATTGAATGAAAACATTTCATTTATATTGATTAACAAAATTCATAATGTATATTGAAAGACCCAAAAAAAAAAAAAAAAAGAAAAAAAAATCCTTTTACGATTGATCTCTCCAATAAAGAAGGCTTTTTCAGGAATTTATATTAGACTTAGTTCTTCAAAATTTTTGGTAATTAGTTTTTATTTTTATTTTTATTTTAAATTTGAGAGTGAGGGGATTCGAACTTTTCATTTTTAGATAGAATTAGGTATGATATTATTGTTAAACTATGCATACAACCATGTAATTAGTTTATTTAATATAATGCAAAAACAATTGTAAAGATAATATTTATGGCTAAGGCAAGAGCCGACGTTGATATTATCGTCACTTTTTGTGCAAAATTAATTTATCTTTTATTTTCTTTTCAAAATTTTTATTTCTTTCGTTCCCAATTTTCTCACGCCCAAAAATCTTTATTTTCACCTCAAAATTCAATCAATAATTTGTACTTGACAATAAATATTTCATAATGGATATCGTTGAATATGACACATACATGTGTATAGTTTATGGATAATATGTAAAGAAAAAACTGTGCTAATAGTTAAATATGTCAATTATTCTAGAACTTCTATGTAGATAACGCATTTAAAAATTTCAAGGTGGTCAAACTAATGAATTGCTTAAAAAAAAAAAGCTCCTTTTTTTATATATATTTTTTAAACTTTACAAATTTGATAATTTAATTCCTGAATGTATAATTTTTGACACAATCAATCCTTATAGCTTATGTATGATTAATTAGAACAGTTTTTTGTGGTATTTTAAGAAGGATATTACTAGTCATTTTGCGTTAATTTCAATACAAATTCATTTGTAAAATTGAACATAATTCTATAATAACTCAAAATCGAATCATAACTTTGAAAGAAGGTTATACAAAAATTAAGTAAACATAACTGGTAATGCCCTTTTTGGGCTGTCACGCTCAAGTGACGTGCAAGAAACTGTGAAGATTAGGGAGAAAAAGAGTACTTTGAGACTGTTAAGAAATTGAATGTTCACCTTAAGAGGCTAACCTATAAAGTGAAGTGATCTAATACCCTTTTATGCTTGTTATTATTGTTATGGTTTATGATATGAGACTTAAGTTTCTTTTTACCCTTAATATATCCCCACAAGATGGTGCTCTCTTTGAAGTCACTAATCTTGTATTGAATAGATTGAGCCGCTCGTTTGAGATTGTTGGGCTTTGATATCATATGAGGATTAGAGAGAATAAGAGTAATTTGAGATTGTTAAAAGATTGAGCTTCTATCTTAAAAGGTCAACTAAATAAATGGTGTGACCTAATACTCTTATATGTCTGTTATTATTGTTATGTGTTTACGATATGAAACATGAGTTTCTTTTTATCCTTAAAAGAAACTGTACAGGCTTTAACAATCATGACCAAAATTTGACTGAATGTACTAAAAATTGTAAGTTTTAGAGGTATTGTCCAAAAAAAAGGGGGGGGGGGTTCATGGACTAAATTATCAAATTCAAAAAGTTCAGGGATGTTCATACAATATAGCCAAAAAAATTATAAGAGACAGTAAGGGAAATTGCACATTAGAGGTCAATTAGTTGGTCAATTAAAGGTAAATTGCATAATTTGAAACCATTGAAAATTAATAGCATATTTAATTTTAAAGCATAATTATTTTCATTTTTACCCTTGATATTTTCCTTGTTAGGAAATAGTTTGTAGCAACTAATTATAATTAGATCCTTAGTTAGATTTACTGATTAAATCTGTTAGTTTGTTAGATATTCTGTACACGTGGTGCTTTATCGTTGGCTAGTAGCAAGGTTAGTTAGGTCTCAGCTTTTGTATATAAAGACCAATTTTGTAAGATATTTTTGATACATGAAATAGCAATTCTTTTCACAATTCTTTCAAAGAATAGCTCGTTCCTCTTTTTTTACATGGTATCAGAGCTTCTAGGGTTATCAATGGCGGATTCGAGTTCATCCTCAACAATGATCGGAGCACAGAGGTATACTCCATTATCGTTCAATCATCCGATTTCATCAAAACTGGATCAGAATAACTTCCTAGTATGGAGAAAACAAGTTCTCGCGACAATCAGAGGGCATCGATTGCAGAATTTTCTTTTCGGCACAACTTCACCTCCAACGAAGTATCTTGCAGCAGGAGATGAGATTCTTGGAAGAGTTAGCACAGAGTATCAAGATTGGGAACAACAGAACCAGCTCATTCTTTCCTGGTTACTGAATTCTATGTCTGAAACGATCCTCACCAGAATGGTGAATTGCGAGACTTCTGCACCGATCTGGAGAACTCTGGAGGTGTACTTCGGTCACAAATTCGAGCCAAGGTAAATCAATACAAAACCCTACTTCAGTCTATGAAGAAAGGATCTTTGTCTCTAAATGAGTATCTACTTAAGATCAGGGGTTATGTTGATTTACTTGGACTTGTTGGACAGTCTTTGTCTGTGAAAGAACATATAGATGCAATTCTTGAAGGTTTACCACCTGAGTATGAGACTTTTATTGTCTCGGTTAACACTCGTACAGATCCATATACTGTAGAAGAAATAGAGTCTTTGCTGCTGGCTCAGGAAATTAGATTTGAAAAACAAGTGAAAAATCTTGAATTGGCTGTAGCAAATCTTGCTTAGTCAGGGTTTCAAACAAATCCAGGGAAAAAGAGGTTCTTTAATCCTCATGGTGGCCGTGGTTACTACAATAATTCTTCAGGAGCCCCTAGTTACAGTGGCTTTACAATGGGAAGAGGCGTAAGTCCCAGAGGCAATTTCTTCGGAGATAGAAGCTCATTTCATGGAGGAAGGTCTTCTAGTGGTAGAGGACAGAGTTCAAATGGGACTGCTAATGGAGGAAGAGTGCAGTGTCAACTATGCACTAAATTTGGGCACGTGGTTCAAGACTGTTACTATAGGTTTGATCAGACATTTTATGGACCTTCTCACTCTTATGGTCAAGTGCAGGGTCATCTTGCTCAAGTTGGACAGTACAATGGAGAAGATTGTTCATAGTCACTTCCTCCTTACTCTTTTGGGTGTGAAGGACCAGCTATGTTTGGAATGCTTGCAACATCAGAAGTTCTTACTGATGATAACTGGTATCCTGACTCTGGTGCTACAAATCATCTTATTGCTGAGGTCTCGAATCTAATGGACAAAAATGAATTTCATGGATCTGAACAAGTTCATATGGGGAATGGTAAGGGAATCTGCATTAGACACATTGGTGATTCTATGTTCTCATCTCCCTTTGTTCCATCTAAAATGTTATCCCTGTCTCATTTACTTCATGTTCCAGAAATCACTAAAAATCTTCTTAGTGTGTCTAAATTTGCTCAAGATAACAATGTTTATTTTGAGTTTCATCCATTTTCTTGCTGTGTAAAGGACAAAGCTACCCACAATGTTCTACTGGAAGGGAAGCTTAAAGGAGGGCTCTATGTCTTTGATCAGTCCGAAATCAAACTTCAAAATGTGCAGCATCCTGTCACTCACAAGTTGGAGTCCAATAAAACAAACAGTTCAAAATTGTGTGCCTTTTCTTCTTGTATTCCAAATTCAAGTTCTTCTGCCTCACTGAATAATGTGTTTGAGCTTTGGCACAAACGCTTGGGTCATCCTTCAGGAAAGGCTGTAAAATCTATTTTGACTCATTGTAACATCAAACATATCAATGAACAACCTTCTTCTTTGTGTCAATCTTGTTGTCTAGGAAAATTACATAAACTGCCTTTTCCTACTTCAGATACCGTCTACTCAAAACCACTCCAATTAATCCACTCAGATTTATAGGGTCCCTTCCTTACACTTCCTCTAATGGTTACAAATATTACATTCATTTTACTGATGCTTTTTCTCATTTCACCTGGATTTTCTTACTCAGACAAAAAACTGAGGCTTTACAATCCTTTGAAATCTTCAAGAATCAGGTAAAATTACAGGTCAGTCACAAAATCCTAGCTATTCAGTCAGATTGGGGAGGTGAATATAGGGCTTTCACTATTTTACTTCAGACTCATGGTATTATTCGTAGAAACTCATGCCCTCATACTCATGAACAGAATGGGTTGGCAGAAAGAAAACATAGGACTATTGTTGAATATGGTCTCACACTCTTAGCTGATACATCCATGCCACTTAAACATTGGGATGAAGCATTTAGAACTTCTGTTTTCTTATCAAATAGGTTACCCACACCTGTCTTACAAGGAAAATCTCCTCTAGAAACACTATTGAACATAAAGCCAGATTATTCTCAACTTAGAGTCTTTGGATGTCTATGTTTTCCTAATACTAGACCCTATAATGCTCATAAATTTCATTTCCACTCCACTCCTTGCACGTTTTTAGGTATAGCCTTAATCACAAAGGTTATAAGTGTATGGATAAATCTGGACATGTTTTCATATCTAGGGATGTACAGTTTGATGAATATGTATTCCCTTTTTCTTCCTCTATCACACAACACTCTAATCCTGTTCCTACTATGCAGTCATTTCCTGTCAATCCTCTTTGTGTAACTCAATCTCCTGCATCTAGTCAAGATCCTGCAGCAAGCCCCACTGGTTTGGATGTTCCTGAGAACATAGAAACAACTAATGATTCTAATGCTACTCAACATGTTACTTCATTGACTTGTCCAGGTGCAGGATATTCAGGTTGTTTACCAGAGGAGAATACCAATGCAGTTGTAGAAGAAGGAAGAAAAAGAACAGGTGGTGGCAGTAGAGAAAATGTGCATCCATGGTGACAAGGCTGAAAGCTGGAATTGTCAAACCCAACGTTTTCATGGCAACCAGAGAACCAAATTCAGTAGAAGCTGCACTTCAAAATCCAGAGTGGAAACAAGCAATGACAGATGAATTCCTTGCCTTGATAAAAAACAACACTTGGTCACTAGTGGAGTTGCCCGAGGATAAGAGGGCTATTGGCTGCAAATGGGTGTTCAAGATCAAAGAGAATTCAGATGGAACTATCAACAAATATAAAGCCAGGTTGGTTGCTAAAGGATTTCATCAAATTGCTAGCTTTGATTTTACTGAAACATTTAGTCCTGTGGTTAAACCAACTAATATTAGAGTGGTTCTTACTATAGCTTTGGCTTGTAAGTGGAATGTGAGGCAACTAGATGTGAACAATGCATTTCTCAATGGAGATTTGCAGGAGGAAGTGTATATGACATAGCCAGCAGGTTTTGAAGATCTTAAGGATTCAACTCTGGTTTGCAGGTTACATAAATCCCTTTATGGTCTCAAACAGGCTCCTAGAGCCTGGTTTGAGAAGCTATAAACTGTTCTCATTTCTTTTGGTTTTGTGCCTGCAAAATCTGATCAATCTCTTTTTGTGAGAAATTCTGAGCAGGGTTCAACATTTATTTTGGTCTATGTTGATGATATACTCATCACAGGAAGTAATGAATCTTTTATCACTGATTTGATTACTCAACTGAATCAGAGATTTGCTCTAAAAGACTTGGGAGCAATAAACTACTTCCTGGGTATACAGGTGAAGAAAACTGCTGAAGGAATGCATCTGTCACAGACTAAGTATGTTAGAGATCTGCTTTGTAAGGCTAAAATGCAATATGCAAAGCCTACCACAGCGCCTATGACACATGGTTTGAGGTTAACTGCCTATGGAAGTGATCCTGTTGCTAGTCCACAACTCTACAGGAGCATAGTTGGAGTACTTCCATATGTCACAATCACAAGGCCAGAAGTTGCTTTTAGTGTCAACAAGGTTTGCCAGTTCATGCAAAATCCATTAGAGGTACATTGGAAGGCTGTAAAAAGAATTCTAAGATATCTGTCAGGGACTCTGGAGCATGGACTTCATCTCAGGGAAAGTTTTATGGATAATCTGAGGTTAGTTGGTTTCTGTGATGCTGATTGGGCATCTGACGTGGATGACAGGAGATCAACTATAGGACATTGTGTGTTTCTAGGTTCTAATCTCATCTTATGGAGCTCTAAGAAGCAACATATGGTCTCAAGATCATCTACTGAGGTGAGTTCAGAAGTCTTGCCAGTTTAGTGTCTGAGATCTCTTGGATACAATCTTTACTAGGTGAGCTGAAAGTGATGCCTAAGGTGATTCCAGTGATCTGGTGTGATAATTAGAGTACAATGTTACTGGCTGCAAATCCAGTTCTACATGCTAGAACCAAACATATAGAACTGGATCTCTATTTTGTGAGAGAAAGGGTGATACAGAAACAGCTAGAAGTCAAGCATGTTCCATCACTGGATCAAGTTGCTGATGTTTTCACCAAAGCAGTCTCCAATTCTAAATATGCAGTTTTTAGAAACAAACTCACAGTGGAAAGTCTTCCACGAGTTTGAGGGGGGCTGTTAGGAAATAGTTTGTAGCAACTAATTATAATTAGATCCTTAGTTAGATTTACTGATTAAATCTGTTAGTTTGTTAGATATTCTGTACACGTGGTGCTTTACCATTGGCTAGTAGCAAGGTTAGTTAAGTCTCAGCTTTTGTATATAAAGACCAGTTTTGTAAGATATTTCTGATATATAAAATAGCAATTCTTTTCACAATTCTTTTAAAGAATAGCTCGTTCCTCTTTTTTACATTCCTCATCTCTCTTCTCTTTCTTCTTCGTCATCGTAGATCTGGGCTGTAAGATTGTCGTAGATATGGACTGTAAGATTGCGATCTCAGCCTCACGATCTCGCCATCGCGATCTCTGGCTGGCGGTGCTTCTTATTCAGGTTCTCGACATTGGCAGCGGCAGGCAATGCTTCTCCCTCTCGTTCTCGACAACAATGGTGGCAGTTCTCGAAATGTTTGCTTGCTGGAGATGGAAAATCAAATCGGTAATATTTTATATGTAAATCATACTGAGTAAATTAAGAATTTACACAAAGTGGTAATTACTTAAATAAAAGATTTATAAGTAAATCAGAAATTTACCAAATAAAATCAAGAATTTACACATATCAATATATTACGTAAATAAAGGATTTACTTTGATTTACACATGTAAACAAAGGATTTTTAAATGAGGAGAAGGTGACGGTGAGGCGATGGCGACCTCCTCCGAGGTTAGCAACCAAGGAGTTCAAGGATAGCGACGAGTGAGATGGAGGAGGAGAGAGAGGGGTAAAGATTTACCAGTAATTTTGGTTGCTTGTAAGTAATGATTTTCCATAATCATCACTCCAGAATTTTTATGCTATTTATCTTAACTTTAATAAATTTTTGGCCTATTTCCCTCCTTCTAACTAACCTCTGGGCCTGGAGCCAGCTCCATCTTAAAAGGCCTAAAGGAAACAACAATGCAATAGAGGGTCTCATTATTAGCAAAATATCATAAAATAGCGATACAATAATTTCTAGTTACGAGACGAAGAGTAATAAAATGCCAATCTTTTTCATTTTTTGTTTCTTTTCTTTGTTTTGTTTTGTTTTGTTTTTTGTTTTCTTTTGTCTTTGTTTTGTTTTTTGTTTTTTGTTTTTGTTTTTGTTTTTGTTTTTGTTTTTGGGCACTGGAACCATGGACAATTTTGTATACATATTCAAAAATGATTTAACACATCAGATGTTAAACACTATATAATTAATTAATAAAAAGGCCTTATCTATAATGAATTTGGGTAGAATTCATCCAAAAAAAATTTGTTGATCTCATATATAAATATCATAACAGTTTAGTAGGTTAATAGTGTGAGATAAATTCCATTTTTAACAGTATTTTTCTTCTTCTTTTATTTTTTTTATTTTTATTTTTTTTATAGATATTTAAGTTCATATTCGTACTAACCAAAGAAAGAGAGAGATAAAAAAAAAAAAAAAAAAAAAAAAAAAAAAAAAAAAAACTGCCAGTCAACATCCACTTGCAATCTCCATTATTAGTCTTATTCTCGTCATAGTAAAGACACTACTTTAACTTATTAACATAGGATAGGCTTCTTTGTTCAAAAATCCTCTGGACTTTTCAAATTTGATAATTTAGTCCCTGAACTAAATTTTTTGACAATTGAACCCCTCAATTTATAAATCCTTGCATGAGAGGTCCTTTTCATTACTTCTGTTAAAAAACAAACGGTTTTGGACATGTGGTCTACATGTGACCTTTGCTCTAGAAGTATTGGTCGTCATTTTCATTGATCTTTTAACTCATATTTTTTTAAAAAACCTAAAACATAAGTAAAACTTAATTAAACATTAATATTTTAGCATAATTTTTTTAAATGTAATCATAATTAATTAAAGATGCCTTTTTCTTTACTGAAAGTTTAGTATTTTTTTAAGATAAAAGTAAAATTAGCTTAAAATTATCCTTGAAAAAAATTAAGGAAACAAAGCAAAAATATTCCCAGCCGTTATGATGGTGCTCCGAGACTACTAGAATCTTCTCCAAAAAAAAAAAAAAAAAGAAAAAATCACAGAAAGCTTATAACTTTTTTTTTTTTTTGGTATATAATTATTCTCGGAAGAATGCAATATAATGTTCTGTTTTACCTTTGGCTCTTTCTCAATCAACTAACAGTTTTTTTTTTTTCCTTCGGGCACTTGAATATAGATGATGAGAAAGACATTGAACTACAAAATAAAGAATAATCCCAAGCTGTATTCAAACCACCAACTGTAAAAAATAAAAAGCATTAAAGGAATCGAATCCGAACCACCAAATATTGGAATATCTGAATACGAAACACGGAAAGAATACACTTTTCTTAAAGCGTTAGTTGCTTTTTGTTGAAAAGAAATTGCTTCAAATTTAACAACAAATCGCTTCTAGGATATGAAAAGCTATCAGAAACAAAAGTGAAAATTCAAATAGAAAAAGAACACAATATTTCTGGAAGAATAACCATAGGAAAGAGAGAAAATTCAAATTTTTCAGTGAGTAAAATTTGATTTCTCTGCAACTGTTTATAGAAATTCAACATTTGGTGACATTCTTTGGGAAAAAACTACCATTCTAGAAAATATATTTTTTCTAAAAAAATACAACTCTTCAAGAGGTTTCAGAAAACATTTTTTTTTTCTCAAAAAAGACAATCCTTCAAAAGGTTACATCTTTTTCAAATTTAAATATATAAATTATATTTATTTAATAGAAGTTTAATCACAATGTATCACTTGTCACGAATATGCAACCCGCACCCAAGTGTCAAGGGTGCCTAATAAGTGCCAAAAGCGCCTCTGCAGCCTCACCCATGCTACGCGCTTGTGTGAGCCACATAGGCACTCCCATATGTCATTAAATTAACCTTTCAAAGGTGGAAAAACTTATAAAGTGCTCAACACTTTTATTCTTTTCCCATGCGAGACTTTTAGACTTAGTTGTCAACATCTAACAATACTAAGTGTCACGGGATTAACTCTTCACCTAAATTTTTGCCCATGAGGACAACAAGATTCTGCACCCCTACTCAGCCAACTCTAGGTGAACCGACCCACAAGTAAATAAATATGAACAACTACTAAGACAACACAAGTAAACAAGTATACCAAAAAATACCGGACAACACTCTAAACCTTTGTTATCTCAATATAATCAAAATGATACACTCATTTGGTTGACCACAACTTGCACTCTCAATCTTAGTAATCGTAGTCACAGTGCCTTGTATCTCACCCCTATATACATATTTATAGCCTACACTATGTGACTGACACCCACAGTTACTAAGGTATCTGTTGGCCATGTCCAGCCTTTGCCAAGTGTCCTACACTTAGCTAATTTTCGAAGCCACTAAGCCCACCCTCGTTCTCAACACCTTCCTCTAAATCGGGTGCCACTAAGCCCACCCTAGGCATTACTAGCCACGTTGGCCACCACAGGCCCCAAAACGAGCCCCATTCTCAGCATGGCCGCTCCTACTAACGGCCCTTGACTTCGTCTGCCTTGGTTCCTACTTTTGTGGCCATGACAACACCTGTCTGTGCCCATCATTAGCCACCTTGGCTGTTTGACTCGGCCAAACTCTAATCCAAACCTTGTGGCCCACGTGCCACCTTGTTAATCAGCCAACTCACACCTATGGTTGTTCTGGATCTCAAGGAATCATCTCTAACCACATGTATAGCCCATGTGGCCGTTGCTCTTGGCCACGTGGCCACGCCTCTTGGCCAACCACCTAGCCACAAATCTCGGCCACACTGGCTAACGTACCTCCTGGCCCTCACATCGCCACTTGGCCTTTAAATCTTGGCTACTAACTGTTGCACTGGCCACATGGCCTATTCCTTCGGCCAGTAGTCGTTGTGCACCATATTTATATGGATGAAATATTGTCATCCAACAAGAAGGTACATATTTTTTTTTCAAAAAAAGGAAAAAAAAAAAAAGAAGAATATTGTGCCCTAAAGATGATTGGGAATTCTTTATAGCTGAGTCATTGTGACGAAATATACACGAAGCAAGCAGTGTGGCTTATCATGATTTTCATGAATTTGTTGGGATGCTCAATGCCTTGTCTACTTCATGTATGTTTGTGGTGCCACCGAAAGGCAACTCTACCAGCAATATTTTGTACGGCTGTGATGTCACATAAATTGGCATTTTCCCATCAACAATGTACTTATCACTATATTTTCTACGAAAATTATAATTTCCTTTATGATTGACATGACTTTGAAACAAATCACCCAAATTCGTACGTCATGTATATAATATAATTATTAAGGGTTAACTTCATTAATAACATTCCTGAGATAAATTATATTAAATACATCATCACTTTTTTTTTCCTTCACTTCTAACACTGTCATGTCAGTTTTGTGGGGCCCAACAGCATTAAATGTATGCAAATTTTTAAGTTTACCCTCATCTCCCTCATATGCCCCTAAAAAATTTTCAAACCAGCATCTACAGTGTTTTAAAGAGAGAAACAGAAATCTAGAGAGAGAAAGAGTTGCAACCGGCCGGAACCGTCCGAAAACCACCACAAAAGCCTCTATAAATCGCTTGGAAGTCTGTGAACGTCGGAAAATCTTCAAAAACTACCCATGTCGAAAGCCACGAAATTGATTGAGAAAAACATTACTCCCGAATGTTTGCTTAAAATACATAAAATTAGCATTTTTATCTGATTTTATAAAATAAAAGTTAGCGTTTTAGTTTATATAAATATTTAGGTAGTCATAACAGTTATGACCACTACTCTATATAGTGAAATAAAGTAACGGTTATAACGGTTATGACTGGGTGGTCATAACGGTTATAAACGCTACTGTATATAGTGAATTAGAGTAATGGTCATAATCGTTATGACCGTACTCTATATAGTAAACTAGAGTAACGGTCATAACCGTTATGATGACTGCTACTCTATATAGTGAACTATGACCCGGGTGGTCATAACGGTTATGACCGTTACTCTATATAGTGAACTAGAGTAACGGTCATAACGGTTATGACCACCCGGTCATAACGATTATGATCGCTACTCTAGTTCACTATATAGAGTAGCAGTCATAATGGTTATGACCATCCGATTATAACGGTTATGACCGTTACTCTTATTCACTATATAGAGTAGCGGTCATAACAGTTATGACTACCCAGTCATAACGATTATGACCGTTACTCTTGTTCACTATATAAAGTAACCGTTATGACCACCCGGTCATAACGATTATGACCGTTACTCTAGTTCACTATATAGAGTAGCGGTCATAACGGTTATGACCGTTACTCTTATTCACTATACGGAGAGATGTCATAACTGTTATGATCACCCAAATATTTATATAAACCAAAATACTAAATTTTATTTTACAAAATCAGATAAAAATACTAACTTTATGTATTTTAAGCAAACATTCGGGAGTAATGTTTTTCTCAATCAATTTCGTGGCTTTCGACATAGGTAGTTTTTGAAGATTTTTCGATGTTTACAGACTTCCAAGCGGTTTATAGAGGGCTTTCATAGTGGTTTCGGATGGTTTCCGAGCGGTTGCAGCCGTTGTAACTCTTTCTCTCTCTAGATTTCAGTTTCTCTCTCTAAAACACTGTAGATGCTGGTTTGAAAATTTTTTTAGGGGCATATGAGAAGATGCGGGTAAATTTGGAAATTTGCATACATTTGATGCTGTTGGACCCCACAAAACTGACGTGCAGTACTAGAACTGGAGGGAAAAAAGTGGTGATGTATTTAATATAATTTATCCCAAGGGTGCTATTAATAAAATTAACCCTAATTGCTAATTATATATATTGATTATTTCATATGCACTTCTACGTTAATTTAATAAGTGTACTAAAATATTCTCATTAAATTGGCACTCCTCTAATACCCTTTTTACCATCCCATGAATTTTATTAAAATAAAAGAAAGAAGCCTAAAAATGAAATGAAAGACAGAGACAAGTGCACACCTACTTATTATTAGCTAATTTAACTAACCTTATTATTTTCTAATTAATATTCCATTGAAATAGATTTTTTTTAATTATAAATTCCATTGAAATGGGAATTGATTTTTAAGTTGATGTAATCGAAAATATAGCAACACATGCAACAAACTTATGATACTACGTCATATAATAATTTATGATTTAATTTGGATATGCAGTCCTATTAGCTGTATTCATAATTAACAACCACACATGCTTACGTACCAAATATGCAATGTTAATTAGTACATGGTAAATTATTATTATTATTATTTAATTGGCGGTGATAGGAATATATACAAACTTATTAATATATAGTGACGATTTTACAAATCATCCCATGTGGCGGCGTGACATTATAAGTAGAGAAAATTAATTAGGTGGATATTTTGAGTACTTTTTTTTTCTTCTAATTTTATCAACTTTAATATTAAAGTGATAATTTTAGTATTATGAAATTATACAACTAGTAATTTTAATATTTTAATGGGCTTAAATATATAGAGGTGCTAAATTTATGACATTCTTGCATATAACACTTACATATATTACATACACACACTTGGGTGTATTATATAATAACCTATATCTTGTATTTTCTAAAATTTCATTGGGCCCATATCATGCCAAAACATGACAAATTATGATAGGACAAACAGAAATCATGTGAATTACATAGTCAACAATATTACATGGTAAACAAATACAAAAGGAAAAATTGTCGACTACTAGCTATAGACAACTACATCAACATCATATCTTAACAAATGAACAATATTATAACTAATCACTTTCTAGCTAGTTTTTAGCCCCCACATAAAAAGAAAAAAAGCTACCCTGTCTTAGCTTCCAAAAACATGGGAGAAAACGATATCTCTATCTAGCTAGCTAGCTATAGTTGAATCACGATCATAGGTTAAAAAGATAGAAAACGATTTAAAGAACCCTAGCTATACCAAACCCTTATTTCAACAATTATTCTACTTGGTATAGTCAAATTAACGTGTTATACATATATATATATATATATATATAAATGACCTGAAATTATAGCCACTAAAAAGCCCCCTCAAGTCTTTGCACGAACAAGAGGAGACTGTGACATTGGTGAATGAGGAGACATCATATGAGGTGCCGAGAGGAATCCCTCTTGTTCATGTCTCCTTGAATTGAAGCTAAGTCTCAAATTGCCATTATTCCGCCAATTCTGCTTCGCCTTTGGCGTCGGCGGCACCGTCTGCTTCGCTTCGTTTCCGACAAAAGACCTAATCCTCTCAAGCGCTACGTCGACGGTCTCTTGGTCCATGTTGGCAAAACAGACCCTGAACCATCCAGGCTCGGAACATTGGAAAGAAGACCCCGGAGACACGTTGAGCTTGACCTCATTGACGATCACCCGCCACAGCGCCATTTCGCCGTCAAAGTCGGCTCTTTTAGGAGTCTTCGGAGATCCATCCAGAAGAACAATCCTGCGTTGCTCTTGAGGCAATTTATCCCCACTTCCTCAAGTCCTTTGGTGAAGTAGTCATGCCTATTCTTCAGCCTCTTCGAGCTCTCCGACAGAAAGTTGGACACGAAATCGTCGTCGTTCAGCATGGCGGCGAGAAGATGCTGAGTCTGAGACGACACTAATCCGAAGCTCGACATCTTCCGGCCGCAGCTGACTACGGCGTCGTTGTAGGAGTAGACAATTCCGACTCGAAAACCGGGAAGTCCCATGTCTTTGGACAAGCTGTAGACGATGTGGATGAGATCTTTGTCGCAGTTTTCGACTT
Source organism: Ficus microcarpa (assembly GCA_025413485.1). Taxonomy (NCBI): domain Eukaryota; kingdom Viridiplantae; phylum Streptophyta; class Magnoliopsida; order Rosales; family Moraceae; genus Ficus; species Ficus microcarpa. The sequence continues at coordinate 17,173,222 of CM046383.1, forward strand.
CTTCGATGACTTCAGAGACGCTGACGTAGCTCGGAAAGTCGAACGCCGTGGCCGCGTAGATCTCGTCGCAGACCAAGTGGATGTTCTTGTCGTTGACGAAGCTGACTAGGGTTTTGAGGGATTCTCTGTCCAGGGTTGTGCCGAGAGGGTTTGAAGGGTTTGTTATGAGAAGTCCTTTGACGTTAATTTTGTCGTTTTTGGCCTTCTCGTAGGCTGATTCTAAGGCTTGTTTGTTTACTTGGAAATTGTCTGAGCTGTCGCAGTGAACGGGGACTATTTGCGCTCTTGTTCTCCATCCAAGGTCTCTAACAAATCTGCATGGTTTTCAAATTTGTACGTGTGAGTACATATAATAATCTTCCTAACTAAAGCAAGTTATCAAATGGAAAACTAATTTTGGTACATAATAAAAATAATTAACATTTTTTACACGAAACTATGAACACTTCTATATGTTTCATTGGGCCCATACTGACATGTCAAATTCTGACAAGTTAAAACATTTGTTTTTCAAAAGAGTGAGATTTATATACACGAATCGATCCAAGAGGAGTATATTTTAAGTAAAAATGGGATTACATAACATTTATTTATATTTGTATAATATTACTCTATCTAATGGGGCCATGTTGAATCCTGCGCGCACGTGACCAAATGAGACCGGCCGGTGGATGAATTTATTAAATTTGACTTTTTAGACATTAGAGGTAAATAGGTAAATGACGAAGAAATGGGGTGGTTTGGGAATTGTCCAAACACATAACGTAGAATCCGGTTAGTGGGAGACAACTGGAACAATATTTTTTATTTCCTTTTGTAAAAAAATTCTTTACCAATTTGGACTTTGGTACGTACGTGTGGTATTACTTAATTCTAATTAGTCGCATTTTCTAAGGGATGATTTGTGAGCTAACCAGAAAAATGGTGGGCCATGAGACAGAAAGAGTCCAGGTTGAGGAATTGAATTAAGACGACTTTATGTCTGCAGCACTTGTTGGAATATTGATAAAGAATTAAATAGTTTTTGGGAATTGTCCAAACATATATTTATATATTTATATATGTATATCATGAACTTTGAATTTCAGTCGTTTACCAATCGGAATGGACTCTCTCTAGTCCTCTTTATTGTTGATTTTGGTCAAGGGTCGAAAAGTCTTTTTTAAACTATTCTAACTATAGAAGAAGTCTAAATGAAATAAACTCTTACTGATTTTATTAAACCACTACAAATATATATTTTATTTATATGTGTAATAGAATATTAAACTCCAAAATATTGGCATGAAACTTCAGGTGAATTCTAGGTGTCGCAGGTTTCACCTACCGACATCAAATATGAAAGTAATAATTAAAGAAAAAAAAAAAAAACACATTTCTTCACATTCTCCAACTTAATTACTACCCCATGCAAATTAAGCAGGAGTACTGGCTTGGCGGGTAATTTTTTTCTTAATTGAATACATATTGATTTAGTCTAGAAAAAATTATTAACCGACTAAAAATGTTATGTATGACTACGTGGATAAGTTGGTGCGTATTTATTCTTGATAAGTTTTTTTTTTTTTTTTTTTTTTGGTGAATTTATTCTTGATAAGTTATATTATAGTAAGACTTATTTTCAATAGCAATTTCGTCCATGTTAAAAAGAAAGAAAGAAAGAAAGCAAAGTCTGTAAGTACGCTGGATAATAAGGTGAAGGAACAAGAAAAGCGTCGCCGGGGTCAGCCAAGCAGAACATGATGAGCTCATTTGCTCCAGTGGCTCCGCCGCCCATCACTATGCGATCGGGGTCGAATGTGACTCGACCACCTCTCACCTTTGACATGAACTTCGCGATAGCCTGAATTGAACAAAACACATTATTCCATAAGCTAAAAATTTTCCTTTATTAGGATTAGCTCAGCAGGTAAGAAACGATGGACTTCATAGGAGTTTCCAACTTCCAAGCTCGAAACTTGAAGAACGTTTGCAATTCTCTTAAATAATTAAAATGCCATATGCCAATGTGTCTCTTTGTATATATAAATAAATAAATATACACACACACATACCTTTCTAAACTCTGAAAAACCATGATAATCCTGAAAGATAGCGACGTCCTTGAAATCATTCACTCCTTCAGCCGTGCAAATAGAGGCTTTAGGATTCTTCCTAATCCAATCTTCAATTAAATCGAAGCAAAGCTGAAAACATTAGACAACAAACAAATACCTTAGAAACCTCCTCTTCGCAAGTGTTCGGAACAATATTTTAGTAAAAATGGAAAAAAAAAAAAAAAAAAAAAAAAAAAAAGACAACTATAAAAATATAAACCTGGTTTTCTGCGAGACCCATTTGAATTACACCGGTGGGGTTTTTAGTAAGGTGAAAAGGATCTCTGTCGTAGGCCTTCCAACCCTCGAAATAAGGCGTGTCCTCACCATGACCGTCGTTGGTTGCAATCTTCGACAGAAGTCGGCTATTCTGTAGTGAACTCATTCTTATGTTTTTCTTCTTTTTTTTTTTTGGTGAGGGTTTCTAAAAAAAAAAAAGGGGCGAATCTCGAAGTTTTATTGTCGTAGCTAAACAAATGGGAATGTGAGTTTGAGACAAATGGATGAGAGAATGTGCTATATATTTATAGCGTTAATATGTAAGTGGAGAGAGAGTTGTTCGTGAAATTTTCTAGCTGTCAAAAAAAAAAAAAAAAAGAAAAAAAAAGAAAGAAAAGTCAGAGGTTTTCAAAGTTTGAAACACCGACACCCCACAAAGAAAAGGAAAATTGAAACACTAGTTAAAATGAAAATGTTTCACATTTTTTGAGTAGAATTTATTTTTGGTCGTAAGAGATTGCGTGTCACTTGTAGAATTTCAAAAAGCATAAGAGCACGCGTGTGGAACAGAAAAAATGTGTCACTCGTAATGGGTGGTCCTCTTGATAAGTATCTTTTTTTCGTTTAATGAAAACTTCGAAGTTTTGAACCTCAAAATTATTCTTTTTTAAAATCCGTATTTTCTTAGCTGCTGAGATATCTAGCCTGAATGTGGAAAGATATCTAGTTTATTTTGATTACAATTGTGTGCTTTTTTTTTTTTTTTTTTTTTTTTTTTTTTTTTTTTTACTTTTCTGCAGGGGTTAGGTAGTTGTGATAAGGAAAAAAAATTGGTCTAGCTAGTTAGTATAAGAGCGAAATTTCCCACCAATTTCCCAGATTTGAAAAGAATTAAACAGGCCACGATCGGCGACCAAATCTTGGATGTTTGGTCTTCACTTGAAGTACTCTTCTCCCTTCTTTTTCTGACTGTTTAATTTTTAATTTTTGGATTTTTTATCATTTGGGGAGGGAGGTTGGGGACCATTAATACCTCCCTATTATTTTGTCTCAACAATTTTTGGATTTTTTATCATTTGGGGGGGAGGTTGGGGACTATTAATATCTCCTTATTATTTTGTCTCAACAATTTAGTCTCAGTTCTCTAAAGTCACATGTAACAGTTCGATTATTTTTGGCTTTCTGATTTTTTTTTTTTAAAATTAGGGATGCAAGGAATCGAGTTCTACACCTTATGATGAATCAAATGTGGAATTAGTAATAGATTACATCTATAATTACATTTTTGAGATTTTATGAGCATTTTCAGTTTCGAAAAATTTTGATTTTTGGCTTTGGCTTTAACTT
>CM046383.1:17181083-17231083 GCA_025413485.1 Ficus microcarpa
TGGTACAAATTGCGCATGCAGTAACATTTGAGTATATATTATCTTGGCATAAAAGAAAAGATACTACGTTGGACAGTATGAGATGGATTAAGTAAGGGATCACATATTCAAATCTTAAAAATAGCTAATATTCATGTATATTAGAAAAAATACTACATGAAAAATATACATTAATTGATATATACACATAAAGCCAGATCGTTTGTATGCCGTTCATTTTTCTAGTCGACATGGAAAACATGTATTTTGCTGACTTTAATCTACGATCTACCACGTACCTCCGGTCAAAGCCGCTACATGTATATGTATATGTATATGTATATATATATATATATACATGTATTTGTATATATTAAGAGTACTGATCAAGCTGCAAATTGACAAAAACCAATTCCAAAATTGAAAAACCCAAGTAACACAATCAAAGTCTTTAGATAAAATGATCGGGTTCATGTGGTATACTATATAGAGAGAGTGCATATCATTCTGTAGTACGTACAATGATATGCATGAACGACAGATTATTATGTAAGAATATACATATGCCGGATTTATAATAATATATACAAATTGAATGGGAGATCTAATAAAATTTTAACCGTCAATAATTGTTTATTTCGAGTTGTTAAATTGAAAATAGTATACACTTGCTCGGGAAGATGTGAAATTTACGTTTCGGATTCTTAAAAAAACTGGCCGATTGAGATATTTTGAGAGGAAAATTAAAACAAAGAGCCTGAAAGAAAAAATATTCTTACAAATATAGAGCTCGTAATTTCAAGGTACTTTTTTTTTTTATTGTTAAAAAATAGTTTTTGAGTTCGGTTAAATAAATAATTACTATAACAAAATTTTAACAATCCATAATTATTTGTGATTAGTTGAAAAATTATTTTTCCATTACTACCTAGCTCGCTGACAATTTGAAGAGAGAAACAGTATTATTAGGTCCATTTCTTTCTTGGTTTTCAACTTTTATGCCCTTCTCATTACACTAGTTTTTTGTTTTCTTCCCCGGCAATCAGAATGGATAAAACAAATCGCTTGAACTGATTACAAGTTTCATTACATGCCGCACAATACAAGGATATCAAATCGAATCCTTTACTTAATGGTGGCCATTTAAGTTCTACTAGTACCAAAAAAAAGGGTGACTTGGTAAGTATATATAGTTGACTTTGTTTTAGTTGACTTGGTGTATATTATAGTTGAAAACAAATTTATTATAACAATTGAAAAATGATAAATCGGTAGTCGGTGTTCATATCAGTGATGAAAATTTGATAAACAAATTATACGCGTAAACGCATTTTTCTTCAAATAAATATTTTGTACCTGTTATAAATGCTCATTGCTCATCACACCATATTTCTTCAGCAAATGCTGCAAATAAATTTTTGTCTACTTTTTTGTTCCCATTTAATCTTCAACAAACTAACAATTCCATGAGATCAAACCTACCTAACCGTACAACAAGTCTAATGTAAAAAAGATAGGATCGAAATGGATTCAACTTCTGACTCTAATTAAATTCAGAATATTTGGGTCAATAGAGAAAATAAGGCACTTTTTTCTTTGCTTTTCTTTTCTTTTTTTTTTTTTTTTTTAATAAAAAGAATAGCTTATTGCCATTTGGATAAGATCAAACATCTTAACTAAGGTTGGCACCCAAAATCTTAACCCATTAATGTATCAAGTTCCTAATTCAATTTATTAAAAAAGAAGCAAAATTACAAAGGTTTAAAGCAGCAGAGAATAAAAGAAATAGTACTGATCCAAAAGGAAACCCCACCCAGTCATAGAACACTGCAAAACTAGCAGGAAGCTAATGTCAGAAGGCCAATTGCCGAACTTATATCCTTTCATAAATCATTTCCTATGTGTAATAGAGCTGCTAAGAATTAAACACCCTGAATCTATATTATCAAGAGTAATAAAAATAATAGATTACAATAAACAAGACCAAACACACAAGATTAATTTACACAGATTTGCCTCAATATGAGACTACATCTTGTTTTAATTGATGCAGAAATTTATTATCATGATCAAGAATTTTACAAGGGAAACTTGCATATCCTGAAACTATATGTGCTCTTTTCTTTAACTACTTTCATGATCCACCATAAAGACGCACCCCCTACTTATAAAAAAACATTATGACAATTGAGGCTATAATTAAATGTGAATTCTCTGAAATTACAATCAGGTACTGTCTTTTATATAAGACATCAATTTAACAACGAAACTTAAACAATACCTTATTAGAAAACCTTGTTAGATATAGAGAAAAATATAAGGCACCGTCTATGTATAAGTACAACTCTATATCTGATTTACATATATTCTTTAAGGTGTGGAAATAATATCCTCTTACTGCCTGATAAATTACGTGGACAAATTTTTTGTCATCTGAGAGGATCATTTCAAAATATTCCAAGTCAAACATTGTGAAGAGATTTTGACGCAATTAAAAGAAGCTGGCGTATGTAGAAATATACAAGTAAGAAGCGGACTAATTACACAAAGTCCAGAAGTCATATTAACTTATATAGATCATATATAGAGAAGTGTCCAACTTTGCAAGATTTGTTTTGGTTAAAATGGTTAAAGTAAAGAAATTAAGAAAGAATATGAGTTGTTCAGATGTGTAGTTCTTCTCTATGTCTTTCGGCAAAAAGGTTAGAGTTTTGACTAATAAAATTACACGTTATACATATGAAAAACCCTATTTATCTCCTATTTTAATTATTTTTGGAGCATGTTTTCAATAAGCTTCTAATGGCCCCTGGTTTTCAACGATAAAATAATTTTAATAATTGAATTAACGCATTTTTTTGGTTGAGAAATGACCTGGTCTATTTTATTTTATTTTTACATATTTATATTGGTTAATTATACAAATATATACATATATACATTTCACTAATATATAAATTTTTAGGGTTATTTTCACAAACGACCGCTAAATTATACTCTTATTAATTAAAGTTTATTCATAACTTTTTATTTTAAATGTTACATTAACTCAAATTTTTGCATTGTCAACATATGGGTATTTTGTAATAAAACTAAATGGAAATTAAACAATTCTAGATTACGTGAGCTTTAATTAAAGTTAAAATAGTAATTAATACATTTTGTTGTAGAGAAACTATACCGCCAAAATAGCTATGACATAAAGTTTGTGTTATATATGTATTTATCAAAGTATAGCTTGTTTTCAAAATATCTTTGGCTATGACTTAACCTATAAATAAAACTTATGTGATCAAAATGTATTCAATTACTGCATTCTTTTAAAAACTTTTTACATAATATTGATAGAAGGGGCACCACTGGCGTAACAATAAAAAAATTCAAGAGAGTGTGATGTATCAAATCAAAAGTCATGAGCAACATAAGACATCGTGTATAATTCAATGGGCTATTTATGAAATTAACACTTAATTTTAATGAACATATGTATGCAATTGTTCTTTAATTTAGACAATATTGATATGTAGTTGTATCACATTACTTTTAGAGTATCAAATTTGATTAATAAATAATACCTTCTACGCTTTAATTTCATACCAAAACAACGAAATGGCAAAAATGATAAACGATGGATTTTTTTTTTTTAATGGATGGATTTTTTTTTTTTTTTTCTCACGCAATTAATATACCAAAACTTGGAGATCATTTTTATTTAATGGTTGTATATTTCAATTTTTGTTCAACGAATATATATTTTAATTATTAAGTGGGGTGCAATTAAATTGTTTCTTATAATATAAGGGCAGAATTAAATTTTTTTTTTTTTAAATAGAGACAAAAAAAAATTAAAGATTTTGAAAATTGAGCCGGCTAAGTCCCCCATTGACAGTCGTGTGCTTTGAATCCACGAATGATTAGAATTGGAAAGCTGGCCTACTCCCATCGTCTCTTTTGATATTTCTCGAATTTAATTTTGAAGAATTCAAACTTTATATCTTGTAGAGTGGAGTTAAATATAAAATTTCTACATAATATAATCATACAATTCTTGTAAAAATCTATTTTAAATATACACATACAATCGTTCGTGGCAAATTGTTTCTATATTACAAGATATATTTCAAGATATAAAAATGTTGATTATATAGGTTAATTTTATCGAACAATGATTTTGGAATTAAAATATAATAATAAATATTTCTTACACGATAATTTTTTGAAATGTTATCTTGTAAAACCGGTCCTTCAGGCCAAATACCACCCGTTTAATTGTACACGTACGGGTTTTAACTACTGTCACTCTTACGTGGATGTGTAACACACCAGACTTAAATAATATTTTTAAGTCTCAAAGCATCTATTAATTAGCTATCAAATTAACTTTAAAAGAGTTTAGCTATAGCTTATTAAATCGATCAAGGGCGGTCGATCACTATTTACATCATATATAAAAGGCTAAATATAAGTTGCACGCTAATCATGAATTTATTTCATAATCATCCAGAATCATTAAGCAACTACTTCATTGTTTAATATACGATTAAGTTCATATTATAACCTATACATATATAAATACATGTTTATATATATATGTATATATCCACAAAGTCGACAGAGATTATTGTTAGTGAATCTTGTAGGCTTAGTAGTTTACAAATTAAAAGCACATATAGAAATATTTATATTCTCTTAGACAACTACTACGAGAAACTAAGAAAAAAATGGCCACCGGCACCTAAAATTGAAAGATTAATCTTTCTTCGCAGCATACACACATACATATATATATATATATATATATACACACACACGCGCGCGCTATATAGTAGTATAGTCATTCATCACTTTTAAATGATGAATCTTTTATTTGACATCGGTTTGATTTAGCATGCAATATATGCTCGCAATGGAGGGGTAATAAATATCAATATATATGGTAGTTTCTAATTCTATTTAATAGCAAAGTAAATTTCTTTTATTTGGTAAATTGGTTGATTGGTTCTAAAATTTTTATGGAATTGCGATTTGGTCCTTAATTTTTTTTTGTTGGCCAAAATGTTCCTAAACTTTTTTAAAAGGAACAATTTGGTCATTTTTACTAGCAAACTTTAAAAATTAAATGAAATATATCATGTGCACATGTAAGTTGAATCATGAAAATTTATTTTTCTTAATTTACTCGTAAATTGTAAGTCATGTGTAATTAACATGATATTTTCTATTAAATTTTTTAACGTATGATTACAAAAAGGTACCATTTTGTACTTTTTCAAATAGTTTAAGAATTTTTTAATCACAAAAATATATTTATATATATTATATTGAGGACCAAATTGCAACTTCCTATAAAAAGATTAGAGATCAATATCCTTTAAAAAAATAACAAGAAGTACGTGTTATAGCATGTAATTTTGTAAATAGGAATAAGCATTAAAAAGTAGGATATTTTGAGCTCACAACTTCAATTCAAATCAATACCCTTTTTTCTGTCGTTAAACCAAAGGGTCATAGGTTATTAGGCAGGATCATAGAAGAAGAAGAAGAAATAATTGAAGCTGACGTCAACCTTTTTTTTTATTGACGTCAAAATTATTTAATTTGAGTAAAAACAAATTAAAAAGAAGAATCTATCGGAATGATAAAAAAGAAAACCTTAAACAACAACGTAAGGACACAATTAAATGCAAGCTAATTAATATCAAAATAATAGAGGTAGTGGTCCTCTTGTCTTTCCCCTTAGACAGGACGTCTGCGGTCCTTGGCCTTTCTACACAGGGTTGTCTTCATCAATAATATTCCATGCCTTATCCAGACTTTGTCTACTGTTTTCATCAATAATATTCCATGCCTTATCAAGACTTTGTCTACTGTTTTTGTTTTGTTTTCCTTTTTCCCCTCTATGAGTGTATACTATATATTTTTAAGATGACTCGCTAATTCAGTAGCCATATAAATCTAATAAATATCTTTCTTTTTTTATACTCATGTAACGACTAGTTAATTTACATGTAACGATATGTAACTTTTGTATAACATGTTAAAAACTTAGGGAAAAAACTTCAAATTGGAAGGGTGCATTTTAAAACTTTTGATACAAGTGATGTGAAAAAAAAAATATATATATATATATTACATAATAATAAGTTAGTGTTATAAAGTATTAGTCTTGATATTATACGTGTTGGACATGATATTTTCTTATAATTTATAACTGCGTTTATTTTAATATTTTGCATGTCTTTGTCTCTGTCTACTTGCTATACACCTGAAAGAGACTTCAATCAAGCTTTTAGTTTAAGGTTGTTCTTCTTCTTCTCTTTCAATTTTTTTTTTTTTTATTGATTCTAAAATATTTCTAATTGGCACAGCCGAAATCTTATAACTAACATATGCAAGTTGACCACGTGTTCAAATTAGATTGGTTGCAGTCTTGAAGCACGTGCGTAATTCGGTTCACCCATTTTTAAGGTATAATGAAAGTTTAGGAGACATTGTACTACTATAAAACTTATAATAACTTAAAATTTAATGTTAAGTCATGAAAGAGACAATAGGGTCAACTTTGAACATTTGGCTGGTTAGGGATTGACTCTCATTAATCTTTCGTCAGTTTTACTGATTCCAGTTTTCCTTTGGCTTCTCACCTAATTAAATCCACCTTCTGAATCCCATGGCTGCATTCTTGATTTTGTCATTGAAAGTTCTAGATTAATACTTTCATTTACAATTAATGTAATCTATAAAGGTTACCATCGTTATCATATATCTTGAACACATTATGAGTTTTGCACGCTACTTGATTTATATGAGAGACAATTCTAAAATTGATGCCTACCTGATCGGGATGGTTTGTTTGTTTGTTTGTATTTTTGTTTTTTGTTTTTTTTTTTTTTCAAGAAATCGATTCTTTTATATTGTCGTCTTTGAGAATCATAATTAGGAGCAAGTGGTATAATATAAATAGATATATATATATATATATATATAATAAAATAAAATAAAATTCTTATGAGGGCGAAATAAGAAAATTAAATGGGTGTAATGTTGTAATATTTTAAAAAAGTTCGAGAAGCTCAAGGTAGTCAGTTGAGTCCGTGGGGATGCTTGAATCGGAAAGAGAAGTTGAAAAAGTACCAATCTAATTAAAATGTATTTTTACTTTAGTTATCTCCTCTTTTATATATACTTGTTAAAAATACGTGCAGTGCACATAATAAGTTATAATTGAAGTTTTTATAATGTGAAACATGTATAATAATATACCAATATACATAAATAGAATAAATTTTTTAAGTGGGTACTGAAAAAAAGATTCTCTTTTGTGAGAACTAGGAGTATCGCTTCACTATATATGTTAAAATATGATGAAACCCCCCCTTTCTGAATTATAGAAAATTAATTATAATTAATTTTCTTTTCATAGTAGGCTCCCCATCTTGTGTCAAATTCACATCAAAAAAATAAATAATGATTCTCTTCTATGAATCTTAAGAACTTTTTTCGTAAAATCTCACCTACTAAGCAGTTTATATTATAACACAGAATGAAAAGAACAATATATGGGATGGGTATAAGAAGTTGTGAGATTTGGCTCGATTCATGATCCAAAATTGCAAGATATACATAGAAATAAAGAATAATATAAATAAAGAAAAGGAATACACCAATACATAATACATCAATTCTAAAGATCCATTGGATTAATTATGAATCCAACACAACAATAGAAAGATTTTAAGTTGCTCCGTCCTATATATTATTTTCTATTTAAGATCTTGTATATTAAGTGTGTATCTATAAAAAATCTATACAATAGTATCATTGTATTCGGCTCAATCCTTTTAGTAAAAGATTGGGCCGAGTTTAATTTCAATTGCCTATCAATATTGAATATTGGGAGGCTCATTGCTTCAATTGAAATAATGAAAAATCATTTTATCTTTTTAGTTGGAACTTTAGGCGGGTCTCGAAAAAAGATAGCAAAAAAAATTATTACTAGAGTTGAGACTAAGAGGAATGTATAAACCAATGCTTCCATAGATTCGATCATGATATACAATTATAGCTTCCACACCTATTTATTTGAGATCGTCTCCCGGATAAAAAAAGAACAGGACAGGAGTCAAAGAAAAGACAGCAATTCAAATCAAGATTTATTCGGTAGCCTATGAATCAAATTACAAAACCAAAGACAAAAAATAACAAAACAATATTGTATCAGATTACTTGCCTTCTTGTAGTTGGATCTCCAAGTTTTTGGAATGCTCCAAATTCCACTTGAGCATCCAAATCTGGGTCAATACCAGCAAAAACATCCCTGAACAAGGTTCTAGCACCATGCCAAATGTGTCCGAAGAAGAAGAGCAGAGCAAACGAAGCATGTCCAAAAGTAAACCAACCCCTCGGGCTGCTACGAAAAACACCATCGGATTTCAAAGTAGCACGATCTAATTCAAAAATTTCACCCAATTGAGCACGTCTAGCATATTTTTTTACAGTAGCCGGATCACTATAACTGACTCCATTGAGTTCACCGCCATAGAACTCAATAGTTACACTTTTTATAAGGTGAAACACGTATAACAACATACCAATATACATAAATAGAATAAATTTTCTCTAAAAAATACATTAATAATAATAATTTATCATTATAATAGAACCATGACGATATTATATTTATAATATTATCATTATAATAGAACCATGATGAAATTATATTTATGATATTAAAGATTCTTAACATGACTATAATTCTTTTTTTTTTTTTTTTTGTAATATAAGTAACTTTCATTTCCAAAATAAAAGTTATAATATAATTGTGTTGAAAATTGAATTTAAATCCATTAATTATATCAAGTACAAAGGGAGAAAATATATTATTAAACAAAATTATACAACTCTTCATAGAAAAGGAACTTAAATGATTACATAGAATACATTCAAAATTACAAAAGTAACTATAATAGTCTTCTTTTGTTAAAAAAAAAAAAAAAAAAAAAAAAAAAAAAAAGTCCTTACAACCTCTTTAATTTATCGGGAAAACCCTAAGAAAAAAAATAATCAAGAAAAAATGGAAAAAAAATCCTTACCACAATTAGATTCGGTCATAGTTAAGAAAATTAGAGTTTCCAATGAGAAATTAACTAAGATTAGAAACCTTAAAAGATAAAATATTGTCGGATGTTGAGTTTTTAATGAAGAGATAAAATAAAATAAAAAGAAAACAAAAAAACTATGGTCGGAAATACCAACTAAAAAATTAGGGAAAATATAAGATAAAAACAAAACAAAACATATAGAAACGGGTTAGAATGAAAGAAATATTGACAAACAAATAAAAGTAAAGTAAAGTAAAAATAAAATAAAATAAAACAAAATAAAATAAACAGCTAAACTGTTTTTAGAGATAATCTTGGAGGGTCGTCTTTACTAAATGAAAAGAAAAAAATATTTTGAATGGAAAATGTAAAATGGACTAATGTTTAGAAGAAAGAAACATGAACATAGTATGAATTAAAAGAAGAAGAAGAAGAAGAAGAATATACATTTGGATTCATTTTGAAGTAAAAATTTTCAACTTAAAAGGGGAGGGGGGGATAACCCTTTTTTTTTTCTAGAAAAAACTTTTACACAAAGTTAAATATAGCAAAAAAAAAAAAAATTTGTAAGTTATAAGGGTAATTTTGTAATATGTTTTAATTTTTGGTCTCCTTTTAAGAAGCCTCAAAATACTTTCCCTTAAAAATAAAAAAAATAAAAAAAATAAAAAGGTGAATACTTTCCCTAAAAAAAAAAGTTAGAATACTTGCAGTAGAATTTGAACACGTGGGAGGCCAAGCAACTGCCAACTGAAGCAAAGCAGTAGTTATGCAAGTGGAAGGGAGAAGGCAACAAAATGGTGCGTATTTGACTACCAAAAAGAAATAGTGAATTTTCATTCACTCTTATATATATATATATATATATATATATATATATAAGATTTGAAAGAGAAATATATTGATTATTGATTGGCAATGAGCCTCTGCTTTGAATATGTTTGGCAAGAAAGACATAAAATAGGAAGAAGATAGTGGTGAATCACTTAGGTAAGAGAAATGAGTGAGGGAGATGTCCTTAATTTTGTAATGATGAAATTTATATAATACTTTTCAATTTACAAGAAATATCAAAATTACGATATTTTAAAGGGTTTTGAGTTTCTTTTTTAATTACTTCTTTTTTCATGTCCTACCAAATAAATATTAATATCAAAATCTTTCTACCTATAAGAACATGTATTTTGTACAAATATGGCAGCCTTTTTCATTGATGTTGATAAGTATATATACATATTACAAGGAATTCAAAACTCTATAAGTTTCTTAGTCTCCTAAAGTAACTTCATTTGAAAATACAAAAAATTTACAGCCAGTGATTATCTTCAAAAGAAAATAATTAAATAATTTAAATATTAAACGTCCCTATTATACTACTAATTCCTCTGTTCCATCTCATTCTGACCTACCAAACACACTCTTAGGTATACTAAAGATTCAAACTCACTCAAATCTCTTTCGAAAAGTAATCTATCTAACCATGTATGGAGTAATTTTTAAGACTCTAGAAAGCCAACTTTGTTCGATTTCTTTGATTCTAAGATTTGTTTGAACCGAAAGCTTTTTCAAAATCCTACAGGACATGCAGACCCCGTTTTGATCAGTTTGGTTTGATTTGATGGTGCCTAAGTTGTTTTTATTACCCAAATTCATTGCTTGATGCTGCGTATCCTGTGGCAGGGAAACAGAGAAGTGAATCATGCAATATAACTTCCAAAATTCAAAAGTACATAATAAATATATAGAATTTTATATTCAACACTTTATAAAATAACACTAATAATTTTCATCTAATGATATTATAATAACCAATTTATTCCAATCTAATATTTTTTTCAATGATTCTTATCATTTATAGTAATTGACAATTCCATATAAAAATATAAATAAAAATACTATTTTATATAAATAAAATGTTATAACTGCCCGACTTATTTACGGGATGCTAGATTTAATGCAAAATATATATACATATCTATACATATGCATGCATTCCTGGATTCGATCTACCTCAGTCCTGGGGCTGCGTCATTTTAACTACCAAATTGGACCACATTCCCTGCAACGCTTTTAGGTGTTAAATCAGACGAATAAGAAAAGAATATTCGCAAGAAGAAGAAATATTTTAATATTTTATGTTGTTTCGTAAACTAAAATCTGGCACCCTAACACGTACGATCAAGTGTAAAACTTTGAACACGTTGATTTTATTATTTTTCCACCACCATGAATAATAACAACACATATCGTAATTTGTTGATCATATTATAGAAAGAAAACGAAAACTGACCAATTCGAATTTGACAATATAATATTAAAATTTAGAAATGTAATTGGATCGAATTGATTCTGAATTGTGACATTAACTCCAATCTATTATATATGTACATTTTTAGGGGGAAAAAAGAGAGAAAATATGAAAATAATAATAATAATTTTGAGAATTCTTTTAAATAAATGAAGAAACGATTTTTCAACCTTGTATTTTTCAGGTTACAAAAAAGATCTTATTTTAATAAATTCATACTAAATTGATCCTTATCTTTTTGGGTCAAGGTTGATTTTGACTACGAAAAAAAACCTAATGTTCTTCACATTCCAATTTTATTTTTTTTTTTTCCTTATCTTCTTCTTTAAGGGCGTATAGGTTTTATTGATCAAAATTAACTATTGACCAAGAAAAGATAAGAATTGAACGTAAATTCAAAATATGAAGGAATAAATGTGAAACAATTTATAATACAAGATATCATTTTTTATGACCTCAATACACAACGTAATAAGATGGAATAAAAATATGAAGAAAGGAGGCAAACTGAGCAAAGAGAGTCCCAATTATTCGAATGGGATTTGCCTCGTCCCACCCCGGCCGGTTAATAAACTAGGAGGGGCAAGCGGATCGGGCCAACAAGGCAGGGCCCCATCCCGCTCCGTCCTGCACTATTTTCAAACCAGACTGTTGTAGACCTTGCATATATCTTGATTATGTTCAAGTCTTCGACTGGTCGCTTTCGTATATTGTGTTTATTCGCTTCGGGCGGATTTCATTTAATATATATATATATATATATATATATATATTTCTTTCGTCTGTGTTTAAGCTAAGAATATTCAAACTCTACGTACTCCTAAAATTATTACTAACCTAACCTATGCTTATGTCTGCTACCACTTATATTTTCCTTATTAGACTAATATATGTTGGCTTGTTATTTTTAGATTCGTATATGTTGGCTTTTTTACCTGGTATTCATAATTTATAGTTGATGAAAACAGGAATTCCCCATTGGAGGGGCTCCTCATACCCGTCTCATTCTCCATGTATTAGGACTATGTATTTGATAATACAACAATTTAAAATCAAATAGTAAAGTAGTAATGCACCATAAATTTAGTTCAAAATCAAAAATTTCATAAACAAATTAAATTCTAAACATATACAAATAAAATCTGAATCATAGTGCCATCGAATGTCTCATCAAAACATTATAAAATTTGAAAACTAAAGCTTAATAATATTACATTTAACAATTGCATATTCAGGACTAGTAAGAGTCTCTTTGGGTAAAGTGTCTACCCATTGAGATGATTATTCCTTTTTCATTGAAAAATTAATAATGTTTAAAAATACTTTTTTTTATGATATATATTTATAAATACACATTCTACGCATATATATATCGGGGGAGACAGGGCATGGAGCGCTTTCCATGTCCCCGTCCCTGCCCCGCAAACTTTCAGAGATAGATTTTATCCTCATTCCTATTCTTATCCCCGAATAATTTCTTCCCCCATCCCTACCCATACAGGATAGGTTCCCGCAGGCCATCCTTATAGGTAATATTGTCATCCCTAGTATCTTTATATATTCTAACACTCAAAAATGATTATTAAGTATTAACTTAAAGATATGATATTGCCGTAGTTAATTTCACATCAAAGGTATTATTGTAAATAAATTAGGTCAAAAGAGCAATTTTTTAGAAATAAGCGAAGGCAAGTGCTTTATTTTGTTTTGAAATTTCAGGAACCATGATCTTATAGCTCTTTTGGATCATAAATTGCAGTTGAATGGTTATTCAAACTGAATGTTTGCAACTAGAATTCGAATTGTGTATTCAAATTAAATGTGTATTTACATAATTTCAATCAAAGATAACATTTGAGTAGTATAAAAATAGAAAAATGAGTGTGATATAGGAATTTCTAAAAAGTGCAAATTTGTATTTGAGTTGAATTGTTATGAAACATTAAAACATTCAAATGAAATCACTCTAATAATTGACCAACTAAATGCCTATTATTTTTTGAGTACAATAAAACTATTAAAATAGTTCATCTAACCGGGTTATTAGTTAAAGGGGTTTATATGTTTGCTTTTAAAATGAAAATTTTTCTTATTTTGAAATGAGAAGTCACTTTTTTTTTTTTTTTTTTAATTAAAGAATAGCATTTGGATGTGCAATTTTTGTAATTCTAATAAAGGTAAAATCGTACTTGGATAGATATTAAAAAAGTCATTTGAAAAACAGTTTTTTTTTTTTTTTAACAAATGTAATAAATTTCATCATATTTTAATAAGATATTGATATAGATTTTTTTTTCTTTATTAATTCTGAACACATTAAAAAATCACTTTAATCGGAGATAAAATATAAAAGTTAAGGAATTTTAATACTTAAAGCAGAGGAGAGAAATTTTTAATATTAAAATGTTACTGTGCAACATGAGTGAAAGGGTTAATTTAAAAAAAGAGAGATTTTTTCTTTTTCATTGCATTTTAGAAATAAAATCAACTTTTAGGTCCAAACAAATATCATTTTTATTTTATTTCTAAAATTAAATGGACCAAATCCGCAAAACAAACACCCAACAAACACCCCCTAGAGATTAAGTAATTTTGAGATGACTTACAAACCACATTAACGAATGGTTTAATTAGTAGGGCAAGAACGAGGATATACAGTACACTTCTAAGCCTCGTTATTTTTTCAGAGCAATAATTATAAAAAGACATTCATGTTAGTTAATTTACCAATCCTTAGAGCTTTAAGTCCTAAAGGATTATACTTTTATATGTGAATTCATTTATTTACAAGGAGCCACTTTAAATGATATCAAAAAAAAAAAAAAAAAACACCCTTAGTCTAAGCTAGTTTGAATTTTAAACAGGTTAGTAGGACATCACATGAGCGGTTTTAAAGTTTCTGATCCTATACCGATTTATCCATCCTGTTGTTCAACAATCTGTTTTTTTTTTTTTTTTTTTTAATGAAATATACTATGGTTATTTACGGGATAAATGGATCTCATATGAAGTGGATTGCCCGTATACCTTATTTAAAGTGATGATGACGACTTGAACTCAAGTATTTAGTAAGGAAAACGAACACCTTACTAACTCACTTAAGGGACGTTGATAAATACGAAGGTACTTATGTTATCTGTGTGTACTATTTGTAAAGTTAAAAACTGCATGCATTTGGTAGTAAGGTTTGGATTGATTGTGCATTTATCAAGGTATTCGAATTGCTTGAATTAAAAAGTGTAAAAACTTGAAATATGTTTGGAACAAAAAATCAATATAGAACTTGTTTCGTTCATCTCGAAATTCTATGCAAATTAAAAAAAAATTATCTCATTTAGACATGTTTATATAAAGAGTTATGAACTTTTAAAATTTAAGTTACAAAACTATTTTAATAATGAAGTTAAAGTAAAAAGACAAAAATTATGTTATAGAAGTAGAATTTGGATTGGAGGTCAAATACATGCATATGTTTTGGAACTAAAACAAAACTAAAAAAACAAAAACTTAGTTAAGAACTGCCCGAGCCCGAAAAAGGGGGGGTGGTTTTCTAATCTAAAATGTTAAAGGTAAAGTTGTACGCCATTGTTCCGACATCCGAGGTCACCTTTTTACGGACCCACCTACCTGTAAGGTGTTTACTCGATGTATATATATATATACACACCTTCTTTTATATCACTTATAATTTTTTTTTATGATATATTATATCAATCAAGTAATTTTAGTATAATAATTTTTAATGATATTTGTCATTTATACCAATATCTAAATAGTATCGTGTAACAAGATTTTAAATAAAAAATTACAAGAAATTAACTAGTTGTTAAAATTTTCTAATCAAAAAGTTACAAGAACCAAATAGTATATTGGGTACCGGATTCAAGACTTTTTCATATATATTATGGTTGCTTGTCTTGCATGCATAAACGCAACCTTAAAAACGTGAGACAACAGCTTAATTGGCATTAATGCAATCCTTTGCCCCTCTCGTGCATCACAAGTTTATCAATTTTCTTCCATTTCCATAATTTCTTTCTATAGATATGACAACTTTCTCGTTTTAATAGACTGTGTCACCATCACATTACGATATTTACGATCAGCTTGAAACATGTATATGGAATCTATATATTTTATGTGTAGTAGTAAGCTGAATACTCTTCATGTGGTTACAGACACAATCTATAATACTAGTATCATACCTGACTCAACCATAAGATGCTAAGTACGAATCCCTCCATCTCCAATTTCAAAAAAAAAAAAAAAAAAAAAAACTATGTACATTATGACATAATTAAGCAGCGTTATAAGTTAGTTTAATTACTAGTAATTGTAGTTGTTGGAGGGTATTTTAGTTATGAAAGGGCTTAGATGAGGAGTTGATGATAATCATGTTCGAGTTCAAGTCTATTTAGAAGTCTTCCTAAACTCTTGCTCAAGTAAAAGTGTACCTAGGTAAAAGTCTACACAAGCCTATGCTCAAAGTTAGAGAAGAAAGCTCGAGCATCTCCAAGAATACAATGGTAGACAATTAAAGGCATTTGATGTACGAAGATGAGATCATATTAAAGAGATGACTGGTGATAAAACCGAGAATATGAAGGATTTGAATTGTACTATCAAAGAGAGAATAAACTCTTGAATTTGTGAGAGAATTAAAATTCCTAATTCTAAATGTATTGTAAGCTCCCTCGAATTGACTAGAATAATCACAGACATAATTTTTAATATAACAACTTAAGTCAATGATTCCGGACTTTAACTAGTTTTTACTATAATGTTAAAGATTTTCTAGTGTTCTTTGAATTTTACTTAATATTCTTAATTGCATTGTTTATTTGATCTTTTATTTTAGTTCATGAATCATTTAGGGTTGGTTAAAATTTCGCTCCAATATTTTGTTGTTACAAGGAGGGCTTGTGCGCTTGACATCCTTAAGTTGTCACCAACATTCGAACTTTTTTACTTCGTCAATCTTTTAAACAAATGGTAAGAAGAAACACTTCAAATAGACCAACATTTCAAGCTAGCCCAAGCGACGTCCGCATAGTCAATCGAAGGACGTCAAGAGTCCCTCGATTAGTAGGGTTAGGTGTGAGAAGAACTCTCCCGGGAACAAACTCAACCACACACTCATGCAAAAGTGGATGGCGGTACAACCAAAAAAAGAAGAAGAGCGTGGCCTGCCGCAAAGCACTCAACCTGCATGGATAGGCTCGAAGCATACGTGGAAGATTTCATGGGATTTGAGACCAAGTTCGCATCTCAAACTTCAACACGAAGCCATCGATTAACAGCCATCAAGCATCACAAACAACTTTGCACAGCATGGGAGGCAAGCAAAGTCATCAACGGCCAAGGAGGAAGTCCCAGTACTCGAGGAATGGCTAGGAGAGGACCCGCTTGCTCAACATCGATGGTTCGAAGAGTGTAGCTACGTACCCAAATGTTCGGCCAACAGCTGAGTGAAAACTAACGTACTCAAAAAAAGAGAGGACTTCCGTTTCGATGAGGCTAGAAATTTGCTATGGAAACATTAGTAACGAAGTTGACAAAACCGTGTCTTCCTCAAGACTAGAGAAGAATGTAAGCACCAATCTACAAAATCAATTGAACAAACCGCGAAACACCCAACTTCAGTTGTTTGAGAACCAAAGTTTCTGGAATGGACGAGCATATCCAAGAGAATTAACTTATTATGAAACTAAAAGTTTCTTGAACGAATGAGCAGACCCAAAAAACGAGTAGTCAATTTGCCAAAACAAAAAAACAAAAAAAAAAAAAAACGAAAAGAAATCAAAGTACCTTGAATGTATTGACCATTATGAGTAAAGAGTCATCATTATTGCTATAGATCTTATTACAAACACTTCTATTGCCTCGTCACAAGTCTGAAAGAAACTCAGAAAAAATATTCAATGCCTCAAACTTAAAAATCATACCTCAAGCAAATAGTCAATACCTTGCAAACGCGAACTTTTTTCCTATTGGGGGTTAAAATCATTTTTAGTCATTAAATTATTAGTATTTTGGTCCTAACTTAGAAGTTCTCAAATAATCTACGCAAGATGTCCCAAATTAAGCTTTTTATCCGCTTGACTGTCAAAATCTTGATGGTGAGCAAATCCATGAGCATGCGCTTTTTTAAGGGTTAATTTTTATTATTTTCATGTTAGAACACGACTTTTAAGAAAGAAACTATGTGCCTTTTTTGTTGAGATTTTTACAATCCAATGAACATAATTTGGTATAAAAACTTATATGGATTTATAAACTTATTTTGAAACATTTTAAAAATGGGGAACCAACAACAAATAGGATTTCGAAACTAAAAATAGAATTAATCCTTTTACTTAACTACTACTCTAGTAGGTTTTTTTTTTTTTTTTTTCCTATTGGGTAAAATACTGCTCTAGCAGCTAAAAGAAGAGAATTTCATCCAATTTGACTCTATGGAATTTCGTCAATAATGTATATGAACAAAGACTCTTACAATTAGTAACGTTTCTTTGTCAAATTTTAATTCTGCAATAGCCATCATTCTTCGTATAAAGGGGTTTTACATTTTTGACCTCTAAAAAGAACACAAAAAATTTTGGAGTTTTGAAAATTAGATGGTCAAAATGAAGAACCAATTTCCATTTTTGTGGATTGGTATTTGACTTTCTAGGTGTTTTAAGTGAAATTCTCGTCCGGGGTTTCTCTTGGACCCGCTTGTCAGGCTGTATTCCATTATCGTTGACTTTTTGCCTCTTTGGCGAAAAAGTTTTCGATTGAAAATATCATCTTTTACACTCTACACGTGTGCGTGTACTTGAATTTCCATAGTCTAAACAATCCGTCTTTTAGCAATAACTAGTTATAACACGTGTGCGGAATCTATTTGTTATAAAAAAAATTAATTAAGAGGTTTTATGAGAAAATAGTAACTGACAGAGCAACAAGGAGAAAAGGTAAGGAAACAATTAAAAAAAATGTATATTAAGATACTAAAAGAAAAAAATATTGAAGTAATAACAAAATGAAGAGAAATTAATAAATCAGATAGAAAATTAATTAGGAGATATTATGAGAAAATAATAGTTAAGAGGATCACAAAAAGAGTTTAAGTAAAGATACATTTTGAAAAAAATTATGTCATTAGGGTCAAAAAATAATGAAAAATAAAATTAAAAGAAGTAATGGAAAAGAGAAAAAAAAAACAAAAACAAAAACAAAAAACCAAAAAAAAAAAAAAAAAGCAGGGAGCAACGCATGGGGAAAGGAAGGAGGAAGAAAAAAATAAACACTTTACAAAAGGGAAAAAATAAAAGAAAAAAAAAATGGGGGAGCAACACATGTGGAAAGGAGGAAGAGGACAAAAACAAACCCTTTGACTCTTTTGTTTATGTAAAACATAAGATGTAAGATAAGATAAGAAAATATTACATAATATATAAGATACGATAACATGATCGAGCAAGATAATCACAAAATATTTTAGCGAAAAGATCTTCATATAAGACTAAGTAATTAGAGAATTAGTTTAGGTAATAAGTAGAAGGTGATCTTTTAGTTTAGATCTAAGAAGTTTCATTTAGTCTAAATTTAACTTGTATTTCTCTGTTGAGTTTGTAAGTCTTTTAGACAGTTTTAACAATTTCTGTTACCTTCCTTTTTTTTTTTTTCAATTTTTTTTTTCATTTTTTAATAAGTTAAGTGGGGAGGTGCTGTGATGTCAATTATTCCCATTCTTTCTTTTCCTTAAGAAAAATGTAATGGCTACGAACAAGATTGAAATGTAAGCTGAAAATGTATATGCGGGCAATTATTGGAAGAAAAAATAGCATATATTTTGTCGGATCATATTTAGCTTGGTTAAACCTCTCTTTTACATAACCCGATAGAACTCTAAATAAATTTCCGGAAAAAAAAAAAAAGTATTCTTATCAATTAGGAAAGGGAGAAAAACAAATAGAGGTTAAATTGGGAATGAATAAAACCTCTCTTCTGGGTGCCAACTTTGCAATTTTTGACTAGTTTGTTTTCCCCTGGTCTTTTTTTGATAAAGTTGAGAATGAATGAAAAGTCCACGAGCTAGAACTAAATTGATGGAAAACTTGCAACATTTAGTTGACCTTTCGACGAGTTCAGCAGAGATGTGGCATAAAAGTAAACTAAGGTTGGTCCAAATTACGGAGATTTTGTCCTTTTATTAGTACAGAATGTCTGGTGACAACGAGAATAACACGCTAAACAAAACAAGGAATTTAATCGTGTAGGAAAATAGAGATTTGGTTGTGATACAGCTGAGTATTAGGAGATTTGATTAGCTATAAATAGTGTGAATTGGTCAATGATGTAAAATAGGAAAGCTAGTTATTAGCCAGCTATTGTAGGGAGATTTTCCTAATTTTTTGAGATGTATTTCTACCTCTATGAGAGGAACCTTTGTAATGTAGAATCAAGATACAGAATTCCTTCATTCAGAATTCCTTTCTTTCTGAGTTTATATGGTATCAAAGCCAAAACTAGTTCTTTGACTCAACCCAAAAAACCAACCCTAGCCGTTTCTTTGCACAGCACAACTGCACACCATGTCTAACATATCATCTAATCTGCTCCTTCCACTCCTTCTCGTCCTAATTCATCCAACAACACAATTTCACAAGCCCCAAACTACACACCATGTCTAAAATATCATCTGAATCTACTCCTTCTGCTCCTTCTCATCCTAATTCATCCAACAATTACCCGATTTCACAAGCTGTAAACTCTATTTCACATTCTGTCCAGGTCACCACAATTCACTTGAATGGTGATAATTTCTTGTGGTGTGGTTCAAATGTATATTCGGGGGTGTGGAAAAATTAGCTACCTGATGGGAGATAAGAGGGCACCAGCAGACTCGGCTTATGCTACATGGGATGCAGAGAATTTGATGGTCATGACATGGCTTGTCAATTCCATGGATGAGGACATTAGTTCAAACTACATGTGCTACTCCACGGCTAAGGAATTGTGGGATGATGTTAACCAAATGTATTCTGATTTGGGAAATCAGTCTTAAGTTTATGAGTTAACTTCAAAACTGAGTGAAATCCGACAGGGAGAAGACATAGTCCCCAAGTATTTTAACTTGCTGAAACGGTTGTGGCAAGATTTGGATCTGTTGAATGACTACGAATGGAAATCCATTGAAGATGCCAATCACAATAAGAAAACCATGGTAGCTCACCGAATATACAAATTCCTTGCACGGTTGAATGTGGAGTTTGATGAAGTAAGGGGAAGAATCATTGGTAGATCACATCTCCCTTTAATTGATGAAGTCTTTGCAAAAGTCTAAAGAGAAGAAAGTCATAGGAACATGATGTTAGGCAAGCAGATTAAAAGCGAGGGTGTAGAAGCTTCTGCCTTAATTGCATCTGAAGCTATTGCTAACAAGGTAACAAATCACCCATGGAAGGTTAAAGAAAAACCATGGATATGGTGTGATTATTGCAACCATCCTCGCCACACCCGTGAGACCTACTAGAAGATCAATGGAAACCCTGCAAATTGGAAGAGCAGGAATAGCCGTGCAACTCCTACTGCAAATGAAGCTAAAGTAGGTCCCTTCAACAAGGAACAGATGGATCACCTTTTAAACTACTAAAATCCAGTTCACCATCTGGTATTCTTAATGTTTCTCTTACTCAAACAGGTAGTGAACCTAATGCTTTTTCTTGTTGTTCAAAATTTGCTCATTGGATTATTGATTCTGGAGCTTCTGATCACATAACCAACCTTTCTAAATTGTTTAATACCTACTCACCTTGTTCTAGTTTAGACAAAATTAGAATTGCATATGGTAGTTTCTCACCCATTGCAGGAAAAGGTTTGATAAAACTATCCGAGAATATTGATCTTAAATCAGTTCTCGATGTTCCTAAACTAGCATGTAACCTTTTATCTGTGAGTAAACTTTCAAAAGAATATAATTGCCATGTTATCTTTTTTGATTCTCACAGTGAATTCCAAGACCAGAACTCGGAGAAGAAGATTGGCAGTGCTAAAATGATAGATGAACTTTACTACTTTGATGGTGACTCCTTTAGTAATAAAACAACACAAGGTTTTGGTAGTGTTAGGTCAACTCCTGTCTATGAACAAATAATGCTTAGGCACTTTAGACTAGGACATCCTAGTTTTCAATATCTTAAATACTTATTTCCTACTTTGTTTAAGGGTTTGGATTATTCTATTTTTCAGTGCGAAAGCTGTTATTTAACCAAGAGTCATCGTACCACTTATTTACCAAAACCTTATGTTCCTTCAAAACCCTTTTTCTTAATTCATAGTGATGTTTGGGAATCTTCAAAAATCACTACTATTTCTAAGAAAAAATGGTTCATTACATTTATTGACGATCACACTCGATTATGTTGGACATATTTAATAGTGAAAAATCCGACATTAAAAAGCTGTTTAAGGATTTTTATAACATAATTGAAACTCAGTTTCAAACTAAAATTAGTATTCTTCATACTGTTGGACATATTTAATGAGTGAAAAATCCAATGTTGAAAAACTATTTAAGGATTTTTATAACATGATTGAAACTTAGTTTCAAACTAAAATAAGTATTCTTCATACTGATAATGGAACAGAGCATTTCAATGAACATTTGGGAATGTTTTTAAAGGAAAATGGTATTCATTATCGTTCTACATGGGTAGATACCCCTTAACAAAATGGTATTGCTGAAAGAAAAAATAAACACTTATTGAAGTGGCTCATGCTATAATGTTTTCAATGAATGTTCCAAAATACCTTTGTGGAGAAGCTGTCTTAATAGCTTCGCATTTGATAAATAGGATGCCTACACGTATTTGGAAATATGGCATGCCTTTGGAGTGTTTCAATAAATTTCCTATGTCACAGATTCACTCAAATTCATTACCCAAAGTTTTTGGCTACAAAATTTTTGTCCATATTCCAAGCCACTCTCAGTCCAAACTTGACCCACGGGCTAAGAAGTGTATTTTCATTGGGTATGCCCCAAACAAAAAGGGATATAAGTGTCTTAATCCTCAAACAAAAAAATTTCATGTGAGTATGGATGTCAATTTTTCTAGAAAACAAGCCTTACTTTCACAAAAATTCTCTTTAGGGGGAGAAAGTAAGAGTCGAAGAAAATTTTTGGGATTTATCTCATGTTCCATTATTGCATACTATTTTGAACTCTACTCCTATTTCTTCCTCTTAAAATCCTAATCCTATTACTACTATTTTTGAAAGACAAAGTGAGGAAATTTTTGACAAAACTATTGAAAATCCTAGTCAAAATCTGCCAAACGTTGATGCACCTACAACAGGGGGAGAAACACTACAAGAAGATCAAGAGAATCAAAACACTGAGCTTTTAGTTTATAACCGAAAGGTACTCCATCAAAAGAGACGAAGTCCATTTGTGATTCTAGAACAAGATCAATCTACAACTCCGAGAACTAGCACCTAGAATACTACAGGTATTCCTAATCCTAATTCAAATTCAATTCCTATTTCTAATGTGCCATCAATTCTTGAAATTCTTGTTTCCAATGTGCCATCAATCTTAGATATTCCAATAGCACTCAGAAAAGGAACCCAAACCTGTACTAAGTATCCCATTGCCAAATATCTATCCTATAAAAAGCTTTCCCATCACCATGGAGCCTTTTCCTCAAAAATATCACACTTGTTTGTCACTAGAAATATTCAGGAAGCCTTGAATGATCCAAATTGGAAGTTAGCAGTTATGGAAGAGATGAATGCTCTAAGAGGATGTGGTACCTAGGAGATGGTGGAACTACCTAAAGAAAAAAAAAAAAAAACCGTAGGTTGTAAATGGGTCTTTATTGTGAAGTGCAAAGCTGATAGTAGTGTAGAAAGATACAAGACAATACTATTTGCCAAAGGATTTACCCAGACCTTTGGGATTGATTACCAGGAAACTTTTGCTCCTGTTGCCAAGATAAACTTAATTTGAGTCTTGTTGTCTCTAGCCAAACTTTAACTAGCCCCTACACCAGTTAGATGCAAAGAATGTCTTCCTGAACGAAATCTAAAAGTGGAAGTTTACATGAGCCTGCCTCCGGGTTTTGAAAAGAGACTTGGACCTAATAAGGTTTGCAGATTAAAAAAGTTCATATATGGTCTAAAACAATCACCGAGAGCTTGGTTTGAGCGTTTTAGGAAAGTTGTAAAAACCTGTGGCTACTATCAAAACCAAGCCGATCATACAATGTTTTGCAAGCACAACAAGGAAGGTAGGGTTGCAATTTTAATCATTTATGTGGATGATATAGATTTGATAGGAGATGATATTGAAGAACTGGGAATACTAAAAAAGAAGCTAGCAGCTGCTTTCGAGATCAAAGACTCGGGCACATTAAAATATTTCCTTGGAATGGAATTTGCGAGGTCCAATGAAGGTATATTTGACAACCAACGAAAATATGTTCTCAATCTACTCAACGAGACAGGCCTACTTGGGTGTAAACCAGCAGAAACCCTCAATTGAACCCAATTTGAAGTTACAACCTGCCAAGACCAAGGAAGTGAAAAACATGTAGTAGTATCAAAGGTTAGTTGGAAGACTAATTTATTTGTCACATACATGCCCCAACATAGCATTTTTATTAGCATGGTTAGTCAGTTTATGCATTCTCCTAGACTAGAACACTTCGATGCAGTCTATAGGATCCTAAGATACCTTAAGGGAACATTTGGAAAGGGTTTGATATTCAAGAAACGTGGCCATCTACAAGTTGAAGCGTACACTAATGCAAATAGGGTAGGGAGTGTCATTGACAGACGATCAACTTCTAGCTATTGTACATTTATTAAAGGTAACCTTGTTACTTGGCAAAGTAAGAAACAAAATGTTGTTTCTACAAGCAGTGCCAAAGCAGAGTTCAGAGCTGTTGCTCATGGAATTTGTGAAGTTTTATGGATTAAGATGTTATTAGAGGACCTGAAAGCATCTAATCCTTTGCCTATGAAGATCTATTGTGATAACAAAGTAGCAATTTCTATCACCCATAATCCTGTTCTCCACGATAGAACAAAACATGTAGAAGTGGATAAGCATTTTATCAACGAAAAATTAGAAGCTGGACTGATTTGCATGCCATATGTTTCTATAGCAAACAAATTGCAAATGTGCTTACCAAGGGATTATAGAAGAAAAAGTTTGATGACTTAACTAGCAAGCTGGCTATAGAAGATATCTTTGGACTAGCTTGAGGGGGAGTGTAGGAAAATAGAGATTTGGTTGTGATATGGACTAGTATTTGGAAATTTGATTCGCTGTAAATAGTATGATTTGGTCAATGATGTAAAACAGGAAAGCTTGTTATTAGCCAGCTATTGTAGGGAGATTTTCCTAATTGTTTGAGTATGTTTCTAACTCTATACGAGGAACCCGTGTAATGTACAATCAATATACAGAATTCTCTTCTTTCCGAGTTTATAAATCGTAACTTCAAATATTCTCTTACACGCTTTTACATGCATTAAACACATACGTAAGAGTTACAGTAAATTGCTTTCACATAACAAATGAAATTTGAACACCTTAAGTATATATATACACACATACACACACATATACAAAGCAAATGTTCAATAAACGTACGATCTGGTATATATGATATCAAAATTAATGCCTTATAATACTAACTGAGTAATATATATTTTTGTTTACACTTGTCACTTGTGATAAAAGTTTCAAAATGTAACATATTACACATAAAATCACATAATGTTACATATAAATTAACTAATAATTACACGAATATGAAAAAAATAGTTACATTAATCGAATCTATAGGACTGCCAAACATGCAACATATATGTAAGAGATGTACATTAATTTTTCAAGTTCTCGTCCACTTCTCTAATGTCTACTTCTCTTTTCAGATTTTTTTAATCACCCACCTATTTTTTCTTTCCTCTTATGTTGATGTGTAGTAAAGGGCACGAAATTTTTACACCCGTTTATTTATTTGTTTGTTTGTTTTTTGATAGCAAAGCAGACTTTTGTACCCGTTTATTAGTGCTAGCCCTTTAGCGACAACAAATATCACCATAAAATTAAATAAATATGAGGCATAAATACTAAAATTGACAAAATTAGTCACGCGTAAGTGCTTGTTAGGAATTAGCTTCATAAGGTTTAATTTTCGTTGATTTCTTTTTCTTTTTCTTTTTCTTTTTCTTTTTTTCCCCCCTTCTTTTTTTTTAAGCTAAAAGACGGCAAAAAGTTATGCTAGAATTCTTGCCAATTCATGCATGACTAGATTTGTCCCCTACCAAAAAGTCTAGCCCATGAGAAGATCACCCAAGTCGTTTTACACACTGATTACTAGCGACTAAAACGAGGTAGCTATTGAAATCGTGGCCTTGTGTGAAAGCTAGCCTCTTTTTGTATGACCGTTCAACGTAGCTCGAAATTTCCAAGTAGAGAGAGAGAGAGAGAGAGAGAGAGGGAAAAAAAATAAAGTCAAAGTGCACTACCTCATCAATGACACAAAGAAATTTGAAGGAAAAAAAAAAAAAAAAAAAAGGTGAGTTTGGGGTATCTTTATACAAAAAAATTTAAGAACGAAATTGGAATTGGGATTGAGACTAAATCAAAGCAGTATTCCTAAAACGGTTCTGGAGGAGGAAAATGTAGTGTCATGGCTCTCCTTTGAATGACGAATTAAATGTCACGACTCAAGTAAGTGTCATGATTAATTGAGGATTAACTAAATTAAAAGCATGATATATTGAAATACCGGTCCACTGGTAAGTCCTAGAACACAGAAAATAGAGACAACTTCCTATTATGCAAAATTTCATGCTCTCTAATACAATCATTTTACTCAAAACTCTCCAAACTAAACCCACAATCTACCAAAAGTCATTAATGCTAGATCCTAGAAGTAGGTTTCAAATCCTAGGAAACCCTCACATATAAACCATGACTTAACTTCCAACTCAGATTATACTCAAAACAAAATGTAGTGCAATTGTGAACCATTACACATAAGAGAGCAGAATTAACAACTCCAACTCTTGAAAGCTTTACAAAGTTGAGAAACAACTCAGATTTTTACCGAACTAAAATGAGCAAGAAATCTCAAGATGTATTGTCATCGAATTCCTACCCAAAATTGAAAGGATCACCAATTAACGAAAAGGGATGTCAAACTTAAACTTGCAAATCTTAGGTCAATATTAGCAACGAGAGGAAAAACCGTTGAGGGCAAAATGGCAATTTTACACCTTTAGTGTACCAAAAATAAAAAGGTAAATAAGGTACTATGACAACCAAGTAAAACCAAAGTTTACCAACGACAACAAGACATTTGTTAAACATTACGACAAAACATTAGTCAAATGTTGGAATAGAAATTCCAAAATGCTTTCTAGCCCGAGTAGGCAAGCCTTACAATCCTACGTGGATTTGCTTTTAAGCGGTGTGGGCCCACAAGAATTTTTTTATTTATATTTATTTTAAGAGCAATAATTTTGGTTAAAAAAAAAATTGTCAGAACCTTTCCGACTCCATTTTTTTCAAGCTTATTCTTCTCATCATCATCGTTTATTCAAAAAAAAAAAAAAACGGAAAAAAAGGAAAAGAAACTTTAGCCTTCACTGTATGCAAAGAAAGCTGTACGCTTGTGGGGGTAAGTTTTTCTTTCTATTCTTGATAAACGACAATCAAACCTGTACCTATTTGCTTCCAAAAAGAAGATTTCAAAAAAATAAATAAATAAATAAATAAAACAAAAGATTTCGTGGAATTAAATTTCTATTTTTACTAAACGTCCATGAAAGTTTTTTTTTTTTTCTTTTATAAATAAAAGGGAAAGGGTGTAATAAAGTCTCATTTAAAAATCCTATTAATATAGCTCATTTTATAAATCATTTGATAAATGTTAACGGTTTAGATATTACGAGTTTAATACCCGTTCGTTGTACTGAAAATGAAGAAAAAAATAAATTAATTAATTAAATATTATATGATAAAAAAAGTTGGTTAAGATAAATATTATAATTATAATCAATATAATTTTTCTCAAGATTTCTCCCAACAATGAAGATGCAAAATCAAAATAATAATAGAATTAATAATAATAAAATGAAAACAAAAGCAAAAAAGAAAAAAAAATTTCTGTAGTTATACTTATTTAAAGAAAAATAAAGCAGAAAAAAAAAGAAAAAAATCTTTAAACTCAAAAGAATCTGAAAAAACTAACCCTAACAAAAAAATTATAATAAAATAAAATATATAACTCATTTGCTTCTTTTTTTACTGTTTTAAAAAAAATAAAAAATTTTTTTATTAGGTTATATACATGTAAAAACTAAAAAACATGATTTTTAAAATATAAAACAAAACAAACAAAAAAAAATTGCATGCATAATCCTTTAAAAAAATGGGTCTTTAAAAAATAGAACAAAAGAAACAAAAAAGATATACAAAAAAAAATCCGAAATAAAAATAAAAAATTTAAAGTAAAAAAATTGTTTAAAAATCAAAAAAAGACAAAGTGAACAAAAACACAATACAACAATAGATCAAAATCTAATATCTAAAATTTTACAGAAAAAAAAAAGGCAAAATATGTGAGAACAAAACTGTCATTCCACTGTAGATAAGCTAAAATCAGTACATAGGATAAGGGCAAAATTGACAGTTTAATATAAGAAAAGCAGCTATTGTGCATTACTGTAGGAAAAAAGAACCGTACAGCAAAAGTAACAAAAATAAAAAAAAAACAAAAACAAAAATCACTATTTATTAAACAATGAAATATTACATTTTTTTTACTATAGCAAAGCAGCAAAAATTTAAAAAAAAAAACTGTAACAAAGAAATAAAAGTTAAAAAAAAAACTATTTATCAAATAATAAAACAAAACAGTAAAAGTAAAAAAAAAAAAAACGTAACAAAGCACCAAAAATTTAAAAAAAAAATACAACAATAACAAAAGTAAAAAAAAAAAAAAATACAACAACAAAAGTAAAAAAAGGAAAAAAAATCAGCAAAAGTTAAAAAAAAAAAAGGAAAAAAAAAACAACAAAAGTAAAAAAAGAAAAAAAAAAAGAGCAGCAAATGTTAAAAAAAGAAAAAAAAAGCAGCAAAAAAAAAAAAAAGAAAAAAGACAGCAAACGAAAAAAAAAAATGAAACTATTCACTGAACAGTGAATCACTGTTCAGTGAACAGTGACGCGCAGGGCAGGCTAGCAGGCGGTAAATGAGGGGTAAAATGGGCAGTTCACTGTTCATGCCCAAAAAGAAGAAGAAACAGAGGGGCAAGAGCGTCATTTCACTATTTTGCACTGTTTTACTGTGCGGTACTGTGCATTACTGTAGCTATAACGCAAAAAACAAAAAAAAAAACCGAAAATCACTGTAGATTACTGTTCTTTGAACAGTAAAAGTAGGCTTTCCTTTAGTATATGTATATAATTTGTGTATGATAGTTATAATACACTCTAACTCATAGTATTATGTACTAATATATAAGAAAAAGAAATTCAAAAAAGGCACCAATGACCCATCCCATCGGCCAATCCCCCCCGCTATGTGATCTTCACCCCCTCTGATGGGAAGCCCTCCCTCCCCCCCGACCTCCAGCGAGAAGCCCGCCCCCCCTCCCCCACGACCTCTCCCACCCCCTCGCAACCTTCTGCAAAAAGCCCCCTCCCATGTGATCTCCAGTGAGCACAACCTTTGGCTAAAAGCCCCATCCCCTACAATCTCCAGTGAACTCCTCCGTGCAATCTCCAGCGAACGCAACCTCAGGCGAGAAGTCCCCTCCATCCCGTGCGATCTCCAGCTAACTTCAAGCCGTCCCCCCCTGCCGCAGTGATGAAAACCTCTCCCCCGCCCCCCACATTTCCACCAAGGTGAGTTTTTTTAATTATTTTTAATTATTTTTTTAATTTCTTAGTCATACACTATTGTAACGTAAGATGTATTATGATTATTATATATAAAAAACATCTCAGTCATTTGATAGTTTAAATATGAGTTATACCAATAGGATATATAAAAAGAGTTTTACCACAGACTTCCTCAATGAAAGAAAAAGGGAAGAGAAAAAAGGATAAGTCTATAGGAAAGTCTTATTTATATATCCTATCGATAGAGATTATTTTTAAACCATCCTGATATAATCGAACGATTGAGATGTTGCTTGTGTATAATAACTATAATGTACTTTAACTCATAATATTATATACTAAAATTAAAAAGATAGAAATTTAAAAATAAAAATAAAAATAAAAAACTAGTCTTGCAACCATCCACCGACTGCCGCCCCCTATGCCAGGCCCCCCCTCCCCCCAAAACGCAACCAGATCTGGCTTTTTTTTGGAGGGGGGGTGGGGCATGAGGAGGGTATGTTGGCGTCGGGGGGGACTGGCTCATCGACTGGGGGGTTGTCGACCGGGGAGTGTCACCGACAACTAGGAAGGGAATAGATAGTGTTTTCTTTTTAATTTTGTTTTATATACTATTTGTAAATTTTTTAGTTTATACTAATATGAGGTAAATTACATTATAACTATCATACATAAATAATATGTTAATCGTTTGATTACATCTTAACGATTTAAAAAGGGATTCCACCGATAAGGTATATAAAAAGGGTTCTATCACAGTCTTATTCGAGATTTTTAAAAAAAGCTAGGTGAACTTTTTTTTTTAAGTATTATTTACCACGTTGCTAACAAGAGTCATGTTGTAGACGTCAAAAGAGGACATGTGAGCTACTGGGGTTAGACTTCGTCTTCGCATTACATCGTTAGCCTTAGACAGTTCACCAAATGAGCAACGGACTCCCGAATCAAATCTACATTTGGGCCGGATCCAAATTATAGAGTTACTTCATTCGATCATGTATAACGATCGTTTGTTTAATTTGGACCAGACCCAATTTACAATCTTAGTTCGCTCCATTTTAACTATGATCGTTCGCATTCGAATATCGAATAAATCAGTTTAAATACGATTGGTCGAACATCGAACATCATCCACGAAAGGTGATTTGGCAGGATCTAAGCCTTATCTCCCAACCATCGTTAGTGGTTCGAGCTTAACAAGAATTTAATAGGGACACTCCCTATAACCGTCAAGCTCACATTCAACAATGACATGTCATATCTTTCATGATAACTGACAAGTCCACAATCGACAATGACGTCAGATTGTCAATAACTGTTAAAGCCCACTATCTGTGATACACCCCAATAACTGCCAAGCTCACATTGTGACATGTGTCCCAGATGTAAGTTGAAAACCGTTCACCTGAATTGACGGACTGAGACCTACATTTCTTCTTCTATAAATAAGGGAGACCCTTCTTCCGACAGGGGGATCCTTTATTCCTAATTCTGACATTACTCTTATGCTGCCAAAATTCTCCCAGAAAGATTGTAATTCATTGTACTCATAAACACTCATATACAGTGAATAAATCATACTCATAGAAGACGTAGCATCCAATTGGTGAACCTCTCTAAATCTTGATTCCCAGCATCTACAGTTTGCGCCCACCGTGGGGCCCTTGGCCATCACACATCGGAAATTCATAAAGCATTCATGGCAAAAAAAATGAGAACATCAAGAGGAACTTTAGCAGGGAAGCCCTGAAGATCACCTGAGGCCTCAACGTCAAGAAACAGCATCCAAATCGCTAATCTAACGCAATTGGTCGAAGATCTCACGCGAAAGCATGACAGCCAACAAAGCCAGATGGAAAGCATCAGCACAGAGAACCAAGTTCTCAAAAACCAGTTGATGGTTGTCAATGCATAGGCCGCATATTCATACTACTACAACAACCCCTACGCTGGTTATTCAACAGGGACAAACACTGGAAGCTGGCAGCAGGCTACGCCTTACTACCCTTAGGGAGCCAGAAACACCGCACACAGCCGCGTGACTCCAATGCAACCCCTAACTATGCCAGGGAACACGCTGATGGGGAATGAAAGGCGAGCACGGTAGCCGCACCAGTACCAGCAACACCAGTACTAGCAACAACAACAGCAGCGAACACAATAGTTCGATTCTAGACAATACACCAATCCAAACTGGTGTTCGACGCCCGATTTACCACCATCTCCAGGAGGTCCCATTCCACAAGGGACGATGAATGTCGAAGAGATAATGCGAAGCATCATGACCACAAAAATGAGAACGTTGGAAGCACAAATGGAGCAATGCTTCTCTTCACAAATCCATAAGGCCACCACTTCTACCCCCAGATTTGATGATCTTGCTCGCGGGGTCTGAGAGACGCACCTCACGAAGCGGATTACCAACTCCATCACTCCGAAGTTTGGTAATATTACCTTCCCAAGGTTCGACGGAATGTCGGATTCACATGACCATCTACTTCAATATAAGCACGTCGTGTAGTCAACGAACATTCTGACTGCCATGCTCGATGACATGATGTGCAAGCTTTTTGCACAAAGCCTGAAAGGAGCTACTTTGAGATGGTTTTGTAACCTTCCCCCAGAATCCATCGACTCGTTCGATGAGCTTTCACTCAAATTCATGAGAAGCTATTCGGTCCACATCCAGTCAGGGAAAACAACGAAAGATTTATGGAGCGTTGTTCAAGGTCCTCATGAATCCCTCCGCATATACATCAAGCGCTTCAGCAAAGCAATTTCGGAGATATCTGGATTGGACAACGGAACAGTGAGAGAAGCACTGAAGAAAGGCATGAGGCATAATTCTTTGTTCAAAAATGAGATCTGTGCCAGATATCCACCAACAATCCAAAATGCCATGCATCGGGCCAAAGGATTTATCAAGTTGAAGGAGGAAAACGAGCGGGTGGAACGTGATATATCTCGAACAAGGGAAGAAGTAGCGAAGGCTCGCGAACAGCGAGAGAAGACATTCAGACATGAACAAACACGCCCAGTACGACGAACGGAGCATCGAGAAGAGCGAACAACGAGGCGTGATCGTAAGCGTCCATTCTCGCCACCTAAGTACGCACTCAGAATTAGCCCATCAGAGCTGATAGCTCATTTAAAGTACCAAGACTTCGTCACTTGGCCGAAGAAACTGCTAGAGAACCCGGCTAGAGACACAACAAAGTACTATGAGTTCTACAAGGATCATGGTCACAATACTATCGATTGCAGGGCGCTGAGAGCTGAAGTAGCTGAGTTGCTAAAGAAAGGTCACCTTCGTGAATTCCTTACCGAGAAGGGAAGAGAGACTTATAGACTTGGCAACGAGTCCAAGGAGCACAAGATTGTAACGACCCGCCTAGTACAGGCCGTTATCGTACATACATACATGCAATCATACATAGCTTATACAACTTACTTAATTATTACATGAAACACAGCGGAAATTTTTTTTTTTTTATAGGGCGTATATACATATACGAAGCATAAAACATGATCAGTAATATTTCTTGTGCATACCACTCAGTAGCCATAATTAAACATTCCATAATTTAGCATAAATAACAAAACGCGTAGCGGTCCCCACTTCCCACTATTCACAGTCCCCGGCCACGCGATTCCACCTTGCATCATCAATTGCCAGCAGGTTGTTTACCTACAGCACAAACTTAACACAATGAGCTTTCACTCAGCAAGTACAACTCCTATACCGCGACTCATAACTTATATCATAACATATCATCATTTTATTGCATATACTTCAAGATATATAGCATGCATGAACCAATTATGTTCATATTATGCTTACTTATTTCTGCATCTACTTATTCTACTTAGGGGCCCCTAACATGTGTGTTCGTACATGGCGCGCGACTATGAATTAGTTGGGGCGGCCAAACCAAATCCAACTCAACCCACAGTCCAACCCGACCTGGTGCGGGTGGCACGACACAGGCGACGTATCGCCTTTACCTACTTTTCACCTTATCATTCTTAATCGTGTCGTACATGATCCCATTTCATGAACATCCCGTTCGATGTCATTTTATCATTATTCATATGCATTTAATATATTTCGTAAGCATACGTTGCTTACTTAACACATTTCATAGTATAAACTTAGTACATACATATAACATAGTATCACATCATAACACATAGCACAACAATAATATCTAGGCAAGTATACAACTACTAGCCTATGCTGTAGGCGGCGTTGTACTTACCTTGTCTATGTCTGGCGATATGCTGTTCCACCTCGGGACTCAGCTGCAGGTTATATCCTGCTTAATCGAAAGACTAGTTAATACTCTACCCAATGACCATAATAATGTTGGTTATCCACCAACATTCATGCAATGCTTTGGTTATATGTCCCCCCTATCTTAAAACATTTTATGTGTGGTTACGTTGGATAACCTTTCATTTTCATCACATGTGAGAGCTTAAAAAGGTTAGACTAACACCTAACCTTAAACTTATCATTATCCTAATCCGAATTAGGTTAACCGAAGTCAACCTCTAAGTTACTAAAGTCAACCCTCCTTTAGGCCAACTTCGGGCTTTGGGGCTAAGCCCTATGATTCGAGTATAAATTCCCGATCACCGTTCGTCTTACCTATTTACCTTGCAAACCTTGAACTTGAACATTTTAATCTCTTTTCTTTATCCTTGAAAAAAAAGCTTTTGGCATAAGAGCCGAAAAATTGCTATAATTCCCCTTAAAATTCCTTGAGTCTTAAAACATGGCTTATAAAACGTTTGAGGGTTAGAAACTGCCTTTGGAACAGTTTCTGTGTTCAAAACAGAGTGTTTAGACAGAAAAACAATTTTTCTCTATTGGTTCTATAAAATTCTGTGCAGGAATGTTTTGCTCCCTGCACAGTTTTCAGATTTCAAGGTCTAGCTTAAAATCCTTTTGGAATTAGAAAAAGTTTCATTCACGAAAGTTCTAGCTCTCGAAGAGATCTAAAACTTTCATGTTTTACAAAAATTCTGATTTGGCTTAGTTCAGTACCAGTTTTTATTTGAATCCCGTTGATCCTAAAAACTACGTCCTGATGGACCATCTTCGGTTTTTCGTAAAAACGGAGGCCTTTGGAACCTCATTTTGAGAAACGGTTTGCGTTGTCCCCTAGGAAAGACCCTGTTCTACAACTTTCGTGTTTTACGTTTTTACCCATTCGGCCTCTAAAGGCCTGCAATTACCGGTTTCCTGAGACTGACCAGTTTGAAATCCGAACTGGCAACCTTGCTTACTAGATTTGGTTTACATCCTAATTTGCAGTTTCTACCTCAACCGATCACATCGGGAGCTTAATGACAATTCATGCAGTGTTTCTAACGTCTTGCATGTCCCAACATGCAGCCCTAACACGTTCATGCAGCCCATAGAAACCGAATCCTAACCTAGGGTTGCATGGCTAGCATGTTCAAACCATACATTCCATACATTCCATCACATACCAAAATAAATTCAAACCATACATTCACATGCTCATTCATACCCTAAGGGACATATAACCTCATGTAAAATCTCTAGCATGCAATCCTAGCATATCAAACCAACATAAGCATATTAATGAGCATAAAGAAACCAAACCACTTCTAGCAACCTAATCAAGCACTTTAAGGGCATAAAAACTAAATTAGTGAGCTTATGCTCTTACAAACATTAACTTGAATGAATACATTTAAATTTTAACTTAAAAACTTGATTGGAAAAGGATTTGAGCTTTTTGAAAAATTTACCTTGAAATGGATAAGGTTTGGCTCTAGGACTTGAACCAAATCTCACACCCTTGGCTCTAGACTTGCACAACCGGTTTTGGCTCCCCAAATGGACACCAACTTGGCTGTTTTTGGACTCAATTTTTGTCTCCCTCTTATGCATGGCTACTGCATCTAAAATGCACCAAAATCTGAAAATTTTTCTCTTGGTTTTCTATGCAAACCCGTGAGCTTCTAGGAAGGAAAAATAGTTCCGAAAACTTACCCCTAGCTTGCTCGAATGAAACCCGACTCTACCCTAGAGTTTTCCTTCAAATTTTTGAACTTTTTTCCTCTCTTTCCCCTGCTCACAGACCACGGCTACAGCCAAGAACAAGGGCTGGAAAAATTTTCCTCACTTCCTCTTGCTCTCCCACACAAACCGAACAACACACACACAAGTTGGTTCAAGAAAATTTTCTGGTTTCCTTCTCACTTTTGCTCTTGGTTTTCATGGAGAATTTTGGGCATAATATGGCTGTTTTTTCTGATTTAAATGGGGTGGAGGGCAGCCCTATTTATAGGCAATGTGGGACACAAAGTTTCTCACATTTTGACCCCAAAAGTTTTGAATTTTTTTCACAAAAACCCCCCCCTTTGGCTGGCTGTCATGGAGTGGAAGACAAGCAAGAAAAAGCTAGAAGATGACACATGTCTTGTGTGGATTTGTTCTCCAAAAAGTAGGTGATGTCATAATTCAAAAATTTATGATGTCATAAATCATAAAGGCTTGTTTGTCTCCTTTTTCCAATAAACAGTATAATTTAAACTTAACATATACTGTGTTGTACTAATACACAGTATTAATATTTTATACTGTCATAAAAATTTTATCTGTGAAAAATCGGGCTGAAAAATTTTTTCTTTATTTTTTCGAACCCTTTTGCCCTGTACCCTAATTTTGCGTGCTTGATTTTTCTATAGTGGTTTTAGTTCTCAAATATGTCATCTTATCTGAAAAAAAATGAGTTTTCGCAGTATTTTTCCTATACTGCATCTCACAAAATTGTACAGTGAGGGTTTTGACCATTTTGGTCAAACTTTGACTTTTCCGGGTCAAATTTGACTTTTTTGGTCAACCTTTTGACTTTCCTAAAATAATGTAAATTTCATCTCTTTTCATTCGAAAAGACCATTTATCATTTAAAACAAGCATACTCGAGTTTTATAAAGCTATAAGAACTCGTAACACATAATAAAGTTCTGAAGCGAACTTTTTTCATAAATGCCGATACGGCATGCATTTAATTCCTTTTAAAAGGAAATAATGACATAGAAAAAGTCAGGTATTACAAAGATAGTGCAGCAGATCGAAGATACACCCTCACCACCGCTCGTTCGAAAGACAATCAGCGTTATTTCCGGAGGTTCGATCTACAACGGAGAAACTATGACAGCGATCAAGTCTCATAGAAGAAGAGCCACACAGCCGATTGCAGCGATTCTTCCTGACAATCCCATTGAACATTCGATCACATTTCACAGTAACGAGGTCACCAGCCTCAGCCAACCACACGATGATGCGTTGGTTCTCACTCTGAACGTTTCAAACTGTGAAATAGGTCGAATTCTGGTCGATAATGGGAGTTTAGCAGACGTTCTATTTCTCTCGACCTTAAAGGAAATGGAATTGTCAGAGTCGGATATCGAGGGTTCGACTACAATTTTGACAGGTTTGAACAGAGAATCGACCACAGCTATTGGTAAGATTAAACTTCTTGTTTTTGCGGCAGGAGAGAACAAGTTAACCATTTTTTAGTTTTGGATTGCCCTTCTGCCTACAACATCATTCTTGGTAGGCCATGGATTCATGCTATGAAGCAATACCATCTATGTATCATCAAAAGATCATATTTCCTACAAAGAGGGGGTTAAAGAGATAAAGGGGAACTAGGAGGTAGCTCAAACTTGCTACCTCCATTCAATGAAGATGAAGAGAAGCGACCATTTATAACAATTAGAAACGAAGAAAGATTCGAACAATCAACCAATGCCTGACGTCAAACAGCTCGATGAAGTTCAGATAGATCCAACAGATCCAGAACGAATCGTTAGCATTGGTTCATTGCTCGATAACACTGTTCATGGTCAACTTGTAAATTTTCTTCATGACAACCAAGATTGTTTTACTTGATCACATTCCGACATACCTGGCATCGATCCTGATGTTACGACGCATCGATTAAATGGCGATCCTAATCACAAGCCGGTAAAGCAAAGAGGCGGAAGCTTGGCATCAAGTGGAATCGAATTATCAACTAAGAAGTAAAGAAGTTAATTGAAGCAGGTTTTATTAAAGAGGTACAGTATCCAGAATGGCTGGCGAATGTCGTATTGTGAAGAAAAAGAACGATAAATGGAGGGTATGCATTGACTTTACCGATCTAAACAAAACTTGTCCAAAAGACAGCTTTCCTTTGCCACACATAGATCGGTTGGTTGACGCGACCTCAGGACATGAATTACTCTTGCTCATGGACGCATTTTCGGGCTATAATCAGATTCTCATGCATCCAGAAGACCAGGAGAAGACGGCGTTCATCAAGAGAGGGGAATTTACTGCTACAAAGTGATGCCATTCGGCTTGAAGAACGCTGGAGCAACTTACCAGAGGCTAGTCAACGCTATGTTTGTTGATCAACTCAGAAAAATGATGGAAGTCTACATAGATGACATGTTGGTCAAATCGTTAAAGGCAGGACTCCGAGTTTTTTTCAGTGCTTCGTCAGCACAACATGCGGTTGAATCCATCCAAATGTTCTTTTGGTGTTTCGTCCGGAAAGTTCTTAGGTTACATTGTCACACAGCGAGGCACTGAAGCCAATCCAGAACAAATAAGGGCGATTATGAACATGCCATCACCAAGGAACAAGCGGGAGGTTCAGAAGCTGACTGGCCGAATCGCTGCACTGAATAGATTTATCTCACGTTCAACTGACAAATGCCAACCCTTTTTCAAATTACTGAAAGGGAATACAAGTTTGAGTGGAAGGAACATTGTCAGCAAGTGTTCGACGAACTTAAGAAGTATTTATCAACCCCTCCTATTCTGGCGAAACCTCTAACAGGCGAAAGTTTATTTTTGTACTTGACAGTAACTAAGGATGT
Source organism: Ficus microcarpa (assembly GCA_025413485.1). NCBI lineage: Eukaryota > Viridiplantae > Streptophyta > Magnoliopsida > Rosales > Moraceae > Ficus > Ficus microcarpa. The sequence continues at coordinate 17,219,292 of CM046383.1, forward strand.
GGTCAGCGCCGTTCTTGTTCAAGATGCGAATGGCGAACAACCAATCTACTATATCAGCAAGTCTCTACTTGATGCTGAGACGAGATACCCGGTTGTTGAAAAGTTGGTTCTTGCCCTCGTTATTGCCGCTAGAAAATTGAGGCCGTACTTTCAATCTCACTTGATCATTGTTATGACCACTTACCCGCTACAAGCAATTCTTTATAGTCCAAACTTGTCCGGACGTTTGACAAAGTGGGCGGTCGAGCTGAGTGAATTCGACATCGAGTATAAGGTCCGAACTAGCTTGAAGTCGCAAGTACTGGCCGATTTTGTGGCTAAACTGACTCCAGATCCTGCAACAACAAACGTTGAAGCACTGGAATAGTGGATGCTTATGGTTGACGGAGCATCTAACGTCAAAGGCTCAGGTGTAGGTGTTCATCTCAAATCCCTTGATGGTGATATCATCTAACAGTCATTCCAACTTGGGTTCAATGCATCCAACAATGAAGCTGAGTACGAAGCCTTGATCACTGGACTCAGATTGGCAAACACACTGGGGGCTCGTCGTTTAAATATTCAAAGCAACTTGCAGCTTGTTGTGAAACAAGTGCTTGGAGAATACATGGCAAAGGATCCAAGAATTGAGGGTTATTTGAACATTGTTCGATCGCTTCTTAAGAATTTCGAAGACCATGCAATTAAACAAGTTTCAAGGGATTTGAATATGCAAGCAGATGCTTTGGCAACATTTGGTTCCACATCCGAGCCAAGTTTAAAAAGAAACATTCCTCTTGGTTTTATTGAAGAACCAAGTATCAAAGTCGAAGCCACCATCACATTGAAAGAAGCTAAAAAGACTGGAGAACACCCATCTCGCTTACTTGAAGGAAAGATTGTTACCCGACGACAAGATGAGGCATGAAAGATTAAGACAAAGGCTGCAAGATTTTCGATGATCAATGATATCCTTTATCGGCGCTCTTTTAATGGTCCGTACGCTCGTTGTGTTGATAAGATTGAAGCTGCCTATGTTTTGAAGGAAATTCATGAAGGCGAATGTGGGAATCATTCTAGAGGAAGATCTTTGTGCAATAAAATCAAACGGCAAGGCTACTACTGGCCTACCATGCTTCAAGACAGCGAAGACTTCGTGAAACGGTGTGATAAATGCCAAAGACGTTCCCCAGCATTTCATCAACTCGCAGAATAACTATCTAGCGTTGGATCTCCTTATCCTTTTATGAAGTACTCAATGGCTATTGTCGGATCATTACCAAGAACGAGCGGTCAACGTAAATACTTGCTTATACTAACTGATTATTTTACGAAGTGGGTAGAAGCAGAAGCGTTCGCGGATATAAAGGATTCAGACGTCGAAGCTTCATTTGGAGGAACATTATTTGCAGATTTGGCTTGTCTCAGGAGATAGTCACGGACAATGGGTTCAATTCATTTCGGGTAACTTTCGAAAATTTTGTTAAGGATGGAAGATCGAACTTGGCTTCTCTACCCCGAGGTAGCCTCAAGGGAACGGACAAGCTGAAGCAACTAACAAGACAATTGTCCAGAATTTGAAGAAAAAGCTCGAATCCCCAAAAGGACGATGGGCAGACGAACTTCACGGCATTCTATAGGCATACTGAACAACTCCAAGAAGAGCGAATGGTGAATCTTCATTTTCATTGATGTTTGGAACAGAAGCTGTTGTCCCAGCAGAGATTGACATCCCTACACTCCAACGACAACTATCCTTCGAAAACGAGAGTCATAATCAAGAAATATTCAACGACAGTCTGGATGTACTTGACGAAAAACGAGATCGAGCTCTAATATGCATGGCGAACTATCAGCAATTTGTTACAAAATACTACAATTCTAAGGTTCATCCATGAATATTTAACGAAGGAGATCTCGTGCTTCGCAAAGTATTCTAGAACACTGCCGAACCAAACGCTGGAAAATTGGGAGCTAACTGGGAAGGCCCTTACAGGATCCTAAAGGTCATTCGTCCAGGTGTTTATCGGCTCGAAACGATGGATGGAATCGAAGTGCTTCGCAGCGGAATTCAAGTCATCTTCGCAAGTATTACTTGTAATTTTAACCAGTTTTTCTCTTAAGACTTCACTAAGATCTTTGTAATTTTTTAACACTTTCTTTGTAAAGGCCAGATCCCTTACAGCGAACGTTCGATACGAATTCAAACCTGTAGGTCTGAGCCTAAGACAATGTTTACACTCACCTTTCCGCCTGAACTACGTTCGACTTGACCCTAACATTGGGTACGTAGGCAGCTCGTATGCATTCATGTGAGTCCAGTCACAAAAAAAAAAAAAAACAAAACAAAACAAAACAAAACAAAAAGAAAAAAATTTGTTCGATCAAACTACGAATGGCTTGATCCCTAAACATTGGGTACGTAGGCAACTCATTACATTTGAATGACTGCAGCCACTTTTCTTAATCAAAATTTGCCCTAGTTTCAAGTTATGGGCATACAAATTATATTTCTTCTCGTCAATCCAATTGACATGCAATTTTTAAAGATCATTAACTCCATAATCAAAATTTGGAGGTTCAATGTTCGTATGCAATGAACCAAACGACTCACAGTTGTTCAAATCATTACCTAATGTTTGAATTATCATTCAACATTCGACATCACATGAAAAAGATATGGAGAAAAATTCAAAGTCTTTAATTAATTGATAAAAATTATTAACATTGTTCAGACAAATATAAAATTTATTAAAAAAATTAAAACTTCTATTCCGACGCTTCGCAGTCTTCGATAAGATTAGCCTGGGTTGGGGGCTCAACATCAGGAGGTTCAGACATATTCGAGGCTGGTTCAGGAACGGATGCTGAAGTTCCAGCTCCTTTAAACTCTTCATATATTTTGATCTCCTCGTCAACGTCAGTATCAACTAGGAGTCCTTATTTGTACTCCTTGAGGAGATTGTATCGAGTTTTAACAGTGGCTCTTTCATATGCATCAAGAATTTGCTTGACGAGTGATTCTTTATCAGCAACGAGCGCAGCTTTTTCAGCCTTTAGGGTCTTGATTTTTGCTTGCGCCTCGTCATATCGGTCGACGATGACTTTCATCATGTCAGACCCCTCCTTCGCTGAGTGCATTGCATTTTTTAGCTCTGCCATGTAACGCCCTAAATGCTAACTAATAATAATATTAGAAAATTAACATTAGAGTTAATATTGGTAATATGATAAGATAGAAACTTCTTAATTCTAATGTTATGTTGAATTATTTTTCAGGTGACGCGACAAGGACTCGATATGCTAGAACAAAGTTCATGCCAAATTGATGAATTTTTTTTTTGTTTTATGACGACTTGATAATTTTGTGTGATGGCTTAAATATATATATATATAATAAAGAAATTGTTACATTTATTTTGTAAGTTATATAAAGCATATAATATATATATCATATTTAGCTATACGGTTATATTATATGTTTATATGTATATACTATATGTATGTATATTTCATTTTACATATATACAGATTATACTGTATATATATATGTCTTAATATATATATATAGCATATATATATATTAAGTTATTTGATTAGTCAAATATATATATATATAATATTATATGCATATATATGTGTGTGTTATATGTGGCATGCACGGTATAAGAGAAAAAGGTATAAAGGGGAAGGTAGGAAGGGAAAAAAAAAACTCCTCTAATTCCCATTCAATTCCTTCTTTTATCTGACAATTTTCCTACCCAAAATAAGTTATTGACAGCCAATTAGCATTCAATTGACTTCCAATTGAAAGCCACAAAGTCCATACCATTTTTCTTCAACGCTCACTCTTTGCACCATAGTCTCCCTTTCCCTTTCATTCTAATTATCTTTGTCTGGTCTCTCTCTTTTCCTCACATACACAAACACAAAGAAAAAAAAAAAAAGAAGAGAATCCGCCAAACCTCCAAATTCTTTCAAACCGAAAATCAAATGATTTCAAGGTATGTTTCCATATTGTTTAATGATGAGAATGATTTTGTTATTTATTTTAGTTTGGGATTCTTTGAGGGATTGGATGATTTTCTTGATGAGTGTCTTTATGTGAGTTTGAAGAGAGGATGAGAAATATTTATCGAATGATGATCGAAGGATGGCGATAAGGTTGATTTTGTGAACAAGGCGAAATTAGGGTTTTTGATTTCTTGATGTATGATTTCATTGATATGATGATTGAATAATTTTATGTATTAGAAACATGTCTTAGGGCTGTTTTGTGTGTGTGTGTGTGTGTGTGTGTGTGTGTGTGTGTATGAATCATATACATTGTGATGATATTTTTTTTTTTATACTTTTAATGATTTTCGGATTTGACCACTGTTACTGGAATTTCCAGAATTTATTATAAGTTTCAAAACTGCTTTTAAGGAGTCAAGCAGTCTCCATTTTTAACAAATTTGGTATTGTTGGAAAGCCCTAGATGTCTATTTTCATTTGAAATTAGTTTCATATAATTTTGAGATATATGTGAATTTTTATGATTTTTCAAAGAGGCAAGGGTCCGGCTGCCAGATTTTATATAATTTTAGTGGTCCGTATTCTAAACTGTTTTTAAGGACCCAAACAGTCTTTTTTTTTTTTAATAAATTTGATATTGATAGAAAACTCTGGATATCTATTTTCATTTAGAATCAGTTTTAGGTCATTTGGAGATATATTTGAATTTTTGTGATTTTTCAAATAAGCAGAGGTCCGGCTGCCAGTTCCTGTAAAATTTTAGAAATCAAATTCAAAACTATTTTTAAGGGTCCAAACGATCTTTATTTTTTATGAATTAGGTACCATTAGAAAGATCTAGATGTCTATTTTTGTTTAAAATTAGTTTCAAGTCTTTTGGAGCTCTGTATGAATTTTTATGAATTTTTGATGGGACAAAGGTCTGACTAGCAGATTCTGTCAAGATTTAAAATTTCATGAAACTGTTCAATTTTTGTATTGTGATGTTATTGAATGATGAAATAGGCCTTTGGGGTACTGCTATGATATGATGGATGTGTTTGATAAATTATTATGAGCTTTTATTGATTTTATTATATTTATTACTCATGGCATGAACGGTTTTAAAGGCAAGCACCCGAGACCTCAATCGCGCGTCATCATCGAAAAATTTGAAAAGGTCAAGTAAGGCGTTTATGTAAGTACACTCTCACCTGTAACATGTATTAAAGATTTGAGAAGTATATGTTTTGATGTTGATGATGATGTTATGATGTTGTTAACTAATACTTCTTCTATGATGACGTTTTGATGAAAAGTATATATATGGTATGTATATGTATTTTATGTTTTAAAATGACTTTATACACCCTTGATAATGATGATGATGATGATGTCATCCGTGAGCGGACTTTTGTCACCGTTGGTTTGGGATTTGCTACCCCAACCCTTCCGTGACTAGCGTGCTATGATGGTACAACGCCGGGCCCAATATATGATGGTTTTAAAAGTTAAAAAGTTTTTAAATGATGTTTATATTATGATGAATAAAGAAAATTATTTATTTATATTTGTGAGATTTAAGTGTCTTACTAAGCCCTTGCTTATATAAGTTAATTCATATTGCAGATAAAGGAAAGCGTAAGATGTAGCGTTAGAGGAGCTTGGAGCGGATAGCAGGATGATATGTGATAGGAAAACGGGAGGAACGATCATGAGATGGACATTTTTAATTTCCAATAAAGTTTTGAGATTTTAGTTTATTATTATTTGTTTGGATGTTTCATATGGACTTAAATTTTATTTTATGAATTGGGTTTTCAAAATATATATACATATGTAAATTAATTATGAAGTTTAATTTTTATATAGCTAAAAAAAAAAATTTCTAGAGTTTTCTAAAATTACCTAAGTAAAGCTTTCCGTTATGTAAATGTTTTTATTTCAAGCTTAATATTTTCCGTAATTTAATAAGAGATGAATGTTAATTAAGAAGTCAACTATAACGGTTCGTGAGGGTCGTTACATGCCATTAATCCTTCAGCGCTCGATTGGACATCTGCGAACTTTCTTCGATGCCCAAGAGTTTCTCTTCATAATCCTTATGTTTTTCTTCAAGGTCTTTGATTCGAGTTTTTTGTTCGACAATTTTGTCAGTTGTTCGATAAAACAAACCCATTGCTCGAACATTAACCTACATTACAAAGACGAGATCAGATGACCATTGTATATGGTATTCAATATTGAAACTTAAATTTATTTTAGTTTACCTTCAAATTATCCCATAACAGATCATCGAGATGACCATGAACTCAACCTTCGTTTAAAATGTCAGCATCTGCCTCCGAGAGAAGTTGACACATGATCCCAACGCCCGTCCTTTTATCTTAAAAAGACTCACCCTGGATGGCAAGTCTACTTCTACCAAAGAAACCTCTTGATTCACTGTTCGAGGTTCAGCTTCCGGCTCTGGGGTTGCAACCTTCGACTTCTTATTCCTATTCGCTGGAACCTTCCTCTTACCTTTATCAATTGCCTTCCTTTTCTTAACAGGAGACGTAACTGGTTTCATTGGAGGTTCCGGAGGTTCTGGAGATGATTCAAGGATTGGCAGAGGCGCGGGTTTTTTTTGTTCAACATTCTTCTCAGCTGCAGCTTCCTTCGCAACGTCCTTCGCTGCCTCCCTCGTAGCCTTTATTTTTGCAAAAATATCCTTCGAAAAAGGAAATTCCACATTCAATGTGTTTAACGCTAACTCTGCGATCAAAGCTTCTTCGTCAATTAATAGTTCAATGAACAGTGGAGGGCCGAAGAGTTCCTCAACGCTCCCCTGATCACGAACGGCCAGTCAACCCAGAAGGAATGCGTTTAAATATACCTGTTGGGATTTCGATGACACCCTTCCAAAGGCTCGACGCTTTGAGTTTTTTAGAAACGTTTATTTCGTCCCACTCCTAGTTGGGCAGAGCTAGTAATCGCTTGAGCTTCTCCTCGAAAATTAGTGCCTTCGATGGTGGCTTCTTTAGTTCCTTGCCTGCAAAACAACAAGAGAATATTAATCTCAATATCATTTGTTGTTTCAAACCCTTATGTTCTTCGTTCGATACTTGTGAAGGGTATCCCACAAAGGGTAGAATGCGTTCGCTAATTCCCCCATTGATTTTTCATTTACATGCATGAAGAAGTAACGATCCTGCCAATAGCGATCGGCATTCTTCATCTCTCCAACTACCTGCTTCTTCCTTCTCGGATACATGGAGTATCTTCCATGATCTTCCGAGTTTTCCTGGGGATAATAAATGACGAGGATATCGTCTACCGATAGCTCGACCTTCGCTTCATCTGCTAACACAATTAGTCCCAGAAAGACTCTCATACCATTTGGCATCAATTGAGGAATCGCTAGTTGGTAGTGATGCATGCTTTGAATTAAATGGGGGGGAAGAGGAAGTCGAAGCCACTCAAAGTAGATGGTGTACATGCAGATCCACCCCTCTGAGACAGTGTCTGCTTGTTCGTTTGGAAGGGGTAAACCAAGCTGAACTTCATTTGGAAATCCATATCTACCCCTGATATCTGATAAATCTTCCTCTGTTAATACAGAGCTAGGGTTCAACGTTCGAAGAAAAGATTCCACACTTAAACGTTGTCGTGGTTTTGTTAAACAAGCGATTGGAGGAATTGACAAAACTCCAGCTCCTGACGTCGTCGTTGGTCGATTCCTCTCTTGTCCTTCGCCACTCGATTCAGCGCCATTTCGATTTCGGAAAAATTCATGTTCAAATTTCGAACGATGAAGAGTCGCTGTCAGTTCTTCATCCTCTAAGCTACTATCACTAAAATCAGTGCTCGTCCATTCCACGTCAATGTCTTCAATGATTTGCTTTTTCTTATCCATTGATTCCTAAACCAAATTTTTGACGAACGATGGAAGGATTTTGGATCTAAAGTCCCCACCAGGTTTTAAACCTATGAAGCTAAGGAAGAACACGAAGAACAATGAATTTGAAACTCAAAGAAAAACCTAGAAAAAACTCACCAAAACCCTCTTAGCCGAATCACTCAACCCAACCAAATGCAGAAATAAAGCCAGAGAGTTTCGAAATCAAAACAAAAAGCACTTTTCTAAACCAAAATCACTTAAGATGGAGAAGAAGAGGAAGAGAAATCTAGCCTGGAAATTCGAAGACCTTGCGAAACTCTCAGTTCTGATTTTTCAAAATGCTCCAAATGCAAGAAATAGGCAAAGTGGGGGAATACGAAGCGTTATATAGCTTCACAACATATCATCAGACGATTCTGATTCTTAAAAGGCGCCTAATCAAACGGCGTACATATCGAAACTATTCGCATTCCCTCTCTCTTATGTACCATCACAACGATTCAAATTTTAAAAAGGAAGCCGTCGTTTCAAGTTATCCAGTCAGTGCACGCCACGTGTACCGCATGATTTCTTTTACTGGGCTCGAAATTTTCAATGTCAGCTTTATCAGATTTCAGCAATCTGATATATCAGAGACTGACGTTATAATATCATCGTTAGTCAAACACTCTATCAAGGATTCATCGCTCGATAGAGTGGGGGCTATCTGTTGGGGTTAGACATCATCTTCCCATTACATCGTTAACCTAAGACAGTTCACCAAACGAGCAACGGACTTCCGAATCAAATCTACATTTGGGCTGGATCTATATTATGGAGTTACTTCATTCGATCATGTATAACGATCGTTTGCTTAATTTGGACCAGACCCAATTTACAATCTTAGTTCACTCCATTTTAGACTTTAATCGTTCGCATTCGAATATCGAATCAATTAGTTTAAATACAATTGGTTGAACATCAAACATCATCCACGAACGATGATTTGGCAGGATCTAAGCCTTATCTCCCAACCATCGTTCGTCGTTCAAGCTTAACAAGAATTTAATAGGGACACTCCCTATAACCGTCAAGCTCAAATTCAACAATGACATGTCATATCTTTCATGATAACTAATAAGTCCACGATCAACAATGACGTCAAATTGTCAATAACTGCTAAAGCCTACTATCTCTGATACACCCCAATAACTGCCAAGCTCACATTGTGACATATGTCCCGGATGTAAGTTGAAAACCGTTCACCTGAATTGACGGACTGAGACCCACATTTTTCTTCTATAAATAAAGGAGACCCTTCTTCCGACAGGGGGATCTTTTATTCATAATTCTGACATTACTCTTACGCTGCCAAATTCTCCCAAAAAGATTGTAATTCATTGTACTCATAAACACTCATATATAGTAAATAAACCATACTCACAAAGTTGGCGAACCTCTCTAAATCTTGATTCCCAGCATCTACATGAGCCATGAGTTTTGCCCATTTGTGCTGAATGGCATTGCTCATAGAAATTGGGCCCTTGTGGCCCAAATGCCACGTCATGGGATTTGCAAAATAGTGAACTTAGGTCAACCATTGATAGTAATAGAATTGGATCTAAGAAGCCCAATTTCATATTGTGGACTTTGAAGAAAGTCCTATGAGCTTAATGATTGAAAGATTGGATTGGGCCTTGAGAGCCCAATTTCATATCGTAAACCATGTAGTGAACATGAACCTAGAGAAGGAGTTCTCTCTCTGGTCATGCGCATTGGGTACGGACGCACGGCCTATAGCACTAGATTGGAAGTTTATAAGAAAACATAATCAAGAACTCACAATTATTCTGTCTAACATTCTTTTTGTTAATGTTTTGGGAGATATGATTGAACTTACTGAGCTGAAGCTCACCCAGATTTCTTTACACTAGAGGTAATTCTGCTAAGAGGTCAATGTGATCATTAATGGGCTGGGTACAATAAGGAGACAAGTGCGAGGACGGACTTTGGATATTGCTGCAACATAATTCCGCTTTTTGTCTTCAGAAACTATTATCTAAAATGTTTAAGTAGGATTGCAGAGGTGTTATGATAAATTGTAATTTGTATAGACAATATCATTCTATACAGTGATATAGTATGGTTTTTAACGCAAGTTATTTTCAAGACGATATATGTTTCAGACTTTATTTTATAACTAGTATGTTAAGTTTGTCTGGTGAATGGTTATATTTATTAAGTTTTAAAAACCAATATTTCAGATTTTTACTAGTATGTTAATAAAGAAAAGTTAGTTTACAGAACGACTCGAGATAATTGGGTCTTTACACAACATTAAAATTGATGAATGATTTTTAATAGAAATAATCATGTATCCAATCACATAGTAACTTGAAATTTTACAACAGCGATTACATTAAATGTAAAATTTTCCTTGAAAACTAAAATATTTTACAACTAGTTTAACTATTAATGTGAAGTTTTCAGTTATTATATGATACGTATATGATTCTCTATTAAATTTTATGAATTCTTCTTTAATTTTAGTATCAGAGATTAAAACTGTCAAAAAAAATTCAAAGTTTAGGAAGTAATTTGTTTAAGAAAAAATGTCAAAAAACAAAGTCACTCAATCATTTGTAATATTTAAAATTCTGTCTTTATATACGAATACAATAAAATGGTTCAATAGATACGATTTAATTGTATAATTTAAAGTTGATGGTGACTATTAAATGATTAATACGATGGTGTCCAAATAAATTTCTTCTTTATCCAACCTCATACATTTTACATTATTCAACTGAAATCTTATGTCTGTGATCAATGGTCCTGTACTTAACCTATATGAGGGCCTTGAGACCTTTATTTAAAATACAATCTTTTCTTTTCTTTTCTTTTCTTCTTTTTTTTCCCTCTTTTTTTTTTTTTTTTTTGGCAAGCCTTAATTTAAGAGCATGTGTGAATGGTTTGATTGAAACATGATTTAAAAAACCTAAATAAATAAATAAATAAAGGTTGCCATAAAAATAAAGGTAGCAACGAACGTGAATTAAATATTTCAGAATTGCAAGAAATCAGAAGTTCGCCAAGTAGGAGAGAAAATCATAATTTAGATAATTTTATATGAAATTTACTATCATCAAAGATTTTATAGATTTTGAAACTTTTTCCTTATTTGATAGTTTTTACTTTGCTGTTATATTCAGACCACAGGTTCTTCAGCAAAAATACTTGAGTATAGGTTACTAGTTGGTTTGAACATGTTTTATGTCGGTACATGATATGGATATGGATTTGATACATATTTGTAATCTTTATAAATTTCATAACATTCACAATATTGAATATATGTTACACTTTCCAAATAAAATCAAAATATAAGAGGTGCATTTACTAGTAATTCAATTTGGAAAAATATAAATTAACTTTTCGATTTTAATTTCCGGTGCTTTTATGTATATTTAGAAATAAAATTATATGAGTTCCACTTAAAAATAAGGAATTAAAGTTCCTTAATGAGGAAGAACTTTTCTCTCCTACTATCACTGAAAATAAATTCTTTATACCAAAAAATAGAATTAACTTATCTCTTTACCAAATATACCTTTACTTTATTTCAATTATATATTTCATATAAGGATATTTTTATAACCAAAGCAATTGTACTCTCGATCCTTTTAATTTCTTAACAAAGTAAACAATGGAATACGAATTTTATTCCTCGTATAATTGATTTCTTGATAAATTAATAAACACTTTTAAAATTAATTCCGTGCAATCTAATTTTGCTTTTTTACGTGGAATGAATTTTTTATTTTTTAAATTCCTGATTAATAAATGCCATATTTTTTTGATGAATTAATAAATGCCATAGAACTTTAAAAAGAATAATCCTAACATCACCAAACGTTAATAACTACAACCGCCATAATACAAATTCATGTTCTAT
>CM046383.1:17231183-17324445 GCA_025413485.1 Ficus microcarpa
ATTCAATATTGCCGCTTATGGTGTTTCCTCAGATTGCATGGTTTTGACAATTTCATGACCAAAATCAAAATCTATAAACAAAGTATAATTTTATCTTAATGAAGCAAATTCAAAATTGACTCACTAGTCACTATATTATCTGAACGCTCCGTTTTGGCTTGCTCATCCAAAACCAATTTTAGCATCCAAATGTCCATAAAATCAGCAAGATGTGTCATGTCAATTCAGCCAGCTTCAGGATCAAAATTTTCAAACTAGAACTCTGACTCACTGCTTGTACAACAAGCTTTCAGGGTGGGTTATTTGGAAAAAAAAAAAAAAAAATTTCTCCCTTTCCCACTGTTGACTTTGGGGGGGAAAAAAACAATAAAACAAAACAAATTTATAACTTATGGTTCTTCATTTTTGGGAAATTTATACTGTAGAAAAAATTATATTAATAGGAACCGTTATTTTAGCAGCTAGATTAACTTTTAACAATCTAATATATGATGAAAAGCCATTATACGCCACGCACAACAAATTTTTAACTTAGACACTCATAGATCAAGTCGTTAAAAAGTTAATCCAATGATTAAAACAGCAATCATACCTATAGTGAAAAATGACAATGCCTGATGTAGAAATCTCCTACATGGCCAAAAGAATTGCCATCTTGAGGAAATTCCAAACCTCTTTTCTGAGCGCCTTTAAACAGTTAGTTATTAAGCCTTCCAAAGAAGTGTTCAATTTGCAAGCATCCTCGGGACGGTTGACTATTTGTCTTGGCTCCATTCTTGCACCTCTTTACCCCTATCGAAGTCTCCTTATGATCCTGTAAAATCAGAAATGCATGCTTTTCATTTGGAACTCGGACAAAGAAGTTTAAACATGAAGAATAAAAAGGCAGAAGCAACATGCTGATGTTTTGGTCACATAAAATTCTTACAATGTTTAACAGTGTGACTCAACAACAAGAACTCGAACTAAAAGATACTGGGGCAAAATCCAAAATTATCATGTGACAAGCTAACTAAATATTATAGGCAATACTAATAAATTCGATAAAAATGACTATATACACCCACCAGTGAGGATTGGTTTAGAGATCTCAAAACTTTGATCCTACCACCTCTTCCATCGGCTCCAATGGCAATCAAATCACCAGAACTAGTTGTGTTTACACCTCTTGTTTCTTTGTTTTGGCCCTGCTTACACCATTTACCCAAATACCTGTTTGTTCCATCGGGCCCAAGCAATCCACCAGAAAAACATATACCTCCTGCAGCGTTGAAAGCATTTTAGCTAACATATTTCTTCAAGCAAATTTTATTAATATCTCCATGATGCATTGTTCAATTCAAACCGAAAAATTGGTCAGCACATACCTGGGTTGGAAAGCGCAACGAGGTAGGAGATTCTTTTCTAATGTTAAGCGTGGGTTTAACTTGTGTAACATCATCACCAAGCAAAGTCACATCGTCATCAATATCAACAGCAAAGGTCTTGGTGGTATTGACAACACTAGTTCTTGAACTCAGAGGCACATCCGGTTTACTATCTTGGCGCACAGAAGTTTCTTGCTTCCCATCAGAAGTTGCATTTGACATTTTCAGAGTAGATTTCAAGTCGGTGACATCCTCTGTGATTTGACATTTTGATGTTGTATTTGGAAGATCTTGGACAACTGTAAAAGATTTTGACACATCCACATTTGTTAAATAGCAAGCATCCGTCTCTTTTGGACCATCTTGAGTATAATCCATACCGACACAATCTGCTAATTTGCAGTCTAGTACTTTTGTAGGACACAATAAATCATCTTGCAAGCTTCCCAACTGCTCCAAGTTAAGCCCGGGCACAAAACTTTGTTTATCTTGTTCTTTTGTTACATAATTGTTGACTAAAGAATCAGATTTACAGTTCAAACAGTCAGTAGCGACCCCTTCCAAACGAGTTTTCTTGGAAGCTTTCAGTTCCCTCAGTACTTCATTATCTCTAACTTCAACAGCAATCTCCAATTCTTTTACCCTTTCCTGATGATGACCGCAAGATAATAAATCAGGAAAAAGTCGTCAAAGAGATTCACTAACATCCTTAAAGTATGCTTACCTTCAGTCTGTTTATCTTTTCTTTAGCCTTCTCTAATTTTTTAGTAGACCGAGACTCCCCTCGTCCAAGAAGATTGCACTTCGTCATCAATTCTTTGTAACTCCTATGAGATGTGCATGCAGCGCAGTCAATTGAAAAAATAAGGAAAAAGAAAAAAAAAAAAAAAAAGAATTATACAGCTTAATCAATTTCAGAAAGAGTAAAATAAGGAGTAACTAACTGATTATTTGCTCAGAAATTAGTTTATGATCAAACATCTTAACCAACTTCAATCAATTTTCCCCATCCACAATCCATTACAGTACATACTAGAGGAAACTCAGGAAGACTACCTATTCCGCATCACCAAGGACCTTCGTAGAATGTCTACCATATCTTGACTATTAGCTCCATTACCAAAGGAGGTAAGCTTTAGAACCTCATCTTCATCCAGATCCAAATCAGACACCCTAGGTTGCAAAAGCCAAGTTACTGTCTTAGCAACAAATTAGAACATGAGCACACAAGCATTTAACAATTCCTAATCTATTTCTTTATTTACTTATTTATCTTCCAACAACAACCGTTCAGCTTTGTTTAACTGGAAACCAGTACATGGGTATGCGGCACGTGTCATATTCAGATCTACACAGAAAATAGTAAATATAAATATATAGTATATATATGGGAAAATAACAAGGCAAATAACATCCTTTCTCATCGCAAATCCACTCACAATTTTAATGCTGCAAGCTCTTTGGCCAAAGCCATACTTCTTTCTTGCAACCTTAAGCACTCCAAAGTCGATTTATCGAGCTCCTATGACATAAGTAGCAAAAACTTTATTAGAAAATCATGTACAAATTTGCAGGGTAAAACCTAAATTGCCAAGAGAAAATAGTGCTATAAAAGGTTCACCTCAGTTTTCACGCGAAGCAGCTGTTGCAAGAATGCCTTTTCTTTCAAGGCTTCATTCTTCAATGCTATTTCTTTTTTCTCCCGCTCCTTGCAAAGATGCAGCTGAAAAAACAAAAGGCCACAAATTAACCAATTGACAAAAGCTGTCCAAAAAAAAAAAAAAAACCAACAAAGATTATTAACCATACAATTACTTCTTACAAGAACCTAAGACACAAAATCTTAGAATGACAGATTTAGCACACTATAGGACCTTTTTTTTTTCCATATGGAATGCTCCAATAATCCACCAATTCACTAGTGAAAATTCAATGAGGAAACTATAACATAACTAATAGCAAGCTCACTTTGAAAATTTAAAACGTTACTTTTTTTTCTTTCCATTTTTCCTATATAGACGTGAACCCATCTAAGTTAAATGCCCTCATTAGGCACATATATATTTGAGTAAGACTTATGTTTTACTTGTGAATTTCTACGTCTTTCGTATTCTTCGCCGGACCAAAAATGAATCTTACTAGATGCCGTGACTCAAACAAGACTTACAGTTATCTTAGTAAGAATTTGAAACATTAGAAATTTACACATTAGGGGATCCTCCAAAACAAACAGTCAAAACTTTCTTTTGTTTCTAAATTTTCCTACCTTGTGGATTGTGGTCAAAGCCTTTCATTTTAGTTGATATCGTGAAACAGTCTCCATGTTTAAATTTATGGTTTTGTAGTCCCTCTTTCCCTACTTAATTTGACAATAACGAAGTTAACTGTTTCAAAATGCTACAGCATTTACATAAGTTCTTAATCCATGGTCCATTCATAAATCAGACACTTTAAATTCCCCCTTTTTTTATTCTGCCATCTATTTCCTAATCATCTATGAACATGATGAACTCAAGAACTAATTTCAATCAAATAATAGTTGATAATTTCCGCCAATTTTCAATTACCGATTCGAATTCCCAACCGAAAATCAATGCACAAATAACAAGAGCAATCAAAATTCTTCTCCAACAAAAACAGAGATCATAAAGAAAATGCAAATACCTCATCACTGAGCTCCTTCAGATCCTTCCCCTGTCGCTCCAGCGCCGAGTCGTTCCCTAGAACCTTGGCTTCCAATCGCCTGACCTCTCGCCGCAACGCGTCGGGATCTTCTTCATCGCGACCGGCGACCGGCCTCTGAGTGAGATTCGGATCGGCCGAGTCGCCGATCGACTGGAAGTAGAGCCGAGCGGCGTCCTTGGCCTTGCATCCCTGCTTGCAGACAGGGCAGCTGCACTTCCTCGTGCTCGAGCAGTACTCGAACCACTGCTGCAGACTGAGGGTTTCGACGGCGCCAAAAATGGTGCCGTTTCAGACAGATTATTCGCCAAAATATGTGTAGAGAGAGAAAGTGAGAGAGAGAGAATGGAGTTACCAGAGCTCGTGGAAGACATGGCCGCAGATGGAGATGGCTTGGAGATCTTCGACGATGGGCTTGAGGTCTTCGTAGCAGATTGAGCAAATGGTTTTCCCAAAGGTGTTGTAGCCATTGATCATCTCTCTCTCCTCTCTCTCTCTCTCTCGCTCACTCTATCTCTCTGTCTACTCTGGTTTGGTTTTTTCTTCTCTTTCCTCTGTTGGAGAATATGCCGGGAAGAAAATGGAGAAATTTCAAAAGAGAGAACCAAAATACATGCTGGCGGGCTGGGGAATTAAGAGGGAAACATTACGAGACGGATTTTTTTAATTTTTAAAATATATATATATATATATATATATGTGTGTGTGTGTTTTTTTTTTTTTTCTTTTTTTTTTTTTTTGTTGATAAATTACTCCGTGATCCCTGAACTTTGAAGTAAGATGCCCACTGGTCCCTAAATTTTTTTTTTTTTTTTAAAGTCCGCAAACTTATAAAAGAGGTGCAGAAAATGATAAAAACCCTAACAGCCAGTTTGAAAGAGACGGTTTTGTACCATGTGAGCTACACATGCCTTCAATTTAGGGGCATTTTAGAAAAATAACATGAATTATTTTGATATAATAATAATTAAAATTAAAGAAATTAAAGTAAAATAAAAAAGGACAAAACTGTGGTAGAGATTCATTGAGAATCTCCACCGATACAGTCATTTTTTAAACCACAAATATTGAATCGGATGGTCTATATATTGAGGGTGTATATGATGAACTGTAAGCACCACGCATATTATAACAAAGTAAGTGAAAAAGAAAACAAAAAAAAAAAGAAGAAAAAGCTGAAGAAGATCATGAACGAGAAGAGAGAGAGAGGGGAAGAGAGAGAGGAGAGAGAAAGGGGGTGAGGGGGTTCCCGTCGGGAGGGTAGGGGTGTTGGGATCTAAATGTGTCCTAAGGATAGAAAATCAATATTATAGATTTTCTATAAATATGACATTTTGATATTAATAAGAGAAAGTTATTCATGTTTAATAAGTTATGTCTTATTTACTTTCATTTGTTGATTGTATGTTTATTTTGAGTAAACATAAAATACTCCTAGACTGTTGGTAATATATCGAATTACCATATGTATACGGGATATACATAGAAGACGTGATAATTTGATAACAGTCTAAATAAATAGTCCGCAATCAATGGAATAAGATTTGGGGATATTATTCATGATAAGATTGTAAAAGTTGTCTACTTTCTTGGAGGGATGGTTTGTCTTGATCATCAGATTGGTTCCGAGTGAAAACTTTAATTTATATCAGTATTGAGGTATGACATTGGACTGGACCAAAAGTGTTAATTGATTCGCTTTAATAATTCTGTTTATAAGAATCAATGATGCTTTGATTATCATCCTGCATTAATCTTATTTCCTGAAATGATTACTTGAGTTCGTATTCATGACTTATGTACTCTGATGCACTAAAGGTGAGACACTGTTAATTCATGGTCAATATACTTGTATTTTGGGTACATGACTTATGGATGGAGAAATCAAGATTCATAGATACAGAATCCATAACTATCTTAATGATAGTACATGTTATCTACTTAAAGGCATTATTCAGGGATTGAAAGATAGTATAACAAGAATTTGGTCATCGGTTTACTTTGTGTTCTCTAATGGTTTACCAATTGTATGGTTTTACAATTGGTGATTCTTTTAATAGAGAATAATGGAACTTTAAGTTAAAATGATTGAAAAGGTAAAACGGAAAAAGTCCTTAATTCAATCATTGATAACATATGGGGATTAAGCAAGCGATAAATAAATCATGGAAAAAGCACTACGTGAGAGAGCTTTTGTAATACGGTATGTAAACAAGAGTTCAACTTCAAACTTTTAATGGAATAGTTTTGAAGTTGATAATTGATGAATAATTAATCTGGGATTAATTTTTCACAATTATAGGAGTCTCTTTACATATTTTCATCGGGTCCCTCTATTAGGTCATATAGTTCCGTATAGCGTCTTGGAATTTGTTCTAATGAGATCGATAAATTTAAATGAAATTTAGTAATATCAATTAAGACATGATACTTTCTAACATGCAATTCAGAAATGATTGGATATGTGAAATTTGTAGACAAATGCTTTGTCAACATGTGATTGGTTAATTTGAATTTTGGAAATAAGATTGTGTTTGAATTATTTAATTTTGGAAAACAAAATTTTTCTCTCCTAATTAAAAAAGATGCGCGGTTTTTAATTGTGTGAAGGGAAGAAAATTTTGTTTTCAAATTATTCAAATATATTCTTAACATTAAATTATTAATTGATTTAAATAATAAAGATTATTTCGTGGATTTTTCTTTCCTAATTAAAAGAGGTGCATGGTTTTTATGAGCAAAGAAAATTTGAAATATTTCATTAATTTAAATTAATTAATATGGATAATGTTTGTGGAAAATATTTATTCAAATATGTGAATCTTATTTAAATTCGAAAAGGTTTAAAAGAAATTTGAATTTAGATAGGACTGGGATTTTTTGACTAGTCTAGATTCTTGATTTAAAATTTGAACCACCAATCAATATTTTATCTCAAAGTGGCCGAATTTTTTGAGGATGATCTTCCCTTGGAAAAACGTTTTTAGGTTCAATGAATCTAGCCCTAAAGTTGTATGATTTTTTGGTTCAAAATTTATCTGGAAAAATAATTATTAATTATTTTTCAAGAAGGAGATAAATTTTAAAAATGATTGGACTTTTATATAAAGGATAGGAGTTCTTGAAAAACTAATTTTTGATAATTTTTAAATTAAAAACATTTTTTGGAGAAAAAAAAATTTGGATTTCTTCCACATCAAAAATTCGGCTATCTTGTGAAAGAGAAAAAGAAAGAAAATTCCATTAAATCAAAACTCTAAGGAAGGTTAAACCGAGTGATTATTTTATAGGAGGTTAACCGGTTCCTGTTTTGTAGTTTTGAAGAAAGAAGTTGGATCATATTCTCAATGAGGATCATCGGAATTAAGAAGGAAGGATCTAAACTTCAGAAAGCATTACCGGTCGCTTGGATTCATAGAACGTGTGTCCACATATACTCTGAGACGTGGAACTCAAGAATAATAGAGAAGACACGTTGGTCAAACGCTCTAGTAATTCCGGAATCTAAGAAATAAGGTACGCTTGATTATGAATTTAATTTATTGTTATATGCATCATGAGCTTCTTTTCCGAATCGGCATAAAAATTTTGAAACTTCTGCTGCGCCGTAACTCTGATACTGAATCTGATTTTTCCAACAGGGGGCGCCAGATGGGTTGAGGGCAGGGGACCCGCAGAGGGGGCGCTGGGGGCAGGGAGAGAGAGGAAGAGAGAGAGGGGGTGGCTGCGGATGGGGTGGGGGCCGGCTGGGGTTGTGGTCGCCGGTGATGTTGGGCAGGTCGCTGGTGATGGAAAAGATAAGGGTTGAATGGGAAGAGAGAGAGAGGGGGGGTAGGGGGGTTCCTGTCGGGGGGGGGGCCGGGCAGGCTGGGGGCAAGGGGCCGGCCGGGAAAAGAGAGATAGGGAAGAGAGAGGGAAGGGGTCAGGGGTTCCCGCCGGGGGAGGGGGGCTGGGTTAGGGGTCGCTAGGTTGGCTGGGTTAGGGGTCGCTAGGTTGGCTGGGGTAGGGGGCCACCCGGGGGGGGGGGGGGGGTGCCGAGGGCAAGGAGAGAGGAGAAGAGAGAGAGGGGGGGGGCCGGGAATGGGGTAGGGGCCGGCCGGGGGTGTGGTCGCCGGCGTTGGGGGCTGCTAGCGATGGGGGTAGGTCACCGACGACAGCGGGAAGGTCGCCGGCAACGGAGAAGATAAGGGTGGGAAAGTTTATATGAGGTAAGGTGTATGACAACTATGGTACACCAATAATATATCAACCGTTCGATTAAATCTAACGGTTCAAAAAAGAGTTCTATCGGTAGTTACTCTGGAAAGGCTCTACCACAGCCTCTCCCAAGGAAAAAAACATAAGCATGAAATAAACAAAAAAACTCATGTTATCTTTTTCTATGCAGCTATGCTCGTCGGAAAGCCACAGATCCGTCGAGCCCAAGTTCTTCGTGAGCCGCTGTGATATGGATCCCTCCAAGGCGCTCACACGGAGGTAGCGGCTTGTCTAGCGACGCTCGAGGTGGTGACGGTTTTGTGACCGCTCGGGCTCGCGTGGTGGTGCGACAGGTGGAGGTTGGTCCCGCGACGAAGGAGGCAGGCCATGACGGTAAATTTCACTGGGAGGGGTTGCAAATTTCGCATGATGTGCGACCTCCTGGTTCACAGTTTACGGTGGCGTAGTTTGTGAGGGGGGCAGTGGGTTTTTGCAGATCTTGTTTTTTGAGGGGGGGCATGGTGGGTGGAGACTTGTTGGGGGAAGAGGGAGGCATGGGTTTCCATGGGTGGGCTGCAGGTTTTGTTGGGAGACGGGGCGAAGCTGTGCCTGGGGTTGAGTGGTTTGGATATTTCTTCTCTCTCTCTCTTGTTTAGGTTATTTTTTTAACAAATTTGTTAAAGGTTGTTTAGTAAATTCCACTAATACTTAAGATTAATTTTAGATTTCCGTTAAGTTTTAACCTCCTCTAGCAAAAAAGATTAACTTGCACCACTTTAAAAAATTTAGGGACTGTTCAATCAAAATAAAAAGTTTAAGAATCAAATGGCACATTCTTAAAAAGTTTAGGAACAATGATAACAATTTATTATTTTTTCTTAAGTTTATGTTTGAGCCCACATGACATCAAATTTTTGTGTCTTTCTTTCTTTGGCACTTACACTCCTCTTGTTTTCGGGTTTTTGGAGAAATAGTGTAGGTAGTTTTAATTTTGATTATTTGCCTCGAAAGTTATTATTCTTAATGATTTTAATCTAATTGATAACATTGCGACTTTTGTCACATTTGGCTCGTCTTTAAAGTTTGGGATAATTAGTATGTATGTCATAAAAAATGAGAGGTGGATTAATTTTTACCACAAACTAAAAAGTATTGTTAAAAATAACATAATTATAATGTCATAAATTAATTAATAACAATTTATCTTTTTTCTCTCTCTTCCCCTTTCTCGCTCTCCCCAACACTTGACATTTCTCTTTCCCTCTTCCCCCCTCTCTCTTCCTTCCAACAACCCACTTCGAAGACCCCCACTCCGACACCTGATCCTCCATCGCAAGCTCCATTCGCCGCCATCAGGTCCGATTCTCCCACTCTAGCTATGTTCTTTGTCACCAGCTCCGATCTCCCATGAGAGATCTATACACCGTCAGCTCTGGTTCTTCCAAGTCAAAATCAAGTAATAAACAAGAGAATATATGGATTTATGTATCAGGATTAATTTGATGGTATAAAAATACAGGATCTGAAAATGCATTATATATTTTCTAAATTAAAACAAACTCTTGAGCACGAATATATATATATATATATATATATATATAGCCTTAAAGCAAAATTAGGGGGAAAAAAAAAAAAGAAAGAAAGAAAGAAAAGAAATAGAGGTTTATTTTAGTAATTTTTCTGTCACGTTGAAATGAATAGTTTGATATTAGAATATGTAAATATATGGTTGTTTCAAAAAAATTTTAAAAAAATACTAAATCAAACCATCATCAAATGAAAAACCGACCATGGATGGCACATAAGAAACTAATTTGTAGGCTTTGTTTGGAAAACCATTCCAAACTTAAAATTTTCATCTCAGTTTTTTGTTTTTTCTGAAAAAGTTTATCCTTTTTGAAAAGTCAACATAAATTTACTATTAAAATTTAAAATTTCAACTCAAACTCATTCACCAAACAGACCCGTAGTAAACAGAACCGCTCAAATATACGATTTGGTTGGAAAATATAAAGTATCATATTTACAAATTGCCCCCAAACCATACACCTTGGAACATTAGATTGCGGTAATCAATAAGAATCATATTATTGGAAAAGTGATAATAAACAACATGATCATCATGAAATCTATATTATCATATTTGATTTTATATAAGAATCTTCCCATAGAGTCCCAAGAATATCATTTTACTATGTTTGATTATCCACGGTAATGTAATGAATTTTTAAGGTACAAAATTAATAATCTCAAGTATCTTTAGCTAACTAATTTTGGATTAATTATCATCTTGATTTCTGTTTTTCAAATACTACAAAAATATGGGAAAAATTAAAAAAATTAAAAATTAAAACCAACGATAACTAAAAATCAATTTTTGAAGTTAATTAAAAATTGCATAAATACCTTTTGTAAAAGGAAAAATATCATATATTCCCTCTTAAACTTTGTTATTAGTATCAATATGCTTTCTGAATTATGAAATATACCTATTGTGCCCATGAACTTTAACATGTATCTCAAGTTGCCCTCTCAGTTAATTGCCGTTAATTTTTTCATTATCTTTAATATCAAAAAGCGCCATAAACTTCACATTTGTATCAAAATACTCCTTAATCTTTAATATATGTGTCAAACTACCCCTGATCTTTAATATTTGTGTCAAACTATCTCATTTATATTATTTAAATTATCTAATGTTGTGTATATATATATATATATATTTATTATAATAAAGTGATATGCATTTTTTTAACATGTTTTTTTTTTACTTATTTTAATTCAAGTTTATTTAGGTTATTAGTTTATTTATGCGTAACCATAGTTGGTATGACTCAGATGCAAGATTTAAATTTCAAATATGCTATTTATTTGGCCTACATGATTTGAAATCATAGTCATAATGAATTTTATTTATATTTTTGCTTAATTATATTGTAATGTTAGAACAATAAAATAATGAATATAAGTTGTATAGTTATTTTTGTTTAAGAAAATAAAAATGAATTTAAATTTGAATTAAAATAAGCAAAATTAAAAAAAAAAAAAAGGTGGGTTAGAAGAAGATACAATTCTTTTAGTGGAAAAAAATAATTTTTTTACCTATTCTATAAAATTTAGGTAATTACACAATGTTAGATAAATGAAATAAGATAGATGGGAAGTTGAAATGGGAAGTTGAACACAAATATTAAAGATCAGGAAATACTTTGATACAAATATTAAAGATCATGGGGTATTTTGACTCAAATAATAAAGATCATGAGGCATTTTAGCATAAATGCAAAGATTATAAGGCATTTTGACATAAAAATAAAGTTTATGAGGCATTTTGATATTAAAGATAATGGAAAAACTAACTGCAACTAATTGAAGTGGCGACTTGACCCACATATTAAAGTTCGGGGGCAATATGTAAATTTCATAATTCATGGACATACTGATACTAATGACAAAATTCAGGGGAAATTCATGACATTTTTCCTTTTTAAAATGAATAATTAAGATTGAAAAAAAAAATGCTTCTCTTCTTTCAGTCTACCTCTCATTCCTTTTCCTTCTCGGTCTCTGAATTACTGAAGCCATCAAGGAATCAGATCTGGGTCTTGAAATCTGAAATGGGCAGCAAGTAAAATCATTAAGGGTGCTGCTTTATAACTCTTTTGTCTAAGTTATTTTATGAGAAGTTTTCCTATCCAAAAAAAAAAAAAAAAAAAAAAAATTGGCAGAGGTTGGAGATGGCGGCGATATGAGGAGCAACAACAGGCAGAAGGCGACAGCGATAGGGGCATGGTAGGTGGCGGCTGACAAGTTCCAAAGGGAGTACCAAATTAAACATTGCTATAAATATGGTCGGTTTAGAGTATAGTGATGAACAATGATCAATCCGTAAGGGATTGATTTTAATTAATTAGTTATTGATTCTAAATTCTAAGAGATACTAAAATTTGATACTAAAGTGAATAGGGTTTGGATATTTAAACTAAATAAAAGAAAGCATAAAAGAAAAATAAAAATTAAATAAAGATGAAACAATAATAATAAAGACTAGTTAAGGAATCATTCTCAACCACTAGATACTTAATTATAAATCAAAACTGGAGTTATCTCTAACTATCTATTGAAAATGTCAACTGTAAATAATAACAAGCTCTGATATCCCTATTTTTCTTAAGTTCGTCGTTAAATAAAATAAGCACTTTATAATCTCTATTCATCAAACAACCTAGAACAAGCTTTCTAAATTTATAAAGATAGGTTGATCTATAAAATAAACATCACAAACTCGATTTATTAATCTTAAGATATGTACTATTTACAATTATATAAAAATATCTCGTAATCAATGATCACATGCAACAAATGATCAGAAGAACAAGATAATTGCATATCAAAAATTCAAATCTAGCAATAGAATATTCCCATGCATACTTGCTTGGGCACCCAAATAAAACAAGAAAATAATTATGTAGAATATAATGGAAAGAATATAAACAATTAATTTCAATTGAAAAAATAGAAAATCTTCTATATCTATACATCTATCAATGCATACATCTATAAAAGGTCCAATCCAAATAGAAAAAAAAAAAAAAAATTTTTTCCTTTTCTTTGATTGACATTTGTCATCACTTTAGAAAAAATTGTTTTGTTTTTAACTAGTTTTTATTTTATTTAGTTACTACGAGTCTAATACCCGTGCGTTGTACGGGAAATGAAGAAAAAATAAATTAAAAAACTGAGTATTATATGATCAAAACAGTTTGTTAAGATAAATATTATAATTATAATCAATATAATTATTCTCAAGATCTCTCCCAATAATGAAAATGTAAAATCAAAATGACAATTGTACTAACAATAATAAAAATGAAAACAAAAGCAAAAAAGATAAAAAATCTTCTGTAGTTATACTCATTTAAAGGAAAAAAGGAAAAAATTAAAACAAAAATAAAGCAGAAAACAAAAAAAAAAGAACAAAAATCTTTAAACTCAAAAGAATTGGAAAAAACCAACCCTAACAAAAACATTATAATAAAATAAAATATATAACTCATTTTCTTCTTTTTTTACTGTTTTAAAAAAAATAAAAAAATTTTATCAGGTTATATACATGCAAAAACTAAAAAAAAATGATTTTTAAAATATAAAACAAAACAAACAAAAAAGAAAAAAAATTACATGCAGAATCCTTAAAAAAAAGGGTCTTTAAAAAATAGAACAAAAGAAACAAAAAAGACACACAAAAAAAATCCGGAATAAAGATAAAAAATTGAAAGTAAAAAATTGTTTAAAAATCAAAAAAAGACAAAGTGAACAAAAACATAATACAACAATAGATCAGAATCTAATGTCTAAAATTTAGCGTAAAAAAAAGACAAAATATGTGAGGACAAAACCGTCCTTTCACTGTTGATAAGTCAAAATCAGCATATAAGATAGGGGTAAAATTAACAGTTTAATGTAGAAAAAGCAACTATTGTGCATTCCTATAGAAAAAAAGAACCGTACAGTAAAAGCAACAAAAATTAAAAAAAAAAAAAACAAAAATCACTTTTTATTAAACAGTGAAATATTATATATTTTTACGGTAGTAAAACAGCAAAAAAAAAAAAAAAAAAAAAAACAACTATAGCAAAACAACAAAAGTTATTACAAAAAAACTATTCACTGAATAGTAAAGCAAAGCAGCAAAGTAAAAAAAAAAAAAAAAAAAAAAAAAAAAAAAACTAACAAAGCACCAAAATTAAAAAAAAAAAACAACAGTAAAAATAAAAAAAATACAACAGCAATAATAAAAGTAAAAAAAGAAAGAAAAAAAAAACAAAACAATAGCAGCCAACATTTATAAAAAAAAAAAAAAAAAAAAAAACCACCAGCAGCATATGGTTAAAAAAAAAAAAAAGAAAAAAAGGAAAAAAAAAAAGGGGAAAAAAATCAGCAAACGTGAAGAAGAAGAAGGAAGGAAAAAAAGAAAAAATAGCAGCCAACGTTAGAAAGAAAAAAAAAAAAACAGCAGCATATGGTTAAAAAAAGAAAAAGAAAAAAAAAGGGGCAAAAATCAGCAAACCTGAAAAAAAAAAAAAAAAAAAAGGTGAATGAACAGTGTTTCACTGTCATGAACAGTGATTTACTGTTCATGAACAGTGATTTGCTGCGCAGGACAGTGGTGGCAGAGCAGAGTGGGGAGGGGTAAAATAGGTAGTTCACTGTGCGAGGAGAAAAAAAGGAAGAAAACAGAGGGTAAAACCGTAATTTCACTGTGCAGAGGGCAAATCCGTCCGAACACTGTAGAAGGAACAGTGAAAACGGCCTTTCCTTTAGTATAAGAGTATAATTTCCTACTTTTTTTTTCTTTTTGTTTATTAAAAGAAAGGGCAATTTTTTTTTTTATCACATGTTGATTAGAAGAAGCAGTTTCTCTGTACATACATCTATTAAGGACACAATCCAACTAGAATATATATATATATATATATATATATATTTTTTTTCCATTTCTCTCACTGACATGAGTCATCATTTTAGAAAAAGTTTATTTTTAATTATTTCTTTACTTTTTCCTATTTTTTTTTCCCTTTTGTTTCTTAAAAGAAAGGAAGAAAAATTGTCACACGTTGATTAGAAGAAGCAGTTTCTTTTGTTTTGTTTTTTTATTTTTTATTTTTTGTTTTACAATATTTCATGCAATATTTGGACATCAAGTGATCAGTTGTGATTATTATTATTATTTTTTTTATTTTTTTGCATACATCATAAAATGTACAATCCAATTAAAAACTTTTTTATTATCCCTTTCTCTGACCGGGAAAAGTTAGCTTGTTTTTAACCATTTCTTACTTTAGTCACATTTTCCTAACTTTTTTCCTTTTTGTTTTTCTAAAAAAGAGGAAAAAAAATTGCCACATGTTAATGATAAAAAGCAGTTTCTTTTGCCTTTTTTTATCATATCTCATGCAATATTTAAACGACTAATAATCAGTTGTGATTATTTCTTTTTTTTTTTTTTTTTGTTAGGCCTTTTATGTGATGCAGCTTGTGGAATTTGATGTTAATGGAATGCCAGCTCCATTTTTTCTTAATAAGTTGTCATTCATATATATATATATACATATATATATTTTAACCATAATATTGGATTTTGTTTTTGGTTTTTTAATCACATAGTTAGTTTTACTTTTTGCTTGGCTTAAGATGCCTTAATATCAATTATTTCAAAATCAACATGCATATTTTATAAATATTTTAGACGAAAGCACTAAAATAACATAAACTTGTACATCACTTTACCAACATAATATAAAATTTTGTCACTTCACCAATACGACACAAAATAGTTATAATCAAAGGTCAACCTACAAAGTCAAAGATCAACCTAATACGTTTTACCCAAATTACCCTGTTACTTAGAAAATCTATTATAATAACATATATATTATTCTAGATATTCTACTAGGTTATTTTCAATTTTCAACATAGATGGCTGGATGTCTTCGGCTGCAACCGCTGGTGTCAATCTCCGGTATACTCTAGTGGAGTATAATGCATATTTTGGATATTCTACAATAAAATTTTCAATTTTCAACATGGGTGGCATGATATCTCCGGCTCCATTCGCTAGTACTGGTTGTCGGTATACTCTAGTTGAGTATAATGCATACTCTACTATAATATTTTAGATATTATACTACAACATTTTTAGTTTTCAACATGGATAGCGGGATGTCTCTAGTTCTGGACACCAGTGCCAATATATTCTAGTAAAGTATAATACATACTCTACTAAAATATTTTGAATATTCTACTAGAATAAGTTTTCAACATAGATGGCTGGATGTCTTTAGCTTCGGCCGTCGGTGTTAGTCTGCAGCTCTGACCACCAATGCTGGTCACTGGCATAATCTAGTATAATATTTTGGACATTTTATTATAATATTTTCAGTTTTCAACATGGATGGGCGGATGTCTCTGAATCGAACCGTCAGTGCTGGTTGTCGTCAGACTCTAGTAAAGTATAGTGCATATTCTACTAGAATATTTTAAATTCTTAACATGTATGGCCGGATGTCTCCCGCTCCGACCGTTTGTGCCGGTCGTCGGAATATTTTAATAGAGTATATTTCATACTCTAGTAAAGTATACTGCATATTCTACTAAAATATTTTAAGTTCTCAACATGAATGGCCGGATGTCTTCAGCAGATCCGGTCGCTGAAATATTCTAGAATATTTACCACACTCTACTAGTAGAGTATAATGCATACTCTACTAGAATATTTAAGATTTCAAGGTAGATTGCTAGATGTCTCTGGCTCTAGCAGCCGATGCCGATCGCCAGTCATCAGAATACTCTAGTATAGTATATCCACACTTTAGTAGAGTATAATATATACTTATTAGAATATTTTAAGTTTTCAACATGAATGGCCAAATGTCTTCGACTCCGATTGCTAGAATACTGTAGTAGAGAATAATCCATACTCTAATAGAATATTTTATGTTCTCAACATAGATGACCAAATGTTTCCGGCTCCGACTGCTCATGCCCGTACTAGTATACTCTAGTAGAGTATAGTATAGTGCATACTCTACTAGAATATTTTAAGTTTTTAACATGGATGGCTGAATATCTTCGACTTCGACTGTTGACGCCAATTGCCGGAGTACTTTAATAGAATATAGTTCATACTCTAGTACGGTATACTCCATACTCTATTAGAATATTTTAAATTTTTAACATGGATGAACGGACGTCTAGAGTGCCGGTTGCTAGAATACTCTTGTAAAGTATAGTCCATACTCTAGTAGAGTATACTCCATATTTTACTAAAATATTTTAAGTTTTCAACATAGATGGCCGATTGTCTTTGATTCTAGCCACTGACGTCGGTCATCGAAATACTCTAGTAGAGTATAGTCCAGACTCTAACAAAGTATATTGCATACTCTAATATAGTACTTTGGGTATTCTATTAGAATATTTTAGATATTGTATTGGAATATTAATTTTGTTTTTTAAACATAGATGACCAAACAGCATAATTTTTTTATACTTTAGAAGATAAAAATAGAAAAATGGTTTACCAGAATCTTCATTAAATATATTTGAAACCTGAACATAATACATACTTTTTTGCTAAGACATTTTTTCTTGATAATGTTAAGCAATTTAACATAATATTATGTTTTTCAAGAATAAAATTGCTTCTTATCATATTTTTCTCCTCTTTTCTTCTTCTTCTTCTTCTTCTTCTTTTTTTTTTTTTTTTTTTTTTTTTTTTTTTTTGGTAGAACAACATTGTTAGAATTTAATGATGAAATATGTATATTTCCTTCATTTAGGTTTTATTGCGCTTAAAACTCTGTTCTTAAAAGTTTCCTTTTTATAAAAGTGTTGAATTACAACAATGAGAAGGAAAAATTCTATCAAATTCTTAGTGCATAATCTTCTTACTAAACACACACACACGCACTCACGCAAACATACAGGTCTCCTGCTAAACTCACACACAAACACGCACACACTGGTCTTCCTACCAAACACACACACACAAATTCTTAGTGCATAATCTTCTAAACACACACACATACTGGTCTTTTACTAAACTCACACAGACTGGTCTCGTACTAAACACACGCGCACGCGCACGCGCACAAACAAACACTGGACAAACACATAAAAAGACAAACACCAGTCTTCCACACCAGTCTTTCTACTAAACTAGCCCCCCCCCCCCCCCCCCCCCCCCCCTCCCTCTCTCTCTCTTTTTTCCAGAGGAGCAAACAACAACAACAGAGGTTCCAAAATCAACATCAAAGCACATTACACGACAGAGGTTTCAAAAATCTCTCTCACACACACACATGCACAATTTCTGCAATATTATATGTGCAGAGATAAAGCAGAGCACATTACACACAACAGAGGTTCCAAATATCACAAGCTTAGAGCTAAAAATGAAAGCGCAAAGTTAAATTCCACAATGAACTACTGAATATTCCGATGTCATGTCATAAACATTCTATAACAAGACACTAACCAACCTCCATAACAAATTACAGCTCAAAATGGAGAAAAACAAAAGTCAAGAGACAAAGAGAATGTAGAAATGTGAACCGGGAGAGGGAGAGACAGAGATTGAAGAACAACACGGCGTCAAGGAAGTGGTCAGGCCGTGCAATCATCAATACTGTAAGACTCGCTGAAAACATTACAAACAGTTAAAACGGGGGGGGGGGGGGGGGGGGCGCTAAAAAAGAGTATCTCAAGTCCTAATTCCCCAATTTACAGCAAATAAATTCTTCACAACATTTATCTCTGTTCTGCATTTCAAATTTAGTAACAGATTAATTAGCAAATAAAAAGCGAAAAGAAAAAAAAAAAAAAAAAAACTAGCATTGTCCACATAATAGAAATAGGAAATCGACAAGCCAATTCTAATTAATGGAATGAAGAGAAAAAAAATTCTTGAACATATGAAATCCTCAACAACCTATAGCTGAATCGGCAAAGAAATCATTGTACAAAGAACCTTTAAACATTTCTAATTCAAACACACAAGTCCGCAGTAGTTCAAAAACTTCTAGTTTCTATCAATAAAATTCTAGTTTCTAGTTCAGAAAATTCTAGTTTCTAGATCCGAGAGTCATGGCAATGGCAGAGTGCGAAAGCCACAATGGCCGTCGCGCCTCCACCGGCAGATCTCCAAGTCCGAACGCGCAAAGGGAGAGAGGAAATAAAAGGACCTGACTCGGCGGTCCAATTCCGGCGATATCTGCACCACTCCGGCGACCTGGAAACGACGAGAGAAGAGAGAAAGGAACGGAGAGCGAGAGTCAGGAAGGACAGAGAGATCGGAGATGGAGAACAAGTGAGTGAAGAGAGAAACAATTGAAGAAAAAAATATCTGATGAAAAATATCTGATCAAGGATAAAAAGACAATTACAATATCAGAAAATTAAAAATAATCAAAACAAATTAAAGGAAATAATGTTTGTGTTATGTTGGTAAATAGAGGAAATTTTGTGTTACATTGCTCAATAAATGGAAGAAAAGTAATTATTTAGATAACTTTTTAAATATTTTATAATACAGAATAAAAAGTTTTATAATTTTATTTTTTTTATTGTGTTCGGTTCACAATTGTAAGTTTATTTATAATCTATAATTTATAACTATATAGAAGAGAGAAACTCTCGCTCTCTCTTTCTTTTTATATTTTGTTTTTGTTTTTTTTCCTTTTTTTCTTCATTCCCGATAAACATGTCTCCATTTCTTGAGATGCTTTTCCCTTTGATCACATTTTACGTCTCACTCTCTCTTTTCACTTGCGAAATTTATCTATTCATTTATTTTTTTTTTTTCTTCTTTTCAAAACAAAAACGCTATTTTCTTCAATTTTGAAAAGCAGGGAAAAATATTTTTTTTTAAAATACTATTGAAAGCTAAAGACCTTTTTCATCTTTTAAGACCTCAATTTTTAAAGAAAATATTATATTCCGAAGAGTTACTATTTCTAAACTTGAGTATGTAGCACTGATATCCTCTAAATTTGTCACATTTTGACAAATTACCTCTAAATTTCTAATTTTGGTAATTTGATTGTGACAACATAACCCCTATAAATTAATTTTTTGTTAAATTAGTTTTGAAAAACTTATATACATCTCATGTGAAGAAGGAAAAACCCATTTCCAATAAAAAATTTTAAATCCAATGCAAATATTTCAATTTCAAATATTTCATTAAGTGTAAAATTAATTAAAAGGGATAATTCCAATATTTTAGCAAGTTCAAGGGGTAAATTACCAAAATTAAAAATTTAAGGGGCAAATTGTTAAAGAGTAACAAGTTTATGGGACAACAATACTAAATACCTTTCCAAACTTCATATTTACCTATTACATCATAGGTACTCTCAACATAATTTTTTAAACTAATGATTCAAAATTTACATTTTTAAATATAAAAATTAAACTTGAAATAAAATTGTTACAATTTTGTTCTAACACGTGCAGAGTGCGTGTCGATATTGTATATATAATAATAATAATAATATAAATAATATTAATAATATTAATAATAATAATAATAATAAGAGTAATTAACTTAAATGGTCTTTGAACTTTTTACAAGGTAATGATTTGATCCTTGTTTTTTATTTAATTTTGGCCAAAACGACTCTAAACTCTCTAAATGTTGGCAATTTTAGTCATTTCCGTCCAATTTCGTTAAGTTTCTAAGTTTGAGAATGTATTTTAGTAATTTAATATTAAATTAAAAAAACTCATAAAAGAAACTCTAATTTCTTCTCTATCTCCTCCCTCCCCCCTCCCTCTCTTTCTTTCTCTCTCTCTCTTTCTCTCCATTTCTTCCCCCTTGATCTAAAGCAGCAAACCCAGATTGCCAGGGGAATGGGGGTGGCAAACCAGATCGAAAATAAAGGAGGGGGGGACTTAGATCGCAAATGGGAGGGAGGGGTAGAGTCTTGATTTCGACAGCGGGTTGGGGGGAATGAGGGTGAAGTTGGTCGTCATAAAAATTGAGATTTTTATGGACTCGTAATTTCCTTAGAAATAACAGAAATATAAGTCTATACCATGTATGACAATATGAAGCTCATAATATGATTTAATAATCAGAGTATGTTTGAGTTCTTATAAGTATTATGAGACTAAATGATAGTTTATTACGTCAAGGATAAAGCCTTATGATAAAAAAGGTAGAATCATGATTTATGATTTTGTTCTGTCCAATGAATAATCAGGATAATTTACAACATGATTAAGACAATATGTCGTATAAAAAGCAATATTAAAATTATACTATGACCAACTATTTTTATAGATGTAGAATTGAGAATAAGGATTGGGATCACTCTAGAATAGTCAGGAATAATATTTGGAGTAAAGAGGACTAAGAAGTTTCAACTCCTAAGAAAAACTTGTATGCGGTCTAGTTAAGTGTAAATAAATTCTGAACTGCAGTCCAGCAATAATTTATTGTTGATAATTAAAACAGTATTGATACTATCTGGATTATTAAAAAAAATAGATTGCATATTAGGAGGAATGCCAAACATGACCCTATTTGGAGGCCAAGTAATTGTAAATAAGTATGAAAAGGTTTTTTTTTTTTTGGATTAATGCTCCACATGGCCAGCCATTTAAGGACTGAGAAGGCAAATATTTTGTCTTTAAGGATCAATATGCGATTCAAGGAGAATTTTAAAAAAATAATTATGAAAATTTATGAATTTTCCACCTATAAATAGGGGTGGGTAGTAGAAACTTGCAGTCTTTAGTTGGCTTCTCAAACTTCTTGTTCTTTCTCAGCTATTTCTCTCTAGCCTTAGAAAAAGAAAAAGAGAGAGAGAGAGAGAGAGCGAGGTGACCGGTTGGGTGTGGAGAGGTAGAGAACAAGGATTTCTCTCATCCTAAGGTCTAGAGCAACCTTTCAAGCTTAGAGGTATTAATCTTAATCCTCTAACTAAGATTTTCATAAAGCTTTGATTGAGGAATTTATGTGTATGTCAAGTTATGGCTTATAAGAGCATAAGCTCATGTTCTTATTTTGCTATATTATGGTTTTTATATGGTTAATTTATCCTAGATCTATGCTTAGGTTATCTTGTTTGTTACCTCTAAGCATGTGTTTGATTTTATGCTTTAGGATGAGTGCTAAGGTTATGTGTGTTCACTATGGCTTTGTGATTATGCTCTCACATGTTTAAGTAAGGAAATTTTATGAATGATGATGATGATGATGTGAATATTATGTGCAAGTTGGTTAAGAAATTAACCTAAGAACATAACTTGGTAAGCTAGTAAGTCATCGATATAGTGTTTTCAAGAACATGAGATAAATAAATGGTTAATGTTTAAGAATGAAACCAACGCGCTGCATGTTGACGTAAGCTCATGATTTCAACCGTTTGAGGTAGTGTGTGTGAATTTTTAAGCTAAGAATCCACGAAATACAAATTATCGATTTTCAAAAATAATCTGGATAATTTTCTGAAAATCCAATTTTGAGTCCCTTAGAAGCTGAATTTGAAAAAAGTTATAACTACAAAGTTGTAGAAAATAGAAAACCTTAGGGAGTAACACAAACAATTTTAGGGCTCAAAAGGCTTCTGTTTTTATGAGTTTTCAAAACTAGCTAGTCCTGGGTACTGTACACGGCCAGAACTTTTCAAGGGGAAAAACGAGTAAGTTAAATGCATATATAAGCTTCAAGAAAGACACAAAAGTTGTAGGTTTCAATGAGATCTACAACTTCTATGAAGAAAACTTTTTTAAATTCTAAACTGATTTAAAGAAAAAAAACTAGA
The DNA here is from genome assembly GCA_025413485.1 of Ficus microcarpa. Lineage (NCBI taxonomy): Eukaryota > Viridiplantae > Streptophyta > Magnoliopsida > Rosales > Moraceae > Ficus > Ficus microcarpa. Next base: position 17,253,763 of record CM046383.1, read on the forward strand.
TTTTCAAAACTGTAAATGATACAGAAAATTTTCTGCACAGATATATTCAAGTAAATTAAAAGGCAATTTGGAAATCAGTTTTTAAGCTTCAAGAAAGACACAAAAGTTGTAGGTTTCAATTAGATCTACAACTTCTATTAAGAAAACTTTTTTAAATTCTAAACTGATTTAAAGAAAAAAAACTAGATTTTCAAAACTATAAATGATACAGGAAATTTCCTGCACAGATACATTCAAGCAAATTAAAAGACAGTTTAGAAATCAGTTTTTAAGGTTTTATGACCTCTTTGAAAAGAGACTATAATTTTATGAAAATAGTTTTAAAAAAGTTTAAATCCATTTGAATTTTACAAGTGAATTTTAATATATATTATGTCTTACAAAAGGCAATTTCATGCAATTTCAAGTATTTATGTTAAGAAATACTTGATTTATAAAGTTAAGATATTTTTAAGTAAACAAGATATTTTTTAAGAAAAATGAAGAAAAATAGACTAAGTCTAAATTACTTGAGAATAGAGTAACAATTCTATGATTACCAATGGTAATTGAATTGGATATTGATATAGTATGTTATGGTTTGTAGTAAAATAGAACGATTCTTATCTTACACCCTATTTAAAAACAGGAATATAGCCTTTGTCTTGCCTTTTTGGAATGCTAGAGCAAGAGCATAGGATAATTTGTAAGTACAAACCTCATCTACAGTATTAAAAATAGTAAATTATTTTCAAGCATGACATGTTTACATGGATGCCATGATATGTTATGTTTATGTATATGTCATGTTTTTACCAATATGTTATGTTCATGTATATGTTACGCTTTATGATTATGATACACTTTTCGATTATCCTATGTTTTACAATAATGTCATAATTTACTAGGGGTGGCAATACGGGTTACGACACAACGACATGATTCAAAAACGACATGAATTTCGCGGGTTGGGTTAGGAAAAATAAGGGTCGGGTCAATTTCGGATCATCTGAAATTGACACAGAAAAGAACGGGTCATGTTCAGGTTGGACCAACAGAACCCGAATACGACACGTTTTTTTTTGTCGTGTCAATTTTCGGGTCAATGTTCGTCTCAAATTTTGTGTCAGTTTCGTGTCAGTTTCGGGTCAATTTCGGGTTGATTTCGTGTCGCGGGTTGAATTTCGTGTCGCGTGCTAATTTCGGATTGTTCGTGTCGCGTGTTAATTTCGTCTCACTGGTCAAGTTCAGTTCATGTCATGTCAACTCGTTACGAGTTCGTGTCGTGTTCGTATTACAGTTTCGAGTCGTTTTCGGGTCGTGGGTTGTGTTCGGATCCGGAGAAAAAAAATTCGACACGGCTCTAACACGACACGAACCCGACAAGCGACACGAATTGCCACCCCTATAATTTACAATAATGCCATGTTTTAAAATATTGTCATGTTTTATAAACATGCTACAAGTTATTTTATAACATTGATCTTGTTATCACGTCATATTTATGTATCACATGTATCATGACTAATAAGATCACAAGTTAAGAATTTTAGTCTTAAAACTACTCTTTGTTAAAGACTTCACATGGAAGTATGATTTTAAACATCCTCATCAAGAATTAAATAACAAGATTGAGACTAAATCAAGAAAAGTAAAGTGTTGTACTAGTCTTCCGTAGATCGTGGAAAATTATGTATGTTTTAAGATTCTCAGACCTTCAGTAGATCGTGAAGGGTTATGTATGTTTTAAGATTCCCAAAATTATTATGACTTTGTAAACCCTAACTTTCTGTGGATTGCATGCATTTGGTACCACCACTACAGAATGTGGATTCCACGACGGTTTTTAACCGTCGTGGTAATACTTCCACAACGGTTTTCTAACCATCATAGAATCTAGGGTCGTGGAATCTTTTTAGATTCTATGACGGCTTTTTAACCGTCGTGTAATTGGCAAAAATAGGGCCGAATTGTGCATATTTAAGAACACAAAACGATGGTTTCTCAAGGAAACCATCGTGGTAACCTCGCGCTACCACGACGGTTTTGATGACCGTTGTGGTAGGAAACAACGAAAAAAAAAATTTGCAAATTCAACACTTTTTTCTGAAAATTTGGTAAACCGTCACCTCATCCAACTATTGTACAACAATTCAAAACTAAGTTTCACCTAAATAGGCATTTTGTCGAACATGTATTGTGCAAAAATTTAATATGCAAAATCAACACTTATTTTCGTGGAAAAAATCACCAAAAATCACAACAATCAACAATCACCGAAAATCAAGTTTACAATCGACCAAATTCACTTCCATAAACCGTGCGTTGAAAGAGAGACCTCGACTTGCCAAATACTCGAGTGTGGATACGGGCGGGTCGATCGGTACCAACTTAGGTGACGACGTAGGCGCGTGATAGAGAGAGGGAGATGAGGTGGCGAGGGCGAGGACGAGAGAGAATGGAGATGGGAGCCAAGAGAGACAATGGAGGGAGGATGCACGGCAAGCAAAGAGAGAGAATGGAGGGAGGATATGCATGGCAAGCAAAAAGAGAGAATGGAGGGAAAGTTCTGAAAATGAGAGAGAGAAAGTTGAGGGAATGAGGTTTTTATTTTGTCTTTATACATAGGGAGTAAATTTTACATCTAAATTTAAGCGCGCACAGTTTTTGGGAAATTTTGAAAAAACCGTCGTGGTATCTAATTTTTTTATTTTTTTTAAAAAATACTGAAATTTTTTTCAAAACTTTAGTTGAGATACCACGATGGTTAAAAAAACCGTCGTAGTGTCTTATTTTTTTATTTTTTAAAAAAATACTGAAATTTTTTTCAAAATTTTAGTTGAGATAAAATTGTCGTGATATCTCAAGCTACGTGATATCTAATTTTTTTTATTTTAAAAAAATACCGAAATTTTTTTCAAAATTTTTGTTGAGATATCATGATGGTTTTTTTAACTGTCGTGGTATCTAATTTTTTTTTATTTTAAAAAAAATACCGAAATTTTTTTTTTAAATTTTAGTTGAGATATCACGACGATTTTTTTAACTATCGTGGTATCTTAAGCTATCACGACGGTTTTTTCAAAAAACCGCCGTGGTATCTAATTTTTTTTTATTTTTTTTTAAATGACAAAATTTTTTTCAAAGTTTTAATCGAGATACCACGACGGTCTTTTTAACCGTCGTGGTATCTCAAGCTACCACGATGGTTTTCCTAAGCTTCCATGACGATCATAGCAAAAGCGTCGTGGAATGGTCTTCCACGACGGTTTTTTATAACCGTCGTGGAAGTGTCGGCTTTCACGACGGTTTTCGAAAACTCTGTTCCGCTCCGTATTTTTACCGCATTTTCCACAACGGTTTTTTTAAAAACGGTCGTGGAAGCTCCGTCGTGAAATCCATATTTTATAGTAGTGTACGTACACAAAAGGCCCATATGATAAGCAAGATAATAAGTTCATAATGGAACATAAGATATCCATAATCGACAATAAATGGTTCATGCATAAGCTGCACAATGCTTGTTATGTTTTTGTGAGATTAAGTTTGCACTTGCTAAGTGTAAGCTCATTAATATATTTCATACTATAGATAAAAAGCCTGCAGCTTAATTGGTGAGCCATAAGGACAATGCGTCAAGTGAAGGGCGGTATGGGATACTACTGTGCAGACTTTTTTGCAAACTCTTTTGAACTATAAACATATACACCTTGCCATGTATGTGATATTTCAAGACTCCGGTTAAAAAGAATTATGTGTGACTTTTTTTAAATCGGTTTAACAAGTAATGTGTATGCACGAAAAATTTAACTATATGGATTAGTTTATTTATATGGTGTAAAAAAACATTTACCCTAAAATTTTAGTAAGTTTAGTGTGTGTTTGGTTGATTAGTTTGAGTTGAAATATTTTAGTTGTAATAGTAAATTTTTTAAAATTTTCTAGAAAAGACAAAAAACTTTTTGAAAAAAAGACAAAAACTTTTTGGGAAAAAGACAAAAAAAAAAAAGTACAGCTAGAGTTGGATTGAGATGATGAAGCAAACAAACCCTTAATTATTTAAAACTGAGATGTAATTTAACTAGGTAACGTAACAGCCCACATTTACGTAGCCGAACCATTATAGTCGTGGGGGGAAACCCAAATCAAAAACGCGGGGGGGAGGGTGGGGAGGGTGGGGGTTGGGCCTTGGTTTCGACGGTAGGGGAGGGGGGTGTTAGGATCTATAGGTGCCCTAAGGATAGAAAATGTTAGGGATTTTCTGTAAATATGATATTTTGATATTAATAAGAGGAAATTATTCATGTTTAATAAGTTGTGTCCTATTTACTTTCATTTGTTGATTGTATAATTATTTTGAGCAAACATAAAATACTCCTAGGCTGTTGGTAATATATCGAATTACCATATGTATACGGGGTATGCATAGAAGATGTGGTAATTTGATAACAGTCTAAATAAATAGTCCGCAATCAATGGAATAAGATTTGGGGATCTTATTCATGATAAGATTGTAAAGGTTGTCTACTTTCTTGGAGGGATGGTTTGTCTTGACCATCGGATAGGTTCCAAGTAGAAACTTTAATATATACCAGTATTGAGGTATGACATTGGACTGGACCAAAAGTGTTAATTGATTCGGTTTAATAATTCTGTTTATAAGAATAAATGATATTTTGATTATCATCCTGCATTAATCTTAATCCTGAAATGATTACTTGAGTTCGCATCCATGACTTATGTACTTTGATGCACTAAAGGTGAGACACTGTTAATTCATGGTCAACATACTTGTGTTTTGGGTGCATGACTTATGGATGGAGAAATCAAGATTCATAGATACGGAATCCATAGCTATCTTAATGATAGTAAATGTTATCTACTTAAAGGTATTATTCGGGGATTGAAAGATAGTATAACAAGATCTTGGCCATCGGTTTACTTTGTGTTCTCTGGTGGTTTTCCAATTGTATGGTTTTACAATTGGTGGTTCTTTCAATGGAGAATAATTGAACTTTAAGTTAAAATGATTGAAAAGGTAAAACGGAAAAAGTCCTTAATTCAATCATGGATAACATATGGGGATTAAGCAAGCGATGAATAAATCATGGAAGAAGCACTACGTGAGAGAGCTTTCGTAATACGGTATGTAAACAGGAGTTCAGCTTCAAACTTTTAGTGGAATAGTTTTGAAGTTGATAATTGATGGATAATTAATCTGGGATTAATTTTTCACAATTATAGGAGCCTCTTTACATATTTCCATCGGGTCCCTCTATTAGCTCATATAGTTCCACGAAGCGTCTCGGGATTTGTTCCTAATGAGATCGGTAAATTGTAAATGGAATTTTGTAATGTCTATTAAGACATGGTACTCTCTAACATGCAATCCAGAAAGGATTAGACATGTGAAATTTGTAGACAAATGATTTGTCAACATGTGATTGGTTAATTTGAATTTTGAAAATAAGATTGTGTTTGAATTTTGGAAAACAAAATTTTTCTCTCCTAATTAAAAGTGGTGCACTTTTTTAATTGTATGGAGGGAAGAAAATTTTGTTTCAAAATTATTTAAATATATTCCTAACATTTAATTATTAATTGGTTTAAATAATGGAGATTATTTCATGAATTTTTCTTTCCCAATTAAATAGGTGCATGGTTTTTGTGAGGAAAGAAAATTTGAAATATTTCATTAATTTAAACTAATTAATATGGATAATGTTTATGGAAAATATTTATTCAAATATGTGAATCCTATTTAAATTCGAAAAGGTTTAAAAGAAGTTTGAATCTAGATAGGACTAGGATCTTTTGACTAGTCTAGATTCTTGATTTAAAATTTAAACCACCAATCAAGATTTCTCTCACTTTGTGGCCGAATTTTAAAGGGGATTTCCTCTTGAAAATTATTTTTATGTTTAATGAATCTAGCCCTAAAGTTGTATGATCTTTTGGTTCAAGATTTATCCGGAAAATAATTATTAATTATTTTTCAAGTAGGAGATAAATTTTGAAAAGGATTGGAATACTATATAAAGGCTAGGAGTTCTTGAAAAACTAATATTTGATTTTTTTTAAGGAGAAAAATGTTTTTTAATAATAAAAAAAAAATTTGTTTTTCTTCCACATCAAAAATTCGGCTTTCTTGTGAGAGAGAAAAAGAAAGAAAATTCCATTGAATCAAAACTGCGAGGAAGGTTAAACCGAGTGATAATTTTTCATAGGAGGTTAACCGGTTCTTGTTTTGTAGTTTTGAAGAAAGAAGTTGGATCAAATTCTCAACGAGGATCATCGGAATTGAGAAGGAGGGATCTAGACTTCGGAAAGTATTACCGGTCGCTTGGATTCATAGAACGTGTGCCCACACACACTCTGAGACGTGGAACTCGAGAATAGTAGAGAAGACACGTTGGTCAAACGCTCTAGCAATTCCGGAATCCAAGAAATAAGGTACGCTTGATTATGAATTAATTTATTGTTATATGCATCATGAGCTTCTTTTCCGGAAACGGCATAAAATTTTAAAACTTCCGCTGCGCCGTAATTCCAATACCGGATCCGATTTTTCCAACAGGGGGTGCGAAGTTGGTCATTGATTGGGGGGGCGAAACCCAAATAAAAAATGCGGGGGGAAGGTGGGTGGAGCTTCAGTTTCGATGGTAGGGGGTGGTGAACCTAGATTGAAGGGAGCCAGATTTTGTCGCTCGACTGGGGGTAGTTGTGGGCTTGGGGGTGATCTTGGCAACGGAGAAGAGAAAGAGGGGGGCTGGCGTCACTAGAGATGAAGGCCGTAGCCAGAGATTGAGGCTGTTGCCAAAGGTAGAGAGAGAGAGAGAGAGAGGAACAAGGATTTTTGGGAGAGTTTAGGGGAAAGAGAAAATTGAAGGGTATTTTGATATTTTTTACTACAAAAAATGATCATTTGTGTAATATTATATTAAAAACTTAATAAAATTAGACGGAAAGAACTAAAATAGCCAACATTTAGAGAATTTAGGTTCTTCTCAGTTAAAATTAAAAAAACAGGAACCAAATCGTCACATTTAAAAGAATTCAAAAACTATTTAGATCAATTATTTTAATAATAATAATAAATAATTAAATAAATAAATAATAAATGTAATATAATAATAATAATATTTTATTATTATTATATCTTTACCGTATAAAAAAGAGTGAGGCTTTGTTTGGTTGGTTGGTTTAATCCAACTCAACTCAAACTTTTTTTTGTCTTTTTTTTAAAAAAATTTTTATCTTTTCTGAAAATTCAAAAAAAATTACTATTACAACTAAAATATATCAACTCAAACTAACCAACAAAAAAACACTCTGAATCTCTTTATTTGGTCTTCTCTACAATATTGCCACGTGGCGTTTCTTTCTTTGCTTTCCAAAACCGTTTTGTCTCCGTGAGCTTCTTTCTTCTTCTTCTTCTTCTTCTAAATTCTTCCTCTTCCACGTCTCCGTGAGCTTTTTTTTTTTCTTTTTTTCAATTCTTCATCTTCCACGTTCTCTTCCTTCTGCTCCTCTCCATTTTTGCTTGCCTTTATCAATTGTTTTTTCATTTTTTGCTTGGACGTCCATTTCTCTCCATTTTCGCTTTGTTTTTTCTTTTTTTGCACTGACATCCATTTCTTCTTCACCTTTTTTTTTTTTTTTTTTGGCTCTGTCATCCAACCGTTACGTCTTCTTTTCAATTCTTCCTCTTCCACGTTATCTTCCTCCAGCTCCTCTCCATTTTGTCAATTCTTTTGTTGCTCTGGCTTCTCCTTCTTCTTCCACCCTCTGTGCGTTTGTTAAGTTACCTATGAAGACACTAAGGGCATGCTCCGTTGGGGGGAAAGGAATAGAAAGGAATGGAAAGGAATGAAGCCCAATTCTTATTTTTGGTTGGAAAAAAGACAAGGAATTATCATTCAAAAGGAGTATTCTTTCACCCATTTTGGTTGAATCAACCTTCCTTTATCACAAGGAAAGAATGGTCATTCCAATCTCTTTTTATTTTTTGCTTTTTCCAAATTTGTCCTTCATTTTTTTTTCTTTTTCCTTTTCTTGAACACCATAAATGCCCCTCTCCTCCCATTTTTGCCCAGCCACAGCTTCTCCAATAACCCACTCGGCTGGTTCGCTGCTTGAGCGCCGCCCTCGCACAACCATCTCGAGTCGGTCTCTTCTCCATTGTCTGCCATTCGCATCTCTCTCCAAATATCCTTTCCTCTCGCCGGAAGTTCGACATCATTCTTTGCCGGCGTTGCAATCTGTATCCTCCTCGCTGACTCGCTTCTCTGATTCGCCGGCAAGGCTAACAATCACTTCACCCTCTGCTCTCCTTGCCCAGATCCGCCATATGCGGCAATTCCTCCCCCAGATTTATCTCCTCCTAGATCCGTCCTCCATCACCGACGATACTCCAACGAAATTCCAAATTGTTGCGCTTCGAACTCCGATGTCGATTTCTGTTATATGCTAACCCTTGTTTTTGGTAGGACTTGAGCACTAGGACAATGAGGAAAACCTCAAGACCATAGTCGCCTGAGCAAAAGAAGAGGACAACTTCACAGCAAAAGGAGAAGTTTTAAGAATTTTTTTTTTGACTTATTTGCAAAAATTCTGCTGAATTTTTTGACAATTTAGTCTCTAAACTTTTTTTTCCTAACAATCAACTCCTTGAATTTCTAATTCTTTTTACAATTCAGTCATTTTTACTTTCTTTTAAAATTTGGGTTTAAATTTGAGTATAATTGTATTAAGGTAAAAATTTTAAAAGGAGATTATATTAAAGTTAAGTAAAAATGATCAACAATGCTCTTTTTGGACTATAGTGTGCAAATTATGTGTAAAAAAACAGTTCAAATTTTTATGAATTTGAACAAAAAGGACTAACGTGCCAATAATTATAAATTCAGAGGGTTGGTTGTCAAAAAAAAAAGTTTAGAAAATAAATTGTCAAATTCAAAAAATTCATAAGTATATGTACAAATATTTCATGGTTTTTTTTATTATTTATGTTAGTTTTTTTTTTAAAGAATTTATACATGTTAGTTTTAAAAGAAGTATAATAAAAAAAATTTATTTCATTTTCCTGAAATTGTTTTATTTAGATATTCCTAAATATTAATGCTATATATATATATATATATATATATACACACACATGTACATTACAAGTAGGGGTAATTTGTCCAAACTAAAATAGTAGTGTTCCATTCCATAGTATTCCTAAAATTCCAACCAAACAACTGCATAGACTTTTCTTTCCATTCTATTCCATTACCATTCCCATTACCATTACCATTCCACCCTGGCAAACGTGTTCTAAAAATCAAGTGTTTTCAATTAAAACCACAAAATATATACATATATACATATATATATATTTCTTTTAAAGCTCTTTTGAGTTTACTTTATAATTTGTATTAATAAGATAGACATAACTTTATTTTAGTATTTTCTACAGATAATTAGAAAATTTTAAAATAAACCGAACCTATTGAAACTCTCTAAAAAAATGTGATCTCCAACTTTTATTAAAAAGTTGTAGCTTTTGTCTTTGAAAAAAATTAGGCAAAAATAGATAATTTTTAAACACTTATTTAACTTAATTGTCAAAATTTTATTTATTGAGTAAATTGACTATATCAATTAATGATTGACCATTATCAATAAGTAAAAAATATGCATTGATCATTCTTCATTATTAATTGATCATTATTTCAAAACGATCATTCTTAATTTTACAAAATTTTTGTAACCTTGTTAAAAAAAAAAAAAAAACATCTTTAGAAAATGTAATTTATCCACGTATCCCATTATTATTTTTCTTCTATAAACTAAAAGCAAAAACATGGGTATGTCTTCAAAGTGGTAAAAGCATAAGCATGTCTTCAAAACCGAAGAAGGAAGAGGTCAGTTTAAAAGCCTAGAGGTTAAAAATCTAATAGTGCTTTCATATCTTTATAATAAATAATTGTCATAGTCATTATACCCTTAAAAAAAACTTTAAAGTTATTTTCCAGGTGAATTGAAGAAAACTAGATTAGTATATAAATCCATAGTTTACAATATCAATTTTGTAAAAACAGAATAACATTTATACACGAGTTTCTACCTACGGAGCACGTAACTCCTACTAGTATAATATATATAAATATGAAAGTGATAAAGAGCACTTCTTCGCCACTTGACACGTTCTCCCTGTTTCTTTGCCCTTTTTTTGTCCCCTTGCTTTTGTCGTTGTGATTTGATGTTAGGCTTTTTTTTTTTTTTTTTTTTCCCAAAATTTTTTTTTCTTTTCTTTCCTTGCTTTTGTCGTTTGTGATCTGGTGTTTATGTTTATGCATTTTCCCCCCTACCATTTCTTTTCCTTTTAATTGGATATCTTTGTACACCTTTTTTTTTTTTTTTTGAACTTTTACTTGAAAATCTCTTTCACCTTTAATTTCAAATGTGTATCACCAGATACTTTTTCTTTAATTTAATCCACATTGTGTGATAATTTTTTAAACATAGTTTTCCGTTTACTAAAATATATAAATATATATTTCACAAATTTGCCTTAATCTAAACACTTTTTTTCTTTCTCGCGTTTTTTTTTTGTTAATTTTCTTTACAATAGTTCCATTTGATTACGATTTTAAATTTTATTTATTTATTTTAATCAAGTTGTAGGTTTTTTTTTTTTCCCTTTTCCTAAAATCTTACTATTATTCCTTTACGACTTATCCTTGTTAAAATGAGATTTTCAACTATATCCTCACTTTTTTCCTTCTATTTTTTTTTTCTTTTTGTTTTCCTTATTTGCTTTCTTAGTTAATTATTCTTTTTTATTGTTCAAAAAATTTAACAAACGTATCAATCACAATCAAGTCTAGGGCTTCCAAAAACAAACCAAACCTAACATAATTGCAAAACTATCTGAAAAAAATATAAAAGCAAAGACATAGAGAGGAAGAAAATAAGAGAGAAAGAACGGCTCTGTTCTTAAAAATCTTTACGTAGATGATCTTCTTAAGCCACCAACGAATATTCTCTTTTTCTTCATCATTTTCTTCTTCTTCTACTTTTTCTTCTTCTTTTTCTTTTTCTTCTTCTTCTCCATGAATGGCTACTAAAAGAATAGTCCAAAAGACACCCAAATCAACCCTAAAATCATCTATTTATAGGCTCTCAAAATTAGGTAGTGCTTTTGAGTTTCAAATTTGGGAAATTTCGAGTCGGAGCATCGTGGCACTCCACTCCAAGCATTGCAACGCTCTTTAAGCCGGTGGTTGTTGATACACTGACTAGCACTGAGGCACTCAGTACTAGCATTGAGGCATTTAGTACCAGAGGTGAGGCACCTGAAGCTAACGTTAGATGCTCTGATCTTGGCCTTTATGAAATGTAGACGTATATTTTCCTTATTTTTATTTTTTATTTTTGCTTCGTTTCATCATCTTTTCATAAGAACACTAATAAATACTCTAAATTTAAGAAACCAACAAAGAAGCATATGAGAATTGATAGGAAAATAATGAAGAATTATGCTCTTATCAGTGTCAAGAATGGGTGTCACAGCAGGCGACATAGTTCTGACGAGGTGACGATAGCAAAGTTCCAGCGAGGTAGTGGCTAGTATGGGTTTGCTGTGGTAAGTGGTGGTTGTAGTTGTAATTAGGGAAAATTAACACTAGACAAAGAGGACACAAGATTAAACTAAAACTAATTAAAATTGTGTTATGTTGGTTTAGAATAATGAATTTTTATCATGTTATTTAATATATGAAAAAATAAAGGTGGTTATTTAGGTAATTTTCAGTCTTGGTTGATATTATTGATGGAGAAGATGGGTCTGGGTTTATACAATGAGTTTTGCATAGTATTGAGATTTCCAGAAATTCAAATAACATGTTATTGGTTGGGTTTCACATTATTTTAAAATGAGGGTAAAGTGACTTTAACATATGATTAACTTTTATGAGAATATAAAATCAGTATACTTGTACCAAACATAGAAATCTTGCAGATTCTTATACCCACTCTTAAGATTATCACATACCAAACATCCTATTGTTTTGGGTTGATTCTTAGCTTTTGATTTTATACCATATTATCTTGAACTTTTCTATTATTATGCAAACAACTATTCTAACAGTGTTATATTAAATCTAGACAAAAATTGAACACATTTGATCTTATGAAATTTAAGTTAAAAGATAAAATCATAATTAAATATTGTTTTGGAATGAAATATTATAGATTCATATATCTAGATCAGAGACATTTTGAAAGTACAATTTCCTTTTAAAAATTGTTTAATACCTATTTTATCTTTCATTATAGCTCACGTGATACAGAACATTTTCAACAAGTTTTGTTTACGGAATACCAATTGAAAGACTGTTTGCATAATAATAACCCTTTGTTTGGATTATATGTCTAATTTAGGAAATTGAAATTTTTTTACAAAAGTGTGTTCTTTCTAACTTTTTTTATTATTATCTCATTTTAAAAAATGAAAACTAATTATTTTTAAATTTATTTTGTATAGTAATATTTTAGAAAAAGAAAAAAAATATTTATTAAATCTTCTCATGATATACTATTTCCAATATTATTTTTTCTCCTTCCAAATAATTTTTTATTTAAAATTTTTTTTAAGTATTGAAATACTATCTCATTCTCAAATTGACATAACTTTTATTTCAAATAGGAATTTTTTTTTTTAATGAAAACAGACATGTGATCCAAGGAGTCTAAGTGTTTGTTTGGTTGGTTAGTTTGAGTTGAAATATTTTAGTTGTAATAGTAAATTTTTTAAATTTTCAGAAAAGATAAAAAAATTTTTGAAAAAAAGATAAATTTTTTAAGAAAAAGATAAAAAAAGTATAGTTTGAGTTGGAATAAGACCACGATGGAAATATAATTAACGAGCCCTTCCTTAAAAAAAAAAAAAAAAAAAGAATAAATAAAAAGACGAAACTGCGTCGTGTAACCCACACCCACGAAACACAGAAAATCTGACTTTCTCGGCCTGTCCTCTCTCTCTCTCTCTCTCTCTCTCCCTCATCTCGGCAACTCCGACCAGGCTCGATCCAATTCTCTCTTTCTCTCTCTAGCCTCTCTGTCTCTAACTTTCTCCGCCTCTCTCTCCTCTCTCTCATCTCTCATCTATCATCTGAAGCTTCGAAACCGACCCCGAATTCGAACCCAGCAGCCGCCGTCGTTGGTGGAGCCCGAGGTCGTGAGTGAAGGTTAGATATATATGTATATGTATTTTCCTGAATTGGATTTTTGTTCGGATTTCGATCAAGGAATCTTACTTGAATTCTGAATTCGTACTCTATTGCATTGATCCAGATCCATCTCCCAAATGTCCCCTCAATTATTTGGGATTCCGTGATACTTGACAAGTTTATGAGTATTACTGGGTTTCTCTAATTTCAAACGTTGGTTGTGATTTTTAGAATGAAATTTTGCTGAAAGTAATTTATATTAGATTCAATTTAACGTATGAAAGGAAAAATCTTCTTTGTATGGGAATAGTTAGAAGCTCATTTGTTGGAAATGGTAGATATTTTGTTGGGTATTGCAAATTTATCCTTGGTTTTTGCTTAGAGATAGTTGAGGTTGCGTTTGAAGATCATTGTAGTTCATTCTTAACTTATGAGTGTTATTGAGTACTGATGTTTTCATATCGTTTCGGAATGTTTTGTTGGTGAATTAGATGAAAGAGAGTAGGGATGGGGTCAAGAGCTATAGACTCTCGAAAACTTCGTCGGTCGGATCTCTTCCGCTCATTTTGGACATAGATGACTTCAAGGTAAAAAGGACTTGGAAGTGCATTCCATTTTTCGTATTTGGTTACATGTGTGCGGTACTAAGAAATTACTTGCTGAAGCTATAAAGTTTGAGATAAAATTTTAATGTATCGTAGGGGGACTTTTCTTTTGATGCGTTGTTTGGGAACTTGGTGAATGAGCTCCTCCCATCTTTCCAAGAAGAAGAAACAGATTCACCTGAAGGACCCAACAATGTCAGTGGGAGTGATGCATTGCCAAATGGGCATGCACGAGTGGCAGTAGATGCAGCGAAGTCAGCCCGAGGACTGTCTAGCCCTCTATTTCCCGAAGTAGATAAGCTCTTATCTTTGTTCAAAGATTCTTGTAAAGAGTTGGTTGATCTTCGTAAACAAGTATGATTCTTGGACATCACAAAATGGTTGAATTAGAAAGTTGTTATGCTAAATTGCTGAATTGTCATTTTTTGTTTTGTGTTCTTTTCTTTTTCCATAGATTGATGGACGGCTTTACAATCTCAAGAAGGACGTTTCTGCACAAGATTCTAAGCACCGGAAAACCCTGGCTGAGGTTAGTTAAAGGTTATATATTTTACCCTTACTTGTATGTGTCTACTTATCTATTTATTTTGGGTGGCGAGAGGGAAGTAATTTACTCGGACTTGCCTAATCACTGTGGATGCAAACACAAAGTACTTTGAATACTTAGGTTTCATGTGGGCTCTATTCTTGAATTCAGCCACAAACTTGATTATGTTAATTATGCACTATTTATCAGCTGGAGAAAGGTGTAGATGGCTTGTTTGATAGCTTTGCAAGGCTAGATTCACGTATTTCAAGTGTTGGACAGACAGCTGCTAAAATAGGAGATCATTTGCAGGTGAAATTTGTCCCAGCTCTTATTACCGTATGCTTATGATGTTTTTGTAGTCATGTTAGTATCTACTGACTTTGATGGTAATTTCTGTTTTCCGTTTGTGTGAATTTCTTGTGTCAGAGTGCAGACTCACAGAGAGAAACTGCTAGTCAAACCATAGAACTAATAAAGGTACATGTAAACTCAATGCTTAGTGCATGCTAGTCTTTATTTGGAATGAGCTAATCCTGTGCTGTAATTTGATGCTGCAGTACTTGATGGAGTTTAATAGCAGCCCAGGCGACCTTATGGAACTTTCACCCCTATTTTCCGATGATAGTCGTGTTGCTGAGGCTGCATCAATTGCTCAAAAATTACGTAAGGCAGCATTTTTCTTTCAAAAGATGTTGTCTTATATTTTCACAAGCTCAGCTTATTGGTCTGTGTATGCTTGTTAAATTCGTGTAGAGTGACATGATATGGGTTCTTTCTTGCCTTACTTATGATCAAATATCTGGTTAAACCCGTTTAGTTATATTTTAAGATTTCTTAATCTAAATCAGGATCTTTAATCTCAACAGCACGGTTGAGGCTTCTGAGCTTCCTTCTTTTTGGATCATTTAATGATTTTATATGTATATACTTCTGGAAGCCCCATTTATCGTGTGGTTGCCATCTAAGTGTATTCTTTTCCTCTCACCTAACTATATGTTACCTATGTATTGATTAAGGGTTGTCTTAATACTTTAAATGTCTCTCTCTGTCTCTTTGTTTTAGTATATTTAAATTATCAATGAAACTGTTTGATCTGTGGTTTCTTGCATCGCAACAGCTTCCCTCCAAGATTATTGGTTGTCATATCACTGTTATGCATTGTTCCTTATCTTTACCATCTGCATTTTGTGTAATCAAGAGAATGCAAAGTGGATTAACATAAAATGGAATGCTTATAAGTTTCAAAATAATTGTAGGTTTAGAAAAACACTTCATGGACTCCTTTCATAGAAATTTAACTAAAAGCTAATCATTAGATTGGTCTATCTGGTGGTGATGATGAATACTTTTCTGTTTCTTTAAGGTATAGTTTAAAGATTTCTGTCTGGCAAATAGGTAATCTCAAAATGTTCGAGAACAATGCTGATGTTTTTTTTTTTTTTTTTTTTGGTTGGGGGTGGGGTTGGGTTGGATTTTGATGTTTATTTAATCCTTACTAATTTGTTTAGAACGAGTGTCTTTTTTTATAAAAGAAAAAACTGCTTTTATGCTTGGCAGTGGAATATGAATGACTATTATCTAATAGGAGATTTATATTTGTTTAGGGTCATTTGCCGAGGAAGATATTGGAAGGCAAGGCATAACGGTACCAGCAGTAGCAGGGAATGCAACAGCTAGCAGAGGATTGGAAGTTGCAGTTGCAAATCTTCAGGACTATTGCAATGGTGTGCTACCATTTCCTTGAGAATGCTTTACTGACTTCATAAACTTTCTTTACGCTATGAAACCACATCATTCTAAAAGGGAAGAGGTATCTACGAAAGAGAAGTTGCTGTTAGAATAAATTCAAATTGATTGATAAATGAATGGAGAATTCGTACATTCATGCAAAGTAGATCAAGTGAAAAATTCCTCATGCTTCCTGCCTTCCCAAAAGCAAGGAGGAAACTTTCTTCAATTCAGAGCTCTGTGTATATTTAATTGAGACCAAGTTAGAATTCTTGAAATGAATGTTTCAGATAGAAATATTTCAGTGACCACAGTATTTACTTTGAGTTGATTTTAGATTTTGTTTCTCATATTTTGTGTAGAACTGGAGAACAGATTGCTGGCTAGGTTTGATGCTGCATCACAACGAAGAGAATTATCCACCATGGCAGAATGTGCTAAAATTTTATCTCAGGTGACTACTATTAAGAACTCGTAAATGATTAGTACCCTTCTAGTCAACTCCTAACATTATGAATTGAGAAATCCCATATGCTTGAGATGGCTTTTGGTCTTTTTGGTGACTTCAAATTACCAAGTTTCATGCCTTTTCTTGAAGTCATCATTATCATTCTGTCATTATTGCTGGTTTTTGTTTGAAATTTTCTTGAAAAATTTGATGTTGGTTAGTAAGTAGATCCAATAAGGTTTTAAATTGCAAAATTGAACACTGAAGTTTTTTGCCTTGATGAGGTGAGCTGCAAGCCTCGAAATAAAAGTAGAAAGTATGAAAAATCAAGCATTTGATCTTGCAGCAAATCAGATTTAGGTTTCCGTCTCTTTGATGTTCAGATCTTTTTCTACAAAACAACTGCCCTTTGTGTTCAACAGAAACGTTATTTCCTCTAGGGTTTGTTTTCACTTTTCAGCAGCAATTATTCAATTTGAATTTTTTTTTTTAAAAGAAGTTTGCTGGATTTTTTTCATCATTGACTTCAGAAACCTGATGGGCTTTTCACTTGTTTCATCACAATAAACATAAAACAAAAGGGGGGCTTAGCCTCACAAAAAGGCTTGAGGCTTTAGACTTAAGGCCTGTCTCATGTATGAGAGGCACATGCCTCTTTCTAAAAGGCTGGGGCTTAAGTTTACTTCTTTAGCCGCTCACACTGTGCAATTTTTATCCATGGTGTCGTGCTTAAAATGTTAGTTCTTCAGTTATTATTACTGCAGTTAATTATTTGAAGCATAAGTAAGCCTAGCTTATAAATTTTCTTATGCTAGTAAATATTCAGTTTTCATGATATTAGCTTGGTGTGCGTCCATGCTTAAATTAGTATCTTGTGATCCTATATTTCAGGGAAAAACCAGATGTTTCTGCGAAGAAATCTTATTATCATTTGAGGAATCTCTCTACCGATTTATCTCATTGAAATTTGGTTCAATTTGCGGTGCAGTTTAACAGGGGTACTAGTGCTATGCAACATTTTGTGGCAACACGTCCAATGTTTATTGACTTGGAAGTCATGAATGCAGATACAAGATTGGTTCTTGGGGAACATAGTTCACAAGCCACTCCTAGCAATGTTGCTCGAGGGCTTGCTTCCTTGTACAAAGAAATTACAGGTCTTGATACTTTTGCTGATCCTCATACAAGAGATTGAATTCTTTTATATTATTGTTTTTTTTGGTGAAATATTTTTGCTTTATCTTGCAGATACTGTACGTAAGGAGGCAGCTACAATAATGGCTGTATTCCCTACTCCTAATGAAGTTATGTCAATTTTGGTACAGGTACAGACAGTTAAAAGTGTTAAGAGTATATTTAAGTTGCTCCAGTATTGGTTGAAACTTTCATTACGATAACTAGATTTTTAATGTCCCATTCAGCGTGTTTTGGAACAAAGAGTTACAGCCCTTCTAGACAAATTATTAGTGAAGCCCTCTCTTGTAAACCTGCCTCCTATGGAAGAAGGTGGACTTCTTTTGGTAAGTAGAATTACTGAAACTTTCTATTCCCCTTTCTTCTTACCTCAAGTGAACTCTATTTCGAACTGACAAGGTATTATTGATCAACGTGTTGTGGCAGTATCTGAGAATGCTGGCAGTGGCTTACGAAAAGACTCAAGAACTTGCTAGAGATCTACGTGCTGTAGGTTGCGGAGACTTGGATGTTGAGGGTAATGAATCAAGTTTAGAAATTTTTGTTCTCTTAGCGAACTTTGACTGATACAAAATAGACTGTCTTAGATAGTCGATGCTAGTCATAAATGATGTGTAACAAGTTGATTATTTTAGAAGGCATATATGGCAGAGCAGATAAATGAAGAGTTTTAAGAAGCCATGTTTTCTTGATATTCATTAGGCCAATGATTGAGTGAGCACGATTGATACTAGGGAACTTATGCAATTACTTTTGATTAGTTATGCGGCAGTGGTATTCTTACTAGTTAACTATAAATTGTGATACTGTTAACCATAAATTGGTATTCTTAGTAGGTAACTATAAATTGTGATACTGTTATTTATATCTGCTACACATTGGCCGCAACTTTTTTATATTCGTAGTAAAAGGATAAATCTTCTTTGAGAACCTTTTTTTTTCCTTTTCTTTTCTTTTCTTTTCTTTCTGCTCAAGTTATTACTTGTTTAATATTTTTTTTTTTTCTGGATTTGCAAATGTCAATCATGACCAAATTTAGTTGTCATTCTTACTTTTGTCGAGATTTTCTTTACGTGACTTTAAAAATCTGGGTTCTAAATTGACACTATCTGGTTGTTCAGGCCTCACAGAATCTCTGTTTTCTGCTCACAAGGATGAATATCCTGAACACGAGCAGGCCTCCCTCAGACAACTTTATCAAGCTAAGGTTTGTTGAAATGCATCCTTCAAGTTTCAACTCTAATGTTGCTCTATTGGAGATATAATGTTTAATATATAAATATCTTTGCAGATGGCAGAACTGCGTGCTGAAAGTCAGCAGAGCGCTGACTCAAGTGGAACAATTGGGCGCTCAAAAGGGGCTTCAGTGGCGTCTTCCCACCAGCAAATATCTGTTACGGTTGTGACAGAGTTTGTGCGGTGGAATGAAGAAGCAATTTCCAGATGCAGTTTGTTCTCATCTCAAGTAATGTTTGTTTTTCCAATTTGATATTACTGTTCGTGCTTAATTTTATTTATTTATCCCTGAAATAACGTTTTTGCACCTAAACTTTTGGACATTACCAACTATAGGCATGTTGTGAGATAGCTTAAGCCATTCATCAGTGCATAAGTTAAGTTGGCTAAAAGATTTGAATTTCAAGGTTTACGGATTTCAAAGACGGTCTCTAGGTTATGATAGTAACAGATCGTATCTATTGCTGGCATGTACTAAAGAGCTTTAGTAAGCTTGTGCTTGCAGGATGCTTTTCAGAAAGCAAACTTTGAAAATTCGGAAGGCTATGGTAGTGGTCCTAGAGGGAAATTTACCAAATGTATGTAGATCAGTAGTTGTGATGAGTAAGGGTTTTTTGAAAAAATAGCAAGGAGACTGAACTGTTTGTGTAAATAGCTTCTTGCTTCCTCGTGTTTTAGGCGGAAACTATTGGTGGTTTGAAATGGGTTTGTGGGAATT
Organism: Ficus microcarpa; assembly: GCA_025413485.1. Taxonomy (NCBI): domain Eukaryota; kingdom Viridiplantae; phylum Streptophyta; class Magnoliopsida; order Rosales; family Moraceae; genus Ficus; species Ficus microcarpa. The sequence goes on from CM046383.1 coordinate 17,273,417, forward strand.
ATTTTATGATGGTATGGCACTTGAACTATAGGGTCTCTTTGTTTCGCGTGTTTGGCCCATCTCATTTTGAAATGACATGGATATGGTGTTTGTTTGGACCTTTTAGAAATGAGAGGGAAAAAAAAAACCTCCCGTTCATGCATTTCCATTTCAAACCTATTTTGCATAGTAACTGACAAGAAACTTGGAAAGAAATTCTCTCTGATATTTTTCATTATGCACAATAGTGGGTATATATACAATGTACACCGACTATAGAAACCAAAAAATAGGAAACTAAAATATTTGTTTCTGAATTAGTTTCCTTTTTCCTAGTAATTACAAAATCAGAAACTACTCTTTTTTTCCCTAATAATTACAAAGTCAGAAACTATTTAAAAGTAGTTGTCGGCTTTCCAACACTCCCCCTTAAGTTGGTGAGTAGATATTATCCATTCCCAGCTTGGATATAATCATTGAGAAGTTGTGACCATTAAGTCCTTTTGTAAACACATCTGTAAGTTGCTCCTTTGTAGGCACATAGGGAGTACAAATCTAACTTGTTGTCTAACTTCTCCTTTATAAAGTGTCTATCGACCTCGATGGGCTTCGTCCTGTCATGCTGTATTGGATTATGAGCAATATTTATGGCTGACTTGTTGTCGCAGTATAGTCTCATAGGCTCTTCCCACTTTATCTTGAAATCTTCAAGGATGATCTTCAACCACTGTAGCTCACACACACCTTGAGCCATAGCCCTGAACTCCGCTTTTGCACTTGACCGAGCTACCACGTTCTGTTTCTTACTCCTCTATGTGACCAGGTTGCCACCTAAAAATGTGCAGTAACCGGTTGTGGAATGTCTATCAACCGGAGATCCTACGTAGTTTGCATTAGTGTAAGCTTCAAGAATCAGCTCCTCACCTTTCTTGAATAAAATTCCTTTTCCTAGATTAGCTTTCAGGTAGTGAAGTATCCGGTTTGCAGCTTGTAGGTGAACTTCTTTAGGGTTGTGCATGAACTGAATTACTACACTCATTGCATATGCAATGAAGTATCCGGTTTGCAGCTTGTTGGTGAACTTTAGGGTTGTGCATGAACTGACTTACTACACTCACTGCGTAGGCAATGTCCGGCCAAGTGTGTGCCAAATATATTGACTTCCCAACCAACTTCTGGAACCCTTACTTGTCTACTTCCTTATCATCATTTGTCTCCAAGTTTGTGATTGGAATCAATCGGAGTTGAAGCAGGTTTACATGCTAATTTACTAGGTTCGAGGTCAACCACATACTTCTATTGGGAGATGAAGATTCGTTGCCGAGATCGAGCTACTTCTATCCCAAGGAAGTATTTCAACCTCCCCAAGTCTTTGATATCAAATTCCTTTGCCAAGTGGGTTTTCAAAGCCTCCTTTTCTTTCTCATCGTTCCCAGTAACCATTATGTCATCAACATACACCAGAAGAGCAGTAACTCCCCTTGAAACCGTGTGCTTGATGAATAACGTATGTCACCTTGACTTTGCTTATACCCAGTATGAGCATCACCTTTGTAAAATGCCGAACCAAGCTCTAGGAGACTGCTTGAGTCCGTATAATGCCTTTTTCAGTTAGCAAACCTTGTTCCCTTTGATCTCTCCTCCAAAGCCCGGTGGAATTCCTTGTATATCTCTTCCTCTAAGTCACCATGAAGGAAGGCATTCTTCACATCGAATTGTTTTAAATCCCAATTGAAATTAGCAGCCAAGGACAATAGAGCCCTAACTGTATTCATCTTGGCCACCGGTGCAAATGTCTCTTGATAGTCCACTCCATAGGTTTGTGTGTAGCCCTTAGCAACCAACCTTGCCTTGTATCCTCTAAAGACCCGTCTGATTTGTACTTCACGGCAAACACCCATTTACATCCCACTGCTCTTTTATTTTGTGGCAGCTCGACGATATCCCATGTTCTGTTCTTCTCAAGTGCCTCCATTTCTACTCATAGCTTATCTTCACTTCTCATCAGATAAAGCCTCAGATAAGGTATTAGGAATTGGAATGGAGTTTAAGTTTGCTAAGAAACTTCTGTGAGATGGAGAAAATCTGTGAAGACACTGATTTGGCCAATGGATACGTTGGATGTTTAGTGCACTCTCTCGTCCCCTTTTTCAAGGCAATAGGCAAATCATAATTAGATGGAATGGGAGAGGAAATTGGGTTTGGGCAAACCTCATTTTCAGGAGTAGGGAGTTGAGTTTTGGACTTGCTCAGGATCGGGTTCCGGATCTCTCCTTCTCAAGTACACTTGCACATATCTCCTAGTGTCAAGCCTGTCATTGATAGGGACTGGTTCTTCTGTTTCATGGTTTGGTTCTTGTGGAGACAATTCGGGCTGCAAGGATGGTTCCTGTGAAGGTGAACAAGGTGAACTGAACTTCTGTGAAGAGTAAGGTTGTGAGATGGGTAGGTCAAGGAAGGGTAGATCTTCTGCCTTATCTTCTCCAATAAAGCTAGACTCCCCTGAAGACAAGGCTGAGAGAAAAAAGATTGCCCTTCCTCAAAAGTGACATCAACAGAGATATAAAATTTTCGGGTAGGTGGGTGATTGCATTTGTAGCCTTTCTGTGTTGGAGAATACCCGACAAACACACACTTGATTGCTCTTAGATCTAATTTACCTCTGTTATGGCTAGACACATGAATAGAAGCAAGACAACCAAAGACTCGAGGAGTGAGATTATTTGTGGGTCGAATGTGAGGATAAAAATTATGGAGGAGTTGCATAGGGGTTTGATTTCCCAAGGCTTTGGAGGGTAGTCGATTTATAATGTAGGCTGCAGTAAGGATAGCTTCCCCCCAGTATGTTTTTGGAACTCGGTTTTGGAAGATCAAAGCTCGGGTTTTGGCAATTAAGTGACCATTTTTTCTCTCAGCAACCCCATTCTGTTGAGGAGTATCTATGCAGGATGACTCATGAACTATCCCTTCTTTTAGAAAATAAGGTGAAAGAAATTGGTTAAAATAATCCCTGGCATTATCAGACTAGAACCTTTTTACTTTGACACCAAATTGGTTATGTATCATGGCAATGAAGTTTGGAAGGATAGTGGTCACATCGGATTTATGTTTGAGAAGGAAAATCCACGGGACTCTAGTGCAATCATCGATGAAAGAAACATACCACCGAGCTCCAGTAACATTAGGAATTCTAGAGGGACCTCATATATTAGTGTGGATCAAATAAAAAGGAAAGGAACTTCTATTACTGCTTGTGGGAAAAGAAACCCTTTTATATTTGGCAAATTCACATATATCACAATGAAAATCTTCAACATGGACATTCTTAAACAAAGAAGGGAACATTGTCTTTCAAATAGTAAATGAAGGATGACCAAAACGAAAATGGTGACGCCAAATGTCATCATTATTTGAAACAGAAAAACAAGACTCTGAGAAAACATGCTTGATAATAGGTAAGTGTGTGGTTGATACATCGAGATAGTAGAGGCCGCCCTTTCCTTAGCATATCCAATCCTCTTCCCCAAAACCTGATCTTGAACTACACAGTGAGAGGGATAAAACAAAACATTATAGTGCATATAACGGGTTAGTTTGTGAATAGACAGGAGACTAGTGGACAATTTCGGAACATGGAGTACATCTTTTAATAACGAGGACGGACTCAACTGAATGTGACCAACACTGGCCATCGTTGTAACAGAACCATCGGCAACAACAATTTTCTTATTGCTAGGACAAGGTGATTATGTTGTAAAATGGGTCGAGGAAGCGGTCATGTGATCTGTGGCTCTTGAGTCAATAATCCAAGAGTCTTGTATAAATCGATCCGAGGCATGTACTCCATGACAGAGGGACTTACCAGAGAATGCTAAAGAACAGGAGCTACTGGGCTGCCCCAACGACCCCAATAAACTTCGAATCTTCTCAATCTCGGCCTGATTAAAGTGGCTGGAAGTAGTCTCTCTAGGAGGCTGTGGAGTGGATTTTATGATGGAGGTTTGATGAGCTTGTTGCTGAATTTTTTGATTGCCCTGCTGGCCCCATTCTCGGCTAGAAGTAGGAGGTTTTGTCAATCCATCAGATTGAGGAGGGTTGTTTGTTTCAGCAATCTCAGACATTGCAGACTATGGAAAAAAACAGCTGTGAAAGGCCAGCACATCAGGAAGAAGGAAGAAAGAGTATCGGCAATGAAGGCCAACTATAAATCAGCAATGAAGGCCAAAAAAGGGAACTGCAATGAAGGAAAATCAGAAAAAATGGCTATGAAGGCTGATACACGGCAACGAAGGCCAGCAGAAAGAAAGACTGAATTGGCTGAACAGAAACTTTGCGAAATACTCTGTTTTGGACTCAAAAAACAGAGTAAAAATAGGGCATAAAGAAATAGCAGTATGAAGGCCAAAAAAAAAAAAAAGTTTTATTTCTAGAGAGAACCTAAAGCTCTGATACCATGACAAGAAACTTGGAAAGAATTTTCTCTCTGATATTTTTCATTATGCACAATAGTGGGTATATATACAATGTACACTGACTATAGAAACCAGAAAAATAGGAAACTAAAATATTCTGTTTCTAAACTAGTTTCCTTTTTACTAATAATTACAATATTAGAAACTACTCTTTTTTTTCCTAATAATTACAAAATAAAAAACTATCCTAAAAATAGCTGTCGCCTTTCCAACAGTAACATTTTCATATTCAAAAATTTCTCTCCTCTACTTTAGGTTTTAAAATTCCATAACTTTTTCATTTAATCTTCGATTAATGTGTTCTTAATTAATAAAGGATAAATCCATACCCTATTAAAAGATAATTAGTTTTTATTATTTGTTAAAAAAAAATTTTACGAATAAAACTAATTTTCAATTGATTGTACATAACATCTATCCAAACACCATTTCAGAAATTTTACCTTTTTCAGAATTACAAAAAAAATGCACATTCAAACGCTATTTAAAAAAAAAAAAAAGGACTTTTCAAAACAAGAAAAACTTCCAGTTAAAAACCATATATACAAGCCAAACAGACCATATGTATTGGCATGTCAGGAATCTTCAGTATCCGTCTTGAATGAAGACTTTGTCCTTCGTGGGTCTGAATTTTGCTGGTTCTGTTCTGCACTTTCAGACGATTAGTATTAATGGTTTTTACATGTTTATCTACAGCCTGCCACCCTTGCAACCAATGTCAAAGCAGTGTTCACTTGTCTGCTAGACCAAGTAAGTTGGCGACTGAAATGGATTCATACGCCAAGGTGTCTTATAAGTACTCAATTGTTTCTCCTTCTTCTTTTTTCAGGTCAGTCAATACATAACAGAAGGACTTGAACGGGCTAGAGATAGCCTAACAGAAGCCGCAGCTTTGAGGGAAAGATTTGTGCTGAGCACTATTGTTAGTAGAAGGGTGGCTGCGGCTGCTGCTTCTGCTGTAATGACCTAATCATATCTATATTACTTGTGGTTTTATTGAAGCAATTCATAGTCTACCCTGAAAATGGTGGACTTAAGGTGCATTGTATGGTTGGTGTGTAGGCTGAAGCTGCTGCTGCTGCTGGGGAAAGTAGCTTCAGATCTTTCATGGTCGCCGTACAACGGTGTGGTAGTAGTGTGGCTATAGTTCAACAAGTACGTTGGGATACATTTAATTTGTTGAATTTAGCTCATGGCTGGATGACCATGCATATTTTGAGAGCTCAATTTGATCGGAACTTTCTCTACAGTACTTTGCAAACTCCATATCTCGGCTTCTACTACCTGTGGATGGTGCACATGCTGCTTCATGTGAGGAAATGGCAACTGCTATGTCCAGTGCGGAGGGTGCTGCCTATAAAGGACTTCAACAATGTATTGAAACTGTCATGGCTGAGGTCAGTGCTACACTCTTGGATTTTCTGTTGAGATTTGTGTTGCAATTACCAGGCCAATGAATTTTAAGATTCCACCTCCTTATCATCGATTATATATTTAAAGGGTTTGTTATTTAGTTGTGTTTTTCTTTCTTACCGAAATGTATATTTTATCCCATGTGGAACCCTATTGCAGGTGGAGCGGTTACTTTCAGCTGAACAAAAGTCGACAGATTATCGGTCACCTGATGATGGAATTGCTCCTGATCATCGGCCTACAAATGCATGCACAAGGTACAATCAATAAGTTTCTATCCTTGGGCTGTCTGGAAAATCATGAACAGCAATCACAACTCATAGTATAGTTATTGTTCTGGTGCATTGTATTTTGTACTATTTAAAAAATGGGAAAAATATAGCTTATTTTCATGTATGCCTCCACAATGCTTTCAGTAATCATATATATTTTCTATGTTGGTTTTTGGATATCAAATAATGTGTGGTCTTCTCTTGGCTAGAGTTGTTGCCTATCTCTCCCGCGTACTGGAATCTGCATTCACAGCGCTTGAAGGCCTTAACAAACAAGCGTTCCTTACTGAATTGGTATGACATGTTCTTACCGTCTCTCTTGACCTTGTGTGTGTGAGTTCTTATCAAGAAAAATTCAAGTCGTTTTGATTTTTTTCCAGATTAGTTCGCATCAGATGGCTAAACCTCGTTGCCATAAATGGTTATACACTGGAATTAGGATGTAAATATTGATTTAGTTCGAGTTTATATTTCAGACGTTGATTTGACTCCATCATAAGGGCTTTGGTATATGATCTTAGCAGTTTTTCATATTTTATTCTAAATTGTTCCTTTCTCAATTTATTTTGTTCCCCTTGGTGTTGCTGGGGAGCTGGGTGGTTGGAATAATTTCCGTTAAATCAGAGAATCTTTTGCGTTTGAACTGACTTTGCATTGGAATTGCTTCTTTAGGGAAATCGCTTGCATAAAGGACTGCTTGGTCATTGGCAGAAGTTCACTTTTAATCCCAGGTAACCCGATTTCTTGTTGCATGTTTGGCTAACTTAGTTTAAAGAGGCATTTAGTGAAAAATCATTTTAAAGTTGAGCAAAAATTTTTGTCCATTATGCTATAATAAGCCAAAATAATTGGCTCGTTATTTCTTATTGGTCTGATATACTGTGCTTTTCTGTTTTGAAGTGGAGGACTGCGGCTGAAGCGTGACATAACCGAGTATGGAGAATTCGTTCGCAGCTTCAATGCTCCTTCTGTCGATGAAAAGTTTGAATTGTTGGGCATGTGAGTATCCAAGTTCTTTTTAGTCTTTCCTCTTGCTAATTTCCAATTTCCATTCAGTTTTTCTATAGATTTACTGATGAATTCCTGTATCCAGCATGGCCAATGTGTTCATCGTTGCTCCTGAAAGCCTCTCAACTCTTTTCGAGGGTACCCCTAGTATTCGGAAAGACGCCCAAAGGTTGGCAGATGCATTAAAAAAAAAAAAAAAAACGCATTTTCTGGTTTTTATGTTGGACTAAAATCCAGCAAGAATATATATATTTTTTAACGATGTATATATATTTTTAACCTTTTTTTTTTTTCCGCCATATGCTAGTTTTTCAGCCCAATTAAAGGTGCACCATTTTCGATGTTAAAAAACATTAGTTTTGGATGCCAACTCAGGTTCATTCAACTAAGGAGGACTACAAGAGTGCAAAGCTTGCTACTAGACTCAGTTCCTTGTGGGCAAGCTCTAGTTGATCAGAGGCAGTTTGCCGATTCAAATCAAGCAGCTCCTTTGTGAAGGTCGGTGAAAGCCCAAATGGAGAGTGGAATCATCCGGAGCCCTCGAAGACGAAGCTTGAAACAATTGAGAGGGCAAATTTGGAGCGATGATTTCTTTTCCCATTTTCTATGTTTTGCTTTGGCTCTTTCTCCATTCTTTGCTTTTGTTGAGTGTATATTTGTGAAGGTACGAATAGGAAGATGTAATGCATTTGTAGTCTTTGAAGCTATTATATTTATATATGCTAGAGGTTTGGAATATTCTTTGCTCGACAATTGAAAGATAGGATATGGTGTGCCATTTTCTCCTTGTAAATGATTCTTTTTGGGGATAAAATGCGATCCTTTTTGTTGCCCCTAATGTCCAACGCTTTTTAACTGTTTGAAGTCCAATTTTACGAATATTTGGTTGTAATAGAAAGGACAAATTATATTTTTTCTCCTAAATTTTAGATCTTATAACAAAATGGTTTCAAATTTTAATTTAGGGTTAATCTCAAAAATAACACTTGTACGGATTTTATTATTAAAAAGAGCATCATTTCCCCCCCTTCATTATTAGTATTGTAACGTCATCAAAGCCTTTGTTATGTGGGGTCTAGCAGCATTTAATGTATGTCAAATTTCGGGTCTACCCTCATCTCCCGCCCGTCCAAATATCCTCTCCCTCGCATGCCCTAAAAAATTTTTGAAATTAGCATCTACAGTGTTTTAGAAAGAGAAACTGAAATCTAGAGAGAGAGAGAGTTGTCACCAGCTGGAACCGCTTGAAAACCAGTCGAAACCACCACGAAAACTCTCTATAAACCGCTTGGAAGTCTGTGAACGTCGGAGAATCTTCTAAAACTACTCATGTTGAAATCCACGAAATTGGCTGAGAAAAACATTATTCCCGAAAAGAGGTCTCTCCGAGTAATAGCTTTGGCATATTAAAGGCCACCATTTGAGAAAAGTTCTAAAAAACGGGCACCAGAGAGTGAGAGAAGGGTGGTCGAGGAAGGGTTGAAAAGAAAACAGGGGAAATCGAAGTTAAGAAATCAAAGAAGCCCAAAAGTGTCATAGAAGAGAAGATATCAGAAGCTGAAGAGGTAAAAATGTTGCATTTTCGTATTTATGTTTAAAAAGTTTGCATTTTTTATATTATTCATTAAGAACGTGCATTGTACTTGAGGATGTTTGTAGTTTTTATTGATTATGTAAAAAAAAGTCTGTATTTTTATATGTGTTTTTGATGAGATTTTACATTTCTAATTGATTTGTTGAAAAAAGTTTGCATAAAATACATAAAGTTTATATTTTTATCTGATTTTGTAACATAAACACAAAGTTTGTTTGGTATTTGGATTTTGAGAGAAAATTTAGTGTTTTGGTTTATATAAATATTTAATTGCCAAGGTATTTGGGTTTTTATTGATATTTGGTTAATTGTAGGTGATATCAGAAAATGCGGTTGGCTGGTTATTTATTTTGAAATCATCTAGTAATTTTTTATTGGTCATTTTTATAATGATTTTCTGGTCATAATAAAAATAACTCAGATTTATATTATTTTCAACTGGTCATTTTTATGATGACTTGTGGTCATTTTTATGTCGACTTGCTGTCATCAATTAATCAATTACTTATTCAGATTTCTATTATTTTCTGCTAGGTAATTTTTATGATTACTTCTCGGTCATAAATATAATTACTCTTTTATGTTGCCACTAACATTACCGCAGGTTCAATATGTTCGACGCGTACCGGATAGTGAAATTACCCAAGCAAAAATAAATACTTTCATTAGCATTACGGAGACATATAATAAATTCAAAGAGTGTTGTCACTCCAACAGTACGAAGGCGTTATCCATTAGCCATGCATTCAATAATTTTTGAAGTTAAATACTCTTGGTTGGGTTGAGCAGGTCTTCCACAACATTGTAATACATTTGACGAATCACTCAGGAATGGGTGATGCTCTATGGTTTGAGGTTGGTGAAGACCTGAGTAGATTTTCCATTAATGAGTTCTACCAAATAACCGGCATGAAATGTTTTGGGTCTACTCATCTTGCACCGGTGATCAATAACCGATTAATGACAAGATATTTTTTGCCATTGAGAGGTGTGTCGAGAGAACATTTGGAGCTGCAACTGTCGAATGCAAATTTTGACAACGACGACGACACTGTCAAGCTTAGCCTACTATACATGATATTTTGCATTCCTCTTACAAATGCAAACTCCATTAAAATAGACTCGAAGAATTTTGCCTTGGTCGATCACTTGGCTGAGTTCAATGCTTTTCCTTGGGGCATGCTTTCATGGGAGGCAACTTGAGCTGCAATCTGTAATGCAATTGAAAACAGACTGTCTTCAAAGAGAAGACTGTTAAAGAAGTTTGACAAAGTTCATTACAGTTTTGCGAGTTTTCCTCATGCCTTACTCGTTTGGGCATATGAGAGCCTCCCAATGATAGTAGCCAAATTCACCACTAAGTACGTTGAGGCCATTCCGCATATGCTGTCATGGGCCTCTAACGGTAATGTAAAGTTTGATGATGTGATGTCGGCTTTTACCGCTGTTGGTGAGAAACAGGTAATTTATATACTTTATATATATTTATGTAAGTCGTGTCATTTACTAGTGTTGGCCATCCACATAATGACCGGGTGGTCATTTTTGCATTGACCATACCGTTGTTAGCATCAATACCAGTGTCGGTCATTTACACGATGACTAGGTGGTCATTCTTGTAATGACCATGCCTTTGTTAGCTTAAATACCATTGTAGGTCATCTACATAATGAGCGGGTGATCATTTTTTGTATTTACCATACCTTTGTTAGCTTCAATACCATTGTCGGTTATTTACATGATGACCGAGTGGTCATTCTTGTAATGACCATGTCTTTGCTAGCTTGGATACCATTGTGGGTCATCTACATAATGACCGGGTGGTTATTATTGTATTTACTATACCTTTGTTAACTTCAATACCAGTGTCGGCTATTTACATAATGACCGGGTGGTCATTCTTGTAATGACCATACCTTTGCTAGCTTGAATACCATTATGGATCATCTACATACTGACTGGGTGGTCATTTTTGTATTTACCATACCTTTGTTAGCTTCAATACCAGTATCGGTTATTTACATAATGATCGGGTGGTCATTTCTGTAATGACCATACCTTTGCTAGAGTGAATACCATTGTTAGTCATCGTAATAATGACCAGGTGGTCATTTTTGTATTTACCATACCTCTGTTAGCTTCAATACCAGTGTTAGTCATTTACATATTGACCATATCTTGTACTAATTGTTATTAATATTAAATGTGTGTAGCCAAAGTGTTTTGTTATGATGCCAATTGAAAAAGAATTGAAGGACCCATGTGTTGCGTAGTTATATTTGAAGAATCCAAAGTTTGTGCCTTAACTACCTCGCAAGGCACCTGTCACTCAACCGAGCACCGATATAAATTCCGAGTGGCGGGAGTTTCAAAAAGAGATTTGAGGATAGGTGGATTCAATAAACAAAAAGTTAGAGGATCTTAAAAAGGGACAGAAGAAGTTCACGAAGCTTTTGCCTAGGGTTCTTAAATTGTTGACCAACATAAATGACATGTTGAGGGGAAGCCACCCACTGTGTACCATGTCAGTAGCAGGCACAAGATGAATGTTCAGACCAATGATTCAAATGCCTTGAAGATTGATTCGAATGACCTCGGCTCCGGCTCACAAGATGATGTCTTCATCAACTTTGATATCGGTGCCGTTGCGGATATGGGTGTGAAAGTAGCCATGGAGTTCTTTAATGTTGATAAGGTGATTGTTTGTAGCAGCTATGGGTGATGACCACATGCTAATTTATTGATATTGACTAACTAGTAATTTATGTAATAAATATTTGGTCATTTCTATAACAAGTAATGTTAATGCCAGCTGTTGTGTTCCCCTTTTGCAGGAAGATGTAGAACAGGAGAAAGAAATTGCATCAGTTGAGTGTGACAAGGGAGAGAACGATGAGGTAATCCTGAAAATGTTTGTTGAGTATACCTTATATGTAGATGATCATTTCGGTCTTCCATAACTAGTAATTTCTATTTATTATGACCTGTTGTTGTGAAACTACACAGGAAAATGATAAAGACCATTTAGAAGGAGAGGAGGGAGAAGTGAAGAAAAAATTTGAGTCCATTTTGGGAAAAAGGGAGGAGATAATGCCTGATCCGGTAAAGGAAAAAGAAGAGGAAAAATATGATAAAAAAGCCAAGGGAGAAGAGGAGGAAAGAAAGAATGAAGAGGCAGCCAACGAGGAGAGCATTAGTGACGTGGTTGTCATGAATTTCGATAACTGACAAACATATTCATATTGATTATTTCCTACGATTCAAACTTCATTTTAACCCGTTTCACATTTGTCATTTATAGATTCCTAAACAGAAGAGGTCCAGACTATCAAGGCTTGACCAACAGCGGTCCAGACCTATGATTGAGGTTGGCTCACCATCCCAAGCTCCGACTAAGCTTAATTATGCCCTCATGGGGTAATTTGGTTCTAACGAATAAATGTCCTTTCCCTTTGAAAATGATATTTAATAATGTCATTACCAATTTGAATATTTTTATGTTTAGGAAATGGGCTCCTCGATACAGTGCTAAGTATGAGACATTGGCCAAACCCCATGACCTTGGATTCATGGCAGTTGAGAAAAAAGTTAGTTTTATGAGTTATCAACCTCTTTTGTTTGGCTCTACGATGAAGTAAGTAGTTTACTTGATTTTTTTAGAATTCATGTTCTAAATTTTTGTTAACCTTATGTGAATAAGGTACTTTGTTTGTTGACTTGTAATTTTTATTTGCCATTTGCTTTTGGTTTGTTTATGCAGCACATTGATGTTGTATTCTACTATTTGAGGAAGAAGATCATGCAGTTTCTCAAATTGGTATAACGAAAGGTGACAACGGTAGACATGTTTTTTAGTACAAAGATTGATACATTATGGTGTATCTATAAAAAATCACCAAATACGTTTGATTGGGGATCGTGTGATTCTTTAATGAAGATCATACTTGGCATTTGTGTCCGATGTGGTTTGTCATGGTTTGAGGTGAACACTTTGCTAATACTAATGCACTTGGATGAGTTGAAACATTGGGTATTACTAAAGCTCAACCTTACGAACTGGATCATTGAGATGTATGACTTTCTTAATCATGAAGGCTCTCACAATTATAAGTTCCGAGAAGTATTGGAATGTATGTCAAAGTTTATACCAATGCTAGCTGATAGGATCAGTTCGTTCGAATTCAAACCAAGAGAACCTCCAGAAACTTACCCAATACCGGTCACCATTATGCAAGATATCCCTCGACAAGAGAATGAGTTAGTTAATATATTAAAAATGTTTTCATACGACATTCTTAACTGTGATAATTATGTGATGTGTGATTCATTCTCTTTCGTGAAACAAGGGTGATTGTGGAATATTTACAATTAAATTTGCTGAATGCTTGATAGAAGGGAGAGAAGTTTGTTATTGGGTTATTCAGGGACGCATGCAAATGTTTCGGAAGTGGCTAACATGTTATCTGTGGTATCATGCAAAGAGAAAGCTTCAAGATAATTATAAAAGTGATGAGGATGAGGATATGGTGGACTTATAACTAACTTTTTTTTTGTTGCTTTTTATATGTCTATATTATAAATAGCCCAATTATTTTATTCATTGTAGAACATATTTTAAGATTTATATGGTATATTGTTGCAACCTGTAATTGTTAACATAACATTTTGACCGTAGGCACTGAGGTCCAAACGGAAAATGACCAGGTGGTCATAGTTGAAATGACCGTTCTTGTAAAAGGCCCAAATTGTTATCTTATGATTATTTCATTTAAAAAAAAATCCCCTTACAAAGAACGCGTGTTAACTTCAGTGTGTAATTTATAATACTTGTTGTTCCACAAAATTTGTAAATTTTTTTATTTGACCTTAGGCACTGAGGTCACAACGGAAATGACCAGTGGTCATAATTGAAATGACCGTATCAGTAAAAGGCCTAAATTGTTATCTTATGATTATTTTGTTTTTTGTTTTTTAAAAAACCCCTTTACAAAGAACGCGTGTTAACTCCAGTGTGTAATTAGAATACCTGTTGTTCTACAAAATTTGTAAATTTTTTGTTTGACCATAGGCACTGAGGTCACAACGGAATTGACCAGGTGGTCATAATTGAAATGACCGTTCCTGTAAAAGGCCCAAATTGTTATCTTTTGAGTTTTTTGGTTTTTTTTTTAAACCCCTTTAAAAAGAAACATGTGTTAACTTCAGTGTGTATTTTAGAATACCTGTTGTTCTACAAAATTTATAAATTTTTTGTTTGACCATAGTCACATAGGTCATAACAGAAATGACCAGGTGGTCATAATTGAAATGACTTTGCCTGAAAAAGTCCCAAACTTGAAGAAAATCCATGTTTTTGGACCATTAACATTACTTGTCACCCTTAATTCCATAAACCCACAAACGTAGTACTTAAAATAAAGGACATAAATTTTTAATGTCAATTGTGCGTATCTTCAGATACAATATAAAATTAAAATTATTGATAAATTCATCACATAACTGTGCTGTGAGTTGTTAACGATTTCTGGGACCTTATTGTTGGACCTATGTGTAACGATACTGAGTTGGTACAGGTTTTCCGATTGTCTTCATAACCATTACATTTACCACACCGAATAGTCTCCTATTCTTCATCTTAGGACAAAATCCTACGAACCCTTGGCCTTCTGGGACCACGCTTTGTCTTGGGAGGATTGAAAATTTGCGATTTGACTTCTTCAAAAACATCACAGCCCTCTGCGCTGCCAATTGGATGGACTACAGGTGCATAGCATGCATAAAGATAGTTTTTCGTGTAGTAATCAGAGCAATAATTGTATGGATCAATTCGTCAATGGTTATAGGCGGCCGTTGCATGAGGGCAAGGAATTTGATCGACCTGAAATCGTTGCAGGTACAGGTCCTTTCGCTTATATCCATAATCCAGGTTTGGGTAGTATTGTTAGTGACTCTGGCTGAGGCTGTAACAAAGGGAAGTTGAAGACATTAGTTTCTTCGAAGTCATTATCAACATTAGTGCAATATCGGTTATAAAATTACCGATCATTACAAAATTTAGCGTATACCGTAAGTCATGTTGTGGTCGTTATCACGTACTGTTATTGTTAGTCTCAATGAGAAGTGTGTGCGAAGAAGTTTTTCTGCCTTGGGGGTCAGCTTTGATGTTATTTTCAAGACCTATTCACATCTCTCGACAAACTATCTTTGTAGTAGTTCCCTTAACCATAACCATTCCACCAAGAATGCTACTGGCATTAACTTGGCTTTCCGATCCACACTGTTCAATGACTCTGCAATGTTGGTTGTCATGATTGCATACCTTCGTCCATTGAAGTATGCTCGTGACCACTTTGTAAGATCTGCCTACAAAAGGTATCGGTGCATGTCGGGGTTACAATTACGGATGGATTCCATATGATGCCGATACTCACTGACAATGTAACGACCCGCCTAGCACAGGCCGTTACCTTACCATACTTACATACATACGTGAACTTACTTATACGAACTTACTTACTTAGTACATGAAACATAGCGGAAATTTTTTTTTTTATACGGTGCTAACTCGCACATAACTGAACTGAAGGAACGATTTCAAATAATATATCTAGAAAATCAAAACGCGTAGCGGATTCCATTCCCCACATTTCACAGCGTCCGGCCACGCTCCTCCATCTTGTATCATCAAATGCTGACAGGTGGCTACCTACAGCATAAACGTAAAACAATGAGCTTTCGCTCAGCAAGTACAACTCCTATACCGCAACACACAAACTAACTACATCATAACATTTCATTACAACACTTAACATATCTTGACTTATGCATGCATGAACCAATTATGTTTATATTATGCTTTCTTATTACTTCTTAGCTGGCTTTCTAACTTTTCTGCTTATGAGCCCCTTAACTGAGTGTACGTACCCAGCGCGCAACCATGGACTTACTCTTGCCATAGTCCGACCCGACCTTGGACGGGGGGTACGACACAGGCAAGCTTGCTCGTCATTCTGCTTACTGATCATCTTGCCATGTCATACTTACTCTTGTCATTCTCATTAGAATTAGTGAGCATGCATTGTGATGCCACTTATTCTTACTTCATACTCATCTCACATTCTTAACTTGACATGTAATCATACATATCATAACATACTTCATAGCATAAGCATAAATCATGTTTTGATATGCCCCGTAGCATATCAATTAACACTTGGCATAACAGCATATCACATAGCACATAGCACATCAACTATGTCTAGGTAGAAATACCCTAATAGCCTATGCTGTAGGCGGCGTTGTACTTACCTTGTCTAGGCCTGACGTTATGCTATTCCACTTCCAGGTTCAGCTGCAGGGTACTTCCTGCTTAATCGAAAGACTTGGGTAAGATTTCTAATCTATGCCCATACTATGTTGGTTTTCCCCCAACATTCATGCAACACTTTGGTTATATGTCCCCCTAACTATAACTCATATTATGTGTGGTTACACTGAGTAACCCTATCACTTTGGGTTATACTTCATAACCCAATAAAATCGTATATCTTAACTTAGTAGGTTACGTTGGATAACCTTTTCTGCTACACCTTTATCCCATAACCTAATGGGTTATACTAAGCCATGGGATAATTTGTCTTGGTCTCACTAGGTTAACCTTTGTTAACCTCTAAGGTTACTAAAGTCAACCCTTTTCGGGTCAACCTTGGGCTTTGGGCTAAGCCCTGTAACTCGGGTGTAATTCCCGGTTACGTGTCGTAACTATCTACCTAGCAAACCTTGAACTTGAAACTCTTAAATCTCTTTTAGTTTATAAAAGAGTTTGGCAATTAAGCCCAACTTCCTTTAAACTCTTCTAAAAATCCATGTTTCTTGAAACATGGTTTTAAAAATGTTTGAGGGTTGGAAACTGCCTTTGGAACAGTTTCCATCTTCAAAATAGTGTTTTTAAACAGAAAAACAGTTCTCCTAAACTGGTTCTAGAAAATCCTGTGCAGGAACTTCTTGCTCCCTGCGCAGTTTTTAGAAATCAAATTATATTTAAAAATCCTTTTAGAATTGGAAACAGTTGTCTTCATGAAAGTTCTAGCTCTCGAAGAGATCTAAAACTTTCATGTTTTACAAAAAATATGATTCTGCTTAGATTAGTACCAGTTTTAATTTGAAACGGGTTGCTCATGAAAATTGGGTCTGAACAGACCACCTTCGGTTTTTTGTAAAAACGAAGGCCTTTGGAATCTCATTTTGAGAATCGGTCTATGCTGCCCCCTAGGAAAAACCCTGTTCTACAACTTTCATGTTTTACGTTTTAGCCCATTCGGCCTCTAAAGACCTGCAATGACCACTTTCCTGAGACTGTCCAGTTTGGAACCCGAACTAGCAGCTTTGTCTAGTTAAACCGGTTTACGTCCTAATTCGTGGGTTCTATCTTGACCGCCCACTGCGGGAGCTTACTTACAAGGCATGTAATGTTTCTAACGTCCCGCATGTTACAACATGCTAGCCTAACGTACCCATGCAGCCCTATAAATCCAGTTACACTAAACCTTAGCTGCATGGTTCTAATCCTAGCATCCATCAAACCATTCATGCCATACAACTCCATTTCATTCCATCTAGCATCCTAACATGCATCATAATTTCAAACACATAATTGGGGACATATAACCATACTCTAGCATGCATCCTAACATGCAGTTAATCATAGCATATCAAGCATGAAATGTAAACCAAACCACCCTTAAACTACCAAATCAAGCACTAAAGCTACTAAGGGCATAAAAATAACTTGATGAGCTTATGCTCTTACAAACCATACTTGAAATACACTTAAACTTTACTTTAAAAACTTAAATGAAAATAAGTTTAGGTTTCTTGAAAAATACCTTGGTTAGGTAGGGATTGGCTTAGGGTTGGAACCAAAAATCTCACTATTGGCTCCTAGCTCCTAGAACCGGTTTCCACTCACCAAATGGCACCAAAACTTGGCTTTTTGGGCTGAAAACTGACCTCCACCCTATGGCTCGGCCACTCCAAGATTTTTCACCCAAAAATCTGAAATTTTCTTCCCCTTTTTCCCACCAAACCCGTGGGCTGCACCAAAGGGAGAAATGGCTCCAAAAACTTGTTCTAAGCTTGGTTTCTTGCTTGCTCACTCAACCCGAATTCTCTCCTAACCTTTTCCCTCAAAGAAATCTGATTTTCTCTCTTGTTTCCACTGCTCCTCTAACCCACGGCTGCAGCTAGAATGGGCTGGAAAAATTTTTCTAGCTCTCCCTAATGGTTCCTAGAGCAAACCGAAGCAAAACCCCTAAATTGGTTCAAGAAAAAATTTTGTTTTTCTTCTTCACTCTCCCTTTCTCTCTCTCGGTTTTGGGCTGCTGAAAAATGGCCAGAATTTGGCTGAAAATTCTGAATTAAATGAATAGAGCACACCCATATTTATAGGCAAAAGTTAAACTTTCAAAAATTGGATTTTGACCCCAAAACTTTGAAAAATCACACTTTTGGTGATGAGGTGGCCGGCCAAGCCTTGTAGAACAAGGGAAGATGACATCATTGCTTACATCATGGCTTACATCATTGCTTACATCACAAAATTTTAAAATTTACACTTTTGCCCCAAAAATGAAAATTTTTGCATTTATGCCCCCTAGGTGGACGAAATTTTGCTTGGTGAAGAAGCAAGAAATTTCTAGAATCAAGACACTTGTCTTGTATAGATTTGTTCTTAAAATATTTATGAGGTCATAATTCAAAATGGTGATGATGTCATAAATCAAAAAGCCTTGTTTGTCTACTTTTTGTAAAATAGTATACTTTTAAACTAAACACAGATAAATCCAATACTGTGTTGCACTAATACACAGTACTGATATTTTTATACTGCAGTAAAAATTTTATCTGTGTAAAAATCGGTCTGGAAAATTTTTTTCTTATTTTCTCAAAACCTTTTGCCCTGTGCCTTAGCTTAGTGTGCTTGATTTTTCTATGGTGGTTTTTGATCTTATCTATGCTATCTTACCCATAAAAATGGGTTTTCGCAGTATTTCTTCCATACTGCACGTCACAAAATTACACAGTCATCCTGTTGACTATTCTGGTCAAACTTTGACTTTCTCGGGTCAAAGTTGACTTTTTTGGTCAAACCTTTGACCGACATAGAATCATGCAAATATCAACCCTTTTCTTCCGAAAAGGCTATTTTCTATTCTAAACAATCATCTTTGAGTCTTAATAAGCTATAAGAACTCATCACACATAATAAAGTTCTAAATCGAACTTTTTCATAAAATGCCTTCACAGCATACATTCAAGCCTCTTCAAGAGGAAACAGTAACATAGGAACAAGTCAGGTATTACAGACAAGATACGCTCTCGATGCACTGTCAAAATAGGTCTTCAAAGGGCCTTTGAAATCTTTGTACCTCGTTTTCAAGTTTGTAGCCAAGTGTTGAACGCAAATCCCGAAGGCAGCATCTAGATACACAATGTTGGCTGCATATTCGATACCCTTATGCCTATCAGCCACAAGAGCAAGAGACTCTTGCGTGCTGATTGAATCCCGTAGCTTCTTAAAGAACCATTTTCATGATTCATTGGTTTCCGATGAAATGATACCAAAAGCGAGTCGAAATATGGAGTCATTTGCGTCGTGACCACATGCTGCAAGCAGCATTCCTTCAAATCTGGCCTTTAGTGTTGATCCATCAACCACAATTACTGGACGACAATGAGGCCAACTGTGCTTCGATGCAGATAGGCACATATAGAGGTATTTTAAACAATTTTCTGAGTCGTTTTCAATGTGAATTTTGGATGCAGGATTTTTTCTCTTAACCATTTAGCCCAGGCGGGCAGAACTGTAAAGGGCCAACAGAGGTCATCATTAAAAAATAATTATCATGTGGTAAATATATAAGTTATTATGCCAGTCATTAACACACTGATGGATAATGGGATTTACCTTTGTATGACTATGTATCATCGCCCCTCAGGCTGGTCCGTGCAGCTTCCTTCCCTCGCCATGCTCTAAGATAATTGAAAGACACTCCAAATTCGTCCTGCATGTCTTGCATTATTTCTTGAGGTTTATATGAGGTATTAGTCGAATCCAAGTATTTTTCCTTTGCACGCTCCTCAATCATCCAACTCTTGGCTTAATGATGATGCCCTTGAACGATTTCAATTGAGTAAGTATGGATGTTATCGTACTTCTTCACAACAAACAATTCATTACCTCTTATCCGAGTCGCACGCAATTGCCATGGACATCTCTCATAATCTATACATATCACATGTAATAGAGTAGAGTTTGACCTCTTCACCTTGAATTGGTAGTGTTTACTCATGGCATCGTGATGAAGGTGGTATTGCTGTAACTTTTTATTATCAAAAATACAATTTCTGCACATTGTGATAGGTGTAAAATCAGCAACAACTACTGAGCCAGAAAAACTATCACTACTAGCTACATTAATAGATTGAGTTCTAGTAGTATTGACAATAGAATGGGTCTAATGCTTGATGTGATACTTTTCTCATTGACTGACGAGCAGCATCCGTAAGATTTAATTTCCCAGCATTACAATCATCATGGTCCATACATAAGTCATTGTTCAATAATTCATGTTGCTTTTCAATTTCATTTTCCATGTGCAAATCTAGACCTAATGTGGGAGAAGGGATATGTGGAGGGCGAGGAGAAACAATGATAAGATTAGTGTTATTTATAGGTTGCATGGCTTTATGACTCTGTCCACCATCCCTAGAAGGTTGAACATCTATGTGGTTGCTTTCCCCTACCTCTGGTGGTATCGCTTTGGCCGCACACCCATCCAATACATCGATGCTAATTAGAAATTTGCTAAGCACATGAACATCCATTTTCTTCAGTTGTATGTAGAAATTAACGTCAGCATCACACTGTATCATCACAGGAGGCATTATAGGTTCAACAGCGTATCTCACGACATAGTCTTGTCTAGGCCCCTAATTCCAATAACACTTCTAACCAATTCAATAAGACCAACATATGTTGCGTTAATGGGCACCAATATTTCTTTTATTTCACCACCAACATATCTCAACATGCCGTCCTATTGACCATTATACTTGATGAAAACACAAATCTCATCGATTCTTGAATGAGACAACAACAAGTTAGTTAATATTATATTTACATTAGAAAGAAAGGGAAAATGATGACACATATAGAGAGAGAACTTATATATCAAAACTACTCACAATGAGAATGACCAGGTGATCATTATGAAAATGACTAGTTTTGTCCAAATCTCAAATGTTAGGCAAAAACAAAAGTTAGGCAAATCCATGTATTTTTCCCTTTATACACAATGTTTGACAACTTCAATTTCTGTTTTAAAAACCCTTGTGTTTAATCAATTTCAATAGATTTTCCATTCGCAAATAGGTCACAATAAAATTGACCTTTTGGTCATTATGAAAATGACTATTTTTTTTCAACTCTCAAATGTTATCAAAACTTTCATTTGTCATTTAGAAACCTTGTTGTTACTCCTGTTAGTCATTATGACAATGACCATTTGGGTTAGATTATCAAATGATATGCTACTATATTTTTTTTCGTTATGGTCAAAATTATAACTTCCATTTGGTAAAAATATTATTCACTGATTTGGTCATCATAATGATGACCAAATGGTCATTATGTTGTTTACTATTAGTAGTGTTGAAAATTTTTTGGAACGAGAAATATTACAATAAAAGACCAAAAAACACATGAAATCTATCTTAATGCCCACAGGTGCTATAGGAGACCAAGATCTTACCCTCAAAAGTTTAACATAGTCATTTTTTAGATTATAATTCAAAACATAAACCCATTTAAAGCATATAGAAACAAATAAAACCAAATAACAAGCAAATGGGAAGTCAGAATGACCTCAGATTACCTCAGATTTGCACTTGATATAAGCTAGAACAAGGCCGATGGGAAGTGGGAAGAGTTTAAAATGGACTAGAGAGGGTGAGTTAAATAGAGTGAACAAAGATGGGGAGAGATTTGTTGGACTTAGCGAGAGCTTAGATCGTGGGTAATGGTTCAGAGACAGTGCATGAGGTTAAGGTGAGAGAAAAACGAGGAAAGTAAAAATGAGATTTAGAACTATGACTTAGATATTTGGAGGGGGGGAGGGGCGGGAAAGTGGGAAAAACATTAGTTTAGGGTTGGCTGAGGGCATATTTGACTTTTTACATCTACCTAAAGAGGCTTTGATGACGTGACAGTGTTAGAATGAAGGGAAAAAATAGTGCTATTTTTAATAATAACCGTACAGGTGTTTTTTTTGAAATTAACCCTTTAATTTATAACATTTATTCCTTCCAAACTTTACAACATTCTGTTAAGTTTATCAACGTGACTGCCACATGTCAAACAAAGACCAATATTCAAAAGGGTATTTTTGCAACAGCACAATTTATATCTTCTCGCTTTCTGGCGACACATCAAAATGATTGTTGAGAGCAAAGCCCGCTCTCTCCCTCTGGCGATGGTAGCTCTCCCCCAACGGCTGAGCACCAAAAAATGGTCGGATAATTGGTATTGAGCTTGGGATTAGTGTATTTCTCCAATTTAACATCCCTCCCCTACATATCTGCCACCCATCTCCAGATCTCACCATCCTTGCTCGCTACATCCTCCATCCCCACGGCTCGTCAATCATCGGAGCTTACTCATTCCACGATTGCCGAAGCCTGCCCATCCCACCAACCACGAAATCCAACCATTGCGAAAAAGTCATTCTTAAGCACATTTGTTGGTGATGGAGTAATCTTTAAGTAATGTTTCAGCCGCCACCTCGTCCTTTATTTTTTTTTCTCCTCTCTTTTTGTCAAATTAGGATGTTGCATACTAGATAGTCTAAAGGAGAAAAGATATCTTTACGTGACATGTAGAGTTTATATATAATTGTGATGCGACAAGATTTTAACCATCGAATTTTAGATAAACCGCTTGTGTCTTCATTAATAAAAAACGTGATTATAAAGTAGTCACATTATGATTTTAAACAAAAACGTTATTCGATTTAAGATTAATAATTCATATGGGAGTGTTCTCAATTCCTCTTGACAAAAGATGATGAATGAATTGATGCTTAAACGTGTTACTCGTTTTTTAACTTTTGTAATTTTATTTTATTTATTATTATTGTTATTATTATTATTTTTGGTCTTAATGCATACCTTAACTAACTTCGCCTGTATGGCACCTCAGCTCAAAAGAAAAATTCCTCGTCATGATGATTTTGCAGCTTCTCCTGTTAAACATAAACATGATTGCAGGGTTAAAAACAATGAAAAAGTAATTTGACCTAAATAGTTCCAAAATCTCTTCTGAAAATGTAGTTTACCAATTTCATCTTTTTTTGAGGTTTTAAATTTGCTTCCATGCAGAAAGTAGCATGATCTAGTTACTCAAGTTCATCTTGCAACTCATTATTTCCTATGAACTTAAACAGAATCCTTTCAACTTTTCAAGGACTCTTGTATCAATTTAGTCTCCAATAATGTAGGCACAAAGGAAGGTCCAAAATGCAAGTTGAGGGTTCTACTCGTTTAGCTCATGAATCAGATATAGGTAGGAAAAAAAAAGGCCATCCCAGGAAAAACCAAAAAAAAAAAAAAAAAAAGGTATATAACTAGTGATTGAGACACATACATGACCTTGCCCCTTTGTGGTGGGGTGCCTCATATATTGCTAGTGTGGCACTTCCTAGTCCTACCTTAAAAAAAAGTTCTCTCTCTCTCTAGAGACTCACACTAGGGTTGGATAGAAAGGGAGTGATTGATGTTAGAAGAATTTAGTGGAGCTGGCTGCTAATTGATTGCCATCTTCTTTGATAGCAAAGTTACCCCATCACTTGCATGTCCTTGTGCCAAACCCATTACAAATTCCCTTCTCCTCTCTTAGGATATGGGCCAATCTACAAACACTCACTCTCTCTCTCTCTCTCTCTCTCACACACACACGCACACACACACGAAAATATACCAAAAAGACAGAATCTCTCTCTCTCTCTCTCTCACACGCACACACACACACACACGAAAATATACCAAAAAGAGAGAGTCTCTCTCTCTCCCTCTCTCTCTCATACACACAGAAGCGAAAACATACCCAAAAGACACAGAATTTCTCTCTCGCTCTCTCTCTCATACGCATTAGTGCTAAGATATTTAACACCCCCAACAGGCCACAAAGGGGGAGGGGCACTATTTCTTTTGTGGGGTTGATTGTATATATCCCGTATCTTTTCAAGTCGCTATTGATCCATAGTACACCTTACTCCTTTAGTCCTAGCAACTGAAGACCTTTTAGTCTTTTTCCCAATTCCTAACTAGATAGAAACGAAGGGAAATTATAATTAAGAGCATATATGGTTGACCCAAACAAATGGAGGTTCAACTAGAACTACTACTATTCTCAACTATTCAAACCTCCTAACTAGAATGAATGGGGCTACTAAAACGTGAAAGGATTATTCTTATTTATATATTTGAATTTTAGCACTACTCTCTTTTTATCTCATGAATTTTAAAAACTCTTAGAAAAAAGTGAGTAAGTTCATTAATGTGGTCTTGTCTCGTTGTTTTTAGTAGAAATCCTAACACAATGAACTTAGTACGACTAATTCTTTTTTTTTTTAGTAGGTTTTAAATTGAAATTATGAAATGAGGTGTAAAATTGGTTAAATTCAAAGTTTAGGGGATGGAGGAAAACAAACTAATGTAAAAATGAAAACGTCTCTTCTAAACCAAAAAACCCAACTGAAAATTTTTAAATTTTAAATTTCTTGTTGTTTTTCCTTCTCCTCAAAGCAATTGATCCATATAGGTCTCTAAAAATCTCAATTTGTTAGAAAGTGCAAAAGAGAAAAAGGAAAAGGGTGCGTGCGACGGCAAGTTTATGTCATGGCTAGTAGAGGTGGTCCAATTTTAGAAATGCTTTCCTATTCTTCTTTCTTTCTTTCTTTCTTCAATATATACGCATTATCATCATCAATATCTCCCTCTTCACTTCTTTTCTAGGCTGAAAAGGTAGTTTCAATGCAAGGATTTGGCACTATTTATTTGACCCCCATCTCAAAAAAGATGAAGGAAAAGGAAACAGAAAACACTAAATCAAACAACAAATAAAATAAAAAATAACTATTTGTGATTGGATGAAAGCATGGTATGGGATATGGGTTTCATTCAAGTAGACAAGCTGTCCGAAAGACACTAAACCAGCTGAGGCATTAGATTTGGAAATGGCATATGTACACATACATTTATGTATGAATATCCATATATGCACATACATATTTATAGATAAGTTCTTTCTAGTCATTCAAGTCCATTAACCTTTTTTTTTTCTTCTATCTATTTGATGGAATGGACATTGTTACAAAGGAATTTTAATTTGATGGTGGCGTAGAGAGTTTGTGTTTGTCACCTGGCTTGAAATGTTGTTTTTAAAAACATATCATTTCAAAATGAGAATGTAAAAATATAAAATGTAGTGTGGTTTTCGCAGCAGCTGTGAAAAATTAAGTTAAATTGTAGTTTGTAAAAAAATTATTCGTTTTTTTTTGTTTTTTTTTAAAACGGCATGTCATATTGGAAAAATGACTACGCAAACCTATTTTGGATATTGATTTTGAGTGGGACCTGCAATATAGTTGTGATAGGTATAGATGGATATATGTTCTTCAGAAGTTCTAATGGTAGATTTATGTGTTTAAAAATGATGACTAACGTGAATAAGAAATTGGCTCTCATAGTGTACCTTGAAATTGGAAAAGTAGAAAGTAGCAAAGGGAAAAACACTTATCGCACATGGGAATGTGATGTAAGCCGCAAGGGGTTTAAATAAATACCCATTGGTTATTTGGTAAGCTGATAAGCCAAGAGGCTCTCTCTTGTGCAGGCAAGGGGGGTGGCTTGATCATCAGACCAAAAGACTTGTGTGTAAGCGAGCGTGATCTTTAGACCAAAGGTTTTGCAACACGTTTTTATTTTTCGAACCTAAAATTCGAAATTAATTTAGCTGATGGGTCTTAAGGTGGAACTAAGGTGGTTAATTCCGTATTTTAATGGAAAAAAAAGGTTTTCGGCTTCACGATTAATTTTTGAATTGATGTCATTGTCTCCATTAAGCCTGGAATTCATCCATTCTAACGTACTAAATTTCAGAGCGTATTTTCTACAAAACTTCTAATGTGTTAGGTGCAAGACAAATTATATTTTTTTCCAGAACTTTAGGCCTTATCACAAAATGCCCCCGCGTTTTAATTTATAACATTTTTTCCCTTTGAACTTTGAAAAAGTTTGCACATTTTTTCCCTCAATTAATTTTTTGACGTAAAAAATACACATAACACTTGTTGGAAGCATGAGTTGTGGATTTTAAATGTGAAACACATATAATTAAGTTATAAGAGTAAATATTTAGGACTGATTGTCATTTTTTTCCCATTTCTTTTTCTTATAGGTAATTTCATAATTTCACATTTAATAAGAGTAATCGGTGTCACGAGTGCTGTCAATTTATACCATTTCATAATTTTTTACTTAATATCCCCAACTAATGCTTCCAACGAGTGTTAAGTCAATTTTTTTTCATCAAAAAGCTAATTGAGGAGGAAAATTCGCAAACTTTCCAAAGTGCAGGGGAAAGAATGTTACATATTAAAGTTCAGGGGCATTATGTGACAATACAGAAAGTTTGGGGGGAAAAAGTGTAATTTATCCTTTAAATTTGATAGAGCGGGCAATTTCAGTTTGCTGAAAGTAGGTTCTAGTGCTTGATTGCTACTTGCAAGAGTCTTGGGAGATAAACGTCCATACAAATCTCCGACACCAACAGTAAAGGAGTGAATCTATTTTAAAAAAAACTATATGGTTTATGGATTTCAGCTTCTCGTCCACATATTTTATTTTTAGTTATTTTCGTTGTTAACGATTTCTGCTTCACAAATTCAGTTACAATTTTTTTTTATTTCAAATTTCTCTCATTTCGTTGTTGTCTTATCAGTTTGCTAATATACCAAACACAATAATACTCTAGCAAAGATTACACGCTCATAAAATGCAACTTGGGCTATTGATACAAATTTTCAGGAAATTTTATCAGCGTACCCAGCCAAAAACAAAACTATTTGAGTACTTGATTTTTCATTACTCTCTGTCTTTCCTTTTCTAGTTGGAAAGCCCAGAGATATTAATATCTACTATCTAGTCAGTTCATCGTTGTTGTTATTATTATTATTATCATTTCGTTTCTTTCTAGTTTGAAAAGAAGCAAACAAAACATAGACATAGACAGAAACATACAAAGAACAAAACACTACCATTGCAAGATGTTTGTCCCTTCTTGCACTTTGGCATATCTATACGTTATTAATACATATTTCATATTGACCAGGTACTAGAGCACCCTCTAAGATATTCTATTATAAACTGGATTTGCCCCATTAGTACCAATTGGTCAAACACCCAAGTTGCTTTGAAAAACAATTAAAAAAAAAATTAAAAACAAGAATTAAAAAAAAAAAAAAGAAAAAAGATAAGTTTTGAGGCAAAGTATAAACTAACCAAATTGCTAACTTGCTACCACATCCCCAAACTATTGGATTGCATGCTCGTTGCTCGTGGAAGCTCGAGCATGTTTGTTTTTGTTTTTTTGTTTTGTTTTGTTTTTTCAAAATTTATTGGCACGATTCTCTATCACTTTGACCCAACCGCTATCAATAATAATTTTTTAAAATGAATAATACAAATATATATATATATATATATATATATAAATATAGAGCTTTAAACAATGACCCCACACGTCTGAAATCTGCAAAGCAAAGCCTCGTGCAACCCACGTCTACCGGCCTACTAAACCAGTGTCTCATACATACATATACACTCACTCTCCATTATTGAATCACCTCCACAGCATAGTGCTGACCATGCACCATCCAAATTGCACAACTTCCTTTCAATATATATATACATATATATATATATATATTTTTTTGCTTCCTTTTTTTAGACCCTCTATATATAAGTAGTTTAATTCAGATAATATATAGTTCAAATCCTCCATCCTCAAATTCAAAAGTAAATAAATAAATAATTAATTAATACCCACAATTGCGAATATATAACTCATGCCTTTTCAGATATGCTCAAATTAGTTTCAATAAAAATAAGAAGTTTTTGATGTTAAAAATAAGACATATAGTTGCAAGTATAGTCTAATGATAATTTCATAATTGACTTCATTATAAGGTGTAAAATTAAAATCTTTTATCCTAAATTTCATATTATATATTTAAATGTGTGTGTGTGTGAGCACTCCTACGTGGGCATTTGTAACTTTTTGTGTGTTATTGAAATAACCAGTTAGTTTTAATGTAATATTTTTTAGTGATATTTATTATTTGCACTAATTATTTTAAATAGCCCATGTTACAAAATTCTAAATTAAAAGTTATATGTAAATTAACTGGTTATAAAATATAACATATCGTGTTACAATTGTCATTCCTATCCGATTGCCAGATAAGAAAGTATATATATATATATAATATAGAATAATGAGGTGCGAGTAAATAATCAAAATCTATTATATAATTAACTTAATCTAGTTCAACATAGCAAATTAATACGTTATCTTATTTCAATTGAATTTGATTTTTAAAACACATCCTACACCCTATCAAACTACCAATTTCTTCTTATTTATATGCATATTCTATTGAAATACTAATGCATATGCTTAAAATTTGAGTTCTTTTAATTTGGGTTACTTTGCTAATTTAATTAGTTTTCATTTTTAGTAGTTTTGATTGAATCATATTTAATTTCAAATTAATCTTGGACAAAAATTGTATTCAACTCAATCGAAAAGCTAATTAGTCAATTCGATTGGATTGTATACACAAATTGAATCGGATGGAATGTGTTATTCAGATATTCAATATATCGATCTTTGAATTAGATTATTGGTCTGTTGTTAAACTTTACATTTTTGGCTAAATATGAATACACTTGGCACGAAGAGAACATAGAGAGTGAGTAAAAAAAGTAATAGAGTGATCTTAGCATTAAAACAATTTTGAAGATACGTAATAATACTCTTAAAAGAAAAAAAAAATAATAAAGAAACTCTTCTAATTCTAACTTATTTAGAGTCAATAGTTAGGTATAAGGAATTATTGAACTCAATCACTTGATACTATATTTACAAGTAATACGAGACCAAAATCAAAAGATTGTACTAAGTCAACCGTGCATCATAAACAATAGAATAACACATGTAGTGATGAAATTAACAGTCACTAAATACGTACAAATATGTTGATACTGTAATATGGTAAACTCAAGATTAAGTGATGATTCTTAATTGTAACACGACAACATTAATACACTACTCATTCTCAAAAATAAATAAATAAATAAATAACGCACTATTTAACAATAATTACGTATCCCCAAAAGTCCATATCTGATTAATAAAACAACTATGATGCACAGAAACAACATATCTATGGCGACGCCAACGATATGTGACATCATTATAGTTTTCTCATTGAAGCCTTTAATGTTGTTTGACATTGTTTTTTGAAGGATGCTTTATATTGTTAACAATCTATGTTATATTCGAGATGTTTGGTCAATCATGCTTTCACTTAATAGAACGTAAAGTTACTGTCCAATAGAGAAATTTGACAAATAGGATAAAGGCTTAATTTTACACGATTATATATATATTTTTTATCATTATTAAAATTTCATAGAAAATATTAATAATAAACTACAAGCAGTTAATTAATCACTTCTCTCTGACTCTAAATATTTTTATAATCTACTATTTACTTGAATTATATATGTAAAAATACTATTTACTTAGTTAAAAAAAAAAAAATGCTATCTCCCTCTCTACCTTCTTAGATAAAAGTAAGTCGTTTCGTTTAGATTTTTGTTAGGTAATGAAATTAAAAAATTATAAATATTTAAAATTTTAATGAAAAAAATTATGAATTTGACTTTCATATGAGAAATAAAAACAAAAACCAGAGATATTTAAATTCTCATAATTTTTAAAAAACAAAATAGAAAACACATAATTTTAAAAAATAAAAAATAAAAATTTATATTTTGTTCTTTATAAATTTTGAAAACAATTCAATTCGTAGTTTCTCAAAATTTTATTTTATTTTTTATATCCACGCCAGATTATAGAAAAAAGAAATATACTAAATGTCTTATATTTCTGGTCACAATTATAGCTGACCAAAAGTAGTTTCAATAAAACTTTTATATATGTTTTTGAAACAAAATAAAACATATTTACATAAATTTCTTTCTTGATGTTAACTGAGGGGATTCAAATTAACATATTTTAGAGACGTCAATTGTACAATTACCGTATGTTTTATTTCCAACTACTATCTACAATTTCAATGAAACATATATAGATATATATGTATATATATTTGACAAATAAATAGAACTGCTAACTGTTCAAGTTATATAAAAAAATATATGTGTGACCATTATATGTGATTTTTGCTCCTAAATTTTATGTATTGTGATTTACAATTTTATTTTTAAAGAGAGAGTTTTTATTATATATACTATTTATATCTTTTAGCTTTAGATTGATGCAAATAAATTTAAAACTGAAATGTTTAAGGGGAAAAAAAAATAATAATACAACTGCACATGATCATAGAACGATGATCAAAATTTTCATCACAATTTAGGACCGTAGGATGGAGCCACGTAGGATGCTAAGGAAGAGAGAACCTTACCCGATATCTATATATGTATCTACACATTATTAAGAAGAGGCAATCCATGGTACTGTTTCGTCCAAAACGGTCATCTAGGATGAAAACAATATATATATATATATATATATATATTTTAATCCTTCAATTCTTTTTTTTTTTTCACCTCTTATATTGGTCTTTTTTTCATTTAGTTCTTTTTTATTTTTTTAAATAATTTTTTGAATTTTTTCTTTTACACTTTTGCTATTAATATGCTTTGTTTCTCTATCCCTTCTTTATCTATAGCTATATATAGAAAGAAAAAAAAAAATATTGTTGAAGCAATGTTTTTCCATGGTACTGTTTTCATCCAAAACGGTTCGTTTTGGACAAAAACAATATTGCTTTTTTATTTTTGTCCTTCAATTCCTTTTTTTTTTTTTCAATTTTTTTTTAATTTTTCACCCCTTGTATTGCTCTTTTCTTTTCTTTTTTTTTTTTTTTTTCCATTTTAATCCTTTTATCTTTTTGGTTCTTTTTCAAAAAATTTTTCTTTTACATTTTTGCTTTTAATATGCTTTGTTTGTCTATCATATCTATAGCTATATAGAGAAAGGGGAAAAAAAAAAATACTGTTGATGCATTTTTTTTTTTTTTACAATTTATTTCTTTTTTGTATTGATTAATTTTTGTCATTTTAATCTTTTAATCTTTTTTTTATGTCTCTCTTTTTTTCTTTTCAGGTCCTTAGTTATTTTTTCTTTTTAAATTTTGTAGGTTTACTTTTTGAATTTATTATTTTAATTTTTTCCTATGTATAAAAATTTTTTAAAAAATGTCCAACATGCACATAACACTTAGAAAGTTGAAAAAAAGCTACTGTAGTTATCCAAAATGAAAAAAAAAAAATAAATTTAGTCCTTTAGTTTTTTTTCCCCCTCTTTTGACCCATTTTTTATTTTTTCATTTTAGTCCTTTTCTGTTTTCTTTTTCTTTTCTTTTGGCCCGATTTTTTATTTTTTCATTTTAGTTCTTTTCATGCCTCCTTTTTTTTTAAGCCTGTGAAGCCACCTCAACTTCTCGCCCGTGCACCATCAATCACACTCGCGCATCTTCTCACAATTGTGAACCCTCCCTCTCTTACTGTCAGATCTATTTACTTTTTACTTTTCTTTTGCGGTTGAGCCGTTGATCGCCGCTCACAGTCTCAAACGTAATGTCTACGAATTGGTTCACATGCGCTTGAGTATATTAAACAATTGAAACTCGTTGTTGTCTCTTTGCCACGTGGAGGCCCGCACCGCTTTTTTTGTTTTTGTTAGAAGACGTGTCTGTCACAAGTGTCAGGGGGTGCCCCTAGTAAAATGAAGTTTATTTCTGATTTTTAATTTCAAACTTTGGCCCCAAAAGAATATGGGTTGTCTCACTTTTCCCTTATAATTTAAAATTTGAAAAATAAGCCTCCTCCTCCTATGCTTATAATATTAAATTTGGTACTTTATTTTAGTATTGAAATGTCTAATTTTTGATAGTTTTAGCCACATGTAAGTCATTACATTGGTTGATAAGAGGTATTTTTTTTATTTAAATTTTACTTATATATGGATCACCTGATGAGCACACATAATTAATTAATATCAAATTTCAACTTATGATAAATTAAAAAAAAATTTTTGTTTTGTTTTGTGTTGTATCAAGCAGAGTAAGATAATCCAAACAAAAATGATTATTTTGGACAATAGCCACTACTTTTTTTTGGACAATATTAGTCACTATGTTTCGTTGATATTTTTGTTTTTTGTTTTTTGTTTTTTTTTTTTTTTGAAAATTTAGATATTTTTGTTTTGGGTATTTATAAATTGATTTTTATTATGCGCAAAAAATAATAAGAGTTCGTTCCACCAGAAAAAAAAAGTATTATTAATTATTAATTATTCCTTTTCGTAAGCAATAATGATGCATGATAATCGTCAAAAGTCAAAAATGCATATTTGGTCATTATAATTGGTTTTTAATGAAAATTAGGTTAGAGGGTGCAATCTTATGAGAAACACCAAATCATGGCAACTTAGAACGTGAGAGATATAATTGTTATTGGATTTGAAAAGCATGTATGTCACGTGATATGTTGCCCATCTAAAAACCTTTTGATGACTCAATATTAGATTAGATTGAAGATCTTTTACAAATTATTTCTATAAGGTTTAATTTTGATTATCATTATATGTCTCTTCACATAAGGATGATGACTTATGTCCGTATTCATTCTAGCCAATGCATTCTTTAATATTCTCTCTCTTTATAGGATTTTTTTCCCCATTTTAATTGCTTCAATCAACTTGAAAACTTATAGAATTTCCCTTTTGATGACTCAACCTAGACGATCTATTGCTTATAATCTTTATGAGTTAGTGTTCTGATTTTGAGTATTATTATATCTCTAATTTGGAGATATGGATGTTGATTAAATAGATGTTGATTGGTCTTTAACATATTTTTATTGCTCTCTCTTTCTAGGTTATTTATAGTAAAACTTTTTTTGGAGATTTGTATGTTGATTAAATAGATGTTTATTGGTGTTTAACATATTTTTATTGCTTTCTCTTTCTAGGTTATTTATAGTAAAAATAATCAGTCAAGTTAAAAACTTAATTTTATGTGTTTTCATTTGAAAACAATAAAAGGCATAAAATTTTTTTGGCATCTAGAGTCAGTGTATTCCTTATAAATGTAGATATATATATAAAGCCCACCCACACACGCTGCTTCAAATTTATCGTCGTAGATAAAGGAAATGGATTTAATCCAAAATATGAGGATTACATTGGATGCTCAATATAATCATTTTATAGAACAAAATCAATTAATTGATTCTCAATTGTACTATCACTTTACCTCTTATATTCATTAAGGTTGTCAACGGCTTACCATGAATCTAATTCTCATCTAATCCATTGTCAATCTTTCTTCGCTAACACTAAAAAATTTTATTAAGTGGTCGGTTGTAATGGTAAAGACATTGGTGTAGACATATAGCTATATCTCTCGAATCAAAATCTTGTTGAATGTATCAACGGGGACGAAGTGAGAAAATATTTTCAATGGAGGCTTGAATTAAAGTAAAAGATTGAATCTAAATGACTTAAGTATTTCATTAGAATTGTGAGTAAAAATATTAAGGGTGTAATTGAAACATTTCAAAACAATTTTTTTAAAGTTAGAACTAGAAAATTTTTGGGGAAAAATAATAAATTTAGAACAAATTCAACAGTATAAATGAATTCTTTTAATATAAAACATAAAAAAAAAATGAAATTAGAAAGTTCTAGGGGGCTAAAAAAAAGGTGCAAACTTGTGGTTTCAAAAAAAAAAAAAAAAAAAAAAAAAGGGAAGAAGCACAAAGCAACTAGTTGGGTCCTTGGGGGCCTGATGTCCCCAGAAGTCTTAGCGCTGACTCTGTTCCTGTGCATCGATCAGACACAAACAAATTCGATTGTTTGAATCTGTTTTTTTTTTTTTTTTTTTTTTTAGATGTATATAGTTTTTGGGTAGTCATTTTATTTTTGCTGATTAAATGTGTCCAGTTTCATTGATTAAAACATTATTTTCCTACAGTTTTTATTTATTTATTTATTTATTTATTGTAAAAATTGAAAGCCATAAACAAGTATTCAGACAAGAGAATTAGATTTTAATAGAAATGAAGTTTGTCACAGAACATACAAAAATTGTGTTACTTACTACCCTTGCTACCCCTAAATTAAGGGACAAAAGAACCAGGGTACCGAGACTCTCAAAAAAACTTTTGATTTGAGTGATTTATAGTTTTTGTTTGTTAGTTTTGAATAGAAGAGTAATTTCTAGTTTGGGACTTGAAAGATTTTTTTTTTTAAGCATAATTTCTCTTTTTTGGACTGGTTTTTGCATAATTTTTGGAATTAAGATTGATTTGAATTTTTGCCCAAAAGAATGATTTTAAAAAATTTTCTTTGTAAGAATTTTACTCTACTTTAGTAAAAAAAAAAAAAAAAAAAAAGAATTTTAGGGTTTGTTTGGTTGGTTAGTTTGAGTTAAAATATTTAGCTGTAATAGTAAATTTTTTTGAATTTTCAGAAAAGACAAAAAACTTTTTGGGAGAAAGACAAAAACTTTTTGAGAAAAAGATAAAAAAAAGTACAATTTGAGTTGAAATGAGATGGCCAACCAAACGCACCCTTACTGTACTTTGTACCCAAGACTGTAAAAATTGGATAACCTTAGACTTGCCTATTTTTTTTACAGCTACCCTAAAATTAAGGACCCAAGATTCCGGGTGTGTCCGAAAGCGCGTGTGGATTTGCAGTCTCTTACCAACCCACTGAATTGAGCAAAATTAACCTTTTTGATCACATGCAGGCCGAAAAAAAAAAAAAAAAAAGAAAAAACTCACAGACACACACACACACACATTTTGATAAGAGCACCCCAAAAATTTCTAACTAGTTTCTGCATTCCGTTTAATTTTTTTTTTTAACCTTGATAAAAAAATTCATTTTTAATTATTTCTCCCTCTTTTTGTCGGTATAGCTCTCGAGCTCCACTCCCTAGACACCGCGTGGAATTTTTCATCTTCAGATCGGCTTTGACATTTTCCAAAGTCAACTGCCCTCTCAAAACTCAAAACCCCAAAAACCACTTTTCAATTTCTCAAATTAAATAAAAAAAGGGGGAAAAAAAAACTTCTCTCTCTAAAAACACTTTAGCATTGCATAGAGATGCCAACCCCACCCCCTCTCTCTAAAAACACCCAACTTCTCTCTCTCTCTCTCTCTCTCTCTCGACTTTCTTTTACTTTCCTTTCTGTTTTCTTATTTATTTATTTTTATTTTTTAGAAAAAAAACCCACTTTCTCTCTCTATATGTACATCGTGTATATATTATTCTTTTCCCACTCATTGCATTCTTATCTTTTCCTCTCTCCCTCAAGCCAAAAGTCAGCGCCTTCTTTTGTCTCTCTCTCTCTCTCTCTCTCTCTTTCACAGCGGACGCAAAGCCGCAGAGATTCACAGAGCTTGTCGGAGCCAACGGCGATGGACGACGACTGGGGTCTTCAGGCCGTGGTCAGAGGTTGCTCCGCCACCACCACCGCCGCCTCCACCGCCACCATCGGCTCCTCATCAGCCACCACAACCACCACCAGCACCAGCACCAGCACCACCACCACCACTTTCATGACTCACCATGACTTTCAACCCAACAACAACAACTCATTTTTCTTCTTTTCTTCTCCATTTGGTAGCACCACCAACAACAATCAACAGAGCAGCTGCGGTCAACTCTTTGCGCTTCCAGATCCCATGAGACCCAGAAACCACGTCGCCGTGGAAGAACTCCACGAGCTTTACAAGCCTTTCTTCCCCAAATCCCAGACCACTTCTTCCCCAAAAATCTTAAGCGTCTCTTCGCTTAACTCCTCTTCCAATAACGACCAAAGACTAGTTTTACAGACAAAGCAAAACGTTCTTAATCAGCCCGCTAAGCAATCTCACGGTGGCTCCACGTCTAGCACCACGACCCCAAGATCCAAAAAGAGGTAGATTCACTTGAGCTTTCATGATCTTGTTTTTGTGCAAGAAATGAATTTTTTAAAATTATTTTACTCGATTTTTTTTTTTTTTTTTGGAAAATACCCATCTCGTAGAATTTGTACTTATTTTATAATTATTTTTCGATTTCAGAAAAAACCAGTTGAAGAAGGTTTGCCAAGTACCCGCTGAAAGTTTCTCCTCGGACATCTGGGCATGGCGTAAATATGGCCAAAAACCCATTAAAGGTTCTCCATATCCAAGGTATCAATTTTATTTTTGCTTTTTTTCTCTGAAAAAGAATATTAAATTTGGTTCAGTTATGAAAGTAAAAACTGGGTTTCAATATTTATTAATTTTTTTTCCTTTGAAAAACAGGGGATATTATAGGTGTAGCAGCTCAAAGGGGTGTTTGGCCCGGAAACAAGTGGAACGGAACAGATCCGACCCGGAAATGTTCATCGTCACGTACACCGCCGAGCACAACCACCCAGCTCCCACCCACCGGAACTCCCTCGCCGGCTCCACCCGCCAGAAACCCACCTCCGCCGCCGTCGCTGCCGCTGTCGGAGATGCCGGGAATTCACCTTCAGCCGTCAAACCCTCGTCGCCGGCGACGTCGGTTGAGGAAGAGGTCGCGGCGGCTCAGGCGCAGAGCATCACCACGGAGAGCAAGGAGGGACAAGAGAGCAGCACCCTCATGATGGAGGACGAGGAAGAGGACGAGTTCGGATTCTTCGATGATGCCGTGAGCGACGATTTCTTCGTGGGTTTGGAAGGCCTCGGCGCTCCGGCCACCGGAGATTTCTTCTCCGATCCCTTTCCATCGAGCTTTGGTCTCCCTTGGGTTGCTAGTAACGCCGCCACTGCCGCCGGCGGGAGCTGAGAGGCCGGAGATTGGAAAAACGACAACGTTTTTTTTTTTCTTCTTTTTTGTGCGTTTCGTTTTGGACAGTTTTTAGAGAGAGATAGAGAGAAATTTGGTGGGGGTGTTGGTTTGATTGACAATCGTCAGTGAGTCTTAGCGGAAGACAAAACAGAGCTGTAATTAGTCATTTGATTATTATTATTACTATCTCTTTTGTTAAATTTAATTTATTTTTGCTTTATTTAAGTAAAGTCAAAGTAGTGATATTATTACAAGAATCTTTCCTACTGTTTAATTTTTAATAGAACGCTTATTTTAATTTTTCTTTGTTCTCCTAATGTGCAACTACAAGAGTTATCTATGGACAAAACTTTTCATTCCTCTTAATTAAATTATAACTTGAACTAAACCCTAGAAATGATAGTTAATATTGGTAGTAGAGTCTATTTCACATAATTCCTTTTTCTTAAGAATTCTGTGGCAAAGACATGAAAATTTTTCTAATAAAGAAAACTCGCTGAAAATAAATGTGACAATTCACATTTTAGTATTGTATTATTTCTTGTTTTTCCGAATAATTATTCATATATGTAAATATAAAAAGAAAAGAACGAGATGGGGGTTAAAAGCGTTGACATTGTCGACCTGTAATAGGAGAGAATTTTTCTCAAAACAATGGGGGTATGACTTTGGCTAGTTGATGATTTGCAATCCCCCCCCCCCCCCCCCCCCCCCCTTTTTTTTTCCTTGCAAGTGTTATTTGTGTAATGGAATGGCATTTTGACTATTTGGAGACAGGAATGAAAAGGATTTGGCATCCTCTTTCTAGTGTGGAGTGTGAAGTGTGAAGATTCACTTTTATTTATATGCCTTGTGCCCTTTTGTGCTGTTATTACTGTAGGCTTCTCTGAAACTAACCGAGAGAAGTTACTGTGAAAATAACAACTCTGAGGAAGTTGCAGGTTCTTCTTTTGTATTTTTTGATGCGACCAAAAAATTCCACTCATAATTATTTTGAAATCATAGGAGGAAAAAAAAAAAAAAAAAACTACTGTCGGTAAATGGATTTATATACAAGATATGAGGACAAACAAAGCTATTTCTTTTATTTAAGGAAAAAAACAAACTAAAAGTTATCATGTTTTTCATTCTGATTTATGAAATAAATATTGTGATCATTAATATAATAAAAAAGGTCTGGGATCTAGTTTTACTCACAACACCCCCCCCCCCCCAATTAGAGAAAATTAGGTTGAAAACCATGTTTTGAGTGTCTTATAATTTCACTCACTTTAACATTAAAATTATGAAATGGTAAAGTTATTAATTTTAATGTTAAAGTTACTAATTTTAATGTTATGGTGAGCATAATAAGTTGTCAAATTTTTGATTTTCTTGCATATAATCCACACAATGTGTAATCCCGTGTAATTTATTAAATGTGTAAGATCTTTTATTGAGACTATCAAATATTGAATTTAACAACATCCTGAGAAAATAACGAAAATCGTACTTACAATTGCACCATCTTGTTCCACTACCCTGTTTTCGTGGTTTAGGTTGCTCCCATTTCGCTCGCTGCTACTACGGGAATCGCTTTTGCTTTCTTTCCCTCTGGCTACTAAGATGTTTCAGTTCGCCAGGTTGTCTCTTGCCTGCCCATGGATGATGATACACAATACTATTTCAGATTGACGTATCCAAAATTTAAAACTTGGATTTTTTCTTTTGTTGAAAGTATTAATACTTGGAAAGACTAGAAATAACTGGGCTATCCTTTTTTTTGCCCCCTTTCTTTTTGAGGAAGGAAGAAATTATTGGGGCTGGTAATTAATTAATGGAAATATATGACTTCACAAAGTGTGACAAAGAAATACATTAGTGCAAGAAATACTCACCACCTAAATTGTCATTTTGGAGATTGCATTTTTCTGCTCTCTCTCTCCGTGTCTATTGTAATCGAGTCAAAATTGCATCATAACAAACTTGTACAAACATTGCATAGCATTTTATGTTCCTACCGAAGGTTAGCAAATTACAAAACTATTTATATTGGTTCCAAGTCTAGTAAAATGGATTATTATGGTTGGTTAGTAATTCACAAATGTGTTTGAATTTTTTGTTGTATTGTAACCAATAATTTACTAGTTAACATTGACTATTTAGATGTGAAAATGATATGGGGACTTCATAGGAAATCTCACATCGGGTAAATTTTCAGAATTCAAAGTGCAAAGTTTTTTTTTTTTTTTTTGCCTTCTTTTTCTTTTCTCAAAGTTAAAGGTTGATATATAATAACTTGCTAGTGGTTTATATGCTTGTTAACTTCATTAATGCTTGTTATGGGAGAATTACATGCATACCAGCATGATCATTTTGTTAAAGGGCAATTTATAAGTTCTCATTTATCTTTACCTACATGATCATTTTTTCTTTATCTTTTTGTAATTAAAGGGCAATTTATATGTTCTCATTTATTTATTTATTTTTGGATAAGAATATGTACTTCTCTCTCTTTTTCGTCTTCGTCTTTTTTTTTTTCCTTGATCATGAGTAGTTCTCTTTGGTTTATGATTCATTTGCACTACACATTCATATTATATCATGTTTAATTGATATATTGGAATATTTGTTTGGATGTCTCCTTTAACCTATACAATTTGTATTCAAATGAAATATGTGTTTACATTATTTTCATTTAAATAGTTATTCTAATACGTGTTGATGAGAGATAGCCAATATATGATCTAATTGATAAAAGTAGATAGAAAAAGAAAATTAATCAATAGTATT
Source organism: Ficus microcarpa (assembly GCA_025413485.1). NCBI lineage: Eukaryota > Viridiplantae > Streptophyta > Magnoliopsida > Rosales > Moraceae > Ficus > Ficus microcarpa. The sequence goes on from CM046383.1 coordinate 17,313,174, forward strand.
TTGAGTTGATTTGTTGTTTAAATGAATTTGTATTGTAACAAAATATATGATCTACTTAATGTATATTGTATTGTATTAAAATACAATAGACAATGTGTGTGATCTAAAAACATTATAAGATTTTAAGTTCAAGAAACCAATTAAAATTTTCAAAGATAGCGTCCTACGGGATTACCATTTTTTTTTTCCTTTGATAAGAAACATACTACAATTATTTTCTATGATTTAGCTATATAATAAGTTGAGTTCGCAAGAGGACACATTAGGATGGACAAGGCGTATCTCTAATTTTTAGATGCTTAAACCTCGAGGTGTGAATTTGCAAGAGGGGAAAAAAAAGTTGCCATCTTGTCTAGTTCTCTCTTTTCTGCTAAATTCTTATCGTTTGGTGTCAATATTCATTTGATATATGTTAGGTAAAAAATTTCTTTTGTCAGAAAAGATAACAAGTCAATCGGTAGAGCCTGAGGTATTTTAATTTTTTACTTTTTACTGTCTTTTTTCCGAATAGCACCTAAAGAATTATTATGATAAGAATTAATATTAGAAAAAAAAAAGGGTAGTATAAGAAACGAAAAAATTCATGTATAGAAGATCCAACGCTACACATATGGATGCACATAAAATTTGTGAGGCATCTAATGGCTCAAGATTTCAATGACGTTTTTTTGAACTCCTTGATATTTTGTTTTAATTTTTTTTTTTTTTTTTTTACAACGTTTTCTCTTATGAGTAATTTAGTTTATTGTTTCAATTGTGTATTTGAACCTATTTCAAGTACACCATTACCAACGAATTAGATAAACTATTGAAGGGAAAGAAGCTTGTAGGAAGAATAAAAGCTTTGAGAATCTAAGGAAAAAAATTGGAAGAGAATTTCCATATCATAATGAATAAAAGAGGTCTTCCATTAATCTCAGCTTCTAGATTAACGTAAAACACAAAAAAGGTTTACATGTTTATCACTAGTACATTTCTGACATCATGATTCATGCTCCATCTTATATGTATCATTTTTTTTTTCTTTTCCGAATGGTAATCTAGGGATTAATATTATTGGAGTCAATAGATTTCAAGTTAAGCGAGTAAATCACCTGAAACTCAGGTGTTTGTTTTTCATGTGCCACTTTTCCATACAAACTCATTTATTTTGTGATATTTTTTATGAGTGCAATTGTGTTGTGTCAAAACTGTACAGTGTTCTCTTCAATACCACTTATAATCCTAGAAAATTAGCATTTTTTCTACTTCATGCCGTTATTTTGATAAAATAAAACAAATAAATAATTACAAGTTAAACAAATGGCTATCTTCATTAAATTTAAAGAGTCTATGGTCATTTTAGTATTAAAGACTAAAACCTTCGAAAAATAAATTGAATTTAGTGACAAATAAACGAAATAAAAAGTCGAGGGACAATATGCGACTTTTAAAACATCAAGGACAAATCTCGCGAAAAAGAAAAAAAAAAAACTTAAATCACGTCACATTTTTTGCCTACTTTTGACAATAGCAAAAGAAGGGTGGAATCCACCTTGATCATAAAGGACAAATTCTGCCTGGTAGTTACTCCAATAACGGAACCCAATTCAACATTCTCTCCAATCACTATTCTCATGAAGATCATCAACAAACAAACACCCACCCAAAAAAAAAAAAAAAAAAAAAATACAGAAGGCAGATCAGAACAATAAGGCCGGAAGACTATTCTAAATAAGAGTAACTCTATGCAGCAGATTCCAACACCGAACAGACTTGAAGAAACTTTTTCAATTGATGCGTCTTACGAACCACAGGAAGCCACTTGGTAAGGATTTCTATGGTTATGTAATCAGGATTACAGGCCTGCTCAACCATTTCATCCATGAAATGAAGTGCCTTCTCCAAGAAATTATTATCCCTAAGGCCTTTGAACATGGCATTGTACGTGGTGGTATTAGGCTTCACACCTTTTACTGATGCGAACCCTGATAAGAATAACGAGACCCGACAACGAAAAGGAATCTAAGAACGTTCTACGTTCAGATTTGGATAGGAGATCTCGACCTGTTGTTTCAACAAAAACAAGAACCTTAGTATAAATGACCTCAACCTGTTATTTAATGCAAATAAGAACCTTAGCATAAGGAAGACACCACAACCGGTGGTCGAAATCCATTTGATAAGTCAACGGGGAACGCTATGGAAAATTCTGATAAGTTTGAATAGTTCTTCAAAGAACTAAAGAAAAATAAATCTCACAATTTTACTGAATAATGAACTGATTTTTACATTCCCTAGATGTCTTTTTTAATAGCTGCTCATTACAAAGAAGAGTTCCTAAAATAGCTAAAGCAAGCTGCAAATCTGGACAAAAAAAATAAAGGAAACAGTCAGCCCCCCTGGTTGGTTGATTTCCATGCCTAAGAAAAGGAAAGTGAAAGTCAAAGGCCTAAACAAAATAAAGAAACAATCAAGCTCCTTAGTTGGATGATTTTCATGCCCAAGAAAAGGAAGTGAAAGTCAAAGGCCCAAACAAAATAAAGGAAACAATCAACACCCTTATTTGACTGATTGTACACACCTAAGAGAAGGAAAGTAAAGGTCAAAGGACTAAACTAATAAAACGAAAGTAAATACACAATCAGAATATTCCTAAAGTAATTATACAATCAAGCCATGAAATATTACTAAATATCACAATTTAACTTGCTAAAATTAAGCTTAGGCTTGGCTGGATCCTTCTAGAACTTGAATTATGTTGATGCATCTTTGTTGAACACATGGATCATGCTCAATGGGTCCCCACAAATTTGCTTGAGTCCAAACTTCTTGAATCAGCCGGTTGAGTACATCTTTGAACTTCTTTGCTCGAGCTCTCGTAACCGGCCCAATTGGAACTTGAATTGGATCCCTTGAATTTGTGCTAAGATTTGTTTCATTCCCCTCTCTTGAAAAGGATTTGCCCTCAAATCATCTCCTACATCAAAAGGACTCAAATCAATAACATTAAAAGTAGAACTTACATTGTACTCACTAGATAAATCTAGTTTGTAAGCATTGTCATTGATGCGCTCTAGGACTTGGAAAGGACCATCTCTTATTGGAAGCAATTTGGAACATTGTTGTGCCATAACTCTCTCTTTTCTCATGTGCAACCAAACCTAATCTCCGAGTTCGAAAATCAGTTTGTGACTCCCCTTGTTGACTTGTTTTGCATATTATTCCGTTTTTCGCTCAATGTTAAGCCTTGCCTTCTCATGAATTTGCTTAACAAATTCTACCTTTTTCTTTCCATCCGAATTGACACACTTAGAAACAGGTAATGGAGATAAATCCGATGGAGTCAAAGGATTAAAACCATAAATAATTTCAAACGGTGAAAATTTAGTAGCAGAATGAACAGATCTATTATAAGCAAACTCAACATGTGGTAAACACTCTTTCCATGTTTTGATATATATATATATATATATATTTAATGATTGCTCTCAATATAGTAGATAAAGTCCTATTTACTACTTAGGTTTGACTATCAGTTTGTGGGTGACAAGTAATAGAAAACAATAACTTAGTACTGAACTTACACCACAAAGTCTTCTAAAAGTAACTCAAAAACTTAGCATCTCTATCCGAAACAATTGTTCTAGGCATACCATGTAATCTTACAATCTCCCTAAAGAACAAATTAGCAACATGCGAAGCATCAACCGATTTGTGACATGGAATAAAGTGTGCCATCTTAGAAAATCTATCCACAATCACAAAAATTGAATCTCTCCCATGTTTAGTCCTAGATAATCCTAACACAAAATCCATTGAAACATCAACCCAGGGATCACTAGGAATTGGTAAAGGTGAATACAAACCGTTAGGCTGCACTCGAGATTTAGCTTGCTTACATGTGACACATCTTCCACAAGTCCTCTCAACGTCTCGTTTCATGTGTGGCCAATGAAAGTACTCTTACGGAATAGCTAAAGTCTTTAAAACTCCAAAATGTCCGATTAATCCCCCACCATGGGATTCCTGCACTAACAAATCCGTCAAAGAACAATTAGGCATGCATAACTTATTCTCTCGAAATAGGAATCCATCATGCCTAAAGAACTTGCCACAAGCGTTTTTCTCACAAGCATGGTATTCTTCACAAAATTCGTGGTCATCAATGTATAAATTTTTAATGTGCTCAAAACCAAGCAATTTTGCATCAAGTGTAGAGAGTAATGCATACCTGGGAGAAAATGCATCGGCGACCACATTCTCCTTACCTTGCTTATATCGGATGACGTATGGAAACGTTTCAATGAACTCCACCCAACGAGCATGCCTTTTGTTTAGCTTGTGTTGGCCCTTTAAGTGTTTTAAGGACTTATGATCGGTGTAAATCACGAATTCCTTAGGTCATAGGTAGTGCTGCTAGGTCTCTAAAGCTCAACCAATACATACAACTCCTTGTCATAAGTCAGGTAGTTTAAGGCTAACCAGCTTAATTTTTTGCTGAAATAAGCATTTGGTTGTCCCTCCTGCATAAGAACTACGCCTATGCTAATACCTAAAGCATCACATTCAATCTCAAACATTTTAAAAAAGTTGGGTAAAGACATTAAGGGGGTGTTGGTCAGCTTCTCTTTGATTAGCTGAAACGGCTTCTCTTGTTCTTCTGCCCATCTAAATCTGACGTTCTTCTTGATCATTTCGGTAAGTGGTGCGGCAATGTTACTAAAGTCTTTCATGGACCGTCGGTAAAAACTAGAAGGTCCATGAAAACTACAAACATTATCCACACTTGTGGGACTCGGCCACTCTTGGATTGCATGTACCTTATCTTCATCAACCTAAATACCTTGTGCACTAACAACAAATCCTAGAAACACAAGTTTATCGGTGCAAAAGGTACACTTTTTCGGATTAGCAAACAACCTTTCTTTTCTAAGCACATTTAAAATAGATTTCAAATACACTACATGATCATCCAAGTTTTTGCTATATATAAGAATATCATCAAAATATACCACAACAAATTTTCAATAAATGCATGCAAAACATGATTCATTAAACGCATGAAAGTACTAGGAGTGTTAGTTAAACAAAATGGCATTATTAACCACTCATACAATCCATATTTAATTTTGAATGCAATTTTCCATTCATCGCCCTCTTTCATTCGGATTTGATGATATTCACTCTTCAAATCAATTTTAGAAAATACACAAGAACCATGCAATTCATCTAACATTTCACCTAAGCGAGGAATATGATATCGATACTTTATAGATGAGGAATAGGATATCGATAATTTACTGTAATGTTATTGATAGCTCGGCAGTCAATGCACATTCTCCACGTCCCATCCTTCTTAGAAACTAATGATATTGGAACCGCACATGGACTCATGCTTTCTCGAACATACCCCTTTTCCAATAATTCACTAACCTGCTTTTGAATCTCTTTTGTCTCCGCTGGATTGCTCCTATAAGCTGGTTGGTTTGGAATGGAAGCGTTGGGTACAAGGTCAATTTGATGCTCTATTCCTCAAATTGGAGATAAACCATGAGGTACCTCATCAAGAAAGACATCCTCAAATTCCTGCAATAAATAAACAACAAAACTAGGCAAAGCAGGGTTAAGTTCATTAGTGTTTAAAAAACCTCTTTGTACAAGAGTACAATCATCGGCTAGTTTGAAAACATTGCTCGCTTAATTTCTTTGGTTTTTGCATAAAAATTCTTTTGTTTTCTCTCTGCTTTTCTCTCAATGGCCGAATCTGCAGCTGCTTTTTCTCTCTTTTTTTCTTTGGCCTCTCACTCTTTTACACTCGTTTTCTTTAGTTCACTCTCTTTCTTTTGATCACTCTCTTTTTGCAATCTCACTTGATCCTCATATACTTGTTGCGGTGTCAACGGTACAAGAGTGATTGATCGTTGATTAAGTACAAAGAAGTATTTGTTCATAAAGCCATCGTGCTTCACACTCCTAACAAACTGCCATGGTCGCCCTAGCAACAAGTGTCTGCTTGCATTGGTACTACATCACACAATACTTCATCTTCGTTTTTACCGATTCGAAACGCAACTAACACCTGCTTGTTCACCCTAATCTCACCACTATCATTCAACCATTACAGCTTGTAAGGCTATGGGTGCTTCAATATGGGCAGTTCCAATTTTTCCACCATTATTGTGCTTGCAACATTAGTACAACTACTACCATCAATAATCACACTGTATACCTTGTCTTTGATGTAGCACCTAGTGTGAAAGATGTTCTCCCATTGCACTTCTTCAACTTCTTTTGCTTGCAAGCTCAATGCTCTCCTTGTTACCAATGTTAATGCATCAGGGGCTGAGTACTCCTCCTCGGAAACGTCCTCCAATGGTGGAATGTCGTCAATGTCGGAATCTTCATTCTCAGTCACAATTTCACCATTGTCATGCAACACCATGACTCTTTTATTCAGACATTGAATCGATATGTGACCCTTGCCTTGACATTTGAAACACTTAATGTCATGATTGCGAGTGGAAGTAGAGTCATTTTTACCTTGTGAATTGAAAATTGAGGAAGATGGCTTTGTCTCAACATTAAGGTTGGCCGTGGCTTTCTCTTCTTTCTTCGGATAAGTCGGCTTCCAAGGAGTTTGTTCTGCATATCGGCTCGGTCATGCACCCCTCCTCTTAAGTTGCTTATCAACTTTTATGGCCATGTGTACCATTTCCTCCAACTCCACATAATGTTTCAACTCTACCTGATTGGCGATTTCTTGATTTAAACTTGCCAAAAACCTGACCATAGTGGCTTCTTGATCCTCCTCTACATTTGCTTAGATCATTGCTTCCTCCATCTCTTGGTAATAATCTTCGGCACTCCGATTGTCTTGTGTGAGTCTTTCCAGCTTCTTGTACAAATCCCAATAATAGTGACTTGGAACAGAATGCCTTCTCATCACCGTTTTCATCTCCTCCCAAGTGTCCATCGGTCCTTCTATATTTCGTCTCCTGTTTAACACCAATTGATCCCACCAAACAATAGTATAGTTAAAAAACTCAATGGCTGCAAGTTTTACCTTTTCCATCTCGGAGTAGTTGTGGCAATCAAAAACTAGCTCCATCATTTTTTCCCATTGTAGATAAGTCTCGGGAACATTCTTGCCATGAAATGAAGGCACCTTCTGTTGGAAAAATCGGATCCATATTGGAGTTATGGCGCAGCGGAAGTTTTAAAAATTTTATGCCGTTTTCGAAATAGAAGCTCATGATGCATATAACAATAAATTAATTCATGATCAAGCGTACCTTATTTCTTGGATTCCGGAATTGCTAGAGCGTTTGACCAACGTGTCTTCTCTACTATTCTCGAGTTCCACGTCTCAGAGTGTGTGTGGGCACACGTTCTATGAATCCAAGCGACCGGTAATACTTTCCGAAGTCTAGATCCCTCCTTCTCAATTCCGATGATCCTCGTTGAGAATTTGATCCAACTTCTTTCTTCAAAACTACAAAACAAGAACCGGTTAACCTCCTATGAAAAATTATCACTCGGTTTAACCTTCATCGCAGTTTTGATTCAATGGAATTTTCTTTCTTTTTCTCTCTCACAAGAAAGCCGAATTTTTGATGTGGAAGAAAAACAAATTTTTTTTATTATTAAAAAACGTTTTTCCCTTTTAAGAAAATCAAAAATTGGTTTTTCAAGAACTCCTAGCCTTTATATAGTATTCCAATCCTTTTCAAAATTTATCTCCTTCTTGAAAAATAATTAATAATTATTTTTCCAGATAAATCTTGAACCAAAAGATCATACAACTTTATGGCTAGATTCATTGAACATAAAAACAATTTTCAAGAGGAAATCCCCTTTAAAAATTCAGCCAAAAAGTGATAGAAATCTTGATTGGTGGTTTAAATTTTAAATCAAGAATCTAGACTAGTCAAAAGATCCTAGTCTTATCTAGATTCAAACTTCTTTTAAACATTTTCGAATTTAAATAGGATTCACATATTTGAATAAATATTTTCCATAAACATTATCCATATTAATTAATTTAAATTAATGAAATATTTCAAATTTTCTTTCCTTACAAAAACCATGCACCTCTTTAATTAGGAAAGAAAAATTTATGAAATAATCTCCATTATTTAAACCAATTAATAATTAAATGTTAGGAATATATTTAAATAATTTTGAAACAAATTTTTCTTCCCTCTATACAATTAAAAAACATGCACCACTTTTAATTAGGAGAGAAAAATTTTGTTTTCCAAAATTCAAACACAATCTTATTTTTAAAATTCAAATTAACCAATCACATGTTGACAAATCATTTGTCTACAAATTTCACATGTCCAATCCTTTCTGGATTGCATGTTGAGAGTACCATGTCTTAATAGACATTACAAAATTCCATTTACAATTTACCGATCTCATTAGGAACAAATCCCGAGACGCCTCGTGGAACTATATAAGCTAATAGAGGGACCCGATGGAAATATGTAGAGAGGCTCCTGTAATTGTGAAAAATTAATCCCAGATTAATTATCCATCAATTATCAACTTCAAAACCATTCCACTAAAAGTTTGAAGCTGAACTCCTGTTTACATACCGTATTACGAAAGTTCTCTCACGTAGTACTTCTTCTATGATTTATTCATCGCTTGCTTAATCCCCATATGTTATCCATGATTGAATTAAGGACTTTTTCCGTTTTACCTTTTCAATCATTTTAACTTAAAGTTCAATTATTCTCCATTGAAAAAACCACCAATTATAAAACCATACAATTGGTAAACCACCAGAGAACACAAAGTAAACCGATGGTCAAGATCTTATTATACTATCTTTCAATCCCCGAATAATACCTTTAAGTAGATAACATTTTCTATCATTAAGATAGCTATGGATTCCATATCTATGAATCTTGATTTCTCCATCCACAAGTCATGCACCCAAAACACAAGTATGTTGACCATGAGTTAACAGTGTCTCACTTTTAGTGCATCAAAGTACATAAGTCATGGATGCGAACTCAAGTAATCATTTCAGGATTAAGATTAATGCAGGATGATAATCAAAGTATCATTGATTCTTATAAATGGAATTATTAAACCGAATCAATTAACACTTTAGGTCTAGTCCAATGTCATACCTCAATACTGGTATACATTAAAGTTTCTACTCGGAACCTATCCGATGGTCAAGACAAACCATCCCTCCAAGGAAGTAGACAACCTTTACTATCTTATCATGAATAAGATCCCCAAATCTTATTCCGTTGATTGCGGACTATTTATTTAGACTGTTATCAAATTGCCACGTCTTCTATGCATACCCCGTATACATATGGTAATTCGATATATTACCAACAGCCTAGGAGTATTTTATGTTTGCTCAAAATAATTATACAATCAACAAATGAAAGTAAATAGGACACAACTTATTAAACATGAATAATTTCCTCTTATTAATATCAAAATGTCATATTTACAGGAAATCCCTAAGATTTTTTATCCTTAGGGCACCTATAGATCCCAACAATCTCCCACTTGCCCTAAGCGAGTAAATGTGACATATTACGCATCCCCATGCTGTCGACGTGTTCTTCGAATCTTCTGGCCACCAGAGTCTTCGTGAACGGATCAGCAAGATTGTCCTCCGATGCGATTTTGCAGACCGTCATATTTCCACTCTCAACAAAGCCTCTGATAATGTGATATTTTCTGTCAATGTGCTTACTCCTCTTATGATGCCTAGGATCCTTGGTATTAGCTACTGCTGCACTGTTGTCACAGTAGAGCACCATAGCTTTATCCATACCAGGAACGACCTCAAGGTCACTAAGGAACCTGCGGAGCCAAACCGCTTCCTTTGATGCCTCACTGGTTGCCACATACTAGGCTTCCATGGTCGAGTCAGCAATAAAAGATTGCTTAACACTCTTCCACACAACGGCACCACCTCCAAGGGTGAAGACAGATCCTGAAGTCGATTTCCTTGAATCCTGATCTGATTGAAAATCAGAATCTGTATATCCTATAGGAACAAGGTCCTGACCAGAATACACTAGCATATAATCCCTCGTTCTCTATAGATACTTGAGTATATGCTTGACCGCAGCCCAATGGTTCGGTCCCGGATTCGACTGATATCGACTTATCATTCCAACCGCAAAACAAATGTCAAGCCTAGTGCATAACATAGCGTACATAAGACTACCTACCGCTGATGCATAAGGTACATTTTTCATACGCTCCCTTTCTTCCGATGTCTTGGGACAGTCATCTTTAGAAAGTTTGATTCCAATCCTGAAAGGTTGAGCACCTTTCTTGGAATCCTTCATAGAAAACCTCTCAAGTACTTTATCAATGTATAAAGCTTGGGAGAGTGTAATACTGATTTTTTCTATGTTACTATTTCTTTTTAAAGGAATTAAATGCATGCCGTATCGGCATTTATGAAAAAGTTTGCTTTAGAACTCTATTCGGTGTTATGAGCTCTTATAGCTTTATAAGACTCAAATATGCTTGTTTTGGTTGAAAAATGGTCTTTTTGGATGAAAAGAGATGAAATTTACATCATTCTAGGAAAGTCAAAGGGTTGACCAAAAAAGTCAACTTTGACCCGGAAAAGTCAAAGTTTGATCAAAATGGTCAAAACCCTCACTGTACAATTTTGTAAGATGCAGTATAGGAAAAATACTGCGAAAACTCATTTTTTCGGATAAGATGACGTAAATGAGAACTAAAACCACTATAGAAAAATCAAGCACGCAAAATTAGGGTACGGGCAAAAGGGTTCGAAAAAATAAAGAAAAAATTTTTCAGCCTGATTTTTCACAGATAAAATTTTTATGACAGTATAAAATATTAATACTGTGTATTAGTACAACATACTATCAAATTTATCTGTGTTAAGTTAAAAATTACACTGCTTATTGGAAAAAGGAGACAAACAAGCATTTTTGAATTATGACATCATAAATTTTTTATTTATGACATCATCACTTTTTGGAGAGCAAATCCACACAAGACAGGTGTCTTGTTCTAGAGTTTTCTTGCTTGTTCTCCACTCTTTGACAGTCGGCCACCCTAGGGTCTTTTGTGCAAAATTTTAAAAATTTTTGGGGTCAAAATGTAAACTTTTTGGAGTCCCACATTGCCTATAAATAGGGGTGTCTCCCACCCTTTTTAAATCAGAAAATGAAGCAAAATTCTGCCCATTTTCAGCCAAGAAAATCCGAGAGTGAGAGCGATAAAGAAATCAGAAAAATTTCTTGAACCAAGTTAGGGGTGTTCG
>CM046383.1:17324545-17438107 GCA_025413485.1 Ficus microcarpa
AATAGGATCCAACTTAATTGGGCTTTAGTAACCCAATAGGAGTTGACCTAGATTGACCAAGGATAGGTTACACCAAGGGTTACCCAATGTAACCCAACAAGATACCCAGTTTAATCATGGGCTAAGACCTAGAGTTACCAATAATAATCTAATGGATTATGGGCTAAGAATGTTAAGGCTTAGGCCCAAGGTTAGGATGATGACCTAACCCTATGTGTGTGGGCTTAGCATCCAAGGTTACCCTATGTAACCTAATAGGATATGATCCATGATTGGTAGTATTAAACATTAGGGTTACTTGTTGTGATATCTAGCTTTTCATGTTACTAGTTTTCTTTAAGGATTGAATGTATGTAGTTCATGCAATTACATGAAAAAGTTCAGTTTAGAGCTTTAATGTGTGTTATGAGTTCTTATAGCTTAATAAGACTCAAAAATGATTGTTCGGAGAAGCAAATAGCCTTTCCGGACAAAAAGGAATGAAATTTACATGATTTTCGAAAAGTCAAAATTTTGACCAAAAAGTCAACCGTTGACCTGAAAAGTCAAAGTTTGACCAAAATGGTCAAAATTGCGACGGAGGAATTTTAAGATCTGCAGTTCGAGAAAAATACTGCGGGAACTCGTCTTCTATGACAGATAACAAAAATAAAAACTAAAACCACCATAGAAAAATCAAGCACGCTAAATTAGGACATGGGGCAGAAAGGATTTGAGAAAATAAGAAAAATATTTTCGATCCGATTTTTTTAGACTGTAAGTATAAAAATCCAAAACTGTATAATAATAGCTACAGTATTGGGATTTAATTTATTAAACTCAAAGTTTCAAAGTTTTCATTTAAAACAAGCCAAACAAGGCCTAGAATTATGACATCATAAAAAGAATTATTTTTGACATCACATGTGGTGGTGGACCAAACTTTTTGTGACATGTGGACCATTGCTAGAACAACCTTAGTTGTTCTCCACTCCATTTTGGCCGGCCACCTAAGCACCTTAGTGTGCAAGATTTTGAAAATTTAGGGGCCAAAATCTAATTTTAAAAAGCTCACATCTTGCCTATAAATAGAGGATGTTTTCTATTCATTTTTAATATAAAAATAGCCAACCTCTTGTCAATTTTCTGCACCAAAAGAAAGTGAAGAGTGAAATCAAAAATTTTCTAAGCCAATCTTCCATTTCTTGTTCGAGTAGCTCTAGGATTCAAGGGGAAGAGAAAGAAAAATTTTTGCAGCCATTCTTCCAGCCACTGCCGCGAGTTTAGTGCAGGGGAAAAAAAAAAAACTGGAATTGGGGAAAAAGAGAGCAAGAGATTTCGGGTGAGTGAATAAGTGAAAGGGAAGAAGTTGGATCAAGTTTTGGAACTTGATTTCTCCATTGGAGTAGCCACGGGTGCAGTGGGAGAAAGGAGAAAAAAAATTCCAGATTTGTGGAATCAGCCCTATTGCAGCCGAGCTTGGTGGGAGAAGCAATTGGGACCAAAAATCTGATTTTTGGTGCACAAAAGTGGGGGAGCCGAACCTAGAAGCAAGTTGGTGCAAAGGGGAAAATTTTGGGATCAAAACCTAGAGCCAAACCCTACTTTCACTAAGGTAATTTCCAAAAGCTTTTGCCTTAATTTATTTAAGTTTTTAAGTCAAAATTTAAGTGTATTTATAGCTTAATTGATGTAAGAGCATAAGCTCAAAGGTGCTTTTAAATTTCGGCCGTAAATATCTAGTGTTTGATTAGATTAGTTCTAAGGGTGGTTTGGTTTGATGCATGCAATTAATTTATGTTATGTTGATTGAATGGTTAGAATGGCATGTTAGGGTTTTGTTTGAGGTAATATGTCCCCATTAGGTCAATTTAGATTATGCTTGTATGTTAAGAATTTTGTGATCCAATGATGCATGAAGTGTATGTGTTGAATGCTAGAGTAGAAAATTATGCAACCCTAGGTTCTTTTAGGCTCGGCTTTTAGGGTTGCATGATTACGTGGGTTTGTATGGTTAGGTTACAGGGGACATTAGACGCGCTGCATGAATGTTGATTAACTACCGAAGTGGTCGGTCGAGCTAGAACCCGCGACTTAGGACGTAAAACAAAAGTTAAAAACCAAACTGCCAGCTCGGGTTCCCACTGAACAGTTTTGGGAAAACGGTAATTACAGGCCTTTAGAGGCCGAATGGGTAAAAATGTAAAACACGGAAGTTGTAGAACAGGGTGTTTCCTAGAGGGCATCGTGGACTGTTTCTCAAAATAAAGCTCCAACGGCCTCCATTTTCAAGAAAAACCGTAGGTGGTCTGTTAGACCCAGTTTTTATGTCAAAACCGTTTTCGATTTAAAACTGGTACTAAACCTCACGGAATCAGAATTTTTGTAAAATACGAAAGTTTTAGAACTCTTGGAGGGCTAGAACTTTCGTGAAGACAACTTTTTCTAAATAAAAAGGGATTTTTAATTATAAACTGAAATGTAAAAACTGTGCAGAAATCAAGGAATTTCTGCAAAAGATTTTCTAGAACCGAAATAGGAAAATTGTTTTTCTGGCTACAAACACTGTTTCGAACATGGAGACTGTTCCAAAAGTAGTTTCCGACCTTTAAGTATTTTATAAAATTCTGTTTCAAGAATTGTAAATTTTTAAGAAGCAAGTAATAAATTTTAAAGTTTGAAAGTCAAGTCTTTTTATGAAAAGGAGATTTTAAACTAAGTTTTTGAAAAATAGTGTAGGACGGATGGTGACCGGGAAATAATAACCGAGTTACCAGGCTTAACCCCAAAGCCCAAAGTTGACCCAAAGAGGGATCAACTTTAGTAATCATAAAGGTTGACCTTGGTTAACCTAAAAGGAAATAAATTGTAAATAGAAGCCAAGGGTAGGTGTTGACCTAACCCTATACTATGTGGGCTTAGTAAATGAAAGGTTATCCAACGTAACCTATTAGGCCACGACATAAGCTTGATAGGGCTACTGAAGTAGTCACCCTTTAGGTAATGAATGGTTTTATTTTCTAGGGGACATATAACCAAAACCCACATGAATGTTGGTTAGTTACCAACATATTATGAATATAGATTAGAAACCTTACGTACATCCTTCAATCAAACAGGAGGTACCCTACAGCTGAACCTTGAGGAAGAGCAGCATAGCAACGGACATAGAAACTGTAAGTACAACGCCGCCTACAGCATAGGCTATTAGTAGTATATTACTAGAGTTTAATGAAGTGCTCCGTGCTATATGTTAGATAACACGTGTACAATAGGAAGTAAGTTAAGTGTCTACTTACATGCTAAGATAAGAAACTGATGGAAGTAGAAAAGTGACATCGGAATGTATGTTCACCAATAATAAGTTTAAGGAAGATATCAAGTGCCGTGTCGTACCACCCGCACTAGGTCGGGTTGGACTGTGGATTGAATTGGAAATGGTTTGGCCGCCCCAACCAATCCATAGTCGCGCGCCGGTTACGAACACTCAGGTTAAGGGCCCATAAGAAATAAGAATACAGAAAATAAGGGAACATAATATGAACATAAATGGTCTATGCATGCTATGTGTTACGATATGTTGCTATGTATATATGGTATACGTCCTACGTTATATTATTGTCTAATGCGGTATAGGAGTTGTACTTGCTGAGCGAAAGCTCATTGTTTAAGTTTGTGCTGTAGGTAAACAACCTGCCAGCGGATGATGATACAATGTGAAGTAGCATGTCCGGGCACTGTGAATAGTGGAGACTGGGAATCGCTACGCGTTTTGTGGTTTATACCTAAGAAATATGAAATGTTTTATGATAACTAATAGTTAATATGCTCGTACGTAAAGACAGTACTATAACTCTTATTCTATGTTTATAGTTTCCTTGAGTGCTATAAAAAAAATTAAAATTTCCGCTGTGTTTCATGAGCAAAGTAAGTAAGTTTCATTTAATTATTATGTTATAAATGTAAGTCAATAAGTACGGTAGCAGCCTACGCTAGGTGGGTCGTTACACTTGTTGTAACCCAGTAAGTTATCATGTGTTTTGTAGGGGACATATAACTAAGATTTTGTATGAATGTTGGTTAGGTTACCAACATCCTATGATGATCAAGAACTCTTACCTATGTCCTTTAATATAGCAGGAGATAACCTGCAGCGACATCCTAGTCAGGAGCAGCCCTACATAGGACATAGCAATCAAGGTAAGTACAACTCCGCCTACAGTATAGGCTTTTGTTATGATACTTACCCAAGTATGTTTGATGTGTGGTATGATACAAACATGTGATGCTAGGATATGATGTGTGATAGGGTTTAATGTTTGTTATGATGTGTGATATGTTTGATACATATTATGATATGTGGTATGCAAAGTCTAAGGTATGATTATGTTATGTTATATGATGTGGCTATGTCATGATATATGATATGTCAAGTCCATGATTATGATATGAGGTATGTTATGTTGAGATACAATTATGATCTATGCATGGGTGACATCATGAGGCATGTTCACCAATTTTTAAGATAAGAACAAAATCAAGTAAGAAATGAGGAAAAACAAGTATGATGGCAACCGAGCTTGCCTATGTCGTACCGACTCGCGTTAGGTCGGGTTGGACTATGGTTTGAGTTGAAAATGGACTGGCCGCCCCAATCACTCCATAGTAGCACGCCCGGTACAGACACTTATGTAAGGGGTCCATAAACAAGATAAGTTAAGACAAGATATGAATCATGTTATGAAAGTATAAGAAAGCATAATGAAGCATAAATGGCTCATGCATGATTAAGTACGTTATGCCATTATGTTATGATATGTCACGTTATATTATGTGCTATACTGGTGTGTCGCGGATGTATATGTTGTACTTGCTGAGCGAAAGCTCACGTCTTACGTCTATGCTGTAGGTAAGCAACCTATGGGCAACCACTGATACAAGATGGAGGAACGTGGCAGAGCAAACTATGAAATGTGGGAATGTCGACCGCTATACGTTTTGTCTTTATGAATATTTTATTTGGTCATAGGATATCGATATCTAATTATTGTTTATATGCTTGTCGAACATCACTACTTACTTATCTCGCATATATGTTTATATGTTTGTATAAAAAAAAAATTCTGCTATTTACGCTAAGTAAATAAGTACGTTATGTATGCATGTATGTATGGTAACGGCCTGTGTTAGGCGGGTCATTACAATTGGGGTGTGAAAATTTTGTTTAACAAAGTGGAGACAAGAGGTCACTTTCACTTGTATCTTCTTTAGGTCAAATTGCCAAAATAAACCGTGTCATCTCTTACATGAGGTTGCATGCACGCGCCACCTTCTTTTTTTTTTTCCTCATTTGTTCAAATTTCTTTTTACACTTTAACCACAAAATCTGGATCCTTTTAGTTGTTTTCTTATTTTCATTTTATTTTTCTTTCTTCCAATTTTTCTACTATTGATCAAAAGTTGTCATCCTTATTCTCATCCATTGGATCTTCCATCACACCAATCCTTATCTTAAGCTCTCATTGGTCACTTATCATCCAAAACTTGGCCATTGATTTGCTTAAGATTCTTTACCATAAAATCTACACCATTGATTTCAAACTTAAGCACAATTTTTGATCGATCTTCCACCTTTGGATTCTCTAAGAATAAATTCTAATTATACATCTTCTATCATGTGATAAACCAATTTCCCAATCAAACTCTCAAAACTTAAATATTGATATGACCAAAATAAATACTAAGATTATGAAATTGACCTACTAGTAAAAATTGGGTTTTTCCCAAAATTAACATTTATTCCTCTAATACGACATAATAAATAATTTTTTTTTTGTATAAATTTATATGACGTTCAACTCATCTTCTATGTATCTAAAATTTATTATGTAAATAGAAAAACTCAACATTGCTTGATCATCAATATCATCATACTGATGATAGATAAACAATCATTTATGATCTTGAAATTTGATATTCATCAAAATGATTCATTAGACAAGCATGATAATAATTCATGAATCAAGTTTATGAATTTCTAGGGCGTCACAATCTACCCTCCTTACAAAATTTTCGTCCTTAAAAATTAGAACAAAAACGGATTATTTTTTCTCATTCGTCTTCACGTTCCTAAGTGGCTTCCTCGATATTATGATTTTGCCATAACACCTTAACAAGAGGTATGGTCTTGTTTCTGAGAGTCTTTTTTTCACGAGCCAAAATTTGCACAGGCTTTTCTTCGTGAGTGAGGTCCTCGTGAACTTTAATTGGTTCAAATCGGTTCATGCTCTATTAGGTGAGACGGATCTGAGACATATCTCTTCAACATTGAGACATGAAAGACATTGTGCACTGTTGACAACTCCGATGGTGATGCTAATCTATAAGCTACCTTACCAACGCATTTTGTGATCTCGAAGGGTCTTGTGTATCTCGGGCTCAACTTACCCTTTTTTCCGAATCACATCACGCCTTTCATTGGTGCTACCTTCAAGAAAACGAAGTCTCCTTTTTGAAATTCAAGGGATCTCCTGCACTTGCCGGCATAAATCTTCTGTTGACATTGAGGTTCTTCCATTCGTTGTCGTATTTTCTTAACTGCGTCAGTGGTTTTGATAATGAAATTTATGGTTTCCAAGTGCTTCTCCCCTGTTTCGTGCTAGTTTACTGGTGATCGGCACTTCCTACCGTAGAGTGCTTCATAGGGTGTCATCTTGATAGTCGCTTGATAACTGTTGTTGTAGGATAATTCAACCAATGGTATTCTTATTCCATGCACCTTTGAAGTCTATAACGCAAGCACAAAGCATATCCTCTAAGATTTAAATGGTTCGCTCAGATTAACCATCCGTCTAAGGGTGAAAAATAGTGCTAAACTTGTGCTCAGTTCCTATCACTCGCTGAACATTTTTTCAAAAAGTGGAGGTGAAACGGCTGACGCAGTTTGAAATGATTGATAAAGGAATGCTGTGTAGTTTAATGACATAGGATACATACAATTCTATTAACTTTTCCAGAGATAAGTCACTTTAATTTCTATTAAACATGCTGTGTAGTTTAATGACATAGTTTAATTTCTATTAAACATGCTGATTTAGTCAAATGGTCTAAAATTACCCAGATGGTATCATAACTTTTAATGGTTTTTGGCAATTCGATCAGAGAAGCCATAGTGATTTGTTCCCACTTTCACCTCTGAAACTTCAATAAGTCACAATTTCTCAGCTGGTCGCTTGTGCTCTGCTTTAACTTTCTGACAGGTTAGGCATTTACTCACGAATTCAGCCACATCGATTTTCATCTTATTCCACCAAAAATGCTCATTCAAGTCCTTATATATCTTAGTCACTCCAGAATAGATGGAGTATGGAGTGTTGTGGGCCTCAGATAAAATCTACTTATAATTATAAAAATTATAATTATAAAACATTATAATTTTAATATAGTATCATTATAATGTTTTATTTAAAAAAACAAAAAACTAGCATTGTTTTTTTTCCCCTCTTTCTTTTTGACTTTAAATTTATATGTGGTAGAATTTCCAAAACGGGGTTTACCTTATTGTTATATGTTATTTTGGTTATATTTTGAACTTAAATACCATGATCCAATATGAATAGACAAAATTATTTCTACAGAAATTCCAAACCCAATAACAGATTCTTTAGGTTATAAAATTATAACTGAATATATGACATATGGACCATGTGGACATGTAAAAACATCTGTGCCATGCATGAAAAATTCAAAATGTTCAAAAAAATTTATGAAACAAATAAAAAATAAAACAACTATAGAAGAAAATGATTTTGTAAATTATCATCGTAGAGACACAGATTTCAATGTTATTAAAAAAGGGATAAAACTTGATAATATATACGTTATTCTTTATAATCGAACTTTATGTCTAAAATAGTATGCACATATTAATGTCGAAATATGTTCTCAATCTATGCATATTAAATATTTATTTAAATACTTAACAAAAGATTCAGATAGAATAAGAGCTGTTATTGAAGATAATATTAGTATTGAAAATAATGAAACAATAAATTAAAAGAAGTTGATAAAATAAAAATTTATCTTAATTGTTGATATATTATACCTTATGAAGTAATTTGGAAAATATTCGAATATTCAATCAACCGTAGAAATCCAGATATTCAACGCTTTTCTATTCATTTATCAAATATGTAAAATATTACATTTCATAAAAATCAACAATTACAAAATATAATACAATAACCACAAATTCAATAAACAATATTAACAGAATGGATGGAAATTAATAAAACTAACAACGATACTCAACAACTTACCTATATAGAGTTTCCAACAAAATTGTTTGGAATAACAAAGATAAAATTTGGACTCATTGACAAAATAGACATACTATAAGACGAACATTTTATATTCATCTGAGTTCTAGTAAATTATATTATTTAAAATTATTATTAAATCATAAAAAAGGTTCAACAAGTTATAAATTACTTCGAACAATAAACAATATTATTTATCCTACAAACAAAACAGCCTGTTATGCATTAGGTTTATTGGGAGATGAAAAGGAATGTGATGAATCAATAGAAAAAGCATCATTCTAGTCAACATCTATACAATTTCGTCAACTTTTTATTATAATATTGTTATTTTGCAATATTTCTAATCCAATAATATTTTTACAAAAACATTAAAATTAATGTGTGACGATATTTTATATAAAATAAGAGTCTTATTTAACAACCCAAATTTTGAAATTCCTGAAAATGAATTATTTAATCTTGTTATGTATGAATTAGAAAAATTATTAATTTTAAATTTATCTTTTTTATCACATTATAATCTTTCATTTCCAACTGGATCATTAATTGAAGATTTAAATAATAATCTTTTCAGAGAAAAACTTAATTATAATGAATATAAATTAAAAGAAGACAATTTCGATTTAGTACAAAATTTAAATTAAGAACAACAATTTATTTATAATCAAATTTTAAAAATAATTGAAAGCAAACAAAATAATTTATTCTTCATATATGGTTATGGCGGTACAAGAAAAACATATTTATGGAATGCAATTATTAGTAAAATTATATCAAATGGTGAAATTGTATTAATTGTAGCATCATCTGGTATAGCGTCGTTATTATTATCAAAAGGCTGAATTACATATTCAAGATTTTGCATACCACTTCAATCGATAAATTTTTAACTTGCCAAATTAAAAAATGCACGCAATTAGTAAAATTAATTGATAAAACAACACTAATTTTATGGGATGAAACACTAAAATAATGCAAGATCTAAGAAATGACTTTAATCGTAATTTTGGAGGAATGACAGTCATATTAGGTGGTGACTTTAGACAAATATTACCAATTATTCTAAACGGAACAAAAGAAAATATAATTGATGTAACTATAAATAATTATTACATTTAACCATATTTCTGTATACTTACCTTGACAGAAAACATGTAATTAAAAAAACTTAACTACTGTATTGGCGAATAAATAGAAATTAGTAACTTCTCTGAATGGATTTTAAGTATTGGTAATGGAACAATAAATGAAATAAAAGATACTAAAAATGAATATGCTACTTGGATTAAAATATCGGAAAAATATATAATACCATATAATACAAATTCTATTCAATGCATTTCTACCACAATATGTGAAAATTTTTATAATAATTTTGACAATATTGATTATTTAAAATAATGAGCAATTATTACACTTAGAAATAAAACAACTGATGCAATAAATAAATGCTTATTAAGTGTAACAACCCAAAACTTTGACGAACTTATGATTTCCTTAGATACAAGGAAAATTTAAGTTTGAATTATGAATGTCAACATAAAGCTCATGATCTGATTTGATTATCAGAATATGTTTGAATTCTTATAAGTATTATAAGGCTCAATGATAATTTATTAAGTCAAGGATAAGACTTTATGACGAAAAAGGCCGAACCATGAATTATGATCATGGTTAAAAATTTTAAAATCGAATCCGATATCAAAGTTATGGCGTAGCGGAAGTTTTAAAAATTTTATGCCGTTTCCGGAAAAGAAGCTCATGATGCATATAACAATAAATTAATTCATGATCAAGCATACCTTATTTCTTGAATTCCGGAATTGCTAAAGCGTTTGACCAACATGTCTTCTCTACTATTCTCGAGTTCCACGTCTCAGAGTGTGTGTGGACACACGTTCTATGAATTCAAGTGACCGGTAATACTTTTCGAAGTCTAGATCCCTCCTTCTCAATTCCGATGATCCTCGTTGAGAATTTGATCCAACTTCTTTCTTCAAAACTACAAAACAAAAACCGGTTAACCTCCTGTGAAAATTATCACTCGGTTTAACCTTCCTCGCAGTTTTGATTCAATGGAATTTTCTTTCTTTTTCTCTCTCACAAGATGGCCGAATTTTTAATGTGGAAGAAACCTAAAAATTTTTCCTCTCACTCCAAAAAAACGTTTTCCTCTTAAAAAAATTCCAAAAGTTAGTTTTTTAAGAACTCCTCGCCTTTATATAGTACTCCAATCCTTTTTAAAATTTATCTCCTTCTTGAAAAATAATTAATAATTATTTTTCCAGATAAATCTTGAACCAAAAGTTCATACAACTTTAGGGCTAGATTCATTGAATCTAAAAACAATTTTCAAGAGGAAATCCTACTCAAAAAATTTGACCACTTAGAGATAAATCTTGATTGGTGGTTCAAATTTTAAATCAAGAATCTAAACTAGTCAAAAGATTCTAGTCCTATCTAGATTCAAACTTCCTTTAAACCTTTTTGAATTTAAATAAGATTCACATATTTGAATAAATATTTTCCATAAACATTATCCATATTAATTAATTTAAATCAATAAAATATTTCAAATTTTCTTTCCTCACAAAAACCATGCACCTCTTTAATTAGGAAAGAAAAATCCATGAAATAATCTCCATTATTTAAACCAATTAATAATTTAATGTTAGGAATATATTTAAATAATTTTGAAACAAAATTTTCCTCCCTCTATACAATTAAAAAATGTGCACCTATTATAATTAGGAGAGAAAAATTTTGTTTTCCAAAATTCAAACACAATCTTATTTTCAAAATTCAAATTAACCAATCACATGTTGACAAATCATTTGTCTACAAATTTCACATGTCCAATCCTTTCTGGATTGGATGTTGGAGAGTACTATTTCTTAATAGACATTTCTAAATTCCATTTATAATTTACTGATCTCATTAGGATCAAATTCCGAGACGCTTCGTGGAACTATATGAGCTAATGGAGAGACCCGATGGAAATATGTAAAGAGGCTCCTATAGTTGTGAAAAATTAATCCCAGATTAATTATCCATCAATTATCAACTTCAAAACTATTCCACTAAAAGTTTGAAGCTGAACTCCTGTTTACATACCGTATTGCGAAAGCTCTATCACGTAGTGCTTCTTCCATGATTTATTCATCGCTTGTTTAATCCCCATATGTTATCCATGATTGAATTAAGGACTTTTTCCGTTTTACCTTTTCAATCATTTTAACTTAAAGTTCAATTATTCTCCATTGAAAGAACCAACAATTGTAAAACTATACAATTGGTAAACCACCAGAGAACACAAAATAAACCGATGGCCAAGATCTTGTTATACCATTTTTCAATCCCCGAATAATACATTTAAGTGGATAACATTTACTATCGTTAAGATAGTTTTGGATTCCGTATCTATGAATCTTGATTTCTCCATCCATAAGTCATGCATCCAAAACACAAGTATGTTGACAATGATTAACAGTGTCTCACCTTTAGTGCATCAAAGTACATAAGTCATGGATGCGAACTCAAATAATCATTTCAGGATTAAGATTAATGCAGGATGATAATCAAAGCATCATTGATTCTTATAAACGGAATTATTAAACCGAATCAATTAACACTTTAGGTCCAGTCCAATGTCATACCTTAATACTGGTATACATTAAAGTTCTACTCGGAACCTATCCGATGGTCAAGACAAACCATCCCTCCAAGGAAGTAAATAAACTTTACAATTTTATCATGAATAAGATCCTCAAATCTTATTCCATTGATTGCGGACTATTTATTTAGTCTGTTATCAAATTACCACGTCTTCTATGCATACCCTGTATACATATGATAATTCGATATATTACCAACAGCATAGGAGTATTTTATGTTTGATCAAAATAATCATACAATCAACAAATTAAAGTAAATAGGACACTACTTATTAAACATGAATAATTTCCTCTTATTAATATTAAAATGTCATATTTACAGAAAATCTCTAATATTGATTTTCTATCCTTAGGGCACATATTGATCCCAACAGAATTATGTATGTCAACATGAAGCTCATGATCTGATTTGATTATCAGAATATGTTCGTATTCTTATAAGTATTATTATAAGACTCAATGATAATTTATTAAGTCAAGAATAAGGCTTTATGACGAAAAAGGCCGAACCATGAATTATGATTTTTGTTCAGGTCAATGAATGATCAGGATAAATTATGATTTGAATAAGATGGTCTGTAGTATAATAAGCAGTATTGAAATTATATTGTAGTCAACTGTCATTACAAATGAAGAAGTAAGAATAAGGAATGGGATCACTCTAGTATTATCAGGAACAACATTTGGCGTAATAAGGACTAAGTAACTTTAAGTCCTGAGAAAAACTTACACGCGGTTTAATTAAATGCAAATGAATTCTGGACTGTAGTTAGTATTGCAGTACTGTTAATAGTTGAAAATAGTAGTCGTAATATTTGCATTATTAAAAAAATGGACTACATTAAGAGAAAATGCCAAACGGATCCCTATTTGGAGGACACCTCCTTGTGGATAAATATGTGAATTTTGAGATTTTTGAAAAATTATCGAAAGAATTAAGTGGATGATTATGAAAAATTCTTGGCCTAAAATGGCTCCACATGGCCAGCCACCTAAGGGGGTTTATGAGCAAATATTTTGTTTTTAGGAACAAATATGTAATTTTAAGAATAAAAATAATTGTTGGAAATTAGGTATTTTTCACCTATAAATAGGTGATGTTGGGTCGTTGGTGAACCATTTAGTTGAGCCTTAAAACTTTTGGTTCTTTTCCAACTTCTCCTCTAGCCCTTAGGGAAAAAAAAAAAAAAAAAAAGTAGCCGTTGGTGTTGGTGGAGAGAAGGAAATATTTTTCTCAACCCAAATTCTAGATCCACCCTTCAAACTTTAGATGTATTCCTCTCAACGCTCTAAGAATTTAATTAAGTTTTGATCAAGAATTTATGTGTATTTCAAGCATGGGTTGTAAAAGCATAAACTCATGTCTCTTACTTTGCCCTATGTTATGATTTTATAATATTGGTTAGGCATAGATCTATTCTTAGGTTAATTTGATTTTTAGATCTAAGCATGGATTTGAATTTTGCTCTAGAATGAGTGTTATAGTTATGGTTGCTCACCAAGTGTTTGTGAATATGTTTTCACGTGTTTGAATAATGATGATGATGATGTAAATGCTAAGTGTGTGTTGGTTAAGGAATTATCCTAAAAACACAATTTGGTAAACTTGAAAAGTTATCAAATATTGTGTTTTTCATGAAGATGAATAAGTGAATGATTAAATGTTAAATATGTATTCAACGCACTGCATGTTAACGTACGCTTATGGCTGTGACCGTTTGAGGTAGTGTGTGCGAATTTTTAAGCAAAAACCAATAAAATACAAAACTATCAATTTTCAGATTTAACTGGACAGTTTTCTGGAAACTTAATTTTGAGGCCCTTAGAAGTCGAATTTGGAAAAAGTTATAACTGAAAAATTGTAGAAAATTCAAAATCCTAGGTACAAAATTCAAAATCCTAGGGGACACCATGGACGGTTTTTAAAAACAAGGCTCCAAAGGCCTTTGCTTTTATCAAAATCTGAAGTAGGTCAGTACAGACAGTGTATACGGTCAGAATTTTTCAAAAGGAAAAACGAGTAAGTTAAAGGCAGATTTAGGTTTTAGACAAAACAAAAGTTGTAGCTTTTCAATGAGATCTACAACTTTCATGAAATTTTTTTTTTTAAATTTTAAACCGATTTAAAGATAGAATGGGATTTTCAAAACGGTGCATAGTACAGGAAATTTTCTGCACACATGCAATCCAGTAAATTAAAAGGATGTTTTGAAAGTACTTTTTAAGGTTTTATGATCTCTTTAAAAAGAGACTAAGATTTTATGAAAATGGTTTCAAAAAAGTTTAAATTTAATGAAATTTCTCAAGTGATTTTTAAAAACTTACTATGTTTTATGAAAGGCAATTTCAAGTACTATGGTAAGAAATACTTGGTTGATAAAGTTATGAAATTTTCAAAACATAAGAATATGGTAACAAGTATATGATCAATGGTAATCGGATGGGATACCAATTTATTATGTTTGGGCCTGTATCCATGATTACCAATGATAATCGGATAGGATACCAGTTTACTATATTAAGGTACCAATGGTAATCGAATAGGATACCAGTTTACTATGATATGATTTGTATATTTGATTACCAAAGGTAATAGGATTGGATATCGATCTAGTATGTTATAGTTTATAGTAAGATAGAACAACTCTTATCTTATGCCCAATTTGAAACAGGAATATGACCTATTGTCGTGCCTTGATGGAATGATAGACCAAGAGCGTTGGACAATTTGTAAATACAACTCCGCCTACAGTATGGGCAAAATGTTTTTATTGCATTGCATATTTTTCAAAATTCATGCATTGATTTACATGATGTACATGTGTTTTATGTTTTACTATTGTGACATCATAAAAGTATGTTCACTAATTATAAATCGCATGATAAGAACTATATTAAATTTTCAAGTATGATCAACTAAGAACAAGTTTTCATATAATAAGATAAGACAAGCAAGTTTTTATGTGTCATACCGACTTGCCACAAGGGCAGGTTTCAACGGTTTGGTCCATGGTTTGAGTTGGATTGGAATGGCTGTCCCAACCACTTCATGTTAAATGGTTTGGTTCATGGTTTGAGTTGGATTGGACTGGCCACCTCAACCACTCCATGACTATGCGCCACGGTACTGCATACATGATATGTAAGGGGTCTAGAACTAAGTTAACATAAGAAAACATAATTGATTCATAAGAATCCATAATCGGTTCATGCATTCTTTTACTAAAAATGTTTTGCGGAATAGAAAGTTGTACTTACTAAGCATAAGCTCATAACTTACATTCATGTTGTGGGTAAGCAACCTATCGACAATACTTGATGCAAGACTGTGGACAGATAGCATTACAAACTGTGAAATTTGGGTTGGATACCGCCACGGATTTTGGAAAATATGTTTTGTAAAATGTGTTTGTATTATATTATAATAGGTCGATGGTACAAGTATAGGACACTAGTATGATTTGTAAAATGTGATTTTAAAACTCGGTACTTGAGTGAGTACATATAATTAAATATGAGTATAAGTTAAGTTTTGAGGTTTGAGTTTTAAATTGAATTAAAAAGAAAAAACAAAACATTTTCGTATTTTTACATAAAGTGAAAGTAAGTTTTAAGATAAAGTATGTTAAAATAAGCATAGTAAGGTAACGGCTTCATAAAATCGGGTCGTTGTAAAGTTGGTACTCAAGTTAAGTAAGTACGAAGTCATGGCCCTATGTAGGTCGGGTCGTGACATTAAGTTTAGTACCAACAGAAACAAAAATTTATCATAGTTATGATACTATTCTTTTATCATCTGGAAATCTCAGTAAACTAATATTTTATATCCTCCTGAATTTTTATACACACTTAATTTTAATGGACTACTTTCACATGAATTAGAATTAAAAGTTGGAGTTCCTGTTATGTTGATACGAAATCTTAACCAATCAATGAGATTATGCAATTGTACAATACTTATTATAACACAACTAATGAATAGAATTGTTGAAGACCATATTATTAATTCTAATGACATAAATGAAAAGGTTTATAAACCAAGAATATAAATGACAATAAATGAATCTAAATACCTTTTTGTGTTAAAGAGATGACAATTCCCTTTAAAAATTTATTATGCTATGATAATAAATAAAAGTTAAGGTCAATCATTAAATAAAGTTGGGCTCTTCTTAGAAGATGAAATTTTTAGTTATGGACAATTTATATGTTACATTATTAAGAATAACATCACCAAAAGGTTTACATATTTTAATACATGATTCAATTAATATATATTCAAATCATATTAAAAATATCATCTATAAAAAAATACTATGTAACATTAATTAAAATTAATAATATGTTAGAAAAAACAAATCTTTAACAGAAATAAATTTTCTTTCAATAACTATATTAGTAAATGATTGTCATAAGTTTTAGATTTCAAATTCAATTCATAAATTCTTAAACAAATGTATTTATATGCTTCCGTCATTTATAGAAAATATTCAGTTTACTACAAATACTAAAACTAGGAGAAATATATGAGACTATTCGTGCTCGAGTTTGCCGTTTATGGAGGAACACAGATTACAATACTGGTTGTCTAACAAACGTTGAATACTCATTAGCAGATGACCATGCAACTAAATTTATTTTTTATAAAAATTATATTTATTGATAGTAAACAATTTACATTATTAATAAATATATAAATAATAATAAATTAATATATATTTTTAGGATAAAGCAATACATGTATTCGTTCGTGCAAAAGATGTTGATTTTATAACAAACAAAATACAAGTGGGCAACATATATGAAATTAACAACTTCTTCATTATAAACGATAAACAAAGATATAAAATTATTCCACACAAAGTAATTTACAGCTTGCACAGTCCATAATTTTCTAGCTTGCACAGTTCATAATTTTCAAATAAGTCAAATAAGATAATCCTGAAATACCTCAATACAAATATAATTTTGTGGAATACAACCAATTAACATCAAGAGTTGACATCAATGACCTTTTTTCAAGTAAATAATATATAATATTCATATTTATTAACTAAAAAATTATAAATTTATAATATTAATATCAATAAATAATAACTTTCCATTTATAATAAGTGTTAGATGCCATTGATTGTCTCATATCTGTCCAAAGTATTGAAAATTCTAGTATAGGCGATAGACTTACTAAAAGGCGAAATTTGACAATTTAAAATATCAGGTAATTATAAATTACATGTTATTATAAATAAAATTTGAATAAATTGAGAATCAATTATTAATAATTTATTAATTTAAATTTATTATATTTTATAGAGAAGAATCATTCAACATAACTCTTTGGGGAGAAATTGGAGAAGAAGTCGATCAAAATGCAATTTAAAGAATGTCCAAACCAATAGCGATTGCCTTTACAACTATGACAGCCAAACAATATCTTGGTAAATATATATACAATAAACAATAATACAAATTTGTTTTAAATAACAATAATAAACGTTTTCGATCATTAATTTTAATAATTATAAATGTACAAGTAGACTTTATATAGCAAGTGTTTCTGGAACTTCATTTTGTTTTGAACCAGACATCGCTAAATCAAAAAAAATCAAAAAAAGGTATTATAAATATTTGTTGCAAGAATAGTATAATTATTTACATTTTACAATTTTCTTTAAAAATTTACTTTGTTTAATATATTATCTATTTATAAGTTTAGTCATTCTATTTAAGGAATAGACTTTATTACTGCATCAACCAAAAAACTGATAACATTAGAAGAATAAACGACTATGAATAGAGTTACTATAGCAGTGCTTGGAGCTTTTGATTTATATCAAAATCAGATAAGTATTCATTTATTACACCCCAATTATAAAATATAATTTATTAAACATTCTTTATTCAAACAACATGACAAAAAATTTACTACAAAAGCAAGCATCACTGAACTTGATGCACAACAAGGTTGGTTTTATAATGCCTGTCCACGTTGCTACAGACATGTCAAACAGTTAGAGACTTCATGGTAGTGCGATATTCATACATATTTAACAACAATGCCAGTAGCTGGTAATATTCTTTACTTTTATAATAAAAAAATAAAAAAAAAACTCGTAAACAGTAAAAAATTAAATAAATTTTTAATATTTATAACAGGTAAAAAATCAATAATCGAATCGAGAATAGCATTGGCAAAATAAATATTGTCATATTTGGAAAAACTATTCAATCACTAGTAAGTAAACCTTGCTTCATATTAACAATTCAAGATGGATACACTGATCCAAACATCATTCTCCCTCTACTCGATCAACTTAAAGGCATGTCAAAAATATTTTGATTCAATTTCGTCCGAGTGGTGCTTTTATTGACGCAACAATTGTTAAAACTTTCGACAATGATAAATCACTAATGTTATTGTCTACACCACTAACTGAATCCTCCAAAGATATCCCACCACTACTAGCATCTTGGGACCCAAAAACACCACAGCCAGAAAGCAAAAAACCTGCACAAAAAAAAAAAAAAAAAAAACTCTATTTCACCTAACTCATTATAGAAGAAATTAAATCAAGATATATTACTATTTATAATTTGTTTCAAAAATTTTTAATTTCCTTACTCGACATATATATTCATAAATTACAAACTATCATACAAGTATATTTATGTTTCTGCCCTCAGCAGTATCATTCTTCAATAGAAATCTAAACATATTCAGCTAACTCATCCATAAAACTAAAGGAAACAAGGTACAATTATCTTTTATATATAATTACATTTTATATTTATATTTTGCATATAATTAAATATTATATAATCATACTTATTTCAATTTTATTTATAAATATGAAATAATTAATTTTTTTTTTACCATAGCAGATCAGAAAAAAAGTTCAAGAAAATTAAACATGGTTGATAACATTTCAGCTGAAAATGTTCCACTTACGACAACTTTATTTGTAAACAAATATGTGTGTGTGTGTGTGTTTGTTTGTATATATAACTCTTAATATTTTAAAATAAACTTTAATGTATATTCTCTAATATTATAATAGTAAGTACTAAAAAAAATAAACTTATTGTAATTATAATATTTATCGTAATTAACTGTATTTATTATATGTTATTTAATTTTTTTCATTTACTTATTTATTTTTCTCCTTCCCTATGCAACACATGAGTATTAAACTCATGAATAAGTAAGCTTCAAAAGTGATATAAACCCTAATTAACATCAATTGTACCTTTTTTTTTTTTTTTTTTTTTTTATAGAAGAAATGTGTTATAGAGGTAGAGGTTAGAATACTCAAGTAATCCCAGGGAGGTAGATGCACCTCACTTGATATATGAATCCCTCACAAAGTGGATTGCCCATATATCCCAACTAACGAGATGGTGATGACTTGAATTCAAGCATTCAGTGAGGAGAACGAGTACCCTGTTGAAATCCGATGATTATTTCTGGATTTGGAGGATTAGTTTCTTTTCCAAGTATTTGGTAATAAACTGACATGATAATTAGTCAGCTATTAGGCTTCATTTAAAAGATTTGTTTGATTTAAATATGATTGCATATCTATAGATTTGATTGTTAATTAGCTTTATAGTTTCCCAATGATTAGTTTACTAATTTTCTTGCATAATTAGTGATAAATGTAAAAAATACACTTTTTTTTATATAATTTATTTGATAATTTAAGTTTTAATTGAGTATATTCATAATATTAATTCAAAACACTTTACTTTCAAAGTGTTTAATTTTTATTTATTTATTTGGTTTTATTTTATTTTTCTTTACTTTTCTTTTTTCCTTTTTTTTTCTTTTCTTCCTTTTCTCTTCTTTCTTTATTTTCGCAGGAGCCCCACGTCCCGTGGATCTCTCTCCCTCTACTTGCATGAAATAAGCCCAGACGTGAGCTTTGGGCCAACTCCAGCCCACACAAATCTGGGCCCACAATCATTGCCAATGTTCCAGCTCCTTGACCAGCTAATTGCCTAGCGTGTATCTAGCTAGTTACCAATCCTTTGAGGCTGATTTTGTGGGCCAAAATCTCTCCATCATTGCTAGACATTGCAGCCTATAAAAGCAAGCCTTTGCAGCTAGCAAGAGAACTTTTTTTTCCCTCACAATTTTTTGCTGAGTTTGGAATGTGTTTTTCTTCTCCTTGCATTTTCATCTCATGTTTTGTTTTTAGAATTTTTTTAGATGAATTGTAAGCTAGATTAGATATGTTGTTGAGGCTAGTGATGATCTCATGTGTGAAGTGATCTAATTTGAGTTTCATTTTGTTTTGGTTTCTAAATATTATATATTTTAGTGGACTGAATTTCTTCATCTCATTTTTTTATTCAAAATATTTTATGCCAATCTTTTATATAAATTTAGTCATGCTTTGTTTATGTAATATTGTCACATTCTGTTTTATCAAAAATTTGTCTTATAAATTATCTTTTAATTGCAATTTGCTAAAAACATTACTTTGTCAATTTTGGATGTCTTGTAATGATGAATCCATTTCATTTCAATATAGAGATTTAATCCACTAAAACACTTTTGTTATTTTTATTGATATTTAATTCCATATTTTCTGGTTGTTCGTTTGGGATTTGAAGTCTTCAATTGAGTCATAAATCGAAGATTAGATTCAAATTGGAGAACGAAGCATATAAGGATTCACAACACCTTACCTCATTTAATATTGAATTTTTCTCTACCATAATTTTATCTCTTTCATATTTTGTTTATTTTCTCTATCATAAAAATCCACCAAAAATATATGCACTTTTTATTATTTTATTTCCTTGTCTTTTTAACGTTTAATTGTAATAATATTATTTGTTAGGTTGTCGCCCCATTGTAGACACGACCGCCCAATCTGTATTACAACCAACCGCTTTGCGAGTGTATCTTTGGGCAATAATCAAATTATATGAATAAAAGTGTATTTTTGTACACTTATCACAACTCCCAACCAGCTTATTGCTAGTCTCTAGCAATTCAAGCGCAAGCAAATTCATGTCATGATGAATAAAATTGAGTCGAAACTTCACAAAGCTGTCAAAACGTTTCAAACAAAATATTAGTGACAAATCAAAAGATGCTATCAAAGATTAATTCAGTCATAAATTAGAGGTGTGTGTGTGCTCCAAACTATAACCATCTTACCACAAACCAAAATACACTTTTCTTCGAAAATTCACCAAGTAAAAGTCTTTCTCTCATGGGTGTTGAAAATATACATTGATTTAATGTCTCTCTCTCATGTAGTTGGAAATGAACTAGAAACTGCTCAAATGTGAGATGGGCCATTTCGGACTGTCACGCCCCGACTTGTCGCCTCTCAGATCCACGCGGCGTCCGACCGCGCGAACCTGGAGCGTTCGCGTTTGGACCGTGACATTAACTTAAACTTACTTATCTTGATTTGAAAAGTAAAGTTACCCAATTTCTAGAGTAAATTTTTTTTTTCTTCTTTTCTAAAATTTGTTACTAAAAAACTTTTATTGCGGAAATCATAAAACTTTAAATTCTATTAAAGCATAACTTAAAACTGTTTTTCTTTTATAAAATTCTAACTTAAAACGTACTCACTCGAGTACTAAGCTTTCACCTATGAGGAAAGCTCCTTACATACATACATACATGCATACATACATAATTTACATCGTGGACCAGTCCCGAGACCGTGCACACGTGGCAACGTGTTTGTCATGAAAACTAAACA
Source organism: Ficus microcarpa (assembly GCA_025413485.1). Lineage (NCBI taxonomy): Eukaryota > Viridiplantae > Streptophyta > Magnoliopsida > Rosales > Moraceae > Ficus > Ficus microcarpa. The sequence continues at coordinate 17,346,248 of CM046383.1, forward strand.
TACATACTGAAAACATAATGAAAACACATTTTCATTTTAAACGCACTTCGGAAACCCCGTAGTAGTCCATACCCACGTTTCACAATTTGCTGCGCCATCTCTCCACAGTTGTAACATGTATCGCCCGTAGGTAGCTTACCTACAGCATGAACGTAAGCTATGAGCTAAAAAGCTCAGTAAGCACAACATCCTATCCACATGCAAACTAAATGCACGAAAAACGTGAATCAATTATAATTTATTATTAAATTAATTTGGGTCTCTCTACTGGTCTAATCTGATCCTATCTTGCTATTATAACATGTGTGTATGTACTTCGGTATGTAACCATGGAGTGATTGAAGGCGGTCCGTCCAAACCAACTCAAACCATGAAACACAAAGTTTAACATGGAGTAGTGGAGGCAGCCCTGCCATATCAAGTCAAACCATGGAACATGCCGTTTTAACTTACCACACAGGCAACGTCAGTACAACACAACATGTTCTACTTAACCTATCTCATATCTTACCATCTGACTTATTAAAACTGAACATACTTCGTGATGCCATAATTCTAACATAAACATGACATGCAACAGCATAACATAATCTTACATACTACATGACATGCATACATGACCTAGTACATAACATAACACATAACATGCATACATGGACATAACACATAACATACATACATGGCATAACACATAACATACATACGTGGCATACTTACATATAACATACTGCATGACATACTACGTATCATCATAAATCATGACATCCTATTCATGCAACTAACATGTGTTCATGCCGTAGGCGGAATTGTACTTACCTTTCCGTCTGACATCATGCTTAACTGTCCCTTCCTAGTGCTGTTCCACTCCTGGTGTAGCTGCTGGTTCTGCCTGCTTAACAAGGACATGCTCTACTTAATCTTATGAAAAAATGCAGGTAAACTAACCAACATGTCTACATGATCTTGGTTGTATGTCCCTTGGGTGCACAGCATCTAGTTTGGTTACCAACGGTAACCTGGTGTGCTAAGCCAAACTAACCTCTAAGAGTTGCTTAACTATATCTAAAGATATCGGGTTATATCCGATAACCCTTTGGTTGAGCTTAACGGTATCCTTCGGGGTTACTTTGGATAACTCGTGAGGATAAACTATCTCTATACCAAAAGTCAACCAAAAGTCAACCATGGTCAACTTTAATCAACTATGGTCAACCCCCTCGGGTCAACCTCTCGGGTCTCGGGCTCGACTCAGTAACTCGGGTCTAACCCCCGGTTACCATGCGTAAGCTAAACGTGGACTACAAACTTGCTTGGAAAAACCATTTTTCCACACTTAGAAAAATACTTAGGAAAAATCCCAATTTTTCACTTTTGTGTAAAAATTCATAACTTAGCTCATAAATTCCAAATTCTTGGATTTATACCTTGTAAAATCATTTTAGGTCGAAAACCGTCTTTGGAACGATTTTCGTAGTCAAAATACCCATTTAAGGTTGAAAAACCAATTTTCTAAAATCACTTGTTGAAATTGTGGTGCAGGGATTTCGGATTCCCTGAGCACCCTTGATAAAACAATTTTTATCTTAAAATCGGTATGTTATCTAAAAAAGTGTTCTTCATGAAAGTTCTAGCTCTCGAAAAATGCTAAAACTTTCGTGTTTTATGAAAATCCTAACTCGGCCTAGATCAGTACCAGTTTCGAGTTGAAACTGGCTGACCCCTGGAATGGGTCTGGGGACGTAAATGGTTGAGCCACGGGTTTTGGCATTTTTGAAGGCCTTTGGAGCCTTATTTTGAAAAACGGCTCACAAGCCCCCCTAGGAAAAGTTGTTTTGGACAACTTTCATGTTTTACGTTTCCCCAAATTCGGCCTCTAAGGGCCTGTTATTTTTCGTTTACGAAAACTGGGTAGGTTGGACCCGAACCTGCCAGTTTCGTGTTACATTGATTTTACGCGTCCTACCTTCGGCGGCTAACTCAACCGATCACACGGGAGTCTAATTAAATCACATGCACGTTATCTAAACGTCCCACATGCTTTGGACATGTCACCCCCACGTGGCCATGCAACCCAACCCGAAGCTACTAGACCTAGGGTTGCATGTGTTCTAGGGCTTGCACAAGCATGGGTTCGGCATCCACAACCAAACCGAAATTAAAATCTAGCACCCTAGCAACTTAGCCTCACTCGGCTGCACCATAAACAGGGACATACTCAGCCAATAAATCATGCAAACCAAGCAAACAAGCAAGCATAAACATAGCACACAAAACAGAAAATCATGCAAGGCTAACCTAGCATACTACACCCTTAATCAAGTCTCACTCCCTAGCCATGCATCACATAAAAATTTCTGAACTTATACCCATACATTCCATTGCTTAAATACATCATAGACCTCTTCATAAAAGCTTGAACCAAGGCTTAGGGTTAGGGCTTATACCTCACCAAAAATTTTCGGAAATGGTTCCCCCATTGGAGCCGAACTTTCCATGCTCCTCTTGGCTGCTTCTTGGCTGCTCCACCTTGCAGCCGAACTCTCCCCACCATATGGGGCTCCAATTTCAGCCATGCACACACCCACAAACATGCCATAAATTTCCATTCAATCTTGTGTGGAAAAAGCTTAGGGTTTTGAGAGATTTACCATGACTTACACTAGGGTTCATGGGCTGAAAATTTCAGCTCCCTTATGGCTGCTCTTGCTCACGGTTTTGAGCTCCAAATGCACCAAAATTTTTCACCAACTTGGGTGATTCTTGCTGCCCTTAACTGACCCTCTTGCAGCCCCAAACCATGAAAATTTCTTCTCCATTTTTTTTCTGCACCATGCAGCCGAATCCAGCCCCCCAACACCAAGCACAAATCACCTTGGCACCTAGTTGGTTTCTCTTTTCTCCTTGCTCGGCCACCCTCCATGGATGGACTGAAAATTTTTCTCACTTTCTCCTCTCTTCTCCCTCACGGTGGCTGCCCAGAAATTCTGGAAAAATTCCAGATTTCTCCTTGTTTGCTCCAAGCTCTAAGCCGAGCACACCCATGGTGGTTCACACATAGGATTTCAAACTTTTTCTTGCTCTCTTTCTCTCCCTCTTGGCTCCGGATTTTTCTGCAGATTTTTGGGCATGGTTTTGCTGCTTTTCTTCATTTTTTTCTGCAGTGAATTGGTCTATTTATAGACCTCTTGAACAACTTTTGAAAATTCTATTTTGGCCCCCAAAATTTTCAACTTTTTGGCCTTTTCTCCCCTAGGTTGGCCGGCTGTGGACAGCTAAAATACAGCTGGATTGGCTGATGGAGGGGCTGAGGTCATGGCTTAGGTCATGGCTTAGCTCACCATTTTTCAGAAATTACATTTTTGCCCCCTGAAAATGTAAATTCTTGCAAAAATGCCCTCTAGGTGTCCGATTATCTTAAAAATCAACACACCCATCCTATTTGATGATATTATCATCTTGGTAACTTCATACGCTCATTTTGTCAATTTTCCAAAATTTACACTTTTGCCCCAAAAGCGAAAATTTTTGCATTCATGCCCCTAATTTCCATAAATGGCCATAATGCTTACTTTTCCATCAAATATCATTCTTTTCACGATTTTATGTGATTTTCTTCCATTAAAATCACATATTTCCAAAATTTACATTTTTGACCCGAAAAATAAAATTCTTGCATTTTCACCCTCGAAAGTGGCTATTTCTTATTTCTTCTTGCAAAGCAAGTTATTTCCTTATTGTGACATCATCTAATAACGTCACTTGGCCTACTCCAAATATTTTTTAAAATTTACATTATTGCCCCCAAAAATGAAAATTTTGACATTTTTGCCCTTTGGCCTGGACTGGTCCCTTGAGTGATTTCTTGACCAAATATATCAGTCTGGCCTTAACTATTGCTAGGGATGCTTGATTCCTAGGGTGATTCTACTGTTTACTTGGGCTACACCGCCCATACTGACATATTTTACAGTATTTTCGCATACTGCAGCATTTTTCACTATCGAGTCAACTGTTGACCACTTTTGGTCAAACTTGGACTTTTTCGGTCAAAGTTGACTTTTTCGGTCAAACTTTGACTTTTTCGGAAAAACGTTCCTTTTCGCCCTTTTCGACCAGAAAAGGCGTTTTCTAACCTTGAAAATCTATTCTGAGTCTTATTGGGCCATAAGACTCCGTAAAACGTGTGAAAAACTCTTAACTGAGTTTTTCCGTAAACATGTCACAACATATGCTCATAATTCCTCTTTAGAAGGAAAATGGCAACATGAAATTATAGGTATTAAACGGACAAGCAAATAAATATACATTGATCAAAAGATAGGTGAGCCAACTGTTTAAAACATTCCACCATTCTTACCACAAACCAACCTTCAAGATTTCATTACGTCGGAAGAAAACTAACAACTTATTGAATAAACGAAGAGAAAATACAACAAAAATGAAAGAAATGAATTTCAGCATTTTTTTCTCTTTTTTTTTTTAATTATATATATATATATATATATTTGCGAATATATTCATGAGATCATAGATAACTACAAAACAAATTTAAAAAAATATATATTACAATGATAAAGTTCCTATTCGACCAAAAATAGTCCCTCAAGCAAATATATCAATCATACCACAAAACCATGTAGTGTTATTCAAAACAGTGACTAAAACCAACTCTTATGATCAATGAATGTTCAAAAACTGTTTTCTTTACACTTGCAACTCACAAAAATGAAAAACTTAAACTTGATAAATTTCTTGACTAGAGTGCATTTACCACCATATTACCACAAGGTTTGGTGACGTGTGCAAGTACTCTAAAATTATTACTTAGTAAGCAATAATAGCATAATTGACTCAAACAACATCCTGAAATCATGTTAAGGCAGTTGGAAAAATTTTTGACTCAAAATTATTTACCCAAACACAAAATTTCTTATGCATGAATATGCATACTTGCAACCGAAATTAGACAGTGTCCTCAATATCTTAAGATGCATGCAATAGAAAAGAACAGGTAAGAAGACTCTTGGGTGATGCATGGTCCAAGTAAGCTGGGGTGCTCCTCAAAAACACATAAAATATTAAAAAAAAAAAAACCCACAAACAAGCAAACGTAAAATAAAACAAACCAAAGTAGAAATATGGTACGAAGGGAAAGTTGTTGAGTCTACTACTTAGGATTGATAAACTGTAATGATCCCTCACGGACTATTACAGTTGACTTTTTATTTAGTCATTCGTCTATTATAAAATTGCGGAAAATATTAAGTTTAAATTAAAAATCTTTACATAATGGAAAACTTTACTTAGATAATTTTAGGAAACTTTAGAAAATTTTTTTTTCTATATCAAAATAACTTTCATAATTAATATATACATATATTTTAAAACATAATTCATGAAATAAAATTTAAATCCATATAAAACATCCAATCAAATAATAAAAATTAAAGTCTCAAAACTTTATTTGAAATAAAAAAAAATGTCCATCTCATGATCGTTCTTCCCGTTTTCTTATCATATATCGTCCCGCTATTTGGTCCAAGCTCCTTCAACACTACATCTCACCCTTCCCTTTATCTATAACAAGAATTAACTTATATAAGTAAGGTCATAGTAAGACACTTAAATCTCACAAATGTAAATAAACAATTTTCTTTTATCATCATAAATATAAACATCATTTAAGAACTTTTTAACTTTTAAAACCGTCATATATTGGGCCCGACGTTGTACCATCATAACGCGCTAGTCATGGCATCATAGCGCGCTAGTCACGGAAGGGTTGGGGTAGCAAATCCCAAACCAACGGTGACAAAAGTCCACTCACCGGACAACATCATCATCATCATCATCAAGGGTGTACAACACCATTTTAAAACATGAAATACATATACATACCATATATTTACTTTTCATCAAAACATCATCATATGAGAAGTATTATTTAAGAATATCATAACATCGGCATCGACATCAAAACATACACTTCTTAAATTTTTATTCATGTTACAGGTGAGAGTGTACTTACATAAACGCCTTACTTAACATTTTCCAATTTTTCGATGGTGACGCGCGATTGAGGTCTCAGGTGTTCGCCTTTAGAACCGTTCATACCATGAATAATAAATATAATAAATCAACAAAAGTTCATAATAACTCATCAAACATATCCATCATATCATAGCAGCGTCTAAAGGGCCTATTTCATCATTCAATAACATCACAATACAAAAATTGAACACTTTCATGAAATTTCAAATATTGATAGAATCTGCCAGTCAGACCTTTGTCCCTTCAAAAATTTATAAAAATTCATACAGAGTTCCAAATGATCTGAAACTAATCTTAAACAAAATTAGACATCTAGATCTTTCTAATGGTTCCTAATTCGTAGAAAATGAAGACTTTTTGTACCCTTAAAAATAATTTTGAATTTGATTTCTAAAATTTAACAGAAACTGGCAGCCGGACCTCTGCCTATTTGAAAAATCACAAAATTCACATATGTCTCTAAATGATCTAAAAATGATTCCAAATAAAAATAGACATCTATTGGTTTCTAACAATAATAAATTTGTTAAAAACGGAGACTTTTTGGATCCTCAAAAACAGTTTTGAAAACGGACCACTAAAATTGTATAAAATCTATCAGCTGGACCTTTGCCTCTTTGAAAAATCATAAAAATTCATATATATCTCTAAATGATATGAAACTAATTTTAGATGAAAATAGACATCCAGGGCTTTCCAACGATACCAAATTTGTTAAAAATAGTGGCTGTTCGCACCCTAAAAAGCTGTTTTGAATACTTATCATAAAATCTGGAAATTTCAATAGCAGTGGTCAAATCCAAAAATCATTAAAAAAAAAATTATCATCACAATGTATATGATTCATACACACACACATACACACACACAAAACAGCCCTAAGACATGTTTTTCACATATAAAATTATTCAATCATCATACCAATGAAATCATAAATCAAGAAATTAAAAACCCTAATTTCGTCTTGTTCACAAAATCAACCATACTGCCATTCTTTCGATCATCATTCGATAATGTTTCTCATCCTCTCTTCAAACTCACATGAAAACACTCATCAAGAAAATCATCCAATCCCTCAAAGAAACCCAAACTAAAATAAATAACAAAATTATCCTCATTATCAAACAATACCGAAACATACCTTGAATTCCTTTGATTTTCGGCTTGAAAGAATTTGGAGGTTTGGCGGATTCTTTTTTATTTATTTTATTTTTTTCTTCTATTTGTGTGTGAGAGAGGGGCAAAGAGAGTAGACAAAGAGAATGAGAAAGAAAGGGAAAGGGAGCCTAAGGAAGTGAGAGAGCGAGAGAGAGAGCATGTGAAAAGAGAAACTTTGAAAATTATAAACTAATTTGTGAGTAATTTAATTCCAAATAAATTTTGGAATTAATTGGGATTGAATCCTCTAGTTTAATTGTCTCTTAATAGCTGTGGAATGGCTGTCATTAGGGTGTGAAAACGTGTGGGAGGAAAAGGAAACAACTAGGTTAACTTTTAGAATTTTTGCACCAAAATCGCACATGGTAAACTGATTGGTTACTAACAGGTATCTAGATAGTATATTGGTCATAACTTCTTACTTTGATATCAGATTTGCACAAATGAGTAGGTGTTTGAAAGCTTATGAAAAGCTCTATAAGTTTATCTAAATTATAGAATGATTTTGGCATTTAAAGACTCATAATTGAGTTGAAAATTAACATCATATAAAATATGTCTTTTTTGGATAACATACTTTCCCCCCCTTTTAAAAAAAAACATTAATATCATCACAAATACTATATACCATATATATATATATATATATTTAAGCCATCACACAAAATTATCAAGTCATCATTAAAAAAATTCATCAATTTAGCATGAACTTTGTTCTAGCACACCGAGTCCTAGTTGCGTCACTTGTGAAAAGTAACTCAACATAACATTAAAATTAAGAAGTTGATATCTCATCACATTACCCATATTAATTCTAATGTTAATTTCCTAATATTATTGTTAGTTAGCGTTTAGGGCGTTACAATCCTTCTGATCTTCTAAAAGATTCGTCCTCGAAACTTACAATAATTCCGGATAATTCGTTCTCATAGCATCTTCTAGCTACCATGTAGCTTCCTCGATCTTGTGATTACGCGAAAGAACTTTTACTAAAGGAATCTCTTTGTTTCTCATGGTCTTCATCTTTCGATCAAGAATCTCAACTGGTTTCTCTTTGTAACTCATATCCTTTTGAATCTGAATCGATTGCAGTTGGATGACATGAGATGGATCCGGTACATACTTCTCCAACATCGAGACATGAAATACATTGTGGACAGAGATCATCTCTTGAGGCAAATCTAACTTGTATGCCACACTGCCAATATGCTTAATCACCATGTATAGTCCCACATACCTGGGACTAAGCTTGCCTTTCTTCCCAAATCGCATCACACCCTTCATCGGGGCGACCTTGATAAACACCAAGTCTCCAACCTCAAACTCTAAGGGCCTTTGACGCATATCCGCATAGCTTTTCTGCCTACTTTGAGCCGCGACAATCCGCTGCTGAATCACTTTCAATGCCTCGGTTGTCTTATTGAAGAAGTCAGTTTTCTCCTTAAGTTCTGACTCCGCTAGCTTCTTTTCCCCAGCCTTATGCCAATAAATTGGGGACCTACAATGTCTTCCATAAAGTGCCTCATAGGGAGCCTTTCCAATCGTCGCTTGATAACTATTGTTATAAGCGAACTCAGCCAACGGCAAAAACTTACACCAATTCCCTCTGAAGCCTAAGGTACAAGCTCGAAGCATATCCTTAAGTGTCCGATTAGTCCTTTCCGTCTGATCGTCTGTTTGCAGATGAAAAGCCGTGCTAAATTTCAAATTTGTGCCTATAGCGGCCTGAACACTTTTCCAAAAATGGGAGGTGAACATACTATCTCGATCCGAAATAATAGATCTAGGAATACTATGAAGTCTCAGGACCTCCTTCACATATAATTCTACCAACTGTTCCATAGAGGACGTCATTCGAATAGGAAGAAAATGTGCTGACTTGGTCAATCTGTCGATGATCACCTATATCGTATCATATACATTCATAGTCCTTGGCAGTCCAATAATAAAATCCATCGTAATGTCTTCCTATTTCCATTCCGGTGTTTGAATTGACTGAAGCACTCCTTCTGGCTTTTGGTGCTCAGCCTTAACTTGTTGGCATGTCATAAAATGCTTCACATAGTGTGCTACATCTTTCTTCATTTCGAACCACCAGAAACTATTCTTAAGATCCACGTACATTTTGGTTGCACCAGGATGAAGCGTATACTGGGTGTTGTGCGCCTCTTCAAGAATCTTTTTCCTCAGCTCCTCGTCCTTAAGAACACATAACCGTCCCTTAAACTTCAGCACTCCATCATCAGACACACTAAACCCTCCACACCTCCCTTCGAGCAATTCCATTTTAATTCTCACAAGGCTTGGATCAAGGTTTTGCTTACTCCAAACGTCATCGAAAATAGTTAGAGACAAGGTCATTGCAAAAAGTTGTCCACTTATTAATTCCAACCCAAAATCAAAAATCTCCTTTTTAAGGGACTTGGACATTGCATTCAAGGACATTAACATTGCAGGGGTCTTCCGACTCAACGCATCAGCTACTCTATTTGCCTTTCCCAAATGGTATAGGATTTCACAATCTTAATCTTTTACTAACTTAAGCCACTTCCTTTGTCTCATATTCAAATCCTTTTGCATGAAAAAGCACTTCAAACTTTGGTGATTAGTGTATATTTGACATCGGACTCCATACAAATAATGCCTCTATATTTTCAATGCAAACACAACAGCAGCCAACTCTAAGTCATGGGTATGATAGTTCTTCTCATAGTCCTTTAATTGCCTTGAAGCATAGGCAATTACCTTCCCATTTTGCATCAAGACTGCACCAAGTCCCATTCTAGAAGCATTACTTTAAATTACAAACCCTTCATCTCGATCCAGAATCGTCAAGATTGGGGCACTTGTGAGTCGTCTCTTCAGCTCTTGAAAGCTCTTTTTGCGATCCTCTGTCCATTTGAACTTCTTTCCTTTTCGGGTAAGATTTGTAAGTAGCATAGCAAGTTTCAAAAAATTAGTCACAAATTTCCTGTAATACCTTGCTAAACTAAAGAAACTTCTGATTTCACTTGCGCTGGTTGGTTTCTTCCAATTACTGACGGCCTCAACCTTTGTAGGGTCCACCATTATGCCATATTTAGAAATCACATGACCAAGGAATGCCACACGATCCAACCAAAACTCGCACTTAGAAATTTGGCATACAACTGGTGCTTTTTCAATGTCTGCAAAACTATCCTTATATGCTTCTCATGTTGGTCTCGAGTATTTGAATAAATGAGAATGTTGTCAATAAACACTATCACAAACTTATCTAGAAACTCCTAAAACACTCTATTTATCATGTCCATGAAAGCAGGAGGGGTATTGGTCAACCCAAATGACATGACCATAAACTCATAATGGCCGTATTGAGTCCTAAAGGCTGACTTGAGAATATCTCCTTTCTTGATCTTTAGTTGGTAGTATCCAGATCATAAATCAATCTTTGAAAACACAGTCGCACCTTGCAGTTGGTCAAATAAATCTTCAATTCTCGGCAATGGATACTTGTTCCTTATGGTCACCTTGTTTAGCTCTTTATAGTCAATGCAGAGTCTCATTGTCCCATCCTTCTTCTTCACAAATAAAACTAGAGCTCCCCACAGTGAGTGACTAGGGCGAATAAAACCCTTGTTCAATAGCTCTTGAAGTTGCTCATGTAGTTCTTTCAATTCAGCAGGTGCCATACAATAAGGTGTCTTGAAGATTGGCCTAGTGCCCAGTGCTAACTCAATCTCGAACTCAATTTCTTTATCTGGCGGCAAGCCTGGCAAGTCCTCTGGAAAGACATCACCAAAATCTCATACGGCAAGTACATCTTCAAGTTTCAAATTATCTTCTTTTTTTTTATCCACGATGCTGGCTAAGAAAGCGTTACAGCCATTGACTAGCATCTTTCAAGCCTTCATTGCTGACAGGAACATCTTCGTCTTTTTCTTCGCATCACCAATGAATTCAAACCGATCATCTCGTTTAGGATTAAACACAATCTTATGTCATCGGCATTCAATAGACGCGTTATACTTTCCTAAGAAATCCATACCTAAAATTAGGTCATAGTCAAACATCTCGAGCACTATCAGATTACTGTAGAGCTCTCTAACGACAATTCCCATTAGCATTGCTCATAACCAATGAGTAGACATCATCACTTACCCAGAGGGTAGTGTCGTAGTGAATTCTTGACTCAAGATATCCTGATTTATTCCTAGTCTTTTGCAAAAGTAGAAGATACAAAGTAGTGTGAGGCTCCTGTGTCAAAAAGAACATTAGAATACTGGTTATGAACAAGTATCTGACCTGTAACAATAGTAAAAGTCTCCGCTGCTACTTCTTCTTTGGTCAAAGTGAAAATTATGGCATTAGTGATAAGTGGAGGAGCCTCAAGTCGTCCCGGGGAAATGTAAGGTCCATCAAGATTGGCTTGCATACTGTGAAGCTGAGTTGGTGGGTTTCTCTGTTGTCTTTGCTGGAAGGGCTGGTACGTCTTGTTCGGACAATCCTTGGACAGGTGACTTTCACATCTGCAACCATAACATAAATTTGTGCCCATACGGCACTCCCCCAAATGTAGCTTTTCATACTTTAAATAAGGTGGAATGTTTTTGGCTTGCTTAGTTGGTTGGCCTCCTCCTTGACGGTTGTTATGGTTCCTTTTATTGAAAAAGTTCCCCTTCCTCTTGTGATTGTTCCACTGACCTCCCTGAGACCTGCCTTAATTTCTGAAGTTTGCGTGGTTCTGGTTGTTGTTATTGTTCTTAAGGACTTTGCTTTGACGAGGCTGGCTTTCCTTTTGTTTATTTATGTTGAGGCCATTACCCGCTCCGATATCGTGCTTGCACATCGCGAACTCTCAGTGCCCAGCAAAGCCCATATTCACGATCACATCCGACCACACCAGCAGAACACCAAGGGATCCCCAACCGAGCGCTAACATGTGCTCGAGTACACATGCGCCGACCGGCGCCGACCATACACTATGCGCATGCCCGACCGCCTCCGACCGCGCCGCGACCCGAGCACGTCCGACCACTCCATCAGGTTACCGGGGGCTCGCCTCCTTATGCTCGGAAACACCCATGTGCTCGGAACACCTGGGCACCCACCTTGCGTCCGTGCGCCGCCACTCCACAAGGAAGTACACCCCATAACTTCGGGGGGTCAAATCACTGCCTACCGCCACCTACCACCACTATCTCCCGAATTTCCGCCGTCTGAACCGGCTGGAACCATCCCTGCCGCCACCTGCTACAACCACCCCGGTGTCCTTGGCGCAGGGCAGATACCACGTGGCGCCACCAGATTGGCCCACAACCTGCGGGCACCATGCCCGTACTTACCCGCCGGGCGCCGTAGGGAGCCGACCCGATCGGGTCGCCCCGAGCACCCAGGCCCGCGGGAAAGGCCTATAAATAGAGGACCTTTCCTCCATCCCAGGTACGGACTTTCTATCCTTGCCAAAACTCTGCCTCTCCTTTCGCTCACCAGACCCAAGTTCTGACTTAAGCATCGGAGTGCCCACGGCAGACACCCCACCGGTGTCCCCGTCACTTCTAGGTGCTTCCCTCTTGTCTTGCAGGAGCACGAGAACACGAGCAGAGCACACGAGCGAGGACGGTCGGAACAGCCGACCACATTGGGTGTTGGTGCCGGAGACATTTTTGGCATCAACAATTTAGATGATATTTAGCACAAAGAGCACACCTGACACATTCAGTTTTTGTGGTTGGTGGAGCAGTCCCACTATCAACAATCACTGCAATCTTGGGTCTCAGCATCCCAATCATTCTCCTCAGCTGTTCTTCTTCATTTGGCACTATGTGGGGATAAAGGCATGCTAGTTGGTTGAACCGCTTCACAGCTTCTGTCATTGATAGATTTCCTTGACGAAAGTTATTAATTATTAAACTCGTCATAGTATTCCCTGGTCACATACATGTTGAAATACTGCACGTTAAATTCCTGGATAAAGTCTTCCTATGTCATCTGACTTATATCCCTACTCAACTCTATTACTTGCCACCAGATTCTAGCATCATCCATCAAACAGTATGAAGCACACTTCACTTTCTCATTCTCGATTAAACCCATGAAATTAAGGACTAACTCGATCGACTTCAACCATCCTTGAGCTACCAAAGGGTCAGTTGAACCATTGAATTCCTTAGGCTTCCTCCTCTTTAATTGTAGATACGGGGGCTCATGATTTGTTTCTAATTGAACTCCTCTATCTTGCACTGGTTGTGTAGCCGGTGGATTAATGAGGACTTCTACTTTGTTGGCATTAGTTTGCAAATTGTTAATGAGAGTCTGTTGTTTCTTAACTTGCCTCTGAAGTTGAACCACCATTTCTATTAAATTAGGCTCTGCCATCGCTTCGTTTTTAACTTGTCCACGACTCTTTTGTTGGTCTTGACGCAACTGCACTATAACTTCTACCAAGTTAGGTTCCCCAGCAACCTCATCTTCGGTTTGCACTCGGCCGTTACCACGTTCAAATTGCATGTCCTCGTCCGCGTACCATCTTATCTTAGTCGTCTGTTAGTAGCAAAATTATCAATAAGAGACCTTTTTTTTTTTTTTTTTTGGATATCAAGTCAGCATTCAAACTTTCTATAAATGGAACATTACCTCATAACTCTTACATTTCTATTTAAGGAAATTAATTAATTACTTACATGAAGAAGTTTGAAGTAGATAATTGGCGATGCATGATAGGAAATAGGAAACCTCTCTAATACCATATCTGTAACGACCCCTTACGAACCGTTACAGTTGACTTCTTATTTAGTCATTCGTCTCTTATAAAATTGCAGAAAATATTAAGTTTGAAATAAAAATCTTTACATAATAGAAAACTTTACTTAGATAATTTTAGGAAACTTTAGAAATTTTTTTTTACTATATCAAAATAACCTTTATAATTAATATATACATATATTTTTAAAACCTAATTCATGAAATAAAATTTAAATCCATATAAAACATCCAATCAAATAATAATAAATTAAAGTCTCAAAACTTTATTTGAAATAAAAAAAATGTCCATCTCATGATCGTTCCTCCTGTTTTCCTATCACATATCGTCCTGCTATCTGCTCCAAGCTCCTCCAATACTACATCTTACCCTTCCCTTTATCTGCAATATGAATTAACTTTTATAAGCAAGAGCATAGTAAGACACTTAAATATCACAAATGTAAATAAACAATTTTCTTTTATCATTATAAATATAAACATCATTTAAAAACTTTTTAACTTTTCAAACCGTCATATATTGGGTCCGGCGTTGTACCATTACAACGCACTAGTCACAGAAGGGTTGGGGTAGCAAATCCCAAACCAATGGTAATAAAAGTCTACTCACCGGACAATATCATTATCATCATCGTCAAAGGTGTACAACGTCATTCGAAAACATAAAATACATATACATATCATATATATACTTTTTATGAAAACATCATCATAGGAGAAGTATTATTTAAGAACATCATGATATCGTCATCAACATCAAAACATATACTTCTCAAATTTTTATTTATGTTACAGGTGAGAGTGTACTTACGTAAATACCTTACTTAATCTTTTCAAATTTTTCAACGATGACACGCAATTGAGGTCTCTAATGCTCGCCTTTAGAATCGTTTATGCCATGAAAAATAAATATAATAAATCAACTAAAGTTCATAGTAACTCATCAAACATATCCATCATATCATATCAGCATCTAAAAGGCCTATTTCATCATTCAATAACATCACAATACAAAAATTGAACAATTTCATGAAATTTCAAATCTTGATAGAATCTGCCAGTCATACCTTTGTCCCTTCAAAAATTCATAAAAATTCATACAGGCCTCCAAATGACCTGAAACCAATTTTAAACAAAAGTAGACATACAGATCTTTCTAATGGTACCTAATTTGTAGAAAATGAAGACCGTTTGTACCCTTAAAAATAGTTTTGAATTTGATTTTTAAAATTTTACAAAAACTGACAGTCGGACCTCTGCCTGTTTAAAAAATCACAAAAATTCACATTCTCTCGATATGTTCCTTAAAAAATCCGATTCGTGCGGATTCTTCCCCCAACTAAAGAAGAGATCTTGGCAGAATTTCTACATATGAAATTGAGCACAATTTTGCAAAGAAATAGCACACTTGTTGTCACCAAATGATCTAAAAATGATTCCAAATGAAAATACACATCTATAGTTTTCTAACAATATTAAATTTGTTAAAAATAGAGACCATTTGGATCCTCAAAAATAGTTTTGAAAACGGATCGCTAAAATTGTATAAAATCTAGCTGAAAAATCATAAAAATTCAAATATATCTCCAAATGATATGAAACTAATTTTAGATGAAAATAGACATTCAAGGCTTTCCAACAATACTAAATTTGTTAAAAATGGAGGCTGTTTGCATCCTAAAAAATAGTTTTGAGCAGTGGTCAAATATGAAAATCATTAAAAAAATAAAATAAGATAAAAATTATAATTACTATGCATATGATTCATACACACACACACACACACACACATACACAAAACAGCCCTAATACATATTTCTAATGCATAAAATTATTCAATCACCATACCATTGAAATCATAAATCAAGAAATCAAAAACCCTAATTTCGTCTTATTCACAAAATCAACCATATCACCATTCTTTCGCTCATCATTTGACAATATTTCTCATCCTCTCTTCAAACTCACATGAAGACACTCATCAAGAAAATCATCCAAACCCTCAAAGAATCCAAAACTAAAACAAATAACAAAATCATTCTCATCATTAAATAATACTGAAACATACCTTGAAATCATTTGATTTTCGGCTTGAAAGAATTTCAAGGTTTGGCGGATTCTTTTTTTTTTTTTTCCTTCTATTTGTGCGTGAGAGATAGGTAGAGAGAGTAGACAAAGAGAATAGGAAAGAAAGGGAAAGGGAGGCTAGGGAAGTGAGAGAGAGAGAGAGAGAGCATGTAAAAAGAGACTTTGAAAATTATAAACTAATTTGTGAGTAATTTAATCCCAAATAAATTTTGAAATTAATTGGGATTAAATCCTTTGGTTTAATTGTCTCTTAATAGTTGTGGAATGGCTGTCATTAGGGTGTGAAAATATGTGGGAGGACAAGGAAGCAACTAGGTTAACTTTTAGAATTTTCGCACCTAAAATCGCACATGATAAACTGGTTAGTTACTAACAGGTATCCGGATAATATACTGGTCATAACTTTTTACTCTGATATCGGATTTGCCCAAATGAGCAGGCGTTAGAAAGCTTATGAAAAGCTCTATAAGTTTATCTAAATTATAGTATAATTTTTGACATTTCAGGACTCATAATTGAGTTGGAAATTAATATCATATAAAATATGTCTTTTTCAGATAACATACTTCCTGTAACGACCCGCCTAGCACAGGCCGTTACCATATATACGTACTTATAATCATGAAAATACTTATACCAAACTTACTTACTTAATATGTAAAATACAGCGGAAATTTTTTTTTTATAGTGCATATATAAAGCTACGAATCATATAATATAAACAGATAACAGTATTCATGCGTACGAGCATTAATATAACTAAGTTGCAGTTATTAACATCTCATAATATTCATATCCATTTCAAAACGCGTAGTGGCTTCCGTTTCCCACATTTCACAGTGCCCGGCCACACGACTCCACTTTGTACCATCAACTGCTGGAAGGTTGTTTACCTACAGCATAAACTTAAAACAATGAGCTTTCGCTCAGCAAGCATAACTCCTATACTGCGACACATAACCATACATCTTAATCTATTTCACGACATACAATCATTTCATAACATAACACATCATTACATATAACATGCATGAATCAATTATGTTCGTATTATGCTTTCTTATTTTGTCATTTCTTATCTTACTTAGGGGCCCTTAACATGAATGTTCGTACTTGGCGCGCAACTATGGATTGGTTGGGGCGGCCAGTCCAAGTCCAACTCAACCCACAGTCCAACCCGACCTTGGACGGGTGGTACGACACAGGCGACTTGTCGCCTTTCCTTACTTTCCATCTTGTCATTCTTAAACCCATTATTCTTAATACCGTTAGTGAACATACAATCTGATGTCACTTACTCATGCTTCATAATCCTATCATACTCTTAGCTAAGCATACATTGCTTACTTAGCATATACTATAACATAGATTTATCATATAACATAACATGGCATCTGATCATAACACATAGCACATAGCATACCAAGTATATCTAGGTAAGTATACAACTAATAGCCTATACTGTAGGCGGCGTTGTACTTATCTTGTCTATGCCTGATGTTATGCTGTTCCACTTCGGGGCTTAGCTGCAGGGTACTTCCTGCTTAATCGAAAGACATAGGTAAGATTTCTAACTTATGATCATAATATGTTGGTTCTCCACCAACATTCATGTAATGCTTTGATCATATGTCCCCCTATCTTAGATCATATTATGTGTGGTTACATTAAGTAACCTTATAGCTTTGGGTTATACTTAATAACCCTAATAAATTGCATACCATAACTTAGTAGGTTACGTTGGATAACCTTTTTATGCTAAATCCTTAACCCTTAACCTAATAGGTTTTACTAGCCCATTAGATAATTTATCTTAAGTCTTACTAGGTTAACCAATGTTAACCTCTAAGGTTACTAAAGTCAACCCTCTTCGGGTCAACCCCGGGCTTTGGGGCTAAGCCCGGTAACTCGGGTATAATTTCTCGGTCACCATCCGTCTTTGCTTGATTTCAAAACTTAGCTTAAAAATTCTATTTTTCTTTACCTTAGAAAAAGTTTGGCACTTAAGCCTAAAACTTCCTTAATTTCTTCTAAAAATCCTTGATTCATGAAGTATGATTTTATAAAATGTTTGAGGGTTGGAAACTGCCTTTGGAACAGTTTTCATATTCAAAACAGTGTTTTTAGACAGAAAAACAGTTTTCCTAAACTGGTTATAGAAAATCCTGTGCAGGAATTTCTTGCTCCCTGCAGAGTTTTCAGAAATCAGATTATATTTAAAAACCCTTTTGGAATTAGAAAAAGTTGTCTTCACGAAAGTTCTAGCTCTCGAAGAGTTCTAAAATTTTTGTGTTTAACAAAAAATCTAATTCTACTTGGATTCGTGTCAGTTTTAATTTGAAACTCGCTGAACGTGTAGACTAGGTCTGGGCAGACCAGTCTCGGTTTTCTATAAAAACAGAGGCCATTGGAGCCTCATTTTGGGAAATGGTTCATGTTGCCCCCTAGGAAAAACCCCGTTCTACAACTTCCGTGTTTTACGTTTTACCCCATTCGGTCTCTAAAGGCCTTAAATTTTCATTTTTCCAAAACTGGTCAGTTCTAGACCCGAACTGGTAGCTTTGGTTATTTAATTCGATTTACGTCCTAATTCGCGGATTCTATCTCGACCGACCACTTCGGGAGCTTACTTGACAAATAGGCAGTGTTGCTAACGTCCCATATTTACAAACATGCTAACCCAACGTGTCCATGCAGTCCTAAAAAATCGTCTGCCCTAACCTTGGCTGCATGGTTTTCTAACTTGTCTATACCTAGTCATACCATTCCATTCAACCACATTTCCTATACTAACATACATTCACATTCTTGCATACATACCTGGGGACATATAACCTCATGTAAATAACCTAACATGTAATCCTAACATACAACAAACCATGAGCATATAAATTTGCATAAATGAACCAAACCACTCTTAGGTAAACTAATCAAGCACTAAAACTAGCTAAGGGCATAAAAATAAAATTGTGAGCTTATGCTCTTACAAACCTTGTTTGAAATACATTTAAATTTCAATTTAAAAGCTTGAATGAAATTAGGGTTAGGGTTTTGAAAATACCTTGAACGAATTTAGGTTGGTTGAGGTTGGCTTCCAACACCAAAATCTCACCCCTTTCCCTATTACCACACTCAGATTTTTTTGCACCAACCAAGGCACAAAATTTATTTGGTTCTCCCCACCAAAGGCTCGGCAACACCAATACTTAGGCACCAAAAATTTCAGTTCTTCCACTGCTTTCATAGCCCAAACCCATGGCTGCACCAAGAAGAGAAATAGCCCCCAAAACTTGTTTTCGGTTGATGGAATCAAACCCGAAATTGTCCCCTAAGGTTTTCTCTCAAAAATTTCTGATTTTTCCTCTTGGTTTCCCCTGCTCTCTGACTCACGACAGCAAGCTTAGAATGGCTGGAAAAATTTTCCAACACTCCCCCTTGTATCCTAAAGCAAACCGAACAATACCCTAAGATTGGTTCAAGAAAATTTTCATGGTTTCTCACTCACTCTCTCCTCCTTTCTTTCTCGGCTTTGTAGGCAGAAAAATGGCCAAAGTTTAGCTAGAATTTTCATTTAAAGTGAATAGAGCTCCCCCCTATTTATAGACAAAGAAGAACTTTCAAAAATTAGATTTTTGACCCCAAAATTTACAAAATTAGCATGATGAGCATTCTAGGTGGCCGGTTGCTTCCTTAGTGGCCAAGCAAAAATTTTCTAGAACAAGAGACATGTGTCTTGTATGGATTAACTCACAAAAAGATTATGATGTCATAATTTAAAAAGGGATGATGTCATAAATCATAAAGCCTTGTTTGGCTACTTTTTGAAAAGCAGTTTAATTTTAAACTTAACACAGATAAATCCAATACTGTGTTTTACTAATACACAGTACTGATATTTTATACTACAGTAAAAATTTTATCTGTGTAAAATCGGACTGGAAAAATTTTTTCTTATTTTCTCGAGCCCTTTTGCCCTGTACCCTAACTTAGCGTGCTTGATTTTTCTACGGCGGTTTTAGTTCTTATTTATGCCGTCTTACCCGAAAAATGGATTTTCACAGTATTTCTCCCATACTGCATGTCACAAAATTACACAATTATGATTTTGACCATTTTCGTCAAACTTTGACTTTTTCAGGTCAAAGTTGACTTTTTTGGTCAACCCTTTGACTTTTCTAAAATCGTGCAAATTTCATATCTTTTCATCCGAAAAGACCATTTGCTCATCAAAACAAGTATATCTGAGTCTTATAAAGCTATAAGAACTCATAACACATAGTAAAGTTCTAAATCGAACTTTTTTGTAAATGCATTTACGGCATACATTTAATTCTTGTAAAAAGGAAATAGTAATATAGAAAAATCAAGTATTACACTCCCCCCCCCCCCCCTTTTTTTTAAACATTAACATCATAAAAAAAAAAATACTACATACCATATATATATATTTTAAACCATTACACAAAATTATCAAGTTGTCATGAAAAAAATTCATCAATTTGGCATGAACTTTGATATAGCACATCGAGTCCTCGTTGCGTCACCTGTGAAAAATAACTCAACATAATATTAGAATTAAGAAGTTGTTATCTCATCACATTACCCATAATAATTATAATGTTAATTTCCTAATATTATTGTTAGTTAGCGTTTAGGGCGTTACATAAACCGGGTTGTGAAGGATAATCTCCTTAACTTGACTTACTGTTCCACATAGTTTCTCAGTCGCTGGCCATTGACTCTCATTATCCTTCCATCATTCAAATCCTCGATCTCAACAACACCATTGGGAAAGACTCGTTTGACTACAAATGGACCAATTCACCATGACCTCAACTTTTTGGCATGGAGATGTAGGTGGGAATCATAAAGATACACCGATTGGTTTGACTCAAGATTCTTTCTCATGATCTGCTTATCAGGAGCCTTCTTCATTTTTTCCTTGATCTTGGAATTGATGACTGGAATGTTGGCTAACTCATCAAGGCCAAAGTTTTTAGATTCAGAATTTTGGAGAAGGTCTTCAGGATTATTCAAATTTCCTTACAAATGAACCTCCTCCAGAACGAGTGTGTTTATCTTGAAGGTATGGTGACAATCATCGTCATCTCGTGGTTGTTTTTCGACATGAAAAATATTCACCTTAAGAGTAATGTTCCCAAAAGATATTTTCATGAGATCATTCTTACAGTTGATGAGAGCATTTGCTGTGGCAAGGAAAGGTCTTCGTAGGATGACAGGGATTTTTGACTCCATGTTCACCAAGGATTCAGTGTCCAAAATAAGAAAGTCCATAGAGTAATAGAACTTTTCAATTTGCAGTAAAACATCTTCCACTATTCCTCATGGTTTCTTGATAGAATGATCGGCCAATTGCAGGACCATAGGTGTGGGCTTAATCTCTCCAAGACCTAGTTGCAAATAGACTGAATAGGGCATGAGGTTGACACTTGCTCTTACGTCAAGTAAAGCTTGGCCAAATTCATGTGTCTCAAATTGATATTGGTGGAACAACCAGAATCTTTGTCTTTTGGCAGTGTCTTTTGCTCAATCACCACACTCACTTGTTCCGTCAATTAGTTTCCTAAGATAGTTTGGTCTGTGTACCCATAAATTGTACCTTTCATTGATAATAAATAATAAGAAGAAAAAATGTAGTTATCTTCCATTTTCTCAAGCCACACTACCAACTCACTTAAGGGACGTTGGCCATCAATTGAACTTCTAGGCTTCTTGATGGGCTCCTTTGAATGAGAGCTTAAACTTTGGGAGAATGAAGTAAATAATATTTTTGCTGTAAATTATCGAAGTAAATAGAACATTTTAAAAATATTTGGAGCAAAAATAAATAACAGCATTTTCTGCTTCCATTTTTTGGCATTTCGACTTCTTTGGCATCAATAAGAAGATGACCATTAAACTTCTACCATTTTCAGGCGTGGATGTGTTTATCTATTAGCAAAGATTCACCATAGAAGAGGCAAAAATCCTAACAATCTCATCTTATTAAGCACTAAGTTTTGAAATTACCACCATTTTTAATGCTTCGAAACCCCATCTTATACTTTTCAGGAAATGAATAAAGAATTCGGAATGAATCAAATCTCCCCAAGTAGGATTCAAACTTATAATCAGTCAGTTAACAGCTGACTGCTCCACCACTGAGCTATTAAGGAATAACAGACTTAAGGAAGCCGACTCTCGTTCTTTGGACCAGCCTATGATCGGACAAAAATTGGTTCATCACTCTTTTTCACATATTACTAATAATATATTGCTTAAAAATAATATAAAAATGCTTACGCTATGAAAGAACAATAATGCAAGAAAAACTCTGATTGGTGGCGACCACATCAAATTGTTACTCCTCCTACCTCTATATTAATAAAAAAAAAAAAAAAAAAAACACCAGTGATGGTAGCATAATGATAAGAGTGTGACCTATCAAGATTCAAGACTCTTTGTCTAGAATCCAATGATCGAATATCGTAGTTCATTTTCAGACTGTAATTATACCTCTCAAATGACGTACCAAGTCGGATTGGATCTTGGTGATTTGGAACTCTGTAGATGTTAGGTGCGAAAGCATGAGAACTTGTGTTTTACATGTGGGGATTGCTAGAGAGATTGTAATATCTCTCCCATTACCATTGGGTAATGGAGACAATAAAGTCTCACATTTAAAAAACATAAGCAAGTATAGTGATATAAATATAAACAAGTAAAGTGTAAGGATTACCATTGTGTAGTGGAAACTATATTACTGCTATGCACCCCCCCATGTGCGAGTGCTATTGGGCATTTAGGGTGCTTATTAGGGCACACTTTGCACTATGTATGTATCCATTGTCGCAAGGAGTCAAGGAACACTCTTTTAATGTTGCATTTTTTCATATTAAATGTGGATAGTTGATTTGATTAAATTATTATGATCTAATGGTTAGATTTAAAGTCTGATGACGTACAAGTATGTCTGGTGGAATAGATACGTTTTTCAACGAATATGTACCTTTTGATTAGAAGACATTTCCGTCGTATCTGTTGCAACTTTTTGTGAACAGACATGTTAAAGGCTATAAAACTCCAGTTTTTGAAAACAACGTCATCTTTTGTTCTATAATTTAATAAGATTGTTACTTATTAAATTCGTGTGTTATCTTGGAGCTAATTTTCTATAAATACCAGATAGTAAACTGTTCGTAATAAGGACAAATAAAACCTTAAGGATAGTATTCACACACCTCAAACCCGAAGATTTTCTTTCTTTTCTATTTCATTTTCTTTTCACCCACCCACTGTCTTTAATAATATCACTAGATTTTTATTGTGGTGCTAGTTTAATGACATAAAGACATAATTGATACTCTTTTAATTCAACTAAAAAAGAGAGAGAAAAAGAAAAAGAACAACCACAGCAAATTATACAAGTCTAAAACCCATGTAAAAGTTGATCTATAATGTGATCGATCTTTTCTTTAAAAGGTCAAAAAAAAAAAAAAAAGGCCAGTGTTGTCCGAACTTAGAGACGGATTTTATTTTTCGAAAAAGAAAAAAAAAGAAGGATAATAAGGGCGGCGATCGCCTTTAACAGAACAATACAAAGACGTTGAACTTGATGTCGATGTCCACCTCATAATAATGGATTCGGGTGGCTCTCAATTATATTCCTAAAAAAAAAAAAAAAAAAAGAAAGGAAAGAGAGAGTCGATTTACCAATTATGACGATATACGCCTACAAATGTCTTGTCATTGTACAGCAAATCAAAGACATTCATTTTTTTTTTTCCTTCACGATGTCTAGGAGTTTCAAGACAATGCAAAGATTTGGCATCTTAAAATGAGGGATAATATTCAATATTTGAGCTGATTTTTGGTTATTTTCTTTTGGTTACAATATCGGAAAAGGAATCAAAATATTGTTTCACTGCACAACGGGGAAAATGTGAGAAAATTTTTTTAAAATCATTTTGCAAGTCTATCGTATCCAACGGGATATAAAATTTTTTTAGTGGGGCACTAAAAAGGACAAGACTATATATTTTAATTGTTGAATGTGGGCACAATGAGAATTCCTTGTAAAATATGTGAATAACTATATGCTACTCAAATTGTAAAAACAAAAATTGACATAACAAAATTTGAATAGGAGTACAGTTAGAAAATTTCTTTCAAAATGATAGTACAATTAAAATTCTATACATATTTTAAGATTAAAAATTCATTTCTTAACATATAAGTGGGAGCGATTGCTCTCACTCATTTACATGTGACTTCATCACCAATCGTGTCAACTCGGGATAGAAATAAAGAACACAACTCTCTTCTTCAATTTGCTAGCATGCAGATACACTTCTACATTCCCTCCAATGCATGAGCAAAGTGAAAAGTGGACCCATGGCCTGAGGGCCGAGGCAGGGAGTAACGGAGGGCCATCTGAGGAAGAAATACAAACAAAAATCACATTAAATGGCATTTTTACGAAACTAAACAAAATAAATAGCATGATTTCAACATATTTAAATAAATAGTAAAAAAATAATTTATCAGAAGTAATTCAATAATTTAGTGTCTATTATTATAAATTACAAATATTATTACAACTTATTATCTACTTTTCTTATTTATTATAAACAGGGTGAAAAAATAAATAGTAGTTTTAATTAAATAACCCAAATAAATAACAGACTTTTAAGATATTTTAAGTAAAGAACAGTAAACAACAAATATCAAGATAAGTAACAAATTTATTAGGTAAATAACTATTGATTATAAATAAATTTGCTATTTACTTAGTAAACTAAGTATTTACTAAAAAAATTTTCTATTTACATAGTGTTTTTCTTTTTTACTTCAAATATTTTAAAAATATACTACTAACTTCAATTATTTACTGAAAATTGTCATTTACTATAATTTCTGTTTAAAAACTGTTTTTTACTGCACAAAAAATGCAGGCTCATATGCGGGTGTGAAGTTGGAGAAGGTGGTGGGGGACTCCCAGCTGCCATGGTGGTTTCATGGAGGAGAGAGTCCAGCCCTTTGGGTCCCTTTTACTGAGCTACAAAGATCATAAATAGTGCAAATATGTGTAATTGATCCTTTTCAATTTTTTTTTCCCTTTTTTTTTTCCCACTATGGAAACTGATTTTTTCTCTTTTAAATTAAAAAGCAAAAGGTAAGATAAGTTTATGATAGAGTATAATAAATAATCAGAGAGTTCCGAAATATCATAACTTTTAAAGATTTATTGAATTAGGATTTGGGTATTAAAACGTAAATAACCATATTTTAATTTGACATAGCTCGGTACTTGTTTGGTTGTGTATTTCTAATAAGAATTTTTTAATAAAAAATAATAATATTTGGATAATGGTGAAACCATCCGATTTTATTTAAATGTTTTCACAATTCACAACATTTCACTTTTTGACAAATTTCATTTTTACTCACTGAATTTTCGAATTTTTTAACTTTGCTCCCTATACTTTGAAAACTGGTAGAAATGCTGCTTAAACTATGATATGTTATCGTGTTTGCTCCTTCTATCAGTTAAATATATGGAATTTGTCATGAACTTTATTATTCTTATAACTTTGCCCTTGAAATTTTATAAACTAGCGTTTATATCCCTCAAACTTTAAGTAGTTAACAAGAAGATGTCTCGAACTTTAAATTATTAGCAAAAATATCCCATGTTTTATACTTTGACACTACTACAATAAAAAAAATTAATTCAAAACTAATATCTTTATAATTACAAAATTAACCTTAAAATTTTTATAAATTCAATTTTAAGAGAATAATATCTTTTTTATTCTGTTTTTGTAATGACTTCAATTTTAAGAGAATAATATCTTTTTTATTCTGTTTTTGTAATGACTTCAATTTTAAGAGAATAAATTGACTTTTTATTTTTAAGATTAAAGTCGTTACCAAAAAAAAAAAAAAACTTTTATATTGAAATCCCTTGAATTTATAAAAGTTTTTAAGGTTATTTTTGTAATTA
The DNA here is from genome assembly GCA_025413485.1 of Ficus microcarpa. Lineage (NCBI taxonomy): Eukaryota > Viridiplantae > Streptophyta > Magnoliopsida > Rosales > Moraceae > Ficus > Ficus microcarpa. Next base: position 17,372,292 of record CM046383.1, read on the forward strand.
TAACTATTTTAATTTAAATTACCTTCTTACTATAGTAGTGCCGAGGCATGAGATAACAGATATTTTTGCTAATGGTTTAAAGTTCAAGGGATATTCTTGCTAACTACTTAAAGTTTGAGGGATATAAAAACCGGCTTTCAAAGTTTCGGAGGCAAAATTACAAAATTATTAAAGTTTAGGGCCAATTCCATCCATTCAACTAATTGAATGAGCAAACATGATACATTTCATAGTTTAGGGAACATTTTACTAGTTTTCAAAGATAATGGAGCAAAGTTAAAATAACACCAAAGTTTAGGGAACAAAATTGATATTTGTCCATCACTTTTTAGAAATATGTACCAAACTTGTTTTCGTACATTTACACACTTTAAATATAATATTTAAAAAAACTATTCAAACACATATTCAATTTAAATATCCAATTTAACTTTTACATTAAGATTCATGCATTCAATTTGAATACAACGTTGTAAAATATCTAAACTCAAACTATGATCCAAACGAACATGCAAGAGCCTTGATGGGGCACGTAGGTCTCGCTCAAGGGTGAATGTAGGTAGGGGCAAGTGGAGGCTATAGCCCCACTAGAATTTTTTTCCTTTCAATTTTACATAAAATTTTAAGATTTTTCTATTCTGCCACATTAGAAATAAAAGATCTCTATATAACGGCACTAAAATTTAAAAACTTTCATATAGTCCCTATCAAAATTTTACCCTTTAGTTTTTATATATTGATGTTATTTATTTTACACTAGGACTAAAATTTTTATCCGACTTTGTCACTGATCTTACTCCATACCCCATTACCTGTCTTGAAGGATTAGGACTCAGGTCAGGGAAAGAATGCCGTTAGTGCTGTAAAGGTCTTTTCTTTCTTTAACTGAATAATTATAAAGGTCTAAATTATTCACATGTTTAGGATTATTGAAAAGGACTTTTAGCTCCTTTTTTTTTTTTTTTTTGTCTGTGAAAATTATGCACTCACTATTGGCGTTGGTTGGAGCTGGGCCTTTCTGCAGTGTACAGGGTTGCTTTTTATAGTAGACCTCATTGTTATTTGTTCATGTTACAAGCCATTTTCATGGAAAAACAAAAACAAAAACAGCAGCATTGTTCATCCGACAAATGTGACCATGTATCAAATTCGTCATATAAGTTTGTGGGACGTAATTTGTTCCTTTTTTATCATTCAATCACTAATTATTTTAATGATGCGTAATAATAAATTCTAGCTATGCTTTAAAGTGATTTGTCAATTAATAATAGTTCTTCATCAAGTGTCCATCTTATCTTCACTTTTGTACATTTTTTTCTTAAAGAAAAGGTCAAAAAGATAAAGGGCGGCGTCCCCTGCTGATCCTGAGGATAGGTACGACAAATACAATATGTCCATATAACCCAATTATTATGAAGGGATTATTCAAAAGATCTTATCAAGAAAAACGATCAGTATTAACATCCTCATATACAAAACATTACATTTATATATATATATATTTTTTTTTTTTTTTTGCTATTTTCGATTCCTTGAGAAGACAATTTTTGCGGCAAGAAGGAAACATGTTCTAGAACATGCCTTTGTGCGGGTTACCCCAAAATTCTGTAAGCAGTTTGGACAAGTGGAAGAAGTTTTTAACAAAGGTCTATTAGAGTACAAGAAATAAGGGGAGAAGGTGGGAAAGAGGCCAAGAGCCTCATTAATAAACATGAATAGCATATCACTTTTTTTGGCAATGACAAATGGCATATTCACGGTAAAAAATGTATTTACCAAGTATTATTTGCAACAAAATTATATTAAAAACATTCTTATGAATGAAATGTTTGTAACATGATAAATAATTTTTATTGACAAACCAAATTGACAACAAAATTACCATGAAAAATTCTCATAAATAAAAAATTTACCATAAATATATTATTTATATTGGACATTTTTAATATATGTTATTTACTTTAAGCATTTCTTTTAAACGGTCTATTTGCTATTTCTCAACAAAGGATTAGAATATTGGATAATTCCCTGGTCATGCCCGTAGCCCTTGTAAAATCAGTTCTTGTGATCAAAATTTAGGTTTGGACAAGGCAGCTGAAGCTGCAGACGAAGAGGCCAAGAAAATCAGTCTTGAATCCGTAGCACCCGAAAGAGGAAATCCAGGTTAAAGCGAATTGTTGAAGCGGCACAAATTGGCACTTTGCCATGCCATATAGCATTGAAAGTTACATTTTCATTGGGTTTTGTCTTTGGTTAATACGTCATGGTTTGGAAAAGTTGAAATGCCAAATTCCTCATTTTGAGGAATAAGTATTAAAGCCGTTCTTCTTTTTTCCTGATTTTTGTACACGTATCAGGGAAGGAAGGTACAAATATATATATATATATATGTATATATATGATAAATATATGCAGCTGGAATTCATTTTTTGAGGCATAAAAGATAGTAAATATTCTTGCGTAAAAAGTAATGTCCAGAACCTGGAAGCATGATCTGGCCATCATTGGATGTGGTTTGTGATCTCAGCTGAAAGTGGTGCCAAGTGAATTTTTAGTGCGTTTGGGTCTATTTTTTTGAAATGACTTAATCAGCGGGATTCTTTTGTTCATATTCCGCATTTTTTCGGGTACACAAGGATGAGAAGAATATTACCAATCATTATTAGTTTGTATGATATATGTGATATGTCTAATTTCAAAAATCCTTGGGCTTCCGCAAGTGTGCATGGCATCTAATGGTGAATTCCCATATACTGAACCTAGAATTTGATCTCTATATTTCATTGCGCCATACAAAAGAAAACGCACTCACAATATTTTTCGATGAATTAGTATGGGGAGTGACGATCAGTTGTGCTTACTTTTCAAGCGTTTTAAAAGGAATTCACATGTCGAAAAATTAATGTAAACATTGAGCCATAATTATTTAATTTAGGAGACGAAACCCGTCGCCTCACTCTACCAAAGGCTGATGGACATTGAGTATCAATAGTCTATATAAAAGTCTCTAATGCTTTTACAATGAGACTCGAATCTAAGACCTCTTATGTACCAAATCATGTACTAATTATAATATGCTCAATACAATTAGACTACCTCTTTAGTAAATAACATGATAATGTAAGTTTTGGGAGAAAAATTTGTTGCTCTCTTATTGAATCAAATCTGAATTACATCAATATATAGGAAATATACAACCCAGTAGATCGTAACTAATTGGCTGGATATTAGTTCCTATACTAGTGCTAGAATCTGTTTTCTGAACTAAACGAACATATTTTTATTTACAACAAAAATAATAAATAATAAAATAAAACAAAATAACAACAACTCTAATAAATCATTCCTAATTTTCTGATACTCCTCCTTGAGTTGGAGAGTAGATGCTAATCAATCCCAACTTGCTAACTAGTGACTCAAAATTTGGTTTGAACAACCCTTTCGTGGGAATGTCCACCATTTGTTGTGTGGTTGGAGTGAAAGGCATGAACATGACTCCGGTCTCAAGCTTATCTTTTATGAATTGTCAATCGATTTCCACATGCTTAGTTTTGTCATGTTGCATTGGATTTTGGGCAATACTTATTGCCACCTTGTTATCACAATATAGCTTCATTGGCATGTTCATTGGCTTCTTTAGTTCTTCTAGGACTCATTGCAACCATACCAGTTCATAAGTTCCATTGATCATAGCCTTAAATTCTGCTTTTGCACTACTTCAAGCCACCATGGTTTGCTTCTTACTCCCCAAGTAACAAGGTTACCGCACACAAAGGTGCAATATCCTATAGTTGACCTTTGGCTCGTGGCAGAACTTGCCCAGTCAGCGTCCATGTAGGCCTCAATATCCATCTGCGTGGTTTTTTGGAAGAATAATCCCTTTCCTAGACAACTCTTTAGGTACCTTGGTATCCAGTAAGTGTCCTCCAGATGCTCATTCTTGGGAGAATGCATGAATTGGCTCACGAGGCTTAATGCAAAGGCTATCTCCGGTCGCGTGTAGGACAAATAAAATTAACTCCCCCACTAGTTTTAGGTATCGTGTTGTATCAACTGGTTCGCTCATCTTGTCTTTTCTAAACTTCACATTTGGATCTATTAGGGTGTCAGCTGGCCTACATCCAGTCATCCTAGTCTCCTTTAGGAGATCTAGGATATACTTCTAGTGATTTACCTTAATTTCCTTCTTCGATCTTGTGACTTCCATTCCAAGAAAATACGTAAGAGCTCCTAGGTCTTTGATCTCGAATTCTTTGGCCAAACTTGTCTTTAAGTGATTCATCTTGGTCACATCATCACCTATTTAGGTGATATCTGTAATAACTAAATTTTCTTCGATACAATTTCTTATAGAGAAGTTCAAGCTAAACCATGAAGGTATTTGTGCAAATTCCTAATTAGGGTTTTTGAGCTATTTTATGAGTTCTTATTCGCTTTATAAGACTCAATTATGAATGATTTAGTTAAGCAAATGACTTTTTGGGTAAAAAGAGGAAGAAAACCCATGATTTTATGATTGGTCAAAGTTGGTCAAGGAAATCAAACTCTGACCAAGAAAGTCAATGAAAGTCAAAGAAAGTCAAAATTTGACCAAAGGAGTCAAGGTTGACCAAGGAGGCCAAGTATGGTCAAAGAAGTCAAAGGTTGACCAAAGGTGGTCAAAGATTTGACCACATAGATAAATGACGAGCGGTATGGAAAATATACTGCAAAAACCAAAATTATAGTGAAAGAAATGTAAATAAGAAATCAAACTACCATAGAAAAATCAAGCACAATAAATAGGTATTTTTGGGCTAAAAAGTTTTAAGCAAAAAGAAAATTTTTCGTACTGTCCATTTTCACACAGATAAAATTTGGACTGCTATACTATGCCACAGTAGTGTGTATTAGTGAGCTCAGTACCAAAAATATCTGTGTGGGCTTAAAGTGGACTACTTTTAAGAGGAAAAGCCAAACAAGTCCTATGACATCATGCATGACATCACCTATGGAATTTATGGCATCATTAAGATTTTAATTAAAGAAAAAAATGATTATAAAACTTAAATAATCTTGACAGCTCATGCATTGATAGCCGGCCATAATGGGGCAAAAATACAATTACGAAAACTCATGGGGTTGTTTCAAAAAGAAGAACAAAAAATAATCACAAAACCACCCAAAAAATTGCCTATAAATAGCCCCCTTTGTGATCAGATTTTGGGCTGAAAAAAAATTAAGAAAAAACAGCCAAACTCTTGCCAATTCTTCCCTCAACAAATCCGAAAATCATAGGGTATCTTGAGTGAAGAAAAATTTCAATAACCATATGTGATATCTAGTTTTTCATGTTACTAGTTTTCCTTAAAGATTGAATATATGCAGTTCATGCAATTTCATGAAAAAGTTCAGTTCAGAGCTTTAATGTGTGTGTTGAGTTCTTATAAGCTTAATAAGACTCAAAAATGATGATTCGAAGAAGCAAATAGCCTTTTCGGACAAAACGGAATGAAATCTACACGATTTTGGAAAAGTCAAAATTTTGACCAAAAAGTCAACCGTTGACCTGAAAAGTCAAAGTTTGACCAAAATGGTCAAAATTGCGACGGAGGAATTTTAAGATCTGCGGTTCGTGAAAAATACTGCGGAAACTTGTTTTCTATGACAGATAACAAAAATGAGAACTAAAACCACCGTAGAAAAATCAAGCACGCTAAGATAGGACATGGGGCAGAAAGGATTTGAAAAATTAAGAAAAATATTTTCGATCCGATTTTTTTGACTGTAAGTATAAAAATTCAAACTGTAAAATAATAGTTACAGTATTGGAATTTAAATTTTTACGGTCAAAGTTTCAAGGTTTTTATTTAAAACAAACATTGATTTATGATATCTTAAAGAAATTAATTTTTTATCACCACATGTGTGGTGGACCAATCACTTGGTGACATGTGGACATTGCCAACTCACCATAAGTTGTCTTCCACCTCCCTTAATGGCCGGCCACCTAGCATCCAACAAATGCAAACTTTTGAGAATTTTGGGGCCAAAATGGAATTTTTGAAAGCTCACTTTTTTGTCTATAAATAGAGGAGTTCTCCTATTCATTTTAATGCAAAAATGCAGCCAACCTCTTGACCTTTTTCTGTTCAAACAGCCGAGAGAGAGAGATAGGAGAGATCAGAAATTTTTTTGAAAGCCAAACTCCATCCTTCATCTTCGGGTAGCTCTAGGATCCACGGGGAAGAGAAAGAAAATTTTCTGCAGCCAACTTGCATCCACTGCCGTGAGTCAAGGTGCAGGGGAAAGGAAAGGGAAAACCAAAATTTTTGAGGGAAAATTAGGGCTAGAGAGTTCGGGTGAGAAAGCAAGCCAAAGGGAGGAAGTTTGATCAAGTTTTGGAGCTTGATTCCTAACTCAAAACAGCCACGGGTTTGGTGGCTAGAAGAGGAGAAAAATTTTCAGAATTTGGGGCAAGCAGCCCTTAGGTGCCGAGCAAGGAGGGGAGGAGCCATTGGGACCAAAAATTTGATTTTTGGTGCACCAAGAGTGAGTGAGCCGAGCATTGGAGCTAGGAGGAGCATAGGGAGATTTCGGGTAACCCTAACCCTAAGCCGAAATCCACTCCAATTTGAGGTAAAATTTTAAAAGCTTTTACCAAGTTTTTAATTGAGTTTTAAGTCAATGATTTAAGTGTATTTATTGCTCAAATTATGTCAGAGCATAAGCTCACATGTGTGTTTAATTTTCTGCCTATATGTTTAGTGCTTGATCAGGATAGTTTTACGGTGGTTTGGCTTGATTGCATGCTTTTAAATTATGATTTGATGCTTGAATTGCTAGAATGGCATGCTAGGGTTATGTGTGAAGTAATATGTCCCTATTAGGTCAATTTAAGTTATGCATGTATGTTATGAAATTTTTATGAACCAATATGCATGGAATGTATGTTGTATGCAATAGTAGAAATCATGCAACTCTAGGGTTAGGCTCGGTTTTGTTTGGGTTGCATGATCACGTGGGTTTGTATGGTTAGGCTACAAGGGATGTTAGATGCGCTGCATGAATGTTGATTAACTCCCGAAGTGGTTGGTCGAGCTAGAACCCGCGACTTAGGACGTAAAACAAAATGTAAGAACCAAACTGCCCTCTCGGGTTCCCAGTGGACAGTTTCGGTAAAACGTTAATTACATGCCTTTAGAGGCCGAATGGGCAAAAATGTAAAACACAAAAGTTGTAGAATAGGGTGTTTCCTAGGGGGCAACGTGGCCAGTTTTCCGAAATAAGGCTCCAACAGCCTCCATTTTCAAGAAAAACCGTAGGTGGTCTGGTAGATCCAGTTTTTATGATAAAACCGTTTTCGATTTAAAACTGGTATTAAACGGTAAGGAATCAGAAATTTTACAAAACACGAAAGTTTTAGAACTCTTCGAGGGCTAGAATTTTTGTGAAGAAAACTTTTTCTAATTTAAATGGATTTTTAGATATAATCTGAAATATGAAAACTGTGCAGAAATCAAGAAATTTCTGTACAAGATTTTCTAGAACCGAATTAGGAAAATTGTTTTTCGGACTAAACACGCTATTTCAAGCGTGGAAACCGTTCCAAAAGCGGTTTCCAACCCTTACACATTTTCTAAAAATATGACCCAGGATTTACGAATTTTTAAGGAGCAAGCTACAAAGTTTAAGTTAAAAGTTAAAGTTTTTAAAAGAAAGTTTAAAAGTTAAGTTTCTTTTTATGAAAAGGAGATTTTAAGCTAAGTTTTTGTAAGACGGAAGGTAACCGGGAATTAACACCCGAGTTACCGGGCTTAGCCCCAAAGCCCAAAAGTTGACCGAAGGAGGTTGACTTTAGTAACCCAGAAGGATAGCATTAGTTAACCTTATGGCGATTAGTTGCTAATAAAAGCCCGAGGGTAGGTGATGACCTAACCCTATTCTTTTGTATGTGGGCTTAGCCAATAAAAGGTTATCCAACGTAACCTATTAGGTCACGACATAAGATCGATAAGACTACTGAGGTAGTCACCCTTTAGATTATGTATGACTTTATTTTTTAAGGGGGACATATAACCAAAACCCGCATGAATGTTGGTTAGTTACCAACATATTATGGAAATGGATTAGAAGACTTACGTACGTCCTTCCATCAGCAGGAGGTGTCCTAACGCTGAACCTTGAGGAGGAGCAGCTTAACATCGGACGAGGAAACTGTAAGTACAACGCCGTCTACAGCACAGGCCACTAGTAGTATATTACTAGAGTTCAATGATGTGTTCTGTGCTATATGTTAGATAACATGTATGCAATATGAAAAATGTTAAGTATCTGAATATATGCTAAGATAAGAAAGTGACATCAGAATGTATGTTCACCAATAATAAGATTAAGTAAGTTATCAAGTGCCGTGTCGTATCACCCGCGCTAGGTCGGGTTGGACTGTGGATTGAATTGGAAATGGTTTGGCCGCCCCAAACAATCCATAGTCGCGCGCCGGTTACAAACACTCAGGTTAAGGGCCCATAAGAAATCAGAATACGGAAAATTAGGAAACATAATACGAACATAAATGGTCTACGCATGCTATGTGTTATGATATGTTACTATGTGTGCATACATATGTCTTATGTTATATTGTTGTATTTTTGCGGCATAAGAGTTGTACTTGCTGAGCAATAGCTCATTGTTTAAGTTTGTGCTGTAGGTAAGCAACCTGCTATCTGATGACGATGCAATGTGGAGTAGCGAGTCAAGGCACTGTGAATAGTGGAGAATGGGTATCGCTACGTGTTTTGTGATTTGTATATATATGATATGAAATGTTTTTATAACAACTAATGGTTAATGTGTTCGAACGCAAAAACAATATTATAATTCTTATTCTATGTTTATAGTTTTTGTGAGTACTATAAAAAAAAAAAAAAATTTCCGCTGTGTTTTACAAGCAATGTAAGTAAGTTTTAATGTCACGAATGTATGTTAATAAGTACGGTAGCGGCCTACGCTAGGTGGGTCGTTACAAGAGTTGGTATCAGAGCGGTTCCCTTGCGACACGATTTCACAGTTGCCTGACATCGCCTCCATCATTGCAAGTAAGTTTAGATTTATTTCTGTTTATATTTCTTTTATATGCAAAAATTATTTATGATTAAATTACGTGATATAGACGTAAGATCATGGATCCGGTACAAGTTAAGAAGGATCGGGATGCTGTCGTCGCCTTCTACCGATCGCAGCCTCTATATTTCGATAGTACTAGATGATCGGTGTCGATTGGGACATGGCTACATGATATGGAGCAGTTATTTAGGATATGTCATATAGAGGAGCATCTACAGGTCACTCTGGCCAGTAGGTGTCTGTTCGGTGATTCCAGGATATGGTGGGTCACATTGGGAGAGATGCAGATGCCTAGTCGCACCTGGGCACACTTCCACGCAGCAGCGATGAGACGCTACGGTCCCCTTCCAGCTCGAGCAGCCGGGGAGCCGATCCGTGATCCTGCTATTTACCGGGACATGCGACATATTCGCTACCAGAGACTTTCTCAGATTGGCATACCTACCCAGGGGAGACCATGAGCCATTACTACTGGAGATTTCAGGAGACTATGCTCCCATACGTTCCTCAGGACATACCAGAGCCCGAGTTGTCGGCGTTGTTACTCCTAAGGAACGGAGTACCGACTCACATCCGTCAGTTCGTCCCGACGCCTAACAGCCAGATGACTGTCGGCAGCCTCATTGATGACATATTAGAGGCAGAAATGATCGCTCAGGACGTGCCTGCCGCTGATCATGTGGACAAGGCCCAGGCTCCCGTCGCTGACGACGCCGAGGCCCAGATTCCCGTAGCTGACGACGACGGACAAGAGGATCCGCAGTATGAGGTAGGGCTCGAGGATCCGGTACCAGAGATGCCTGCCCAAGAGGCAGCGGACCCGATGGATGCGGAGGACGCCTCAGACGATGATGTCATACCGATAGATCCACCGGAGCAGGAGGACCCTCCAGTCATCGTTGTCTCCAGCGATGACGAGGAGAATATGGATGAGGAGCCCGAGCAGGATGATGAGGAGGATCCCGAGGAGATTCCTATTGACGATCCCGAGGAGTTAGTTGTTGGCGATGCACCTGGTCATATAGTCGTGCTTTCTGATTCAGATACGTCTGCAAGTACTCTCGACATCACCGACTAGACTAGGACCGACTTTGTATATTTCTTTTGATAGGACTGTTTATAGTGCTATGTTATTCGGATGTTAGGTTGTATATATATGTAGGATGAGAAAGTGTTAGACACTTCCATCCGAAGTTTTGGCCGTAAAATGTAAATATGAACAGTATGATGTATTTTGATATATTGTAAATATAACAGTAAGTATTTTGAATCATGTAAAGTATGTACCCTTGACATGGTGATGTACTTTTGAGTTGTACAAAAAGGCCGTGTGATCACGGGATATATGGAAAGCTATGTTATGATGTGAAATGTTATGTTAAGTATTTATGCAAGTTGATGTATGTTACTAAGTTATGGTATGACATGTATGTTAATGTGATGTTATGAATGCATGTATGATAATAATAAGTTTTTCATGGGAGGAAAGATATTGATATATGATGATATCCTTTCCTACATTAGGAATATTAGAAGATGGTACGTACACGAGGAAATGCACCCGCAGATCCGCCTCAGCCGGATCTCATAACCTTGATGACCAATTTGCAATAACAAATGTTGGAGCAACAACAGGAGATGACTAGGCTCCGGGAACAGTTAAGGCGGATGGATCAAGCCCGCGAAGCTCCACAACCAGCACCGCCAATTCCACCAGTAGTACCTCAAGTACCCCAGGATCGCCCGGAAGTCCAACCGGAAGTCCCACGGAATGTTGAGATTCTAGTGGCTCCAGCTGCTGTATAAGCAGATCCGCCATTGGTACGCGAAGACTTGTTATATGAGCGTTTCAGACATATGAAGGCACCAGAGTTTGAAGGGCCTACAGATCCAATAACTGCAGACAATTGGCTCATAGATATCCAGGTTATCTTGGATTTTATGAGACTGACAGAGCAGGAAAAAGTACTATGCGCTTCCTTCGCTCTTAAAAGGATGCCAGACATTGGTGGATGACAGTCCAAATGCGACGAAATGTTATGGCTATGTCCTGGCAAGACTTCGTGCATGAATTCGCAATATGTACTACAATCGAGAAGTCCTTGCGACGCAACAGGATGAATTTACAAGCTTCAGACAGGGATCCATGACAGTTATGGACGCAATCAAGAGATTCGAGCAACTGGCTCGCCTGTGTCCAAATTTGGCACCTAACGAGGTGGAGAAGGTTAGAATGATGATGAAAATGTTCCGTACAGACATTGCTAAGCAAGTTAGTGCCGGTAGTGATCCGCCAGAGACAGTGTTAGACTGTATTAGCCGGGCCATTAGAGCAGAATACTGGATTAATCGGGACAAGGAGCCTAGAGCCCAGATTTTTAAATCCAGGAAGGAAGAAAAGGCTGCTGCCAAGTCAACACAACCTCATCAGGGTACGGAAGTAAATGTTAAGGGACAAGCAAGCAACTCCGGTCAGGGTCCCAAACAGTCTGGAAAGAACAAGCGGAAGGGGAATTTTAACGGTCAGGGACAACAGAAAAACTTCCAGCCGAAAAAGAACAACCGGGGAAATGATGGCAATAATGTTACCTATCCTACGTGCGAGACTTGCGGAAAGAAACACCCAGGTGTCTGTAGAAAAGGAACCAATGCTTGTTACCTTTGTGGTAAGGAGGGACACTATGCGAAGAATTGCCCTCAGTATAACCAGAACCAGCAACCACAGTATCAGAACCATAACCCTAATCAACGGCAACTGCATGCAGTACAAGCTAGGCTTGAGGGGCCTAAAATAGCAAAAGGCAGATTGGAAGCACCGGAACCCCAAGCCAGAATCTATGCATATACCAAGGAGATGCAGAGGCAGGAACATCGCATGTGGTGACAGATCAGATTTCTATCACCACTTACGATGTGATTGCATTATTCGATTCTGATGCTACTCATTCGTTCATATCCATGGAATTTGCTCGAAAGTTAGGAGACAGTGTACATAGGATAGAACAACCCTTCAATGCTTCTTTACCATCTGGTGAAATTTTGTGGTCCAATTTCTGGATCCAAAATGTTCCCATTATTATCTGTGGCAGAGAATTAGTTGCAGATCCCATCGCAATCAAACTCCATGATTTCGATGTGATCTTAGGGATGGATTTCTTAGGGAAATACGACGCTAAGATCGATTGCCGAAGACGCCGTTAACGTTCTGCCAAGGTGAGAAGGATGAGTTTAACTTCCACGGGCAACCCCGAAGTTCCGCCACTAAGTTCGTATCAGCTATAAGGGCCTGGAAAATGTTAGCTAATGGATGTCAAGGGTATTTGGCTAACATGGTGGATACGAAACAAGAGAAGGAGTTAACGCCAGAAGACGTTCCCATTATCAGGGAATATGCGGTCGTGTTTTCACAGGAGTTACCAGGACTACCACCAGAACGTGAAATTTCGTTCGAGATCGAGTTGTTACCAGGAGTGGCACCGGTATCGAAGGCACCATATAGAATGGCACCGGCAGAACTCAGGGAGTTTCAAGTACAGCTACAAGAGTTACTGGATAAAGGATTCATCAAGCAGAGTCACTCTCCGTGGGGAGCACCTGTCTTATTCGTGAAAAAGAAGGATGAATCGCTACGTATGTGCATCGACTACCGGGAATTAAACAAGATCACGATTAAGAATAAGTATCCTCTCCCAATGATAGATGATCTTTTCGATCAACTTAGGGGAGCGACCGTATTTTCGAAGATCGACTTACGTTCCGGTTATCATCAACTTCGGATTAAGGAGTCAGACGTATCCAAGACAGCTTTCAGAACACGATATGGGCACTATGAATTTCTAGTCATGCCCTTTGGACTAACCAATGCCCCAGCTGCTTCATGGATTTAATGAATCGAGTGTTTAAGGATTTCCTGGACAAGTTCGTAATCGTCTTTATTAATGATATTTTGATATACTCGAGGTCCCAGGAGGAGCATGAGCATCACTTGAGGCTGGTAATGGAAATGTTGAGACAACACCAGCTGTATGCTAAATTCACGAAATGTGAATTTTGGCTTGAAAAGGTACATTTTTTGGGGCATGTGGTTACAAAAGAAGGAATTTCTGTAGACCCAACCAAGGTGGATGCAGTTAGCTCATGGCCAGCACCCAGAAACGTCACAGAGATCAGGAGTTTTCTTGGATTGGCAGGGTACTACAGAAGATTCGTCGAAGGATTTTCGAAGATCGCAGCACCTCTCACAGCTCTCACTCGGAAAGAGAAGAAATACGAGTGGACTCAGAAGTGTGAAGAGAATTTCCAAGAGCTTAAGAGGAAATTAACAAGCGCACCTGTGCTAATAATTCCTGATGTAGAAGCAGGAAACTTTGTGATTTATAGTAACGCTTCTAAGAATGGATTAGGAGCTGTCCTGATGCAGAATGGGAAGGTAGTAGCATATGCTTCACGACAATTAAAGAATCACGAGAGGAACTACCCTACACATGATCTGGAGTTAGCAGCAGTGGTCTTCGCACTCAAGATATGGAGGCACTATCTGTATGGGAATAGATGCGAGATCTACACCGACCATCAGAGCCTCAAGTATATTTTTACTCAGAAGGAGTTAAATATGAGGCAAAGGAGGTGGTTAGAACTCGTAAAGGATTATGATTGTGAAATCCTTTACCACCCTGGAAAGGAAAACAGGGTAGCAGACGCATTAAGTAGGAAGTCAGTAGGCATGCTGATGTCTATTGAGGCACTTCCTAAGCCTTTGCAAAAGGAGATCGTTGATTTCAGTATAGAATTGATAACGGGAAGGTTATCTTCGCTTACTCTTAAGTCTGATTTGCTGGACTTCATCAAAGCACATCAAGAAAAGGACTCTTCATTGTTGAAGGCTCGACTATTTAGTGAGAAGGGTACAGAATTCAAGACTTCCGATGATGGCATAATCCACTTTAAGGGGAGAATCTGCGTTCCGGATGTGAAAGATTTAAAGAAATGAATAATGTCAGAGGCACACCAAACGCCATACTCTGTACATCCAGGAGCTTCTAAGATGTACAAGGATCTCAGAGAGACCTATTGGTGGCCGAATATGAAGAATCATGTGGCAGAATTTGTGTCGAAATGCCTAACTTGTCAAAAAGTTAAGGCTGAACACCGGCATCCGGGAGGAGAATTGCAGAAGATAGAACTTCCTGAATGGAAATGGGAGCAGATTACGATGGATTTTGTAGTCGGATTACCCAGAACTACGAGTGGAAATGACACGATTTGGGTCATTGTTGATCGCTTGACCAAATTGGCTCACTTTGTTGCGATTAAAGCCACCTACTCAGTGGAGAAATTGGCAGAAATCTATGTAGCACAAGTCGTCAAACTACACGGAATTCCAAAATCGATCATTTCAGATCGTGACGGGCGTTTCACCTCGCGATTTTAGATGAGTGTTCACGCTGCCATGGGGTCAAGATTGAAGTTTAGTACGGCATTCCACCCTCAAACTGATGGACAATCGGAGAGGACTATCCAGACATTAGAAGATATGTTGAGGTCGTGTGTCTTAGACTTCAAGGGAAATTGGGATCAAAAGCTATCACTAATCGAATTCTCCTACAACAACAGCTATCATGCCTCAATTGGAATGGCTCCATTTGAAGCTTTGTATGGACGAAAGTGTCGATCGCCTATTCATTGGTAAGAAGTCGGACAGAAACAGTTGCAAACTACAGACTTCATTGAGAAGACCTCCGAAGATATTAAGAAGATCAAACAGAGACTCGACGTAGCCTTTAGCCGGCAGAAAAGCTATGCGGACAAACGTCGACGACCATTAGAGTTTCAAGTTGGGGATGCTGTCTTCATAAAATTGCTCCTATGAAAGGAGTAATGCGGTTTGACAATAAAGGAAAGCTTAGTCCACGGTACACGGGACCGTTCGAGATCCTTAAGAGGGTTGGAGGAGTAGCGTATAAGCTCGCTCTACCGCCAGAATTAGCCTTAATGCACGACGTTTTTCATGTTTCGATGCTTAAGAAGTATGTCCCAGATCCTTCCCATATACTCAGTCAAGAACCAATGGAGGTTCAGACGGATCTGACCTACGAAGAAAGGCCTGTTAGAATTCTCGATAGAGAGAATAAGGTTTTAAGAAATAAAGTTATTCCCATGGTCAAAGTACAGTGGCGAAACCACAAGGTTGAAGAGGCAACGTGGGAGCTTGAAGATGCAATGAGGAAAAACTACCCGGAGTTGTTTTAATTTTCGAGGACGAAAATTTTTAAGGAGGGTAGATTGTGATATCTAGTTTTTCATGTTACTAGTTTTCCTTAAAGATTGAATATATGCAGTTCATGCAATTTCATGAAAAAGTTCAGTTCAGAACTTTAATGTGTGTGTTGAGTTCTTATAAGCTTAATAAGACTCAAAAATGATGATTCAAAGAAGCAAATAGCCTTTTCGGACAAAAAGGAATGAAATCTACACGATTTTGGAAAAGTCAAAATTTTGACCAAAAAGTCAACCGTTGACCCGAAAAGTCAAAGTTTGACCAAAATGGTCAAAATTGCGACGGAGGAATTTTAAGATCTGCGGTTCGTGAAAAATACTGCGGAAACTTGTTTTCTATGACAGATAACAAAAATGAGAACTAAAACCACCGTAGAAAAATCAAGCACGCTAAGATAGGACATGGGGCAGAAAGGATTTGAAAAATTAAGGGGGAGTTTGGTGGAATAGTTTGAGTTGAGATTTTTAAGTTTGAATAGTAAATTTTTTTGAATTTTCAGAAAAGACAAAAAACTTTTGGGAAAGACAAAAACTTTTTGGGAAAAAGACAAAAAAAAGTTTGAGTTGAGTTGGTTGAAATGGTTTGCCAAGAGGGCCTAAGAAAATATTTCGATCTGATTTTTTTGACTGTAAGTATAAAAATTCAAACTGTAAAATAATAGTTACAGTATTGGAATTTAAATTTTTACGATCAAAATTTCAATGTTTTTATTTAAAACAAACATTGATTTATGATATCTTAAAGAAATTAATTTTTTATCACCACATGTGTGGTGGACCAATCACTTGGTGACATGTGGACATTGCCAACTCACCATGAGTTGTCTTCCACCTCCCTTAATGGCCGGCCACCTAGCATCCAACAAATGCAAACTTTTGAGAATTTTGGGGCCAAAATGGAATTTTTGAAAGCTCACTTTTTTGTCTATAAATAGAGGAGTTCTCCTATTCATTTTAATGCAAAAATGCAGCCAACCTCTTGACCTTTTTCTGCTCAAACAGCCGAGAGAGAGAGATAGGAGAGATCAGAAATTTTTTTGAAAGCCAAACTCCATCCTTCATCTTCGGGTAGCTCTAGGATCCACGGGGAAGAGAAAGAAAATTTTCTGCAGCCAACTTGCATCCACTGCCGTGAGTCAAGGTGCAGGGGAAAGGAAAGGGAAAACTAAAATTTTTGAGGGAAAATTAGGGCTAGAGAGTTCGGGTGAGAAAGCAAGCCAAAGGGAGGAAGTTTGATCAAGTTTTGGAGCTTGATTCTTAGCTCAAAACAGCCACGGGTTTGGTGGCTAGAAGAGGAGAAAAATTTTCAGAATTTGGGGCAAGCAGCCCTTAGGTGTCGAGCAAGGAGGGGAGGAGCCATTGGGACCAAAAATTTGATTTTTGGTGCACCAAGAGTGAGTGAGCCGAGCATTGGAGCTAGGAGGAGCATAGGGAGATTTCGGGTAACCCTAACCCTAAGCCGAAATCCACTTCAATTTGAGGTAAAATTTTAAAAGCTTTTACCAAGTTTTTAATTGAGTTTTAAGCCAATGATTTAAGTGTATTTATTGCTCAAATTATGTAAGAGCATAAGCTCACATGTGTGTTTAATTTTCTGCCTATATGTTTAGTGCTTGATTAGGATAGTTTTAGGGTGGTTTGGCTTGATTGCATGCTTTTAAATTATGATTTGATGCTTGAATTGCTAGAATGGCATGCTAGGGTTATGTGTGAGGTAATATGTCCCTATTAGGTCAATTTAAGTTATGCATGTATGTTATGAAATTTTTATGAACCAAGATGCATGGAATGTATGTTGTATGCAAGAGTAGAAATCATGCAACTCTAGGGTTAGGCTCGGTTTTGTTTGGGTTGCATGATCACGTGGGTTTGTATGGTTAGACTACAAGGGACGTTAGATGCGCTGCATGAATGTTGATTAACTCCTGAAGTGGTCGGTCGAGCTAGAACCCGCGACTTAGGACGTAAAACAAAATGTAAAAACCAAACCGCCCTCTCGGGTTCCCAGTGGACAGTTTCGGTAAAACGTTAATTACACGCCTTTAGAGGCCGAATGGGCAAAAATGTAAAACACGAAAGTTGTAGAATAGGGTGTTTTCTAGGGGGTAACGCGGCCAGTTTTCTGAAATAAGGCTCCAACAGCCTCCATTTTTAAGAAAAACCGTAGGTGGTCTGGTAGACCCAGTTTTTATGACAAAACCGTTTTCGATTTAAAACTGGTATTAAACGGTAAGGAATCAGAAATTTTACAAAACACAAAAGTTTTAGAACTCTTCGAGGGCTAGAACTTTCATGAAGAAAACTTTTTCTAATTTAAACGGGATTTTTAGATATAATCTAAAATATGAAAACTGTGCAGAAATCAAGAAATTTCTGTACAATATTTTCTAGAACCGAATTAGGAAAATTGTTTTTCGGACTAAACACGCTATTTTAAGCGTGGAAACCGTTCCAAAAGCGGTTTCTGACCCTTACACATTTTCTAAAAATATGACCCAGGATTTACGAATTTTTAAGGAGCAAGCTACAAAGTTTAAGTTAAAAGTTAAAGCTTTTAAAAGAAAGTTTAAAAGTTAAGTTTCTTTTTATGAAGAGGAGATTTTAAGCTAAGTTTTTGTAAGACGGAAGGTAACCGGGAATTAACACCCGAGTTACCGGGCTTAGCCCCAAAGCCCAAAAGTTGACCGAAGGAGGTTGACTTTAGTAACCCAGAAGGATAGCATTAGTTAACCTTATGGCGATTAGTTGCTAATAAAAGCCCGAGGATAGGTGATGACCTAACCCTATTCTTTTGTATGTGGGCTTAGCCAATAAAAGGTTATCCAACGTAACCTACTAGGTCACGACATAAGATCGATAAGACTACTGAGGTAGTCACCCTTTAGATTATGTATGACTTTATTTTTTAAGGGGGACATATAACCAAAACCCGCATGAATGTTGGTTAGTTACCAACATATTATGGAAATGGATTAGAAGACTTACGTACGTCCTTCCATCAGCAGGAGGTGTCCTAACGCTGAACATTGAGGAGGAGCAGCTTAACATCGGACGAGGAAACTGTAAGTACAACGCCGTCTACAGCACAGGCTACTAGTAGTATATTACTAGAGTTCAATGATGTGTTCTGTGCTATATGTTAGATAACATGTATGCAATATGAAAAATGTTAAGTATCTGAATATATGCTAAGATAAGAAAGTGACATCGGAATGTATGTTCACCAATAATAAGATTAAGTAAGTTATCAAGTGCCGTGTCGTACCACCCGCGTTAGGTCGGGTTGGACTGTGGATTGAATTGGAAATGGTTTGGCCGCCCCAAACAATCCATAGTCGCGCGCCGGTTACGAACACTCAGGTTAAGGGCCCATAAGAAATCAGAATACGGAAAATTAGGAAATATAATACGAACATAAATGGTCTACGCATGCTATGTGTTATGATATGTTACTATATGTGCATACATATGTCTTATGTTATATTGTTGTATTTTTGCGGCATAAGAGTTGTACTTGCTGAGCAATAGCTCATTGTTTAAGTTTGTGCTGTAGGTAAGCAACCTGCTATCTGATGACGATGCAATGTGGAGTAGCGAGTCAAGGTACTGTGAATAGTAGAGAATGGGTATCGCTACATGTTTTGTGGTTTGTATATATATGATATGAAATGTTTTTATAACAACTAATGGTTAATGTGTTCGAACGCAAAAATAATATTATAATTTTATTCTATGTTTATAGTTTTTGTGAGTACTATAAAAAAAAAAAAAAATTTCCGCTGTGTTTTACAAGCAATGTAAGTAAGTTTTAATGTCACGAATGTATGTTAATAAGTACGGTAGCGGCCTACGCTAGGTGGGTCGTTACACCATAGGGGTTTTGGTGCTTGGAGTGTGAGGTTTATACTAGTGAACCAAAACAGTTTTTTTGGGCAGCATATGCTCAGTTTTTGGAGCTCAAAAACCGGCTGTAAGAGGGTGAAAAAGTGACCAAATTTTGTGTTTAAGAGTGCTTAGTATTGAGTGCTAGCAGCCACCTCAAAATCAGCCACAATCTTGGTGCAATTTGAGCAGAAGAGAACCTACCATAGGGAGGTGCAAGGGGGAGAATTTTTGGGTGAACCAACGTTAGCTTCCACTTGTGTTTTCAATCAAGGTAAACCCTTCTAGACCCTTATCTTTTTCAATTAAGCTTTCAATTTGAAATTCACATGTATTTCAAGTTGAAATTGTAAGAGCATAAGCTCCATTTATTTTTGAGCCCAAAGTTAGAAACCTAGGGTGTGCTTGAGCTAGATTAAGGGTGGTTTGATTTTATCTTTGCATGCTTGCTTTAAATTTGTGAATTGCATGCTAAATGATGGTCTATGGTATGTCCCCTGATCTGTCCTAGGGTGTTGTGGATGAAAATTTTATGCTAGGTTGCTAGAATGTGGTGATAATGTTTGTTATGCTTGTTATACAACCTAAATCATGCAACCTAATTGATCCAATGTTAATTAGGCTTGCATGGCAAAGTTAGAAAATGTGTTTAAAGAAAATTTATGTTAGAAAACTGCTGTATGTGTGTATTAGAGCTCCCGCGGTGGCTGGTTGAGCTAGGTTTCACGTTTAGGACGTAAAACGAACTTTAAACCGAAAAACTGCCAGGTTCGGGTAAATCCTGACCAGTTTTCTAAAAAGTGAATTTTGAGGCCTTTAGAGGCCGAATTTGGAAAAACTCAAAACATGAAAGTTGTTAGAACAATTTTTCCTAGGGGGCATCGTAAACAGTTTTTCAAAATAAGGCTCCAACGGCCTTCGTTTTCATGAAAACCTGAGACTGGTTGCCCAGACCTAGGATATACGACCAGTCAGTTTCAAATTAAAACTGACACGTATACAAGCCGAACTGGGTTTTTCAGTAAACATGAAAGTTCTAGAATTTTTTGAGATCTAAAAGTTTTATGAAGACAACTTTTTCAGATTCCGTCTAGATTTTAAAGTGTAACTGGGTTTATAAAGACTATGTAGGAAATAGTAGATTCCTGTACAAGATTTTCTAGAAAAGTGTAAGGATTTAGTATTTTTGAACCAAAACTGATAATTTGACTACAGGAACTGTTCAAAGGCAGTTCCAACCCTTAATAACATTTTCAAATATTTTGATAAGAAAACCCAAATTTTTATAAGGAGGATAAAGAGGATCTTTGTAAAAAGGTGGTGAAAACACCTACATTTTCTAAAGAAAACAAGTAGAACTATAGACTTAGATTTTCTTAAAATTGGGGTAAGCAAGAAGATTACCACAATAACTAAATAGTACACCCGAACTATAGCACTGGGTTCAAAGCCCAGGCTTACCAATAGTCACTTAATAGGTTACCCCATAATTGGACCTTAGTAACCCAACAGGGGTTAACCTAAGATAAGTCACCCTAAGGGTTACCTAATGTAACCCAACGTGATACCAAGGTTAGTAAGACTAAGGGCTACTCACTGTAATCCAACATGGTATCAAATTAATAAGACAAAAGGTTACCCAATATAACCCAATATTGTATCAAGATAGTGATACTTAAGGTGACCAATAATAACCGAGTAGGTTATGGGCTACAACAAAGTTTAAGAATTGAATGATAACCTAGTCCTAAGTATCTATATATGGACTTAGCCTACAAGATTACCCTAGGTAACTTAATAAGGTATGATCCAAGATTGGTAATATTAACCACCAGGGTTACTCGTAGTAACCCACTAAGTTATTATAAGTTATGAAGGGGACATACAACTAGGACTACATGTATGAACGTTGGTTAGGTTACCAATATTCTAAGATTAAGAACTTATACCTATGTCCTTCAATGAAGCAGGAGATTACCTGCACAGGCATCCTAATCAGGACAGCCTCACATAGGACGTAACCATCAAGGTAAGTACAACTCCGCCTACAGCATAGGCATTTGTTGTAATGCTTACCTTAGCATGTTAATGTAGTGTTCGATGTATGCTATGTTGTTTGTTATGAGATATGCTAAGCATGTGATTAATGTTTAATACGATGCATGCTATGCTATGTGATATGTTAGGTTGAGGTATACTTATGTTATGTCATATGAAATGTAAGATCATGAATATGATACGAGGCATGTTAGAATATGATCAAGTAGGTGTAACATCATGAAGCATGTTCACCCATGATTAAGATAAGAGTAAGATCAAGAAAGAGATTATGGAAAGTAAGTAAGATGGCAAGCAAGCTTGCCTGTGTCGTACCACCCGTCCAAGGTCGGGTTGGACTATGGTTTGAGTTGAAAATGGACTGGCCGCCCCAACCACTCCATAGTTGTGCACCGGGTACGTACACTATTGTAAGGGGCCCATAAGCAAGATAAGATAAGAAGTATGCTATGAAAGTATAAGGAAGCATAATGAAGCATAAATGGCTCATGCATGTTTAAGTATGTTATGTTATGACATGTTAAGAATGCCAAGTTTTATTATGTGTTATTTTGTTGTGTCGTGGATTAACAATGTTGTACTTGCTGAGCGAAACTCACGTCTTACGTCTATGCTGTAGGTAAGCAATCTAAGCAACGGATGATGCAATGATGGAGGAGCGTGGCGGAGCGACTGTGAAAAAGTGGGAACATGACCGCTACGCATTTTGTATCGTTAAGTATTTTATTCAAACAGAACAAAGTTGTATAATTATTGTATATGCGTACGTAAAACATCTTAAGTTAGTTAAAGTATGTATATTCATATGCTTGTAAAAAAAAAAAAGTTTTCCGCTAAATTTTGCTAAGTCAATAGGTATGTAAGTACGGTAACGGCCTATACTAGGCGAGTTGTTACAATATCATCCACATAAAATATTAGGCCTGTCATCTTTCGACCTTATGAATGCTTCATGAACATAGTGTGGTCAGTTTGAGACTGATTTTAGCCTTGATTCTTCATGGATCAAGTAAACTTCTCAAACCATGCTCCAGGTGATTGTTTGAAACCACAAAAAGATTTTTTCAACCAACACACTCTTAAACCAAATCTCTCTGGAAAGGCTAGTAGAGGGACCATATAAACTTCTTCTTCCAAGTCTCCATTAAAGAAAGCATTCTTCACATTGATTTGTTGTAGAGGCCAATCGAGATTAGTAGCAATAGACAATGAGACTCTCAAAGTATTTAATTTTGCCATAGGTGCAAACGTCTCTGTATAATCGATACCATACATTTGTGGGAATCCCTTGGCCACCAATCGAGCCTTGTATCTTTTGAGAGTTCCATCTGACTTATACTTTACCATAAACACCCATTTACACGCCACAGTTTTCTTTTCCCTCAATAGCTCCACGACATCCAAGTCCTATTCTTTTCAAGTGCTCTTCTTTCCTCAAGAACCGCCTCCTTCCATTCTGAACTTGTAAGCTTCTTGCATAGTCTTTCTAATCTCTACAAGGGAAAGATGAGTGGTAAATGCAGAAAAAGATGGTGACAACTTTTTGTAAGACACGAAGTTTCACATGGGATGAAGGGTACAAGACCTAATGCCTTTACGAATGGCAATAGGAAGATTTGTATCTTGAGACGTTTTTTCTGAGGGTGGACACAATTGAAAATTACCTTGGGAGTTTGGTTGTGGGTCGGACTCTTGGCCTTGCAGAGACGTTCTTTCAAATTTTTTATTTGTTTGTCGCTTCAAGTAATTCAGTCCAAATACTTTTTCCAAATTTGCACCTCCTCTTCTTTCGGTAGGATCCTAATTTTATGGTGGCACTATAGGTGGATTTGAAATTTTTTCAGTATTTGGCTCACATATTTTTTTCTCCTGAGATAGTTTTGGTTTTTTCAAAATCCAAATTTTTGGTTTTTTCTCCTGAAGTTTTTTCAGTATTTGGCTCACATGTTTTTTCTCCTGATATTTTTTCATTTATTGAATCTAAATTCAAATGCTGTTTGTTTGAAACAAAATCATTTGAAATCAAATTTAAATCTTCTTGAACAAAACTAGAATCTTATGGGTAAAACAAATTCAGTATTTCAGGTTGTAGAAAATCAAGGAATATCAGATTTTGAGCTAGCTCAGGATCTTGAAAATTTGAATTTGAAAAAACGTGATCTTGAATATTTGAATTGTCAAAATTTTGCCATGGAATTTTAAAACTCGGATTTTTTGGATGTTGTATTTGAAAGAACAAGTTGTCTTGGACATGAATATATGAATCTTCAATTTGTTTCTCCCCCTGAAGATGATATCACAAAAAAGGTTGTGTTTCAAAAAAAGAGACGTCCATGGTAACATAAAATTTGTGTGTAAGAGGATCAAAACACTTGTAACCTCTTTTTGTTGGTAAGTAACCCAAAAAAACACACTTTCATGCCCTAGGATCTAACGTCCCATGATTGTTGTCATTATTGTGAATAAACATAGTACATCTAAAAATCTTGAGTGGTAAATTGGGTGAGATCCTAGATATGGGAAACAATGTATGAAAAACATTTAATGGGGTTTGAAAATTAAGGATTTTTAAGGCATCCTGTTAATGAGATAGGTAGCCGTAAGAATTGCATCCTCACAAAGGTACTTAGGAACATTATTCATGAGCAATAACGCCCTCGATACTTCTAAGAGGTGTTTTTTCTTTTGCTTGGCTATCCCATTCTGTTGAGGAGTGTCAATGCATGAACTTTGCTGTAAAATCCCTTTTTCCAAAAAGAACATCCCTAAAACAGTATTAAAAAATTCCTTCCAATTATCAATTCAAAAATTTTGAATCTTTTCAACAAAATTGTGTTTGTACCATGGCATAAAAATTTTGAAGACATTTCCGACTTCAATTTTTTCTTTTAACAAATAAACCCAACTGACCCTAGTATGATCATCAATGAAAGTAACAAACCATTTTTTTTCTTGAAAGGGTGGGAATCCTCATAGGTCTCTAGACATCACGATGAATTATAGAAAATAGTTTTGTGGGTTTATACGGATGAGGGGGATAAAAAACACATTGATGTTTAGCTAGAGCACAAATTTCACACTGAAATAAAGATAGACTTTTATTGGAAAACAAATATGGAAATAAGTGTTTCAAATATTGAAAACTAGGGTGGCCCAACCTATAATGCCACAACATAATCTAATGAAAAACGGAATTAGACGTACTCTCAAAACATGAACTTTGGAATAAACTACTAAATCGATGTCCATCTTCTAAAAAATAGAGTCCTCCGATTGCTCTTGCACTACCAATCTCCTCCCTAAGACTAGTTCCTTACACTCACAATGAGATGAATAAAAGTTAATACGATAATTAAGAGCAAGTACTATGTCAGTTCGGTTAGGTGGTGGAAGCTGGTGCTAGAGTAAGAACAAGGATAGGTATAGTAATAGGTACCAAACATCAAATGTCAAATTCTGTAGAGTAATGGGTGTTGCGTACCCTACCACAGTACGATTATTAGCCAGTACAGGACAGCATGGCAGGGGCAGCATGGACCGACCATCCCGAGAGGGGCTTAGTCATGGGTTGTAAGACCCGAAATTTTTGTAGACTTGTAATTTCCTTGATCATAAGGAATTAAAGTCCAATTTATGTGTCTATGATGTGTTTCATGAAAAATTATGAATAGTAATGAGAAATTCATAATTTTATTTACCAATGTTCGAGTCCTCATTAAATTAATTATGAGACTCCACGAATGATTTATTAGCTATGTATGAGGTTTTTAAAGGAAAAAGAACGATAAATGATGTAATTTTACCAAAGTCAACTTTGACCGAAAAAGTCAAAGTTTGACCAACAAAAAGTCAAAGGGTTGACTTTACAAACTTCGAGGTACAATCCGGAAAGAGTTCCGAGATTAATATTTTATGGTCAAAATAGCAAGAATAAGCCTTAAAAACCACCCTAGAAAAATCAAGCACACCAAGTTAAAGTTAAGGGCAAAAATGACTCGAAAAAGTGAGAGAAAAACTGTTAGGTCCGAAAATTCACACAAGTAAAATTTGTACTTCGGTACGATATAAAAATATTGTGTTTTGGGGAACCACAATATTAGAATTATATGTGTAGCACAAAGAAAAGAGAAAAGAGTTTTGAAGAGCAAATGGCCAAACAAGGCCTAGCAAGGGAGGACACCTTGCCCATACCTCATGAGCTCACCTTCCACTAGCTAAAGTTGAACATGTGGAGCTCTATCCTCCACTCCTTGAAGTTCGGCCAGCTAAGGGACAAGCAAGGGATGGGAAAAAGCCATTTTTTGAGGAAAAAAGTTGATCAACCAAGCTCCCCCTTTTGCCTATAAATACCCCATCATAAAACCCATTCTTTTTAATCTCAAAAGACAGCCAAACTCTGCCAAAATTCCAGCAGCCAAAACCGTGGGTGAGAGGGAGAGGAGTAGAGAAATCAGGAAATTTTCTGAGGGCTTTTCTTCCTTGAGGTACTCGGGTTGCTAGGGAGAAAGGAGAAAAAATTTGGGAACCTTGGAGACCAATTTTGGGGGTGTGCAGCCGTGGGTTTGAGAGAAGAAAGAGGTGAGGAAAATCTGGAAATTTTGAGGGGAAATTTGTGGTAAGGCTCGGGATTGAGTGGATCTAGCAAGGAACTAAGAGAAAAATTTTTGGTGCTCCCTTTGGACCAAATCCGTGGGCTAGAAGGAAGGAAGGAGATTTGGAAATTTCCAAACCCTAACTTGGGTTTGAGGTAAATTCTTGAACCATCTTGAAATTAAGTTCAAATCTAGTTTTTTTATGGTGATTCAAGTTGGTTTGTAAGGACATAAGTCCATTTAAATTTTCAGCCTTAGTTTGTGGTGTGTGTGTGCTTGATTAGGGATTAGGGTTTGGTTGGCTTGATTTTGATATTTGCTTGCTTGTTTTATGCTTGGTTGTGATTGATTTTCATGCTAGAAAATTAGGTTGTATGTCCCCCAAGTTGTGGCCGAAAATCTGCCAAGGCAGCCCCCTTGATGCATGCTAATTTAGGGCCTAATTTGTGGATGCTTATATGTGTTGAATGCTAAGCTAGAACCAAAGCAACCCTAGGTTTTTAATTTTGGATTGGGTTGCATGGACTGTATGGACGACTAATGGGACACTAGAAAATGCTGTGTTTTGACTCGTAAGCTCTCGAAGTGGTCGGTCGAGATAGAATCTGCGAACTAGGACGTAAACCGAACTAAGTAACCGAAACTGCCAATTCTGATTCGAATCTGGCCAGTTTCGGGAAAGTGAAATTTTAAGGCCCTTAGAGGCCGAACGGGGTAAAACTCAAAACACGAAAGTTTCTCAGATCAAGATTTCCTAGAGGACAATGTGGACAGAATGTCAAAATGAGCCTCCAACGGCCTCCATTTTTATGAAAACCAGTGGCTGATCCCCAGACCCAGTTTTCACTCAGTTTTTCAGGGTCAGCCGTTTTCAAATGAAAACTGGTATTAATCCAGGCAGAAATAGATTTTTTGCAAAACACAAAAGTTTTAGCATTTTTCGGGAGCTACAACTTTTGTGAAGATAAGTTTTCCAGATTCTCGACGTATTTTTAAACTGGGCACGTTTTAAGGAAGATGCGCAGGGAATCCGAAAATTCCTGCACCTTGGTTTTACAAAAATGTTTTCTAAAAACTGTAAAATGTTTTTAAACTGTTATTTTAGCTACGAAAACTGTTCCAAAGGCAGTTTCCAGCCTTAAATGATTTCATAAAAGATCTGTTTCAAAAACCATGAATTTTAAGGGTTCGGGTTTAAAATTCCACATTTTTCCAAGAAGTGAAGAAAAAGGGGTTCCAAACCAAACGTTTTCAAGTTAAGGAAAAATGATGATTTTAAGCCAAAGTACTTCAGTTAAGGAAGGAAGAATTTTTACATGC
Organism: Ficus microcarpa; assembly: GCA_025413485.1. Lineage (NCBI taxonomy): Eukaryota > Viridiplantae > Streptophyta > Magnoliopsida > Rosales > Moraceae > Ficus > Ficus microcarpa. The sequence goes on from CM046383.1 coordinate 17,399,525, forward strand.
GAACTAAAGGATTTTTGAGGATAATTACACAGGGTTTTCCAAAAGTAAAGGAATGGAATTTTAAGGTAAAATTGGTAATCCAGCCGACTACAGACGGTAACCGAATATTATATCCGAGTTACGTGGTCAAGCCAAGGATGACCAAGGGTGGACTACTAGTTGACCAGATGTTAACTTTAGTTGACCCAAGGTTGAATCAAAGTTGATCTTAAGGGTTACCCAATGTAACCCTAAGAAATACACAAAATATAGGATTGGGCTAAGATTTAAGGGTTAATGGATATGACCCAATAATGAGGATGTATGAGCGAAGCCCAAAGGTAAAATGGAACCTAAACCCTAGTGGTATGATTTAGGGTTTAGCGTATAGAAGAGGAGGTTATCCAACGTAATCTCTTAAGGATTAATCAAAGTTTGATTATCCTTAATAAAGAAGGATGATTGAGATGACCAAGATGGATATCAAGTATAGGGGACATACAACCAAGAGTAGGTGTGAATGTTGGTTAGGTGACCAACACCTTATGAAAGGATCCTGATCCTATGCTTTTCACATATCAGGAAAGTAAACTGCTGTTGCCGACAAATTTAAGGACGCGACATTAAGGATACGGCACAAGAGGTAAGTACAAACCTCACCTGCAGTATGAAAGATATTAACCTAATTTAAAAATATGCTATCTTCAAATATGCTGCGAGATGTTTTGTGCTATGTTCTACATGATGCCATGTTTAAATGTCATATTTTACGAAATGCTATGTTTGCATAAATGTTATGATATAAGATGCTATTTGTGCATAAATGCTATTTTTACAAAAATACTATATGTGCTATAATTGCAAAATATCATGTTTTCAAAGTGCCATATTGGCAAAGTGCTATGCTTTCAAAAGGGCTATATTTGCAAAGAAAAATATGTTTGCAAAAATGCCATGAATGTAAAGATGACATGCCATGTTATGAATGAGATGAAAGTATGTTATTATATAGTGACATCATAAGGTATGTTCACTAAGGATAAATAACATGGTAAGATATCACAAGTAAAGTGTCGTACCGACCTCCCATCAGGTGGAGGGTTTTTCATGTTAAAGTTATGGATTATCGCCCTCTCGTTGATGCGGGAGAGTGTAATCAATTATGTTTTCCAGAGCAGTTAGGGACCTTGCAAACCCTAACTGTATCTGGAGACGCGCTAAATAAATGATGGTACGTATACTATGGGGCCCATAAGAAAGATAAGTCCAAGTTAAAAAGGAATCCATAAATGAACATAAATGGTTCACGCATATGCATATGATGATTGTATGTTTTCAAGATGTTTTAAATATGAATATGTTTTGTGAGATCACGTTTGTGCTTACTGGGCGAAAGCTCATCAAGTTATATTTCATACTGTAGGTAAGAAACCTGCAGCTTAAATGGTGAGCGTTGTGTGGATGATGCGGCGACAGATGAAGGGCGGTATGGATACCACTACACATAGATTCCGCAACCTTTTTGATATGTAAGAAGTTTTTGTGTATAAGTATATGTGATGAAAACCACGTATGTTATATGGTATTTTGATACTAAAGACTTTAAGTAAACTTTCTACTTCAGTATCAACAATCTATTGCCAAAGACAAATGCTTTTTATAAGTATGTTTCAAAAAAAAAAAAATATTCCCAAATTTTAAGTAAAGTTAAGTAAGTAAGTAAGGTGGCGGCCCTACGTAGTAAGGGGGCGTCACATGGGTGGGGAAATGTTACTTAGACCACTACCTTAGAGTCCGATGGTGATCTACTTTTCTCAAAGGAAAGTCATTCGGAGTTCCCAACAGAGGTGCTAGTGGGTCAGCTGGGGACCCAATAAGGTACTTTGTCTTCAACCACGACTCGACTTCTCTGGAGATTTCATTAAGTGATCGGATCTTTTCTGATTTGGTAAGCAATGGAGCTCATTGGTTCTACATGCTTCGTTTCTAGTGAGCAGATGCTCTCAAACGCGGAAATGACTGCACCATCAATAGTAGCCCCCCAAGCACTTCCAGTTTATTTATGCCAAGGGTGTTAATTGCCATGTGGTCGAGACTATCTGAGTGAATTGACGCCTTCTCATGATACTGGTCGGGATTGATCAAAATAGGTCTGTTGGGGTTGGTCGTCGCTTATCTAGTTGGATCTAGTTGGGTGTAGCCACTTTAAAAGCTCTTGACATTTGGCGGTTTCACACCACGTGCCGTCTTGTGATTAGTAGGAGGTCAAAGAGACCATTCAAGTTCTGTGCCTCCACTTTCCTTCCTTATTCTAGAACTCAGATTTTGTGCACTCTGACCGAGAGTTGCCGACCACTGCCGAGAAGACCATAAACCTTCAGGCAGCATTCCAAGTGCACTAGAAGTTCCAATAAGGTAATACCTCCATCTTTATTGTATAAATATTTCGAGAAGATGAGTGACCTGTCTAGTGACTCCTAGAATGATTATCTCTCCAAGGAGGTCAATATAGCAGGCTCTTTAGAAAGCTCTAGCTCATCTGGCTCCACCGACCACACCACCGATTAGATTGGGCAAGGCAGGAGGACCCCTGACAACCTGTCGGGCATTTCAGACATTCCTACTCCAAGAGGTGGGCCCACACTGTCTGGGTATGCGAGGGAAGGTGCCCAAAGGTTGAGGTAGATACTTGAGTTGGGTCCGACCATTCTCGCTGATCGTACATTTTTGGACAAGTTATGCAATGTGTGGGTCTTTGAGCAACCAAGTGTCCCAGGTTGTGGACTTAACTGGGGAAGAGGACACACCTGCTAACGAGGACATCAAGGTTTCGAGAGATACTCATGAACCAATTCAAGTTTCAGTTGGTCTGGTGATGAGGGCTTAAGCTAAAAGATTCAAAGAAGAGCTGAATAACTTAGTCTGGAGAGTCTACGATAGGAAGAGAGTGTGTTCACTACTGAAGGTGAACAAAAGCTGGATTAACTCATGAAAGTTGATCTGGAAGAAAGTCCAATCAACCATACACGTCCATTAAGCCATTACGGGGCTAACTTGCATGTCCATTTCGAGATACACATGCAAGGGGGTTCCAACCTGATGTGGGCGTGTTTTCCAACAAAGAATCAGTCAAGATTACATTTTCAAGATTGCAAGCAATTCAAGATTCAAAACAAGATTCTAAAAGTTTAGAAGATTTGATCAAGATTTGATTTTTTTATAATCCAATTTTAGTTTTTAAGTTTCAATTTAAATTTTGAATTTTAGATCTTCATTTAGATTCTATTATAGGCATGTTTATCATTAAGCATAGATTAGGAATTTCACAAATTGTGATTTAGGCTATATAAGGCTAATTTTTAGATTATGGAAGTAGTTTTTAATGTTTATTCATATTATGAGTTATTATTCTAAAGTTCTTGAAAAAACTTATCCGAACTTATCAAAGATTCCTTGTGGCATTTAAATTGACTTATTAAACAAACTTTCCATACCCGTTTGTCGCGTCTTCACCATATCAAGATTCTTACTTTGCTAAGCAACGGGTTGTGGTTTCCCTCAAACTTGAAAGATTTTGGGTTCGATGTTCCCAGATTTGGTATTACGTTGTTCTCAAATTTGGTATCAGGTTTTATTATATTGTTAGCATGGTTCGTATCAGTTGGTATTAGAGCCTAGATTCATCTAGTTTGCCTATCTTTTTCTTGTTTTCTTTTCCAATTCGGTCAAAAAAAATAATTATCCTTATTACTGTAATAAAATTTGACTGTTCTCTCTTTAAATCCGTGATATTAGTGTTTAATTCAAAGTCGAATTACTTGCTGTGAGATTGAGGCCTTCTAGGATTTTGAAACCCCAATCTGATTCCCATTACGTTTACAAACCCTAGAAACATGAATTAGGGTTCTAGTGTTTTTGAATTCGATTCTCTTGTTTTTTGTTCCTTGCTACTTGTTTTTATGAAATCAAATAGAAGAATCCAAAAAAAAAAAAAAAAGAAAAGAAAGCAAAGAAAAGAAGGAAAAATCAAGAGGATCCGAATTAAAAAAAAAAAAAAAAGAAAAAGAAGAAGACAAGAAAGCAAATAAAAAAAGGAAAAATCAAGAGGATCCAAAGAAACATATGTTTCTCAAGTCTAGACCCCTTCTGCCAAAACCCCATACTTGAATGTCGAAGATCATCAGAATCCGTGATAAAATTTGATTCGTTTGATTTGTTTCTTGTCTTGATTTGCTACTTGAATTCTTCTTATTATTGTTTGATTAGTTTTGAAAGAACTAAAAGAAGAATCCAAGTGGAAAAAGTTAAAGTGTGTCAGTGTATTAGAGAGTAAACGCCAAATTTAACTTGAGTGAAACTGTAAGACCCGAAATTTTGTAGACTTGTAATCTCTTTGTTCATAAGGAATTAGAGTCTAATTTATGTATCTATGATTTGTTATATGAAAAATTATGAATAATAATGAGAAATTCATAATTTTATTTAAACAATGTTCGAGTCCTCATTTAATGATTATGAGACTCAATTAATGATTTATGAGCCAAGAATGAGGTTTTTAAAGGAAAAAGACGAAAAAGGATAAAATTTTACGAAAGTCAATTTTGACCGAAAAAGTCAAAGGGTTGACCAAAAAGTCAAAAGATTGACCCAAAAGTCAAAGGGTTGACCAAAAAAATCAAAGTTTGACCGGGACGGGTCACAACGTTGACTTCACAAGTATGATGAAGGAATATGGAAAGAATCCCCGAAAATGAATTTTATAAGCCATAAATCCACCCTAGAAAAATCAAGTACACCGAAATCGAATTAAGGGCAAAAAGGTCTCCGAAAAATTGGAGAGAGAAAGTTTCAGTCCAAAATTTACATGGAAGAATTTTTGGACCAAAATATAAAATAAGAATGCTCATCACAATATTGGAAATAACTGTAGAGCGCGAAAGGAACTGTGAAAGAACGAAATGGCCAAACAAGACCTTGGTAGAGCTAGTGGAAGATGACCTCACCTCAATGACATCACCTTCCACTAACTCAAAGTTGCATCATGTGGAGTTCACCATGCATGATGGCCGGCCACACATGGGAGACAAAAGGAAAAGAAAAAAAAATGGGAAAGCCCAGAATTAAGGAGAAAAAGTGCACCAACTTTTGTCCATCACAAGTCTCCCATCCCCTAGTCACTTTTGCTTAAAATAATGAGTCAAACCCATGCCTCTCTCCCTTGAAAATCCGGCAGCCAACAGCTATTTGGCCCCTCAAGTGTCCGGCTACAGCCCAAGGAAAAAGAAAGAAAAGAAAAAAAAAATGGGAACAAGATATGACTTAAAGCCATGAAATAAGGACAAGCAACCTCTCTATTTTTCTTTCCACCAAGGACTGCCACATGTCCCTCTTTCCCTCATTTTTTTTTCGGCAGCCCATGCTCCCTTAACTCCCATGTTCGGCAACTTCAAGGAACAAGAAAAGAAATTGGTTTGGTTTGGGTAACTAAGTGGTCTTTCAAGTCTAACTAAGCAAAGGACAATAGCCCATGCCTATGCCTCACTTTTCACTAGCCTAAGCAAGCTATGAGAGGTTTTCTTTTCCACCCAAAAAACCGGCTGCAGCACATCCCCTCCCCCATCACATTCGGCAGCCAAGGGAAGCAAGCAAGGCTAGACATAAAGCCCAAAATCAAGGAAAAAGTTGAACCACTCTTGTCCATCACAAGTCTCTCATCTCTCTCTAGTCATTTTCACTTGGAAATCTAAGAGAAACCCTCACTTTTTCTCTAAAGGATTCGGCAGCTAAGAGGGAGAAGGAGAGAGAGAGAGATCTCAAGACAAATTTTTGGGTTTTCCATCTTAAGGGTGCACGGTTTTGGCAAGAAGAGAGAGAGCTAGAGAAAGCTTGAGATTTTCTTATGAGTTTTGAGGGTTTGGCCGACCAAGAAGAGAAGAAAAAAGGGGTGAGTAACTCTTGACAATTTTTGGGTTTTCTTCTTCAAAAATACACGACTTGGTGGTGTGAAAAAGCTAACAAAAAAATCTCTTGGATCCCACTTTTTTGTACCAAAACCGTGAGCCACTAAGCAAGGAAGGACTTGAGAAAAATTTTGTGGATTTCTTCCAAGTGGTGGCCGAACAAGCAAGAGAGGAAAAAGGTAAGAAAAACTTGGATCCTTTTCTTGTGATATTCAGTTTTAGAAGGAGCAACAAGAGCTAACAAAAAAAAATTTCTTGGATCACATGTTTAGTGAAGCCGTATGGGTGAGCAAGCCAAGAACCAAAGGAAGATTTTGGGATTTCAAAACCCTAACTTGGGTTCGAGGTAAATCTCTTAAAACCATCTTGAAAGTGAGTTTCATTTGAGTATTTTGATGGTAATTCAAGTTGGTTGTAAGGACATAAGTCCATTTAATTTTCAGCCCTCATTTTGTTGGTGTGTGTGCTTGATTTGGAGTTAGGTTTATGGTTGGCTTGATCTATTATTTACTTGCTTGATTTATGCTTGCTTGATGATGGATTTTTCATGCTAGAAATTAGGTTGTATGTCCCATAAGATGAGGCCAAAAATCTGCCCTTGGCAGCCATGAGAGTATGCTAGATTTAGGGTTGGTTATGATGATGCTTGTATGTGTTAATGCATGTGCAAGAACCTAGCAACCTAGGTTTTTAAATTTTCATATTTGGGTTGCATGAGTTGAATGAGATGGATTTATGGGTTTCAATGGGATGTTAGAAGCGCTGCTTGTTGTTGTCTAAGCTCCCGATGTGATCGGTCGAGATGGATTCCACGAAATAGGATGTAAACCGAACTAAGGAACCAAAACTGCCAATTCGGATTCGAATCTGGCCGGTTTCGAGAAAGGGTAATTTCAAGGCACTTAGAGGCCGAACGGGGAAAAACTCAAAACATGAAAGTTGCTTGGAACAACTTTTTCTAAAGGACATTATGAACAGAATCTCGAAATAAGGCTCCAACGGCCTCCGTTTTACCCAAAACCCGTGGCTGATCCCTGGGACGGTCTTCACCCAGTTTTTTAGAGTCAGCCCGTTTTCAAATAAAAACTGGTACTAATCTAGGCCGAACTGGATTTTTTACAAAACACAAAATTTTAGCATTTTTTGAGAGCTACAACTTTCGTGAAGACAAGTTTTTCAAATTCCAAGCCGATTTTTAAACTGGGCGCGTTTTGTGGGAGATGCGTAAGGAGCCCGAAATCCTGCACATGAGATTCACGAAAATATTTTCTAGAAAATTTGTGAAGTGCTCTTAAATGGTCATTTTAGCTTCGGAAACCGTTCCAAAGGTGGTTTCCAGCCCTAAATGATTTTATAAAAGATTTATTTTGAAAACCATGAATTTTAAGGGCTCGGGTTTGAAATTTCACATTTGTCTCCGAAGTAAAGAAAAAGAGGGTTTCAACCAAGAGTTTACAAGTTAAAGAAAATAACGAGATTAAGCCAAAGTATTTTCTAATTAAAGGAGTTAGAATTTTTACAAGCAAAATGAAGGACTTTTGGAAGTAATTACACAAGATTTTCCAAAAAATAAGGAAGAGGAATTTTAAAGTAAAATTGGTAAGCAAGCCGATTACGAACGGTAACCGGATATTATATCCGAGTTACAAATCCAAGGATAACCAAGGGTTGACTAAAGGTTGACCCAAGGTTAATTAAGGTTAACCTTAAGGGTTACCCAACATAACCCTAAGGGATACCCATATGTATAATTGGGCTAAGATTTAAAGGGTTAATGGAAATAACCCAATAACAAGGATGTATGAGCAAAGCCCCATAATAGAACAAGGTTCTAACCAAAAAGGTTACCCAACATAACCTCTTAAGGATTTATCAAAGTTCGATAAAGAATGGGGATTAAAGTGGCCAAGATGGATATCAAATATAAGGGACATACAACCAAAAGTAGGTATGAGTGTTGGTAGGTCACCAACACCTTACGAAAGAATCCTGATCCTATTTTTTTGTATATCAGGAAAGTGATTTGCCGTTGCCGACAAATTTAAGGGACGCAACTTTAAGGATACGGCACTAGAGGTAAGTACAAACCTCACCTGCAGTATGAAAGCTAGAAAATTATGTTCAAGTATGTGGTTTTCAAATATGCTGCAAAATATTGTGTGCTATATCTATGAAATGCCATGCTTTATAAAAAGTGCTATTTTTGTAAAATGCTATGTTTATAAAGAAGTGTTATTTCTGCAAAATGCTATGTTTATAAAAGTGTTATATTTGCAAAATGTCATATTTATAAAAATGTCATGATTGCAAATGCCATGAATGAAAAGAATGTCATGCCATGTTATGAATGAGATAAAAAGTATATTATCATATAGTGACATCATAAGGTATGTTCACTAAGGATAAATAACATGAAAAGAGATCACAAGTAAAGTGTCGTACCGACCTCCCATAAGGTGGAGGATTTTTCATGTTCAAGTAAAGGATTCACCCTCTCGTTGATGCGGGAGGGTGTAATCACCCAATGTTCCCAGAACAGTTAGGGACCTTGCAACCCCTATCTGTATCTGGAGCGCGCTAAATAAATGATGGTACGTACACTATGGGGTCCAGAAGAAAGATAAGTAAGTCAAAAAGAAATGCATAAATGGAACATAAATGGTTCACACATATGCATGTGATGATGTATGTTTTCCAGATGTTTTAAATGTTTTGTGAGATTATGTTTGTGTTTACTGGGCGAAAGCTCATCCAGTTATATTTCATACTGTAGGTAAGAAACCTACAGCCTGAATGGTGGGCAGTGTGTGGACGATGTGGCGGCGGATGAAGGCGGTATGGATACCACTACGCATAGTTTCCGCAACCTATTTTTGAGTTAAGAAGTTTTGTATATAAGTATATATATGATGAAGACAAGTTTTGTATTATGGTATTTTGGAACCAAAGACCTTAAGTAAACTTTTAATTCAGTAGTAATGATCTACTGCTAATGATAAATGCTTTTTATAAGTATGTCTCAAAAAAAAAATATTCCTAATTTTTAAGTAAAGTTAAGTAAGTAAGTAAGGCGTGACGGCCCTACGTAATAAGGGGGCGTCACAGAAACACGAGTGGGTTTGAGTAAATTATTCTTTGAGTGAAACACGTGAAGGAGTGTGGTGAGGTCCCTCTTTTTTTTTTTTTTTTTTCATATTGTTCTAACCTTGTTTGCAGATTTCATTCATGTCACAAAATCAAGAACAAAGCGCAAGTGAAGAGACTCCACCAACCATTGTTCCAAATATGCAAATACAAGCATTAATGGGGGAGATGAGTCACAACTACTCTAAATTAAAGAAGGTAAAACTTGCTGCAATTGAATTTACTGATTATGCTGTTGTGTGGTGAGACCAATTGTGCATCAGTAAAGAATGTCCTATTGAAACTTAGGATGAGATGAAGAGAGTGATGAGATGATGATTTGTACCAAGTCACTACTACTGGGATCTATACCTCAAGCTACAAGGTCTCCACCAAGGTAACTGGAGCATTGATGAGTATTATAAAGAGATGGAGATGGCTATGACTAAAGCCAACATGGAGGAGGATCGAGAGGTAACAATGGCTAGATTTTTGAATGGTTTAAACCGAAATATTGCTAGCACAATCAAGATACACCATTATATGGAATTGGAGGATTTGGTGCATACGGCAATCAAGGTTAAAAGGCAACTCAAGAGGGGTGGTACACGGCCAAGTCCAATCCTTCAAATTTCAAACGCAGCACCTTGGAGGTCAAACTATCGAAAGAAAAAGAAAAAAAAACACATTCACCTCCAAGGCCAAACCTGAGCCCAAACTTGCCACCACTACCACGGCCTCTCAAGGTAAATCAGCCCTTACTTCGACTCATTATAGTGAGATTAAATGTTTCAAATGTCAGGACAGAGGGCACATAGCTAGCTATTGTCGAAACAAGCGAGTTATGGTAATTGGGGAAAATGGTGAAATTGAATTTGATGACAAAGCTGATCTAGATGACATACTGTGACGCCCCGAACCACCCACCTGACACCCACGCGGGGCCGACCGCGCGAATGCGGGGCGCCGGGACCGTCACCTTCATACATAACTTACTATACTTGAAAATGCGGAAATTTTTTTTTTTTTTTTTTTGAAACTTCTTTTGAACATTATTTTAAAATTTTTTTTGAACTTCATAATTTGGATTTCATTTTAAGATCTTAACTTGAAACCCATACCCTAAAATTGTGCATCGTACTTTGAACATTTCATACATAATTAACTTCATACTTAACATACATGAAAAACTTCATAACTTAAACATAATGCGGAAAATATTGCGTAGTGGTATCCTACACCGCCCTTCACTCGCTGCATCATCTCCAAGCTCACCAAGTAAGGCTACAAGCCTTTTTATCCCTACCTGCAGTATAGAATATATCTGATGAGCTGACGCTCAGCAAGTACAAACGCGATCTCACAAAACATTTTCATTTAATATCTTGAAAACATACTTCATCATAAAACATATGCATGAACCATTTATGTCCATTTATGCATTTCCTTTTAACTTGTACTTATCTTTCATATGGGCCCCATAGTGTACGTACCCTTAACATATATCGCGCCTCCAGATACAGTCAGATGGGTTTGCAAGGTCCCTAACTGCTCTAGGAAAACATAAGTGATTACACCCTCCCGCATCAACGAGAGGGCGAATCCATAACTTTAACATAAAAATCCTCCACCTTGGGGGAGGTTGGTACGACACTTTACTTGTGTATTTTTACCAAGTGGTTTATCATTAGTGAACATACCTTATGATGTCACAATTTCATAACTTATAATGCACATGACATATTTTAACATAACATGGCACCGTTAAAATATGGCATTCTTTAAAATTCTTTAAATCATGACCTCATTAAAACATAATAGCTTTAAAACATAACGTCGTTAAAAGCATAGCATTTAAACATGGCATTTAAACATAGCACTTTCATATTTGAACATACATTATTATTTTTCCATACCACAGGTGAGGTTTGTACTTACCTTAGGTCCTACGCTCTTGGCGTACATTCCTCGCGATATCTCAACAGGTTCATAATCCTGCTTCAAAGGAGGTGTAAGATAAGGTTAACTTATCTTACCATAAATCGCGACATATGATGTTGGTATCCTGACCAACATCTATGAGCAATCCTAGATGTGTGTGTTGTATGTCCCCTCTAATATCTCTTGTAAGCCCGCTTGGTACTTTCTTCTTCTTGGGCTTATGTTTTACTTTTTTCTTGGTTCATAATCCATTGGGTTATTATCTCTTCAATAACCCTAGGTCTTAGCCCATTTCATAAATCTTGGTATCCTTTAGGGTTATATTGGGTAACCCTAAAGTCAACTCTTGGTCAACCCAAGTCAACATGTGGTCAACTAAGGTCAACCCCCCTTGGGTCTAACGTTGGGCTATGGACTTAGCCCAGTAACTCGGATATAATTCCGATCACCGTTCGTAGTCGGCTTGATTACCCATTTTTACCTTAAAACTCCATTTCATTATTTTTGGAAAACATTATATAATTATCTTCCAAAAATCCATTTATTTGCTTGTAAAAACTCTTACTTCATTACTCTTGAAAATACTTGGCTAAAATCATCCTTTTCTTTACTTCTTGGAAAAACATGGAATTTTTCAATTCTGAACCTTAAAAATTCCACTTCTCTTCTTAATCTTGAAAAATCTCATTTTCCTTTATCTTATGGAAAATCACATTTTTCTTCTTAACTTGAACACTTTGGGTGAATAATCCCAAAACTCTTGTAAAAATTCATTTTCTTAGAACGGATCTTCATAAAATCATTGAGGACTGAAAATCGCCATTGGAACGGTTTTCGTAGTCAAAATAACATTTTAGAGACACTTTACATTTTTCTAGAAAACGTTTTTGTAAACCAAAGTGCTGGAAATTCTCGGATTCCCTGAGCACTCTTCGTAAAACCAACCCAGTTTAAAAATCGGCTCATAATCTGAAAAACTTGTCTTCACGAAAGTTGTAGCTATCGAAAAATGCTAAAACTTTCATGTTTTGTATAAAACCCAGTTCTAGCTAGATCAGTACCATTTTTCGTTTGAAACTGGCTGATCCTGAAAAACGGAGTGAAAACTGACCCCAGGGATCAGCCATGGGTTTTCATAAAAACGAAGGCCTTTGGAGCCTTATTTCGAGATTTGTTCACGTTGCTCTCTAGGAAAAGTTGTTCCGAACAACTTTTGTGTTTTAACTTTTACCCCGTTCAGCCTCTAAGGGCCTGATATTTTCTCTTTCCCGAAACTGGCCAGTTTCGACTCCGAAATGGCAGTTTCGGTTGTTAATCCGGTTTTACGTCCTAGTTCGCGGATTCTAACTCGACCGATCATATCGGGAGCTTAAACATTAAACAAGCAACGTATCTAATTCCCATGCATTCATTCTTGCCCATCCATCACGCCCATGCAGCCCACACAAGCCGAAAACTTAAGACTTGGCTGCATGGTGTCCTATCTTGCTTCCATTAAACTAGCATCACATACATCTTTTTTTTCTTCAACCAAATCAGCCACTGCCTTAGGGCTGATTTGTGACCAAAATTTAGGGGACTTAAATAACACATCTAGCATGCATCCTAGCCATTTTTCAAGCATAAAAATCATGCAAGCAACATCATAAAATAAGCCAACCAAACCCTAATCCCTATCAAGCACATACACCGAAAATAAGGGCTGAAAAAGAGATGGACTTATGTCCTTACAAACCCATCTTAAATCATCATAAACATGCTTAAATGGGACTTAATTTAAGCTTGGTTCAAGAGATTACCTTAACCCAAGTTAGGGTTTGAAAATCCATTTTCTCCTTGGTTCCATGGCTCACGGATTTTGGCTCCTCCAAGGGATCCGAATCCTCCTTCATGGCTCATGGATTTTTGCAAGAAAAAAATAGAAATCCAAGAAACTTTGGTTAGCTCTTTCTTGCTCATCAAAACCGAACCTTATGAGAAGAGAAATCCAAGTTTTCTCTTACCTTTTTCCTTTCTCCAAGTCCACGGATTTTTGGCTCCATGGACACCAAAAATCTTTCCTCTTGGTTCCATCACACCAAGCCGAACTTCATGCTTGGTTTACCCTCAAAAACTTTCCAGATTTTCACCCTCTTTCTCACTCTCCAACCCACGGCTTTGTGCCCATAAATGGGTCTCCATGGCTCACCAAATCTCTTCCCTTTCTCCCCTAGCAAACCGAACACCACACAAGCCTCACCCTCTAACAATGTTTTCCAGATTTCTTCTTCTCTTTCTCCCTCTCTCTCCCACGGTTTTCTTCTTGCAAAACTGGCAGAAATAATGGAGGAAATGAGAGGGGGAGAGCTGCCGAAAGTGATGGGAAAAGGGAGGGTTGGTTGTCTTGCTTTTCTCCTCAAAAGATGGCTTTATGTCATGTCCTCTTTTCTTCCCTTAGCTGGCCGAAACTCCAAGGGAGGGAGTTGGCTTGCTTGTTGCCAAAAATGAAGGAGAAAAGGAGGGGGACATGCAGCTGATTTTGTGGAGAAAAAAGGGGAGTAGTTAGCTTGCATTTGTTGGCTTTGTTGACCCACCTTTTTCCCTTAAAAAAGGGCTTTATCACATGCTGTCTCTTCCCTTATTGCTGCCCATGAGCTGGCCGAAACTCCAAGGGGGAAATGGGTTGCTTGTTGTCGAAACTTGAAGTGGAAAAAGGGGGAGTGGTTGGACAAGGGTGATGTGGAGCTTTCTAAGCCTTTCCTTTGTCTTGCATAGCTCACACTTTTTCCTTGATTCAAGGCTTTACTTTTGTGCTTTCTTTTCCTTGTCTTTTCCCTTGAATTGCCGAATTTTGTTGGAGGGGAATGGGAGTGTGTTGGCTGCACTTTTGGAGTGAATGAGAGCTCCATATCTTTACTTTAACTAACTCACATTTAGTTCCCATTTAGTTACATTTCAAAGAGGACATCCTTCCTTAATTTAAGGCTTTGCTTTGCCTTTCTTTTCTTGTGATTGCCAACCATCAAGGGGGAGGATGGGGGCTGTTGATGGCTGAAAATTAGCAGAGCCAAGTGGCACTTAATTAGGTGCAAGGGAGTTGGAGTTGATGTCTTTTTCCACTAACTCCCACAATGCCTCTCATGGCCATTTTGTTCTTCCAAAATTAATTCATTTTCCTTTCCTTTGTGTCACACAGATATTTTAAATATTGTGCTCCGTATTTTGGTCCAAAATTTTTCCTTGTAAAATTGAACCGAAAACTTTCTTTCTCCAATTTTTCGGAGACCTTTTTGCCCTTTTTATCTTGACTCGATGTGCTTGATTTCTAGGGTGGTTTTTACGGCTTATTTTTACTTTCTTGACCATAGAAAGCTTTTTTTTGCAGTCTCTTTTTACACTGCATTTCATCATTTTTCGAGGTCAACATTTTTGACCCGTCCTTGGTCAAACTTTGACTTTTTGGTCAACCCTTTGACTTTTTGGTCAACCCTTTGACTTTCTTAAAATTTCATCCTTTTTCATTCTTTTTCTTTCCTTTTCGTTCTTTTTGACTCAAAATGCCGTTTACCAACCCCGGCATTTTTTTCCAAGTCTCATAGCCGGTTTAAAAGAAAATTCTAACCTTGGCTAATAAAATTACAAATTTCACATGTGATTCATAATTTTCCATAAAATATCATAAAAACACATCATGCGGACTTCTAATTTCTAATAAAAAGAGAAATCTTAAGTCCATGAAAATTCCGGGTATTACATCCTACCCTCCTTAAAATATTTTCGTCCTCGAAAATCGGATAATTCTACGTGGCTTTCTCAAAATCCACTAGAAATCCCATAATGGTCTGTTCATGTTCCCATTTTTAACACCTTAATGGGCTAATATCTTTTATACAGAACCATAATCTTCCTTATATTTCATCTTATTTCATACCTCAAATCCTCGTACTTTCATACTTTCATACATACTTTCATCATTCTTTCATTCCTATCGTCATACTTTCATCATGTTCATCATACTTTCATCATACTTTCATTCTTTCATACATGTCATCGTACTTCATATTGCATCGCAAGAACCATTTTCATGAAATTTCTTAGCAAGTTTATCATATATCTTGCAATTTTGAAAAGCATATTATATTATATAGATTTTCCATACATGAAAAATATATCGTATATTCATATTTACGATACTTTTCTTTAACTTTACTTTAGGGCTCAGCAAATATTGAAAATATTTTTCTTTCAATTTAGTTGAAACTGAGGACCCTCTTAGTACAGTGTTAATCTCATGCTATTAGAACCCCTTTCTTTCATGGTGACCCCTCTCTTGGAATTTCTTCCTCAAGGATTTGGTCATCTTTCATAACATGGTGGCCCCTTTCTTGGAATTTCTTCCTCAAGGATTTGGCCAAAGACCCCTTTCTTGGAAAAATTTACTCCTCAAGGATTTGGTCTTTTACATTACATAACATGATTTGGTTCTAATGTCGCATAAGATCAAGCACAATACGTAAAAATAACTTCTTTAAATATCTTCCATATTATTATTCATGGAAAATAATAATAAATAATATTCTTGAAAACATTTTTCTGTCCGAGTGATGCAATCGAAGACATACTTGATTCAACTAGCTCTTTACATTTATTAGCCAGCTGAAACTTTTCTTTTACCTTTAGCATTTCCTTTAAAGCATACAGGCATAATATTAGCTCTAGGGAATATCTAAAACTTCCCATTATCACCCGAACCACCCACCTGACACCCACGCGGGGCTGACCGCGCGGATGTCAGGTGGGTGGTTCGGGGCGTCACAATTACGCTCCGGGTTTCTTACCTACAGTATGAAATATAACTGAATGAGCTTTCGCCCAGTAAGCACAAACATAATCTTACAAAACATTTAAAACATCTTGAAAACATCATCATATGCATATGCGTGAACCATTTATGTTCCATTTATGCATTTCTTTTTAACTTGAACTTATCTTTCATATGGGCCCCATAGTGTACGTACCATCATTTATTTAGCGCGTCTCCAGATACAGATAGGGGTTGCAAGGTCCCTAACTGCTCTGGGAACATTGGGTGATTACACCCTCCCGCATCAACGAGAGGGTAAATCCTTCACTTTAACATGAAAAATCCTCCACCTTATGGAAGGTCGTACGACACTTTACTTGTGATTTCTTACCATGTTATTAATCCTTAGTGAGCATACCTTATGATGTCACTATATGATAACATACTTTTTATCTCATTAATAACATGTCATGGCATTCTTTTCATTTATAGCATTTGAAAACATGACATTTTTATAAACATGATATTTTGCAAATATAGCACCTTTTTACAAACATAACATTTTGCAAAAATAGCGCTTTTTATAAACATAGCATTTTGCAAAAATAACACTTTTTGATAACATAGTATTTTGCAAAAATAGCACTTTTTATAAAGCATGGCATTTCATAGATATAGCACACAACATATTGCAGCATATTTGAAAACCACATACTTGAACATAATTTTCTAGCTTTCATACTGCAGGTAAGGTTTGTACTTACCTCTAGTGCCGTATCCTTAAAATTGCGTTCCTTAAACTTGTCGGCAACGACAATTCACTTTCCTGATATACCAAAAATATAGGATCAGGATCCTTTCGTAAGGTGTTGGTGACCTACAAACACTCATACCTACTTTTGGTTGTATGTCCCTTATACTTGATATCCATCTTGGCCACTTTAATCCCATTCTTTATCGAACTTCGATTAATCCTTAAGAGGTTACGTTGGGTAACCTTTTTAGTTAGAGCCTTGTCCTATTATTGGGCTTTGCTCATACATCCTTGTTATTGGGTTACTTCCATTAACCCTTTAAATCTTAGCCCAGATATACATGTGGGTATCCCTTAGGGTTATATTTGGTAACCCTTAAGGTTAACCTTAATTAACCTTGGGTCAACCTTTAGTCAACCCTTGGTTATCTTTGGGTTTGTAACTTGGATATAATATCCGGTTACCGTTCGTAATCGGCTTGCTTACCAATTTTACTTTAAAATTCCTCTTCCTTATTTTTGGAAAATCTTGTGTAATTAACTTCCAAAAATCCTTTATTTTGCTTGTAAAAATTCTAACTCCTATAATTAGAAAATACTTTGGCTTAATCTCATTATTTTCTTTAACTTGTAAACTCTTGGTTGAAACCCTCTTTTTCTTTACTTCGGAGAAAAATGTGAAATTTCAAACCCGAGCCCTTAAAATTCATGGTTTTCAAAACAAATCTTTTATAAAATCATTTGGGGCCAGAAACCGCCTTTGGAACGGTTTCCGAAGCTAAAATAACCATTTAAGAGCACTTCACAATTTTTCTAGAAAATATTTTCGTGAAACTCATGTGCAAGATTTCGGACTCCCTGTGCATCTCCCACAAAACGCACCCAGTTTAAAAATCAGCTTGGAATTTGAAAAACTTGTCTTCACGAAAGTTGTAGCTCTCAAAAAATGCTAAAACTTTCGTGTTTTAAGAAAAATCCAGTTCGGCCTAGATCAGTACCAGTTTTTATTTGAAAACGGGTTAACTCTGAAAAACTGGGTAAAGGACGTCCCAGGGATCAGCCACGGGTTTTGGGTTAAACGGAGGCTGTTAGAACCTTATTTTGAGATTCTGTCCCGTTGTCCTTTAAGAAAAGTTGTTTCGAATAACTTTCGTGTTTTGAGTTTTTCCCCGTTCGGCCTCTAAGGGCCTTGAAATTACCCTTTCCCGAAACTGGCCAGATTCAAATCCGAATTGGCAGTTTCGGTTCCTTATTTCGGTTTACGTCCTATTTCACGGAATCTATCTCGACCGATCACATCGGGAGCTCATACCACAACAAGCAGCGCTTCTAACGTCCCATTGCAACCCATAAATCCACCTCATTCAACTCATGCAACCCAAATCCGAAAATTTAAAAACCTAGGTTGCTTGGCTCTAGCACATGCATCAACAGATACAAGCATCACAAAATCCATCCCTAATCTAGCATGCTCTCATGGCTGCCAAGGGTAGATTTTTGGCCTCATCTTATGAGACATACAACCTAATTTCTAGCATGAAAAATCCATCATTAAGCAAGCATAAATCAAGCAAGCAAATAACAAAACAAGCCAACAAAAACCCTAACTCCAAATCAAGCACACACACCAACAAAATGAGGGCTGAAAATTAGAGTGGACTTATGTCCTTACAAACCACTTGAATCAACATCAAAAACACTTAAATAAGACTTGATTTCAAGGTGGTTTAAGAGATTTACCTCAAATCCAAGTTAGGGTTTTGAAAATCCCAACTCTTCCTCCCTTCCTCTAGCCCACGACTTCACCACACAAAATGGGATCCAAAATTTTTTTGTTAACTCTTTCTTGCTCTAACCAAAACCGAAAATCACAAGAAGAAAAACCAAGTTTTTCTTACCTCTTTCTTCTCTTCCTTGTTCGGCCAAATCTTGGAGAATCCCACAAAAAATTTCTCAAGTCCTTCCTTGCTTGGCTCACGGATTTGGTTCAAGAAAAATGAGATCCAAGAGATTTTTTTGTTAGCTTTTTCTCACTTCTAAACCGAGCATTATCAAGGAAGAAAACCCAAGAATTTTTCAAGATCCACTTACCTCTTTCTCTCTTGCTCTCGGTCGGCCACAAGTCTTGAAAGAACCCACAAAAATTCTTCTCACTTTTTCTTAGCTCTTACTCTCTTAGAACCGAAACCCTTGAGATGGAAAACCCAAAATTTCTCTTTGCTCTCACTCTCTTCTCTTCTCTCTAGCTGCCGAATGATACAAGGGAAAATGAGAGGATTTCTCTTAGCTTTCCAAGTGAAAAGACAAAAGAGATGGGAGACTTGTGATGGACAAGAGTGGTTCAATCTTTTTCCTTGATTTTGGGCTTTATGTCTTGTCTCTCTTGCTTCTCCCTTGGCTGCCGAATGTGAGGGAGAGATTAAGGGTGTGCTGCTGAAAATGGGGAGGGAAAGGACAAGCTCAGATGCTCAATTTGGTTAGTGGACAATGAGGTCACAAGCATGGGCATGTGTCCTTGACTTGGTTAGACTTTGGTTGGTCATTTAGTTACCAAAACCAAACCAATCTCTTTCCCTTTTCTTGTCTAGTTGCCGAACATGATGGAGTGGGGGCTTGATAGCTGTCAGATTTTGTGTGAAATGGCATGGGTTTGACTCATTATTTTAAGCAAAAGTGACTAGGAGATGGGAGACTTGTGATGGACAAAAGTTAGTGCACCTTTTCTCCTTAATTTAAGGCTTTCCCATTTTTTTTCTTTTCCTTTTGTCTCCCATGTGTGGCCGGCCATCATGCATGGTGAACTCCACATGATGCAACTTTGAGTTAGTGGAAGGTGATGTCATTTAGGTGAGGTCATCTTCCATTAGCTCTATCAAGGTCTTGTTTGGCCATTTCGTTCTTTCACAGCTCCTTCCGTGCTCTACAGTTATTTCTAATACTGTGATGAGCATTCTTATTTTATATTTTGGACCAAAAATTCTTCCATGTAAATTTGGACCGAAACTCTCTTTCTCCAATTTTTCGGAGACCTTTTTACTCTTAATTCTTTTTCGGTGTGCTTGATTTTTCTATGGTGGATTTATGGCTTATAAAACTTCATTTTCGGAGATTCTTTCCATATTCCTTCATCATACTTGTGAAGTCAACATTGTGACCCGTCCTGGTCAAACTTGACTTTTTTGGTCACCCTTTGACTTTTTGGTCAACCCTTTGACTTTTGTAAAATTTCATCCTTTTTCGTTCTTTTTCCTTTAAAAACCTCATTCTTGGCTCATAAATCATTAATTGAGGACTCGAATATCGTTTAAATAAAATTATGAATTTCTCATTATTATTCATAATTTTTCATATAACACATCATAAACACATAAATTAGACTCTAATTCCTTATGACAAGGAGATTACAAGTCTACAAAAATTTCGGGTCTTACAACCTACCCTCCTTAAAAGATTTTTGTCCTCGAAAATTAGAACAAATCGGGGTAGTCTCTCTTCATGTCTTCTTCTCGTTCCCATGTCGCTTCTTCAATATGGCGATTTCTCCATAATACCTTTACCAACGGTATGATCTTGTTTCTTAGTACTTTTTCTTCTCGTGCCAAAATTTGGACTGGCTTCTCCTCATAAGTCAGATCTTTGCGAATCTCGATCGGTTCGTGATCCAATACGTGCGACGGATCCGGAATGTACTTTTTCAGCATCGACACATGAAACACATTGTGCACATATGCTAACTCTTGGGGTAAAGCCAACTTGTAGGCTACGTTCCCAACTCTCTCGAGTATCTCAAACGGCCCTATATACCTTGGGCTCAACTTCCCCTTCTTTCCGAACCGCATAACTCCCTTAAATGGAGCAACTTTGAGGAAAACCAAGTCTTCTACTTGAAATTCGAGAAGCCTTCGGCGTTTGTCGGCATAACTCTTTTGCTAGCTAAGTGCCGTCTCCATCCTTTGTCTTATGAGCTTCACGTTTTCCGTGGTCCTTCGAATGAAGTCCGTAGATACAAGTTCTTTTTCTCTTGTCTCGTACCAGTGGACTGGAGATCTGCATTTTCTTCCATACAATGCTTCATAAGGAGCCATTCTAATTGAAGCGTGAAAACTGTTGTTGTATGAGAACTCGATTAAAGGAAGCTTCTTGTCCCAAGTTCCCTTAAAATCCATCACGCAAGCTCGCAACATATCTTATAAGGTCTGAATGATCCTTTCTGATTGTCCATCCGTTTGTGGGTGAAAAGCTGTACTAAACGAAAGCTTGGTACCCATTGCTTCATGTACGCTCTTACAAAATTTCGAAGTAAAGCGACCGTCGCGATCCGAGATGATAGTTTTCGGAATTCCATGATAGCGAACGATCTGGGCCACGTACAATTCTGCCAGTTGTTCTACTGAGAAGCTGAGCTTGATGGATATAAAGTGTGCCGACTTTGTCAATCGGTCAACGACCACCCAAATAGCGTCGTTGCCGCTGGGAGTTCGGGGTAGACCCACCACAAAATCCATCGTCACTTGGTCCCATTTCCATTCTGGGATGGAAATTTTCTGCAATTCTCCTCCTGGACGTTGGTGTTTCCCTTTACTTTTTGACAAGTAAGGCACTTACTGACAAAAGTAGCAACGTCGTTCTTCATTTTGGGCCACTAAAAGCTCTCTTTTAAGTCCTTGTACATTTTTGTGGCTCCGGGATGGACGGAATACGGAGTCTCGTGGGCTTCTTTCATGATCTTTTCCTTTAATTCTTCCTCATTCGGAATGCATAGTCTATCCTTTTGATAGAGTATGCCCTCATCTGATATGTGGAAGTCCGACTCATTTCCTTCTAAAACCTCGTTTTTCGTCCTAAGTAGTGAGGCATCGGCTTCTTGACGTTCTTTCATCCCATCTAAAATGGTAGGCTGGAAGGTTAGAGCAGCTAATCCTTTCGTAATAAGCTCGATTCTGAATTCCATTAGCTCCTTTTGAAGAGGCTCAGTCAATAACCTGATTGACATCATTGAGGAAGATGACTTCCGACTAAGGGCATCGGCCACCTTGTTAGCCTTTCCCGGATGGTATCGGATATCTATGTCGTAGTCCTTAACCAATTCGAGCCATCTCCTTTGCCTCATGTTCAGCTTTTTTGTGCGAAAATGTACTTCAAGCTCTGATGATCCGTATATACTTCACATTTTGTGCCGTAGAAGTAGTGCCTCCAAATCTTTAAGGCAAATACTACCGCCGCAAGCTCCAAATCGTGCGTCGGGTAGTTCTTCTCGTGTTCCTTGAGTTGTCGCGAAGCATAAGCGATCACTTTTCCGTTCTGCATGAGCACTGCTCCCAATCCTATCTTGGAAGCATCGCTGTAAATCACGAAATTTTCTTCCTCCACGACTGGAATTGTGAGGATTGGAGCGCTCGTCAACTTGCTTTTGAGCTCTTGGAAGTGCTCTTCACACTTATTTGTCCATTCGTACGCCTTCCCTTTTCTTGTGAGTGCGGAAAGTGGCGCCGCGATCTTAGCAAATCTTTCGACGAATCATCGGTAATAGCCTACTAATCCGAGGAAACTGCGCACTTCGGTGACATTCTTAGGAGCTGGCCACTTACTTACCGCCTCAATCTTGGCCGGGTCTACGGATATGCCTTCTTTTGAGACCACATGTCCTAAGAAATGAGACCACATCTGTTCCCGTACAAGTAGTGTCTCCAAATCTTGAGTGCGAAGACCACTGCAGCTAGTTCCAGGTTGTGTGTCGGATAATTCCTTTCGTGATTCTTTAGTTGCCTTGACGCATAAGCTACTACGTTTCCATTCTGCATCAAGACAGCTCCTAATCCATTTTTAGAAGCGTCACTATAAATCACGAAGTTTCTTGCATCTACATCAGGAATTATTAGTACGGGCGCGCTCGTCAGCCTCCTTTTAAGTTCCTGGAAATTCTCCTCGCATTTAGGAGTCCATTCAAACTTCTTCTCCTTTCTGGTGAGGGTAGTGAGGGGTGCTGCGATCTTCGAAAATCCCTCTACGAACCTCCTGTAATATCTGGCTAGCCCTAGGAAACTTCTTATCTCCTTGACGTTCCTGAGTGCTGGCCATAAGCTAACCGCTTCCACTTTTGCTGGATCTACCGAAATTCCCTCTTTGGACATCACATGCCCCAAGAAATGAACCTTTTTCAGCCAAAATTCACACTTCGTGAATTTAGCATACAACTAATGTTGCCTTAGCATCTCCATTACCAACCTAAGGTGATGTTCATGCTCCTCCTTGGACTTTGAATAGATTAAAATGTCATCAATAAAGACGATTACGAACTTATCCAAGTACTCCTTGAACACACAGTTCATGAGATCCATAAAAGCGGCTGGGGCATTGGTCAATCCAAACGGCATAACTAGGAACTCGTAGTGCCCATAGTGTGTTCGGAATGCTGTTTTGGAGATATCTGACTCCTTGATCCGAAGCTTATGGTAGCCTAAATGTAAATCGATCTTCGAAAACGCAATCGCTCCTCTGAGTTGATCGAAGAGATCGTCTATCCTCGGAAGAGGGTACTTATTCTTGATCGTAATCTTATTCAGTTCTCTGTAGTCGATGCACATACGTAAGGATCCATCCTTTTTCTTTACAAACAGAACGGGTGCTCCCCATGGGGAGTGACTCTGTCTGATGAACCCTTTGTCCAACAGCTCATGTAGCTGTACTTGAAGTTCTCTCAATTCTGCCGGGGCCATCCTATACGGAGCTTTCGATACTGGTGCAACTCCGGGTAGCAGCTCGATTTCGAACGAAATTTCTCGTTCTGGCGGAAGTCCAGGTAACTCTTGTGGAAAGACATCCACGTATTCCCTGATGATGGGAACATCTTCTGGTGTCAGCTCTTTCTCCTGGTCCTTATCCACCATTCTTGCTAAATACCCCTGACATCCATTTGCTAGTATCTTCCATGCTCTTACTGCCGAAACAAACTTGGTGGCGGAATTTCAGGGTTGTCCGTAAAAGTTAAACTCATCCTTGTCGTTCGGGTTAATCATCACACAACGCTTTCTACAGTCAATCCTAGCGTTGTATCTCCCTAAGAAATCCATCCCCAAGATCACATCAAAATCATGGAGTTTGATTGTGATGAGATCTGCACGTAATTCTCTGCCACAGATAAAAATGGGGACATTTTGGATCCAGAAGTTGGACCACAAAATTTCTCCGGATGGCAAAGAAGCGCTGAAAGGTTGTTCTACCCTATACACACTGTTTCCTAATTTTGAGCGAACTCCATCGATATGAACGAGTGAGTAGCGCCAGAATCGAACAACGCAATTACATCATAGGTGGTGATAGAGATCTGACCTGTCACCACATGTGATGTTCCTGCCTCGGCGTCTCCTCTTGTATAGGCGTAGATCCTGACTTGAGGTTCAGGCGCCTCCAATCTTCCTTGTGCCACTAGAGGTACCTCAAGCTTAGCTTGCACAGTGTGCAGTTGTCGTTGGTTGGGGTTCCGATTCTGGTACTGAGATTGCTGGTTTGGGTTATTCTGGGGACAGCTTCTCACGTAATGCCCCTCCTTGCCACATATGTAGCAAGTATTTGTTCCCTTCCTACAGACTCCGGGGTGCTTCTTCCCACAGCTTTCACATATGGGATAACTGGCATTATTCCCCTCATTTCCTCGATTATTCCTTTTCTGGGGGAAATTTCACTGTTGCCCCTGACCATTGAAATTTCCCTTCCGCTTATTTATCTCAAACTGTTTGGGACTTTGGGCGGAGTTGCTAGCTTGGCCCTTCGAATTCGTCTCCGAACCTTGGGAGGTTGCGTTGACCTAGTGGCGGTCTTTTCCTCCTTCTTGGCTTTAAAGATCCGAGCCCTGGCTTCTTTGTCTCGGTTGATCCAATACTCGGCTTGTATGGCTCGACTTACGCAGTCCGATACTGTTCTTGGCGGACTACTGCCAGCACTGACTTGCTTGGCAATGTCTGTCCTAAACATTTTCATCATCAGGCGCACCTTTTCTGCCTCATTTGGCACTAGGTTTGGACATAATCGTGCAAGTTACTCAAACCTCCTAATGGCTTCCATCACCGTCAACGTCCCTTGCTTGAAGTTGGTGAATTCGTCTTGTTGTACTGCAAGTACCTCTCGGTTGTAGTACATGGCATGGAATTCATTCACAAAATCCTGCTAGGTCATAGCCATAATATCCCAGCACAGTTGCACTGTCCTCCACCAGTGCCTTGCATCTTTCTTGAGAGCGAAAGAAGCACAAAGTACTTTCTCTTGCTCTATGAGTTGCATAAAATCCAAGATGACTTGGATATCAATAAGCCAATTGTCAGCAGCAACTGGATCTGTAGGTCCCTCAAACTCAGGCGCCTTCATTCGTCTGAAGCGCTCGTATAATAGATCCTCTCGTACTTCCGGCGGGTTAACTTGCACTCCGACTGGTGCCATCGGAATCTCAACATTCCGAGGAATTTCCGGCAGAACTTCAGGTTGAATATTAGGCACCTGAGGTACCACTGAGGGAACTGGTGGTGCTTGTTAGGGCATTTCTTGGACCTGGGGTCTTCGATTCATCTGAGCTAGTTGCTCACGAAGCCTAGTCGTCTCTTGCTACTGTGCCAGCAGCTGCTGTTGTAAGTTAGCTATTAAAGTTGCTAAATCCGGCTGGGGTGGATTTGCAGGTGCGTTTCGGTGCGTACGTACCATCTCTAAATTCCTATATAAGGAAAGATATCATACTATCAGTATCTTTTCCTTCATGCAGATCTTAATATATCATATCATATAACGTTGCATCTTGCCATAATCATTCATATTGTACATAACATCGTATCATTTCACATAGCATACCATAACTTAATGGCACATTTGCATCATACTGGATACTTTTCATAACTTTTCAAAACCATAACATAACTTCTTATCATATATCCCGTGTCTCCACGGTCTCTTTGTACAATTTCAAAAGTACACCGTAGTGTCAAACTACATCGTGTAAAAGTACATTACTTTTCTTACTTCAAAGTACATACTGTTGATATCCATATTTACATATTTTCAAAAATACATAATACTGTACAAACGTATATACATGGCCAAAATCCTGGATGGAAGTGTCTAACACTTTACCATCCTACATAATATACAACCTAACATCCGAAATAACAAACTACTATAGTTAGTCCTATCGTCAAAAGGAAATATACAAAACGGCCCTAAATCTAGACTATGATCTCGAGCGTAATCACTGATGCATCTGAGTCGGAATCCTGATCTGCAGCCTCATCCCCATTGTCCAACACTATCTCCACTGGCTCATCCCCCAAAGGAAACTCCTCTGGGTCATCGGGGTCATCCCAATCCTCTATCCAGTCACCCTGATACGGCTCATCGTCCTCCTTATCACTAGAGATAACGATGACTGGGGGGTCCTCTGGGGCTGGCGGATCAATCGCTATCACGTCATCGTCCGAGGCATCATCATCGTCCTCCTCGTCCATCGGATCTGCAGCATCCTCAGTCGGGATCTCCTGTACGGGTACGGCTGGGATCGGGTCCTCTGGGAACAAGGGCCCTACCTCGTACTGTGGCTCCCCCTGCCCAGCATCATCAGCAGGAGCCTGGGAACTGCTGGCCTGGTCCTCCGGGCGTATCACCTGAGCGATAGTCTCGGCCTCTAGGACATCAACAATATAACTCCCAACTGTCATCTCTCGGGTAGGTGATGGGACAAACTGACGAATATGGGTCGGTACTCCGTTCCGTAGGAGTATCAACGCCTCTAACTCTAGGTCGGGACTGTCCTGGGAAACATATGGGAGCATCGTCTCCTGGAATCTCCAACAGTAGTGACTCATGGTCTCCCCGGGATACGTATGCCAGTCCTGCGAGAGCCTCTGATAGCGGAAATGTCGCATATCTCGATAAATGCACGATCGCGGACAGGCTCGTTGATCCCTCTCGCCGGTAGCAGTCCATATCGTGTGACCACAGTAGTCCGAAAATGTGCCCAAGTACGCTCGGGCATCTGCCTCTCGCCTAGTGTGACGCACCATAGCCTCGAGTCGCCTATCAGGCACCTACTGGCGAGGGTAACCTGTAGGTGTGCCTCGATATGGCAAATCTCAAAGATCTGCTCCATGTCGTGCAGCCAGGCGCCAATGGATACTGACCGTCTCGTGCTATCAAAATACAACGGCTGCGACCGGTAGAAAGCGGCGACAGCATCTCGATCCTCCTCGACTTGGATCGGTTGTAACGACCCGCCTAGCACAGGCCGTTACCGTACATACATACATGCATTCGTACATAGTTTTTACAACTTACTTAATTATTACATGAAACACAGCGGAAAATTTTTTTTTTTTTTTTTTTTTTTTATACAAAGCGTATATACATATATGAAACATAAAACACAATTAACAAAACGCGTAGCAGTCCCCATTTCCACCATTCACAGTGCCCGGCCACGCGATTCCACCTTGCATCATCAAATGCCAGCAGGTTGTTTACCTACAGCATAAACTTAACACAATGAGCTTTCGCTCAGCAAGTACAACTCCTATACCGCGACTCATAACTTATAACAAAACATATCATCACTCTATTGCATATACTTCAAGACATATAGCATGCATGAACCAATTATGTTCATATTATGCTTAATTATTTTTGTGTCTACTTGATCTACTTAGGGGCCCTTAACATGTGTGTTCGTACCCGGCGCGCGACTATGAATTGGTTGGGGCGGCCAAACCATATCCAACTCAACCCACAGTCCAACCCGACCTGGTGCGGGTGGCACGACACAGGCGACGTATCGCCTTTACCTACTTTTCACCTTGTCATTCTTATTCGTGTCATACATAATCTTATTTTATGAACATCCCGTTCAATGACATTTTATCATTATTCATATGCATTTAATATATATTGTAAGCATACGTTGCTTACTTAACACATTTCATAGCATATACTTACTACATACACATAGCATCGTAACATCTCATAACACATAACACAACAATAAAATCTAGACAAGTATACAACTACTAGCCTATGCTGTAGGCGGCGTTGTACTTACCTTGTCTATGCCTGGTGATATGCTGTTCCACCTCGGGGCTCAGCTGCAGGTTATATCCTGCTTAACCGAAGGACTAGTTAATAATCTAGCCTATGACCATAATAATGTTGGTTATCCACCAACATTCATGCAATGCATTGGCTATATGTCCCTCCTATCTTAAAACATTTTGATGTGCGGTTACGTTGGATAACCTTTCAAATCTATCATATGTGAGAACGTATAAAGGTTAGATTAACATCTAACCTTAAACTTATCGTAATCCTAATCCGAATTGGGTTAACCGAAGTCAACCTCTTGATTACTAAAGTCAACCCTCCATTGGGCCAACTTTGGGCTTTGGGGCTAAGCCCTGTGATTCGGGTATAAATTCCCGATCACCGTTCGTCTTAACTCGTTACCTAGCAAACCTTGAACTTGTACATTTTATTCCTTATCTTTGTCTTTGAAAAAGTTTTTGGCATAAAAGCCGAAAAACTGCTATAATTCCCCTTAAAAATCCTTGAATCTTAAAACTGGGTTTATAAAACATTTGAGGGTTTGAAACTGCCCTTGGAACAGTTTCCATGTTCAAAACAGAGTGTTTAAACTGAAAAACAATTTTTCTCTATGGGTTCTATAAAAATCTGTGCAGGAACATTTTGCTCCCTGCACAGTTTTCAGATTTCAAGGTCTAGCTTAAAACTCTTTGGGAATTAGAAAAAGTTTCCTTCATGAAAGTTCTAGCTCTCGAAGAGATCTAAAACTTTCGTGTTTTACAAAAATTCTGATTCTGCACCGATTAATACCAGTTTTTATTTGAATCTCGGTGATCCTGAAAACGGCGTCCTGATGGACCACCTACGGTTTTTCGTGAAAACGGAGGCCTTTGGAACCTCATTTTGAGAAACGGTCCGCGTTGCCCCCTAGGAAAGACCCTGTTCTACAACTTTCATGTTTTACGTTTTTGCCCATTCGGCCTCTAAAGGCCTGCAATTACCCATTTCCTGCGACTGACCAGTGGGGAACCCGAACTGGCAGCCCTACTTACTAGGTTTGGTTTACGTCCTAATTTTCGGTTTCTACCTCAACCGATCACATCGGGAGCTTAACGTCAATTCATACAGCGTTTCTAACGTCTTGCATGTCCTAACATGCAACCCTAACACGTCCATGCAACCTTTCGAAACCGATCCCTAACCTAGTGTTGCATGTTCTAGCATTGCACAAACCATTCATTCATACATTCCATCACATGCCAAATAAAATTCAAACCATTCATGC
The DNA here is from genome assembly GCA_025413485.1 of Ficus microcarpa. Lineage (NCBI taxonomy): Eukaryota > Viridiplantae > Streptophyta > Magnoliopsida > Rosales > Moraceae > Ficus > Ficus microcarpa. The sequence goes on from CM046383.1 coordinate 17,428,396, forward strand.
ACATGCTAATTCATACCCTAAGGGACATATAACCTCATGAAATATTTCTAGCATGCAATCCTAGCATACCAAACAACCATAAACATATTAATGAGCAATAAGGAACCAACCACATCTAGCACCCTAATCAAGCACATTTAAGGGCATAAACTAAATTTAGTGAGCTTATGCTCTTACAAACAATAACTTGAACAAATACATTTAAATTTGAGCTTAAAAACTTGATTGGAAAAAGATTTAAGCTTTTAGAAAATTTTACCTTGAAATGGTTTGGATTTGGCTCTAGGACTTGAACCAATCTCACACCCCTTGACTTAGCTCCCTAGAACCGGTTTGGCTCAACAAATTGACACCAAATTGGCTGATTTGGGACCTCAATTTTTGGCTCCTCCCTATGCTCGGCTACAGCCCTATAACAAACCCAAAACTGAAAATTTTTTTCTTGGTTTCATACACAAACCCGTGAGCTATCTTGGAAGGAAAAATGGTTCTAAAACTTACCCCTAAGCTTGACTCATGAACCCGAACTCTCCCTAGAGTTCTCCTTCAAATTTTTTGCACTTTTTCCTCTCTTTCCCCTGCTTGCTGCCCACTGTTACAGCCAAGAACAAGGCTGAAAAATTTCTCTCTCTCCCTCTTGCTTTTCCACACAAACCGAACCACACACACACAAGTTGGTTCAATTTTTTTTTTCAGATTTTCTCTCCCTCTTTGCTCTCGGTTTTGGCTGAAGAAATTTGGGCATAATAGAGTTGCATTTTCTGATTTAAATGGGGGAGGAGGCAGCCCTATTTATAGGCAATGTGGGACAAAAGTTTCTTGCAATTTAGCCCCCAAAATTTTTGAAAATTTGCACAAGAAACCCCATGAGGTGGCCGGATTTCTTGGAGTGGAAGACAAGTAAGAAAGCTCTAGAACAAGACACATGGCTTATGTGGATTTGTTCTCAAAAAGTGATGATGTCATAAATCAAAATTTATGATGTCATAAATCATAAAGGCTTGTTTGTCACTTTTTCCAATAAACTGTATAATTTAAACTTAACATAGATAAATCTAATACTGTGTTGTACTAATACACAGTATTAATATTTTATACTGTCATAAAAATTTTATCTGTGAAAAATCGGGCTGAAAAATTTTTTCTTTATTTTTCCAAACCCTTTTGCTTTATACCCTATTTTTGCGTGCTTGATTTTTCTATAGTGGTTTTGGTTCTCAAATATGTCATCTTATGCGAAAAATGAGTTTTTCGCAGTATTTTTTCCTATACTGCATCTCATAAAATTGTACAGTGAGGGTTTTGACCGTTTTGGTCAAACTTTGACTTTCCCGGGTCAAAGTTGACTTTCTTGGTCAACCCTTTGACTTTCCTAGAATGATGCAAAATTCATCTCTTTTCATCCGAAAAGATCATTTATCAATGAAAACAAGCACATTTGAGTCTTACAAAGCTGTAAGAGCTCGTAACACATAATAGAGTCCTGAAACGAACTCTTTCATAAATGCCGATACGGCATGCATTCAATTCCTTTTAAAAGGAAATAAGAACATAGAAAAAGTCAGGTATTACAATCTACCCCCCTTAAAAATTTTCGTCCTCGAAAATTAGAACAAACTGGTGTAGTTCCTTCCGATTGGCCATCGGTCTGCAGTCGAAATATCACACTAAATGTTAATTTTACGCCCATAGCAGCATGAATACTCCTCCAAACTCACGAAGTGAAGCGTCTATCATGATCCAGATACTCGATCTTGGCACTCCGTGTACCTTGACGACTTAAGCTACTTAGATTCCTGCTAATCTTTCTACCGAAAAGGTGGCTCTAATAGCGATAAATAGGGTCGATTCGGTCAATCGGTCAACAATGACCCAAATCGTGTCGCTCCTAATTGTATTTCTAGGTAGTCCTACAAACAAGTCCATGGTAATTCGCTCCCATTTTCATTCTGGAGACTCTGTTTCCTGCAAATTCCTCCAAGACGTAGGTATTTAGCCTTGATTTTCTGACAAGTTGGGCTCTTTGACACATATTCCGCTATTTCACCCTTCATGTTGAGTTCCGCAACTGCTCGTAACGGTTAAATCTTTCCTTATCGTACTAGCTAAACGTCCCACAACGCTCTAAGTAGTCATACTTAGCATTGTAATAACTTAAGAAATTAGTTTCTAAGATCACATCGAAATCCTAAGACTTGATTGCGATGAGATCTACAAACAATTCTCTGCCACATAAAATCATAGAAGTATTATGCATTCAGATATCAAACCACAAAATTCTTTCTCAAAAAGGCAAAGGAGTCTTTATAAAGCTGTTTCAAACCTTTTTACACTACTTCCTACTTTCTGAGCACTCAAAAAAAATACATACAAGTGAGTGACACCAGAATCATATAATACAATAACGTTCTATATGACGATAGAAGTCTATTTTGTCACTGCGTGTGAAGTTCCAGCTTCAGCGTCTCCATTGGTGTAAGCATAAATCCTGGTCTGGGGTTCAGGAGCCTCTAATCTTCCTTGCGTGATTGAGGGTCCTTCGAGCTTTACTTGGACTGCGTGCAGTTGACGCTGGTTGGGGTTCCGATTCTGGTACTGAGGTTGCTGATTCTGGTTATTCAGGGGACAGTTCCTTGCGTAGTGGCCTTCCTTGCCACATACGTAGCAAGTATTCGTTCCCTTCCTGCATATGCCGGGATGTTTCTTCCCACAGCTTTCGCATGTGGGGTAGTTAGTATTAGTATCCTCATTCCCTTGATTATTCCTCTTTTGGGAAGAATTTCCTTGTTGGGTCTGGCCCGAGAAATTCCCTTTTCTCTTGTTCTTCCCAGACTGCTTGGAACTTTGGCCGGCGTTATCAGCTTGACCCTTCGAATTCGATTCTGCTCCTTGACGAGGTTGCGTTGTCTTAGCAGCGGCCTTTTCTTCCTTCCAGGCTTTGAAGATCTGAGCCCGAGCCTCTTTGTCTCTGTTAATCCAATACTCGGCTCGTATAGCTCAGCTTACGCAGTCGGACACCATCCTAGGCGGACTACTGCCAGCACTGACTTGCTTGGCAATGTCGGTCCTAAACATCTTCATCATGAGTCGTACCTTTTCATCCTCATTTGGTACTAAATTCGGGCATAACCGAGCGAGTTGCTCGAATCTCGTAATCGCTTCCATCACCGTCATCGATCCTTGATGGAAGTTAGTGAGTTCATCCTGTTGCACGGCGAGCACCTCTTTGTTGTAGTACATCGCACGAAATTCGTTCTCAAAATCTTGCCAGTTCATTGCCATCGTGTTCCGGCGTAGTTGTACTGTTCTCCACCAATGCCTTGCGTCCTTTTTGAGAGCGAAAGAAGCGCACAGCACCTTCTCTTGTTCCGTAAGTCGCATAAAATCCAATATGACTTGGATGTCAATAAGCCAGTTGTCAGCGGCTATCGGATCGGTAGGTCCTTCAAATTCAGGCGCTTTCATCCTTCGGAAACGCTCGTATAGAAGGTCCTCACGTACTGGCGGCGGGTTTACTGGTACTCCAGCCGGTGCCATCGGAATTTCCATATTCCGAGGGATTTCTGGCGGAACTTCAGGTTGGACATTGGGCATCTGAGGTGCCACTGGAGGAACTGGTGGTGCTTGTTGGGGCACTTCTTGGACTCGTGGTCCTCGATTCATCCGAGCTAAATTGCTCGCGAAGTCTCGTCATCTCTTGTTGCTGGGCCAGCAACTGCTGTTGTAGGTTAGTCACCAAAGTTGCTAAATCCGGCTGGGGCGGATTTGCAGGTGCGTTTTGACGCGTACGTACCATTTCTAAATTCCTATATAGGGAAAGATATCGTACTATCAATATCTTTTCCTTCATGCAAATCTTATCATATCATATCCTATATAACATCGTATCATTCACATAGCATACCATAACTTAATAACATGTCCATATCATACTAGATACTTTTCAAAACCATAACATAACTTCTTATCATATATCCCGTGTCTCCACGGTCTCTTTGTACAAATTTCAAAAGTACACTATAGTGTCAAAAGTACATCGTTTCAAAAGTACATACTGTTGATATCCATATTTACATATTTCAAAATTACATAATACTGTACAAACGTATATACATGGCCAAAACTGGATGGAAGTGTCTACCACTTTACCATCCTACATATGTACAGCCTAACGTCCGAATATACAACGTATATAGTTAGTCCTACTGTCCCAAAAAGAAAAAAAATACAACGGCCCTAGATCTACACGATAACCTCGAGCGTAATAGCGGACGCATCGGAATCAAATCAGGGTCCACGTCCTCGTCTCCTTATCCAAGTCAATCACATGGGGCTCTTCCCCCTCCATCGGAAACTCCTCAGGGTCGTCGGGGTCATCGTGATCAGAGACCCAGTCCCAGCCCTCCTGAACAGGCTCAAGTTCTAACTCATCATCATCGTCCTCATCGTCATCGTCATCGCTGGAGATATCGATGACTGGGGGGTCCTCCTGGGCTGGTGGATCAATCTCTATCACGTCATCATCCGAGGCCTCCTCAGCGTTCATGGGATCCGCAGCCTCTTGGGCTGGGACCTCCTGTAGAGGTACAGCCGGTATCGGGTCCTCGGGGAACATAGGCCCGACCTCGTACTGTGGCTTACCCTGGCCGGCGTCATCCACTGGAGCCTGTGAACTACTGGCCTGACCGTCGGGGCGGACTATCTGGGCGATAATCTCAGCCTCAAGGATGTCATCAATTAAACTCCCGACCGTCATCTCTGGCGTAGGTGGTGGAACGAATGTGCGAGTATGATCCGGCACTCCATTCCGTAAAAGTACTAACGCCTCCATCTCAGGCATCGGAATATCCGAGGGAACATATGGGAGCATCATTTCCTGAAACCTCCAACAGTAATGACTCATTGTTTCACCTGGGTACGCGTGCCAGTCTTGTGATAACCTCTGAAAACGAGAAAGTTGCATGTCTCTATAGATCGCAGGATCCCTGACAGGCTCGTCGATCCTCCGCGCAGGTAGCGGTCCATATCGGGTAAGTACGATGGTCCGAAAATGTGCCCACGTACGACTGGGCATCTGAATCTCTCCCAAAGTAACCCACCACATCATAGAGTCTCCCACCAGGCACCTACTAGCGAGGGTGACCTGAAGATGCGCCTCGACATGGCAGATCTCAAAAATCCGCTCCATATCATATAGCCAGGCTCCGATCGATACTGATCGTCTCGTACTATCAAAATATAAAGGTTGCGACCGGTAGAATGCAGCTACGGCGTCTCGATCCTCCTCTATTTGGATCGGGTCCATGCTATCGTGTCTAACATACATAACTTTTAAACATAAGTATCTTTTCATATACATAAAATAAGTCTAATACTTACTTGCAAGGATGGATGCGATGGTAGGCAACTGTGAATTCGTGTCGCAAGGGAACCGCTCTGATACCAACTCTTGTAACGACCCGCCTAGCACAGGCCGTTACCGTACATACATACATGCATTCGTACATAGCTTTTACAACTTACTTAATTATTACATGAAACACAGCGGAAATTTTTTTTTTTTTTTTTTTATACAAAGCGTATATACATATATGAAACATAAAACACAATTAACAAAACGCGTAGCAGTCCCCATTTCCACCATTCACAGTGCCCGGCCATGCGATTCCACCTTGCATCATCAACTGCCAGCAGGTTGTTTACCTACAGCATAAACTTAACACAATGAGCTTTCGCTCAGCAAGTACAACTCCTATACCGCGACTCATGACTTATAACAAAACATATCATCACTCTATTGCATATACTTCAAGACATATAGCATGCATGAACCAATTATGTTCATATTATGCTTAATTATTTTTGTGTCTACTTGATCTACTTAGGGGCCCTTAACATGTGTGTTCGTACCCGGCGCGCGACTATGAATTGGTTGGGGCGGCCAAACCATATCCAACTCAACCCACAGTCCAACCCGACCTGGTGCGGGTGGCACGACACAGGCGACGTATCGCCTTTACCTACTTTTCACCTTGTCATTCTTATTCGTGTCATACATAATCTTATTTTATGAACATCCCGTTCAATGACATTTTATCATTATTCATATGCATTTAATATATATTGTAAGCATACGTTGCTTACTTAACACATTTCATAGCATATACTTACTACATACACATAGCATCGTAACATCTCATAACACATAACACAACAATAAAATCTAGACAAGTATACAACTACTAGCCTATGCTGTAGGCGGCGTTGTACTTACCTTGTCTATGCCTGTTGATATGCTGTTCCACCTCGGGGCTCAGCTGCAGGTTATATCCTGCTTAACCGAAGGACTAGTTAATAATCTAGCCTATGACCATAATAATGTTGGTTATCCACCAACATTCATGCAATGCATTGGCTATATGTCCCTCCTATCTTAAAACATTTTGATGTGCGGTTACGTTGGATAACCTTTCAAATCTATCATATGTGAGAACGTATAAAGGTTAGATTAACATCTAACCTTAAACTTATCGTAATCCTAATCCGAATTGGGTTAACCGAAGTCAACCTCTTGATTACTAAAGTCAACCCTCCATTGGGCCAACTTTGGGCTTTGGGGCTAAGCCCTGTGATTCGGGTATAAATTCCCGATCACCGTTCGTCTTAACTCGTTACCTAGCAAACCTTGAACTTGTACATTTTATTCCTTATCTTTGTCTTTGAAAAAGTTTTTGGCATAAAAGCCGAAAAACTGCTATAATTCCCCTTAAAAATCCATGAATCTTAAAACTGGGTTTTTAAAACATTTGAGGGTTTGAAACTGCCCTTGGAACAGTTTCCATGTTCAAAACAGAGTGTTTAAACTGAAAAACAATTTTTCTCTATGGGTTCTATAAAAATCTGTGCAGGAACATTTTGCTCCCTGCACAGTTTTCAGATTTCAAGGTCTAGCTTAAAACTCTTTGGGAATTAGAAAAAGTTTCCTTCATGAAAGTTCTAGCTCTCGAAGAGATCTAAAACTTTCGTGTTTTACAAAAATTCTGATTCTGCACCGATTAATACCAGTTTTTATTTGAATCTCGGTGATCCTGAAAACGGCGTCCTGATGGACCACCTACGGTTTTTCGTGAAAACGGAGGCCTTTGGAACCTCATTTTGAGAAACGGTCCGCGTTGCCCCCTAGGAAAGACCCTGTTCTACAACTTTCATGTTTTACGTTTTTGCCCATTCGGCCTCTAAAGGCCTGCAATTACCCATTTCCTGCGACTGACCAGTGGGGAACCCGAACTGGCAGCCCTACTTACTAGGTTTGGTTTACGTCCTAATTTTCGGTTTCTACCTCAACCGATCACATCGGGAGCTTAATGTCAATTCATACAGCGTTTCTAACGTCTTGCATGTCCCAACATGCAACCCTAACACGTCCATGCAACCTTTCGAAACCGATCCCTAACCTAGTGTTGCATGTTCTAGCATTGCACAAACCATTCATTCATACATTCCATCACATGCCAAATAAAATTCAAACCATTCATGCACATGCTAATTCATACCCTAAGGGACATATAACCTCATGAAATATTTCTAGCATGCAATCCTAGCATACCAAACAACCATAAACATATTAATGAGCAATAAGGAACCAACCACATCTAGCACCCTAATCAAGCACATTTAAGGGCATAAACTAAATTTAGTGAGCTTATGCTCTTACAACCAATAACTTGAACAAATACATTTAAATTTGAGCTTAAAAACTTGATTGGAAAAGGATTTAAGCTTTTAGAAAATTTTACCTTGAAATGGTTTGGATTTGGCTCTAGGACTTGAACCAATCTCACACCCCTTGACTTAGCTCCCTAGAACCGGTTTGGCTCAACAAATTGACACCAAATTGGCTGATTTGGGACCTCAATTTTTGGCTCCTCCCTATGCTCGGCTACAGCCCTATAACAAACCCAAAACTGAAAATTTTTTTCTTGGTTTCATACACAAACCCGTGAGCTATCTTGGAAGGAAAAATGGTTCTAAAACTTACCCCTAAGCTTGACTCATGAACCCGAACTCTCCCTAGAGTTCTTCTCCAAATTTTTTGCACTTTTTCCTCTCTTTCCCCTGCTTGCTGCCCACTGTTACAGCCAAGAACAAGGCTGAAAAATTTCTCTCTCTCCCTCTTGCTTTTCCGCACAAACCGAACCACACACACACAAGTTGGTTCAATTTTTTTTTTCAGATTTTCTCTCCCTCTTTGCTCTCGGTTTTGGCTGAAGAAATTTGGGCATAATAGAGTTGCATTTTCTGATTTAAATGGGGGAGGTGGCAGCCCTATTTATAGGCAATGTGGGACAAAAGTTTCTTGCAATTTAGCCCCCAAAATTTTTGAAAATTGCACAAGAAACCCCATGAGGTGGCCGGATTTCTTGGAGTGGAAGACAAGTAAGAAAGCTCTAGAACAAGACACATGGCTATGTGGATTTGTTCTCAAAAAGATGATGTCATAAATCAAAATTTATGATGTCATAAATCATAAAGGGCTTGTTTGTCACCTTTTCCAATAAACAGTATAATTTAAACTTAACATAGATAAATCTAATACTGTGTTGTACTAATACACAGTATTAATATTTTATACTGTCATAAAAATTTTATCTGTGAAAAATCGGGCTGAAAAATTTTTTCTTTATTTTTCCAAACCCTTTTGCCCTGTACCTTGATTTTGCGTGCTTGATTTTTCTATAGTGGTTTTGGTTCTCAAATATGTCATCTTATGCGAAAAATGAGTTTTTCGCAGTATTTTTCCTATACTGCATCTCATAAAATTGTACAGTGAGGGTTTTGACCGTTTTGGTCAAACTTTGACTTTCCCGGGTCAAAGTTGACTTTCTTGGTCAACCCTTTGACTTTCCTAGAATGATGCAAAATTCATCTCTTTTCATCCGAAAAGATCATTTATCAATGAAAACAAGCACATTTGAGTCTTACAAAGCTGTAAGAGCTCGTAACACATAATAGAGTCCTGAAACGAACTCTTTCATAAATGCCGATACGGCATGCATTCAATCCCCTTTTAAAAGGAAATAAGAACATAGAAAAAGTCAGGTATTACAATCGGGTCCATAATATCGCGTCTAACATACATAACTTTAAACATAAGTATCTTGGCATATACTTAAAACAAAATAAATCTAATACTTACTTGCAAGGATGGATGCGATGGTAGGCAACTGCGAAATCATGTCGCAGGGAAACCGTTCTGATACCAACTCTGTAACGACCTGCCTAGTGCAGGCCATTACCATACATACATGCATACAATCTTACATAACTTATACAAACTCACTTACTTGATACATTAAACACAGCGGAAATTTTTTTTTTTTTTTATATAGGGCGTATATACATATACGAAACATAAAATATGATCAATAGCATTACTTGTGCATACTACTCAGTAGCCATAATTAAACATTACATAATTCATAAAATTGTCTAAACGCGTAGCGGTTTCCGTTTCCCACTATTCACAGTGCCTGGCCACGCAATTCCACCTTGCATCATCAATTGCCAGCAGGTTGTTTACCTACAGCACAAACTTAACACAATGAGCTTTCGCTCAGCAAGTACAACTCCTATACCGCGACTCATAAACTTATATCATAACATAACATCATTTTATTACATATACTTCAAGACATATAGCATGCATGAACCA
>CM046383.1:17438207-17575414 GCA_025413485.1 Ficus microcarpa
ATGAAAGATGTAGGTGCATTCGTCAATCCAAATGGCATAACTAAAAAATTATAGTGACCATAGCGTGTACGAAATGCTAACTTTGGGACATTGCTTTCTTAATCTTCAGTTGCTGATAACCGCGCGTAACTTGATCTTGGAGAACACTGGTGCTCCTTTAAGCTGATCGAAGAGGTCGTCGATTCTTAGAAGAGGATATTTATTCTTGATGGTCGCCTTGTTGAGCTCATTGTAGTCAATGCACATCCTTAATGTTTCATCCTTCTTCTTGACGAATAAGACAGGTGTACCCCAAGGTAAGTAACTCAGGCGTATGAATCCTTTGTCCAAAAGTTCCTGAAGTTTTGTTTACAATTCCTTGAGTTCAGCTGGGACCATGTGGTATGGAGCCTTTGATATGATGCTATGCCGGGTATCAATTCGATTTCAAATGAGATCTCGATTAAGAGGTATTTTAGGTAAGTCTTCTAGGAAGACCTCGACAAAGTTTCTGACTACTGCTTCATTCTCTGGATTGGACCATTCTTCTTTTGTTGTATCTATGATATTGGCTAGGTATCCAACATATCCGTTATATAGCATCCTTCGCATCTTCATGGCAGAAATCATTACCCTTGGATGTTTCTAAAAAATGTTGTCATATTCGAGCTCATCTGCTCTATTAGGTTTAAATGGCACTTTACGTGCCCGATAGTCAATGTTAGCATTTTATTTTCCTAGGAAGTCCATCTCTAGGATGATGTCGTAGTCGAATATTTCTAAAATAAATAGATTAATGAACATTCTCTACTAATAATAATTATTGGCACATACATAACCAATAACTTGATAATAAGGTTTGTCCTGAAGGCAAGGCCGTCCTAAAGATTGATTGATTTTATCGCTAAATTGAGTAAGTTTCCAAGTAAACATATGTAATGCAAAGGAATGAATTACTCCATAATCAAATAAAATATGTGCATATTGTTGGCCACAGAAAGCTAACCTGTCACCCACATTCGAGGTTTTAGCTTCAACATTATTCTTGGTGTAGGAAAAAATGTGAGCGTTTGGTCCTGACGATGCCTCCAAACGTCCCTGGTTAATCTACAAACCCTCGATCTGACTTACATGTTATGGAGTTAGGTCCTTTGTGGCTTCAATTGATTCAACCAGTCTGATTCTGCTGTTGGTATAGTAATTTGCAAAGTGACCTTCCTTGACACATAAGTTACAAGTGTTTGAGCCCAGTTTGCATTCATCTAGATGTTTCTTCCACTCTTGGGCATGTAGGGTAAGCAGTTTGTTCTTTTTCTGTAGATGGCTCTTCTGGTTGTTGTTCTATGAAATTCCCCTTTTGCTTGTTGTGGTTCTGATTAGAGTGATTGCCATTAAAGTTAGATCTATTTCCCTGACTGTTTGGTTGATTTCCTTCGTTCTGCTTTCAATTGTGACTTCTCTTCTTTTTCTTCAAAGAACTTAGTCCTCTCTTGCTTAGCTTGAGCAAGACGATACTCAGCACGTAGTGCTTTTTCGACACATTCAACAATAGCCGTAGGGGGTTTCTCATCACTATCCATCACTACTGCTATCTCAGCGCGAAATATGTCCAACATTCACCTAAACTTTCATCCTTAGTTGCACAAGGTGAGGACAAAGTCGTGCCAATTGATCATACTTGTAGACAGCCCCTTACTTGATGTTATTGAATTCATTCTGTTGTGCTTTCATAGCCATCCGATTGTAGAACTTGTCATTAATTCTTGAATGAAATCATTCCATGTCATTTCAAGTACATTCCTCCTCATGTGCATAGTTTCCCACCAATAATGAGCATCTTTCTTCATGACATAGGAAGCAAAAACATTTTTTCTTATTCAATGAGGTCCATAAAGTTCAAGACTATTTGAAGGGAGATTAACCATTCCTCAGCCTCTAAAGGGTCAGTGGATCCTTTGAATTCTGGTGGTTTCATATGTCGGAACCTCTCATACAATGGTTCTTGTCTGACCATAGGTAGGGCAACTTGTGTGCAGGCACAGCTGGTGTTGTAGGTTGAGTTGGAACAGTTGATAGAGGGGGTAGTTCTTGATTTTGTTGAGCAAGCTACTCGCGAAGATTTTGCATTTTGCACTCCTGGTCTTCCAATCTATGCTATAGGTTAACGACCATTTCAGCTAGGTTCACTTCTTGTGGTCATCTTGCTGCTACTACTTGAGCACGTAACATGGCTCTATATATAACTCTAGTGTTCAACCTAAAAGAACCATGCTTGTTTAATATCTCGCACGTAGTTTTTTTAGTTTAAGTATAGTCTTATGACGTGAGTTTCATTTAAACATAAATGGCAAAGGTACGACCCATAATTCATGGCATATCATATCTTAAAAGCATCATGTCATAACATCACATAGTCGTAAGTTCAAATAACAATTAATCATACTGGTCGTAATCAGTCATAGAGAATACATAAATTATAAGGAGAAACATAGGCATCACCAAGTACATAAGATAGCTAATATATAAAACATCCATAAACAGTAGGTAACCTATTCGATAGTCGTTTACTACACTCGATCTTCTACTAACACTTAGGGACCATCCGTCTCGTCATCATCTCCTTCAATGAAAACCTCAGTGGGGTCTTCCTCTTTTGGATTAATGCGGACATCAACGTCTCCTATGGCTTCTGGTTGGTGCAGGGCTGGTGCCTCAACATGGCTACTAGTGTCCTCTCATTCTCCAATCCCCTTTTTGGAGGAGTGTCTACCATTTCCGCTCTCATATGCATTTTAGCATAAATGACCTTTGAACATAAGTGATTATAATCTGGATAGGGTTGGGGAAAGTAGCCAAGTGCTTGTATCTCGTGGGAAACTCCCTGTCAAAATTGCTCACATGCGTCCTCTTGGCTCATTCGTAAGGGCAAGCGGCCAGGAGATCCTCCTCGAATCGGTATTTGTACTCTTGCATGCTCTCACCCAATGCAGGTGCCCATCCCGCCGTCCGAGTGAAGAAGTGACGTCCTTGTGCATAAGTCAAGTCAGCCATCCTCTCTCTATAAAGGAAAGGACCTACAAAGTGCATCATAATATTGCGATGAAAATCCCTCCAATGCATGAGGTTCAAGTCTTGCCCAATAGACTCCCACCAACGCCTAGCAGCACCCCTCAGCTGGATTACTGCTAGTCTTGACCATGCCTCCCGTGTTATGCTACACAAGCCGCATAAGGACTTTATGTGATGTAGCCAATCGTCCGGATGAGTTCCTTCGTAGTAGCATTTTGGTCTGGCTCTTCGAAATGCAAATGTTATTTTGGTATCAAGTTCACTAAGAAGTATGTCTTCGGATGATGATCCTCTAATCAGTGGCATAATTATAGGACATAGATAACTACTTATAAAATTAAGGTCAATAACTGCCACCAATTGTAAAAATAGTTCTAACTTACTTGGACAGGTTGAGATTAATGTGAAAACGACATAAGGTAGGATGGTAGGATACTGGCTCTGATAGCAACCGTAACGACCCAACTTTTTGAACCATTAACTAAATTACTTATTCTTAATTCATTTATTCTTGGTACTTATTTATATTAGGTCCTAAAAATACAGACTATATATTTTTTACATACAGATTATACTTGTAATAATAAATATCCTATTCAAATTTGTACTTAGAGGACATTTAAAAAGCTATAAGTTCATGTAACTTAAAAGGAAAGACTCTAAAATCTTTTACCCGTAAAGTATTCTTACTAGTTTAGCAGTACCAAAATATTAGAAACATAATTATAAATATAGTTGATACAAAATAATTTAAGAAGTCTAAATGTGGAAATTAAATTCATAGTTGTATCCCATTTTTTTCTTTTATCGCCTCCGCACAGCTTCACCAGTTCAGAAAATATCTAAGTTGTAAGACCCGAATTTTTCCTGGACTTATGATTTCCTTGTTCATAAGGAATTGAAGCCCAAATTATCTGTTTATAAGGTGTTTCATGAAAAATTATGAATATTAATGAGAAATTCATAATTTTATTAACCAATGTTTGAGTCCTCATTAAATTAACTATGAGACTCCATGAATGATTGATTAGCCATGTATGAGGTTTTTAAAAGAAAAGACAACGAAAAGGATGTGATTTTACGAAAGTCAAAAGTTCGACCGAAAAAGTCGACCTTGACTAAGAAAAGTCAAAGAATTGACTTTACAGTATGATAAAAAGCAGTTTAGAAAAGAGATTCGAAAACATTTTTATGGTCAAGATAGTAGGAATAAGCCTTAAAACCACCATAGAAAATCAAGCACACCGAGTTAGGATTAAGGGCAAAAAGGTCTCCGAAAAATAAGAAAGAAATTTTTACGGTTCAATTTTGCACAGAAAAATTTTGGATCGAAGTACAGTATGAAAATATTGAGCACAGCATTAGAAACATCAGTATGACACAAAAATGGATTATTTTGGAGAGAAACCAAAGAACCAAATAAGGCCCTTGTTTTTAAGGGGATGACCTCATTAAGCTTTTAAGTGATGACCTCATGAGTGTGAGCTAAGCTTGGAAAATAAAGGATTTCTAGAGCCTTCCCCCACCACAAGAGCCGGCCACATGTCCCCCCCCTCCCCCCCTCAATTTTCGGCCACATACCCCCCCTCCAACCTGTATAAATAGAGACCCCAAAAACCCATTTTTATTCAAGAAATCTAGCCAACCTATTGCCAATTTTCCAGCTGAAAAACCGTGGGTTTGAGGGAGAGAAAGAGAAGAAAAAATAAGAAATTTTTAGAGGGCTTTTGCTTGGGAGAGTTAGATCTTTGCTAGGGAGAAACAAGAAAAAATTTGGAAGCTTGGAGACCCATTTTGGGCAGCTGTAGCCGTGGGTTTGGGGAGGAGAAAAAGGAGAGGAAAGTTGAAAAATTTTGGGGGAAAACCTTGTAGAAGGTTCGGGTTGAGTGGATCTACCAAGGAGCCAAGAAAAATTTTGGGTATCCAACCTAGAGCCAAAGCCGTAGGCTAGGGAGCCAAGGAGAAGAAAGGGGATCAAAGGAGATTTGGGATTTCAAACCCTAACTTGGGTTTAAGGTAAAGTCTTGAGCCAATCCTTCAATTAAGTTCAATTTTAGCCTTTTAATTGTGGTTCAAGATAATTTGTGAGGACATAAGTCCACATTTAAATTTTCAGCCCTAGAGGTATTAGTGTGTACTTGGTTAGGGATTAGGGTGTGGTTGGCTTGCTTATGATGTTGCTTGCTTAATTTTGTGCTTGAAAAATAGTTATGATGCATGTTAGATGTGATTGGTATGTCCCCTGATTTTTTGTCACAAAATTTGCCCAAGGCAGTGCTTGTGTGGCTGCTAGATCAATGGTAGATGTGATGGTGTATGCTTGATCTTGATGCTAGGCTAGAAACCATGCAACCCAAGGATAGAGCCTTCGGTTTAGGGTTGCATGGGCACATGGGATTGACATGCTTGAATTTATGCGATGTTAGAAATGCTGCTTGATTGATGTATAAGCTCCCGATGTGATCGGTCGAGGTAGAATCCGCGAAATAGGACATAAACTGGACTAAGCAACTGAAACTGCCAGTTCAGATTCGAAACTGGCCGGTTTCGGGAAAGTGGAATTTTAAGGCCTTTAGA
Organism: Ficus microcarpa; assembly: GCA_025413485.1. Classification (NCBI taxonomy): domain Eukaryota; kingdom Viridiplantae; phylum Streptophyta; class Magnoliopsida; order Rosales; family Moraceae; genus Ficus; species Ficus microcarpa. Next base: position 17,443,833 of record CM046383.1, read on the forward strand.
GACCGAACTGGGTAAAACTCAAAACATGAAAGTTGTTTGGAAGGGTTTTTCCTAGGGACTAGCATGGGCATAATCTCAAAATGAGGCTCCAAAGGCCTCCGTTTTCACAAAAACCCGTGGCTGATTTGTCCAGACCCAGTTTTGATGATCAGCCGGTTTCAAACAAAAACTGGCACTAATACAAGCCGAACTGGAATTTTCGTAAAACACAAAAGTTTTAGCTTTTTTTGATAGCTACAACTTTCATGAAGATAAGTTTTTCAAATTCAGAATCTATTTTTAAACTGACACTGTTTTATGAAAGGTGTGCAGTGAACTGAAAATTCCTGCACAGGATTTTCTAAAACTAATTCAGAAAAACTGTTTTTCTTCTAAAACCCACTATTTTAACTATGGAAACTGTTCCAAAGGTAGTTTCTGGCCCTAAATGATTTTTATAAAGATCCGTTTCGAAAACATCAATTTTTATAAGTCCCCATTTCGAAAACCATGAATTTTAAGGTTTCGGATGTGAAATTTTCAAAACTTACAAAAGTAAGAAAAATGGGATTTTAAACCAAATATCTTCTAGATATGGAAAATGGAATTTTAAGTCAAGATAAAGCAAAATGAACATAACAGGCAGTTTTAAGTCCTAAATAGTTTTATAAAATTTTAGTCAAAGAAGTAAGAATTTTTACAAGAAAACTAAAGGATTTTTGAAGATAATTACACAAGATTCTCCAAAGGTAAGGAAATGGAGTTTTAAGATAAAATGGGTAATCAAGCCGACTACGAAGAGTAACCGGAATTAGTATCCGAGTTACTGGACTTGGCCTCAAAGCCCAAGATTTATCATAGAATGATTAACTAAGAGTTGACCCGATGTTTAGTTAAGGTTGACCTTAAGGGTTACCCAACATAACCCTAAGGGATACACAAAATATATGATTGGGCCAAGATTCAAAGGTTAATGGAGATAACCCAATAATAAGGATGTATGAGCAAAGTCCAAAGGTAGAATGAAGAACCTTAACCCTAATCATAAGATTAAAGGCTTAGCACCAAGAATGAGAGGTTATCCAACGTGACCTCTTAAAGAATAATCAAAGTTTGATTATCCTTAATGGAGAATGATGATTATTGAGACCAAGTAAAGTAACAAGTAACGGGGACATACCACTAAGAGTAGGAGTAAATGTTGGTTAGGTCACCAACACTTTATGATAGGACCCTGATCCTATATTTTTCATATAGCAGGAAGTGATCTGTTGTTACCACCTGATTTGAGGACGCAACATTCAGGATACGGCACAAGAGGTAAGTGCAAACCTCACCTGCATTATGAGAGATAGTATGTTATGTTCAAATATACTATTACATGATTTATGCTATGTTCAAGGTGATGCCATGTGTGCAAAAATGCTATGTTTACTAAAGTGCTATATTTGCAAAATGTCATGCTTTCAAAAGTGTTATATATGCAAAATGTCATGTTTGCAAAAGTGCTATATTTACAAAATGTCATGTCTTCAAAAGTGCTATAGTTGCAAAAATATTATGTTTGCAAAAGTACTATGATTGTAAAAATGCCATGCCATGTTATGAATGAGATGAAAGTTATGTTATCATATAGTGACATCATAAGGCATGTTCACTAAAGATACACAACATGGTAAGAAATCACAAGTAAGGTGTCGTACCAACCTCCCATCAAGTGGAGGGTTTTCATGTTATGATTATCAACCTCTCGTTGATGCGAGAGGGTATAATCAATCATGTTTCCCAGAACTGTTAGGGACCTTGCAACCCCTAACTTTTTCTAGAGGCGCGCTATAATTCTGGTACGTACACAATGGGGCCCATATGAAAGATAAGTTCAAGTTAAAAAGGAATGCATAAATGAACATAAATGGTTCACGCATATGCATATGATGATTGTTATGTTTTCAAGATGCTTTAAAAAAAAATGTTTTGTGAGATTATGTTTGTGCTTACTGGGCGAAAGCTCATTCAGTTATATTTCATACTGTAAGTAAGAAACCTGCAGCTTAAATGATGAGCTATGTGCGCACGGTGAGGCGGATGAAGGGCGGTATGGATACCACTACGCATAAATTCCGCAACCTTTTTATAAGTTAAGAAGTTTTTGTGTATATGTCTATATCGTGAAAACAAGTTATGTTACCTAGCATTTTATTTTGGTATTAAAGACTTTAAACAACCCTCTCATTTCAGTATGTATGTAAGATAAGTTTCTATGAGCAAACCTTTTTATATAAATGTAGTCAAAAAAAAAATCCCAAATTTTCAAGTAAAGTAAGTTAAGTATAAGTAAGGTGACGGCTCTACATAAGATGAGGGCGTCACATAAGTAGCAGGCTGCCTACCTGTGTTACCTATAACACAAACACACACATTTGAGCTTTCGCTCAACAAGTATAAACAATATCTCATAAAACATTTTCATAAAATCATATCATTACATGTAACATCAAGAATATTAAAAAATGCATGTGATCTATTTATGTTCAATTATACTTCATTATATACATATCTTGTATACTTAAGAGCCCCTATGTAGTACTTATATGCGCGTAATCAATGGGGTGTTAAGGGATCAATATTCTAACAATCTCCAAGGTCATAACTTATAATTTTCATTCGTATCATATGCTCTCACTAATTGGAGGGTGGTACGACACTTAATCGTATATTTTGTTAGCTTCATTCTTATTATATATGACAATGTGTAAATTTACATGTCATTATATATCTATCATTACGACATACATATGTTGATCATATCAGTGCAAGAAAAATTATACATGTCAAATGTTAAATCAACGTAATACATATGACTCATATACTCATCATTTCATCAAGACAAATCATAGAAAACATAGAACATCAACAATGAAAAACGTTTTGTTCCAGGCTTTAGGTGAGGTTTATATTTGGTTATTTTATGTGCTTAAACTTCCAGACTTGTACCTCCTACTACTTAAGTTTGAGAAATTGTCCTGATTTAACATGAGTTTAATTTATTTACATCATAATTAATCTTAACACTTAATTCAAATTAATTATTAAGTGTTAAATAAATTTCTAATATTATTATTAATTAATTTAATTTTACTTAATTTAATTTACTTGATTAGTTAATTAATTGACTAATTAAACAATTGATCAATTAATAAATTAACTAAATAATTAGGTAGTAATTAATTATTAATTTATTTAATGATGTAATTATAATTAAATTACATAATTTTAATTGACTAATTAATAATTATATCGTTAATAATTTAATTATATTACTTAAATATTTTTTCTCATTTAATAATTATTAACTATTAATTTTCATATTAATAATTAATAATTAGATTATTCTAATAATTAATATTTGATTAATTTCTAATTAATCGTTCATAGTTATATTAATAACCATATCAATGATTAATAATTAATTATTCATGAATTATAATTATGTAATTACTTAACATAATAATCTTACTTACACAGTTAATTATCACTTACTAATTCTTATAATCAATCAATCAATCAATCAATTAATTAATTAATTATTTAATTACTTTATTAATTACTAATTAACTGATACGAACCATGCCAACAATGTGATGAAGCCTGATACCAAATCTTGAAACAACAACCAAAGATCTTTCAAGTTTGATGGAAACCGCGATATGTTACTTAGCAAAACAAGAATGTTGGTATGGTGAAAACGCCACAAATGGTTATGGAAGTCCGTTGATAAGTCGATTTGAGCGCCACAAAGAATCCTTTATAAGTTTGAATAAGTTTCTTTAAGAACTCAAGAAGAATAACGCATAATATGAATAAACATAAATTAAAAAAAAACTTATTTCATAATTTGAAAAGTCAGCCTTATATAGCTGAAATTTCACTTGTAAAATTCCTAATTTACCCCTGAGGATAAACATGCCTAGAATGTGACGTCCCCTCCTACGTAGGGTCGCCACCTTACTTACTTAACTTTACTTTACTTAAAATTTAGGAATATATTTTTTTTGAAACATACTTATAAAACGCATTTGTCATTAGCAATAAATCATTAATACTGAAGTAACAACTTACTTAAAGTCTTTAGTTCTAAAATACCATAGTGCAAAACTTGTCTTCATCATATATATATACTTATATACAAAACTCCTTAACTTATCAAAAGATTGCGGAAATAATGCGTAGTGGTATCCACACCGCCCTTCGTCTGCCGCCGCATCATCCTTACAACGCCCACCATTTAAGCCGTAGGTTTCTTACCTACAGTATGAAATATAACTTGATGAGCTTTCGCCCAATAAGCACAAACGTGATCTCACAAAATATTTTCATATTCAAAACATACATCATCATATGCATATGTGTGAACCATTTATGTTCCATTTATGCATTCCTTTTTAACTTAAACTTATCTTTCTTATGGGCCCTATAGTGTACGTACCATCATTTATTTAGCGCGCCTCCAGATACAGTTAGGGGTTGCAAGGTCCCTAACTGCTCTGGGAACATTGGGTGATTACACCCTCCCGCATCAACGAGAGGGTGAATCCTTTACTTGAACATGAAAAATCCTCCAACTTATGGGAGGTCGGTACGACACTTTACTTGTGATTTCTTACCATGTTGTTTATCCTTAGTGAACATACCTTATGATGTCACTATATGATAACATACTTTCATCTCATTCATAACATGGCATGTCATCTTTTCATTCATGGCATTTGTAATTATGGCACTTTTATAAACATGACATTTTGCAAATATAGCACTTTTGTAAAACATAGCATTTTGCAATCATAGCACTTTTCGTAAACATAGTATTTTGCAAATATAGCATTTTTTGTAAACATAGCATTTTACAAATATAGCACTTTCATGAACATAGCACAACATTTTGCAGCATAATTGAAAATAACATACTTGAAAATATTCTACTAGCTTTCATACTGCAGGCGAGGTTTGTACTTACCTCTTGTGTCGAATCTTTAATATCGCGTCCTTAAATTTGTCGGCAACAGCATGTCACTTTCCTGCTATACCAAAAATGTAGGATCAGGATCCTTTCGTAAGGTGTTGGTGACCTAACCAACACTCATGCCTAATCTTGGTTGTATGTCCCCGATTCTTGATATCCATCTTGGTCACCTCAATCATTCTTCTTCATTGAGGGTAGTCAAACTTGACTAATCCTTAAGAGGTTACGTTGGATAACCTCTTTTCTCCTTGTTACTAAACCTTCAATCTTAACATTAGGGTTTAAGGTTTCATTCTACTTTTGGGCTTTGCTCATGCATCCTTGTTATTGGGTTATTTCCATTAACCCCTTAAATCCTAGCCCAAAAATACATGTGGGTGTCCCTTAGGGTTATGTTGGGTAACCCTTAAGGTCAACCTTAAGTGGACATTGGGTCAACCCTTAGTCAAACCTCGGGTTTATAGCTCGGATATAAAAATCCGGCTACCACTCGTAATCGGCTTACTTACCCTTTTTTTTTTCCTTAAAACTCCAATTCCTTATCTTTGGAAAACCTTGTGTAATTTTCTTCTAAAAATTCTCTAGTTAGTTGTAAAATTCCCACTCCTTTAATTTGAAAGTACCTTGGCTTAAAAATCCATTTTTCTACTTAATTTGAAGGTACGTGACGTAAAATCATCATTTTTCACTAACTTGAACACATTTGGTTTGAAACCCCTTTTTCTTCACTTCTTGGAAAAATATGGAGTTTCAATTCCGAACCCTTTAAATTCATGGTTTTTGAAACAGATCTTTTATAAAATCATTTAAGGCTGGAGACTGACTTTGGATCAATTTCTGTAGCTAAAATAACAGTTTAAAAGCACTTCACAATTTTTTTTTAGAAAGCATTTTTGTAAAACTCATGTGCAGGATTTTCGGGTTCCCTGCGCACCTTCCATAAAACATGCCCAGTTTAAAAATCGGCTTTGAATTTGAAAAACTTGTCTTCACAAAAGTTGTAGCTCTCGAAAAATGCTAAAACTTTTATGTTTTGTGAAAAATCCAGTTCAGCTTGTATTAGTACCAGTTTTAGTTTGAAACTGGCTGATCCTGAAAAACGGAGTGAAAACTGGCCCCAGGGATTAGCCACGGGTTTTGGGGAAAACAAAGGCCGTTGGAGCCTTATTTCGAGATTCTGTTTGCGTTGCTCTCTAGTTAAAGTTGTTCCAAGCAACTTTTATGTTTTAAGTTTTACCCCGTTTGGCCTCTAAAGGCCTTATATTTTCATTTTTCCAAAACTGCTCAGGTTCAAAACTGAACTGGCAGCTTTGAGAGTTACTTTCGGTTTACGTCCTACTTCGCGGAATCTAATTCGACCGATCACATCGGGAGCTTATACATAGATCAAGCAGTGTTTCTAATGTCCCATTGAAACCCATAAATCCATATCATACATTCCATGCAACCCAAAATCCAAAACCAAAAACCTAGGGTTGCTTGGTTCTAGCTTTTCCATACAACACATTCAAGCATCAACATTTCACCTTAAAATAGCATGCATCAAGGGGGCTGCTTTGGCAGATTTTCGGCCACATCTTGGGGGGACATACAACCTAATTTCTAACATGAAAATCCATCATCAAGCAAGCATAAATCAAGCAAATGAATAACCAATCAAGCCAACCAAAACCCTAATCCAAATCAAGCACACACACCAACAAATGAGGGCTGAAAAATATATTGGACTTATGTCCTTGTAATACCTGCTTTTCTATGTGAATATTTTTCCGTCTAGAAGGAATTGAATGTATGCTGTATCGGCATTTTAGGGAAAAGTTCGCTTTAGAACTCCAATATGTGTTACGAGCTCTTATAGTTTTATAAGACTCGAATATTCTTGTTTTGATTGATGAATGATCTTTTCGGATGAAAAAGATGAATTTTGCATCATTCTAGGAAAGTCAAAGGGTTGACCAAAAAAGTCAACTTTGACCCAGGAAAGTCAAAGTTTGACCAAAATGGTCAAAACCCTAAGAGTACAATTTTATGAGATGCAATATAGGAAAAATACTGTGAAAACCCATTTTTCGGGTAAGATAGCATAAATAAGATTTAAAACCACCATAGAAAAATCAAGCACACAAAATTAGAGCAAAGGGACAAAAGGGTTTGAGAAAATAAAGAAAAAATTTTTCAGCCCGGTTATTCACAGATAAAATTTTTATGACAGTATAAAATATTAATACTGTGTATTAGTACAACACAGTATTAAATTTATCTATGTTAAGTTAAAATTATACTGCTTATTGGATAAGTAAGACAACTAAGCTATCCTATTTATGACATCATAATTTTTTTAATTATGACATCACCACTTTTTGGAGAACAAATCCACACATGCCAAGTGTCCATTCTAGACCATTCTTGCTTGTTCTCCAAGCTTTTTGGCCGGCCACCTCAAGGGATTTTAGTGCAAAATTTTAAAAATTTTGGGGGCCAAAATGCAAACTTTGGTGTCCCACATTGCCTATAAATAGGAGTGCATCATCCCCTTTTTAAATCAAGAAATACAACTAAACTCTTGACAAAATTTTTCAGCCCAAAACCGAGAGTAAAAGTGAGAGAGAAAACCAAAAAAATTTCTTGAACCAATCTTGTGTGTGTTCGGTTTGGTAAGGGAAAACAAGAGGAAGAGTGGAAAAAATTTTCCAGCCAATTCTAGTGGCTGTAGCCGTGGGCAGTGAGTAGGGGAAGAGAGGAAAAAAATCGGAAAAGTAAAGGGAAACACTAGGGTAGAGTTCGAGTGTGATCCGAGCAACCGAAAACTAGATTTGAGCAAGATTTGGGAGCTATTTTCTCCCTGCAGGCAGCCACTGTTTTTAGCAGTAAAACAGTGGAAAAAAATTCATTTTTTGGGTCCAATTAGGTGGTGAGACCGTGCACCAAGTGAGGACTGATTTTGAGGTCAAAAAAGTTTAGTTTTGGTGCATTTTGGTGAGCTAGAACCGGATCTAGGGAGCCTAGAGTCAAGGGTGTGAGTTTGTTGTGCAAACCTAAAGCCAATCCCTAACCAAGTCAAGGTATTTTTCAAAAACCTTAAACCTATTTTATTTAAAGTTTTCAAGTCAAGATTTAAATGTATTTGTTCAAGCCAAGTTTGTAGAGCATAAGCTCAAATTTATTTTTATGCCCATAAGTTGCTTAGTGCTTGATTAGGTTGCTAGAATGGTTTGGTTCCATTATGTCATTAATGTTTTTATGTTTTGTTTGATATGCTAGGATTGCATGCTAGAGCTTACATGAGGTTATATGTCCCTTAGATGTATGAATGAATATGTGATTGTATGTTAGGATATGCTAGAATGGAATGTATGCATGAATGAGAATGTTGGAATGGAATGAACATGTTAGACCATGCACCCCTAGGATAGGGCTCGGATTCTATGGGCTGCATGAACGGTTAGGGCTGCATGTTGGGACATGCAAGATGTTAGGAACGCTGCATGGTGTGTCTTTAAGCTCCCGATGTGATCGGTTGAGGTAGAAACCGAAAATTAGGATGTAAACCAAATTTAGTAAGAAAGGCTGCCAATTCGGGTTGCAAACTGGTCGGCCTCAGGAAATCGGTAATTGCAGGCCTTTAGAGGCCGAATGGGCAAAACGTAAAACATGAAAGTTGTAGAACAGGGTCTTTCCTAGGGGGCAGCATCGACCGTTTATCAAGATAAGGCTCCAATGGCCTCTGTTTTTATGAAAAACCGAAGATGGTCCATCAGGACGCAATTTATATGATCACCCGAATTCAAATAAAAACTGGTATTAAACGGTGCAGAACCAGATTTTGCTTAAAACACAAAAGTTTTAGAACTCTTCGAGAGCTAGAACTTTCGTGAAGAAAACTTTTTCTAATTCTAAACGGATTTTAAACTATAACTTGAAATCTGAAAACCGTGCAGGGAGCAAGCAATTCCTGCATAGGATTTTCTAGAGCCAGTTAGGAAAAATAGTTTTTCCTGTCTTAAACACTGTTTTGAACACAGAAACTGTTCCAAAGGCAGTTTCTAGCCTTCAAACATTTTATAAAACATGTTTTAAAATTCACGGATTTTTAAGGGGAAGTATAGCAGTTTTTAGGCTCGAATGCCAAAAGCTTTTTCAAAGATAAAGAAAGGAGATTAAAATGTACAAGTTCAAGGTTTGCTAGGTAAATAGTTAAGACAAACGGTGATCGGGAATTTATACCCGAATCACAGGGCTTAGCCCCAAAGCCCGAGGTTGGCCCAAAGGAGGGTTGACCTTAGTAACCTTAGAGGTTAACCTTGGTTAACGTAGTGGGTAAGATAAATGTTAAGCCGAGGTTAGGTGCTAGCCTAAACCTATTCACTCACAAGTAAGATTAGTATGGATGGTTATCCAACGTAACCTAGTAGGTTGTTGTATGAGCTCGTAAGAGCGATGTAGTAACCCGAGTAGGAGAGGTTACCTAGTGTAACCACTCATAATATGTTTTTCTATAGGGGACATATAACCAAAGTCATGCATGAATGTTGGTGGAAAACCAACATATAATAGTCTTAGATTAGAACCTTACCTAGTCTTTCGATTAAGCAGGAAGTAACCTGCAGCTGAGCCCCGAGGTGGAACAGCTTCACGTCAGGAGTAGACGAGGTAAGTACAACGCCGCCTACAGCATAGGCTATTAGGATATTTTTACCTAGACAAAGTTGATGTGCTATGTGCTATGTGCTATGTGATGTGCTGTTGTGCTAAGTGTTAATTGATATGCTACGGGGTATATCAAAACATGATTTATGCTTATGTTATGAAGTATATTATGATATGTATGATTAGACTACATGTCAAGATGAGAATGTGATATGATTATGAAGAAGAATAAGTGGCATCACGATGCATGCTCACTAATTATAATAAGAAGAATAAGAGTAAGTATGACATGACAAGATGAAGAGTAGCTGGACGGCAAGAAAGCTTGCCTGTGTCGTGCCACCCGCCTTAGGTCGGGTTGGACTGTGGATTGAGTTGGACTTGGTTTGGCCGCCCCAACCAATTCATAGTTGCGCGCTGGGTACGTACACTCAAGTAAGGGCCCATAGGTTAGATAAGTTAAGAAAGTAAGCTAAGATGGAATAAGAAAGCATAACATGAACATAATTGGTTCATGCATACTATATGTCTTGAAGTATATGCAATAGAATGATGTTATATGTAGTTTATGTGTCGCGGTATAGGAGTTGTACTTGCTGAGCGAAAGCTCATTGTTTTAAGTTTGTGCTGTAGGTAAGCCACCTGCCAGCTGATGATGATGCAAGGTGGAGTCGCGTGGCCGGGCACTGTGAATAATGGGAAATGGAAACTGCTACGCGTTTTGATATTATAAGAAAGTTATGTAATGTTCAGTGATAGTTAGTTAGTAGTATGCTCGTACGCACAACTATGCTTAGTTCGTATTTTATATTTCGTATGTGTACATATACTGTATAGAAAAGAAAAAAAAAATTTCCGCTGTGTTTTCATGTAATAAGTAAGTAAGTTAAGTATAAATTATTCATGTATGTAAGTACGTAAGCAAGGTAACGGTCCGTACTAGGCGGGTCGTTACAGAGTTGGTATCAGAGCGGTTTCCTGCGACATGAATTCACAGTTGCCTGCCATCGCCTCCATCATTGTAAGTAGGTACTAGATTTTATTTCTCTTTAAGTACATGCGAAAATACTTTCGCTTAAAGTTATATATATGATAGACGCGAGATTATGGATCCGATCCAAGTAGAGGAGGATCGTAATACGGTAGCCGCCTTTTATCGATCACAGCCGTTATATTTTGATAGTACTCGACGGTTAGCCTCGATCAGAGCATGGTTACATGACATGGAGCAGATTTTTGAGATCTGCCACATCAAGGCACATCTATAGGTTACCCTCGCCAGTAGATGCCTGGTTGGAGATTCTATGATGTGGTGGGTTACGTTGGGAGAGATTCAGATGCCCAGTCGTACGTGGGCGCATTTCCGGACTGTCCTACTCACTCGATACGAACCGTTACCTGCTCGACAGATCCATGAGTCTGTCCGTGACCCTGCGATTTACCGGGATATGAGACACTCTCGCAGGACTGGCATACGTACCCGGGCGAGACGATGAGTCATTACTGTTGGAGGTTTCAGGAGGCGATGCTTCCACACGTTCCTACAGATCTTCCGATGGCCGAGATGGAGGCATTATTACTCCTACGGAACGGAGTGCCGGCCCATATTCGCACGTTCGTTCCATCACCTACACCGGGATGACAGTTGGTAGTTTCATCGATGACATCCTCGAGGCCAAGACTATCGCCGAGATAGTCCATCCTGATGGTCAGGCTAGTAGTTCACGGCTCCAGCAGATAACGCCGATGAGGCTTCGAACGACGACGTCATAGCGATCGACCCACCGGAGCCGGAGGACCCCCAGTAATCGTTATCTCTAGCGATGACGAGGACGACGAGGACGATGAGGATGATGATGAGGAGTTAGAGCCGGAACCTGTTCAGGGTGGCTGAGACTGGGTAGCGTATCACGACGACCCCGACGACCCAGAGGAGCATCATGTGATTGATTTAGATGACGGAGATGAGGACGTGGACCATGATTCTAATTCCGACGCGTCCGTTAACATGCTCGAGAGTATCGCTTAGATTGAGGGCCGTTGTATTTTCTTTTTGACGGTGGGACTAACTATAGTATTTTGTTATTCGGATGTTAGGATGTATATATGTACGATGGTAAAGTGGTAGACACTTCCATCCAGTTTTGGCCATGTATATGTTTGTACAGTATGATGTATTTTTGAAAAATGTATATAGACAGTATGTACTTTCGAAACCGTGAAAAGTATGTACTTTTGACGATGTATTTTGACCCAGTAATATATTTTTGATACTATAATGTACTTTTGAAATTGTACAAAGAGACCGTGTAGATACGGGATATATGACCAGAGTTATGTTATGAGTTTGAAAAGTATGATCAGTATCTAGTATGATACGAATATGCCACTAAGCTATGGCATGACATGTGTAATGATATGATGATATGTATGATAAGTATGGTTATAGTATGATATGAGTGTTATATAGTATGATATGATAATATTTGCATGGAAGAAAAGATATTGATAGTACGATATCTTTTCTTATATAGGAAATTAGAAGATGGTTCGTACACGTAGAAACGCACCTGCAAATCCACCCCAGCCGGATTTAGCAACCCTAGTAGCTAACTTACAACAACAGTTGCTAGCACAGCAACAAGAGACGACTAGGCTACGCGAACAATTAACTCAGTTAAATCAAGGACCTCAGGTCCAAGAGGCCCCACAGCCAGCGCCGCAAGTTCCGCCAGTGGTACCTCAGGTACCCAATGTTCATCCTGGAAGTTCAACCAGACATTCCTCGGAATGTCGAGATTCCGATGGCACCGGTCGGAGTACCAGTAAATCCGCCGCCAGTACGTGAGGATCTTCTTTACGAGCGTTTTAGAAGAATGAAAGCGCCCGAATTTGAGGGACCTACCGATCCGATAGCCGCTGACAACTGGCTTATCGACATCCAAGTCATCTTGGATTTCATGCGACTTACGAAACAAGAGAAGGTGCGTGCGCTTCTTTCGCTTTGAAGAAAGACGCGAGGCATTGGTGGAGAACAGTACAGCTGCGCCGGAACACAATGGCTATGACTTGGCAGGATTTCGAAAACGAGTTTCGTGCTATGTACTACAATAAAGAGGTGCTCGCCGTGCAGCAAGATGAGCTTACTAACTTCCATCAAGGATCGATGACGGTGATGGAAGCTATCATGAGATTCGAGCAACTCGCTCGGTTATGCCCGAACCTGGTACCGAGCGAAGCCGAAAAAGTACGACTCATGATGAAAATGTTTAGGACTGACATTGCCAAGCAAGTCAGTGCTGGCAGTAGTCCACCTAGGACAGTATCCGACTGCGTAAGCCGAGCCATACGAGTCGAGTATTGGATTAACAGAGATAAAGAGGCTCGGGCTCAAATTTTCAAAGCTAGGAAGGAGGAGAAGGCCACCGCTAAGACAACGCAACCTCGTCAAGGTGCAGATTCGAATTCGAAGGGCCAAGCTAATAACTTCGGCCAAAGTCCCAAGCAGTCTGGGAAGAACAAGAGAAAAGGGAATTTCTCGGCCAGACCCAACAAGGGAATTCTCCCCAAAAGAGGAATAATCAAGGGAATGAGGATACTAACACTAACTACCCTGTGTGCGCAAGTTGTGGAAGAAAACATCTAGGAGTGTGCAAGAAGGGGTCAACTGCTTGCTATCAGTGCGGCAAAGAGGGGCACTACACAAGGAACTGTCCCCTGAACAACCAGAACCAGAATCCTCCATATTCGAACCGGAGCAACAATAGTCACCAGCTGCACGCAGTCCAGGCAAGGCTCGAAGGACCCTCAATTACGCAAAGAAGATTAGAGGCTCCTTAACCTCAGACCAGGATTTATGCTTACACCGATGGAGACGTCGAAGCTGGAACTTCACACGCGGTGACAAAATAGACTTCTATCGCTATATAGGACGTTATTATATTATATGATTCTGGTGTCACTCACTTGTATGTATTTTTTTAGAAAGTGCCCAGAAAGTAGGAAGTAGTGTAAAAAGGTTTAAAACAGCTTTATAAATATTTCTTTGTTTTTTGAGAAAAAATTTTTGTGGTTTGATCTCTGAATGCATGATACTTCTATAGTTTTATGTGGCAGAGAATTGTTTGTAGATCTCATCGCAATCAAGCCTTAGGATTTCGATGTGATCTTAGAAACTAATTTCTTAAGTTATTACAACGCTAAGTATGACTACTTAGAGCGTTGTGGGACGTTTAGCTAGTACGATAAGGAAAGATTTAACCGTTACGAGCAGTTGCGGAACTCAACATGAAGGGTGAAGTAGCGGAATACGTGTCAAAGAGCCCAACTTGTCAGAAAGTCAAGACTGAACACCTACATCGGAGGAGAATTGCAGGAAACAGAGTCTCCAGAAGGAAAATGGGAGCGAATTACCATGGGTTTGTGCGTAGGACTACCTAGAATTACAATTAGGAGCGACACGATTTGGGTCATTGTCGACCGATTGACCAAATCGACTCACTTTATCGCGATTAGAGCCACCTTTTCGATAGAAAATTGGCAGGAATTTACGTAGCTTAGGTCGTTAAGGCACTTGGAGTACCAAGATCGACCATCTCGGATCGTGATGAATGCTTCACTTCGTGATTTTGGATGAGTGTTCACATTGCTATGGGCTTGAAATTGACGTTTAGGACGACATTTCAACCTCAGACCAATGGCCAATTTGAAAGAACTACACCAGTTTGCGTTGATTTTCGAGGACGAAAATTTTTAAGGGGGGTAGATTGTAATACCTGCTTTTCTATGTGAATATTTTTCCTTTTAGAAGGAATTGAATGTATGCCGTATCGGCATTTTAGGGAAAAGTTCGCTTTAGAACTCCAATATGTGTTACGAGCTCTTATAGTTTTATAAGACTCGAATATTCTTGTTTTGATTCATGAATGGTCTTTTCGAATGAAAAGAGATGAATTTTGCATCATTCTAAGAAAGTCAAAGGGTTGACCAAAAAAGTCAACTTTGATCCGGGAAAGTCAAAGTTTGACCAAAATGCTCAAAACCCTAACAGTACAATTTTATGAGATGCAGTATAGGAAAAATACTGCGGAAACCCATTTTTCGGGTAAGATAGTATAAATAAGATTTAAAACCACCATAGAAAAATCAAGCACACAAAATTAGAGCAAAGGGCAAAAGGGTTTGAGAAAATAAAGAAAAAATTTTTCAGCCCGGTTTTTCACAGATAAAATTTTTATGACAGTATAAAATATTAATACTGTGTATTAGTACAACACAATATTAAATTTATCTATATTAAGTTAAAATTATACTGCTTATTGGATAAGTAAGACAACTAAGCTATCCTATTTATGACATCATAATTTTTTTAATTATGACATCATCACTTTTTGGAGAATAAATCCACACATGCCAAGTGTCCATTCTAGACCATTCTTGCTTGTTCTCCAAGCTTTTTGGCCGGCCACCTCAAGGGATTTTAGTGCAAAATTTTAAAAATTTTGGGGGCCAAAATGCAAACTTTGGTGTCCCACATTGCCTATAAATAGGAGTGCATCCTCCCCTTTTTAAATCAAGAAATACAACTAAACTCTTGACAAAATTTTTCAGCCCAAAACTGAGAGTAAAAGTGAGAGAGAAAACCAAAAAAATTTCTTGAACCAATCTTGTGTGTGTCCGGTTTGGTGAGGGAAAACAAGAGGAAGAGTGGAAAAAATTTTCCAGCCCATTCTAGTGGCTGTAGCCGTGGGCAGTGAGCAGGGGAAGAGAGGAAAAAAATCGAAAAAGTGAAGGGAAACACTAGGGGAGAGTTCGAGTGTGATCCGAGCAACCGAAAACTAGATTTGAGCAAGATTTGGGAGCTATTTTCTCCCTGCAGGCAGCCACTGTTTTGAGCAATAAAACAGTGGAAAAAAATTCAGTTTTTGGGTCCAATTAGGTGGTGAGACCGTGCACCAAGTGAGGACTGATTTTGAGGTCTAAAAAGTTTAGTTTTGGTGCATTTTGGTGAGCTAGAACCGGATCTAGGGAGCCTAGAGTCAAGGGTGTGAGTTTGTGGTGCAAACCTAAAGCCAATTCCTAACCAAGTCAAGGTATTTTTCAAAAACCTTAAACCTATTTTATTTAAAGTTTTCAAGTCAAGATTTAAATGTATTTGTTCAAGCCAAGTTTGTAGAGCATAAGCTCAAATTTATTTTTATGTCTATAAGTTGCTTAGTGCTTGATTAGGTTGCTAGAATGGTTTGGTTCCATTATGTCATTAATGTTTTTATGTTTGTTTGATATGCTAGGATTGCATGCTAGAGCTTACATGAGGTTATATGTCCCTTAGATGTATGAATGAATATGTGATTGTATGTTAGGATATGCTAGAATGGAATGTATGCATGAATGAGAATGTTGGAATGGAATGAACATGTTAGACCATGCACCCCTAGGATAGGGCTCGGATTCTATGGGCTGCATGAACGGGTTAGGGCTGCATGTTGGGACATGCAAGACGTTAGGAACACTGCATGATGTGTCTTTAAACTCCCGATGTGATCAGTTGAGGTAGAAACCGAAAATTAGGACGTAAACCAAATTTAGTAAGAAAGGCTGCTAGTTCGGGTTCCAAACTGGTCGGCCTCAGGAAATCAGTAATTGCAGGCCTTTATAGGCCGAATGGGCAAAAACATAAAACACGAAAGTTGTATAACAGGGTCTTTCCTAGGGGGTATCGTGGACCGTTTATCAAAATAAGGCTCCAATGGCCTCCGTTTTTACGAAAAACCGAAGATGGTCCATCAGGACGCAGTTTATATGATCACCCGAATTCAAATAAAAACTGGTATTAAACGGTGCAGAACCAGATTTTGCTTAAAACACAAAAGTTTTAGAACTCTTCGAGAGCTAGAACTTTCGTGAAGAAAACTTTTTCTAATTTTAAACGAATTTTAAACTATAACTTGAAATCTGAAAACCGTGTAGGGAGCAAGCAATTCCTGCACAGGATTTTCTAGAGCCAGTTAGGAAAAATAGTTTTTCCTATCTTAAACACTGTTTTGAACACAGAAACTGTTCCAAAGGCATTTTATAGCCTTCAAACATTTTATAAAACATGTTTTAAAACTCAAGGATTTTTAAGGGGAAGTATTGCAGTTTTTAGGCTCGAATGCCAAAAGCTTTTTCAAAGATAAAGAAAGGAGATTAAAATGTACAAGTTCAAGGTTTGCTAGGTAGATAGTTAAGACAAACGGTGATCGGGAATTTATACCCGAATCACAGGGCTTAGCCCCAAAGCCCGAGGTTGGCCCAAAGGAGGGTTGACCTTAGTAACCTTAGAGGTTAACCTTGGTTAACCTAGTGAGTAAGATAAATGTTAAGCCGAGGTTAGGTGCTAGCCTAAACCTATTCACTCACAAGTAAGATTAGTATGGAAGGTTATCCAACGTAACCTAGTAGGTTGTTGTATGAGCTCGTAAGAGCGATGTAGTAACCCGAGTAGGAGAGGTTACCTAGTGTAACCACTCATAATATGTTTTTCTATAGGGGGATATATAACCAAAGTCATGAATGAATGTTGGTAGAAAACCAACTTATAATAGTCTTAGATTAGAACCTTACCTAGTCTTTCGATTAAGCAGGAAGTAACCTGCAGCTGAGCCCCGAGGTGGAACAGCTTCACGTCAGGAGTAGACGAGGTAAGTACAACGCCGCCTACAGCATAGGCTATTAGGATATTTTTACCTAGACAAAGTTGATGTGCTATGTGCTATGTGATGTGCTGTTGTGCTAAGTGTTAATTGATATGCTACGGGGCATATCAAAACATGATCTATGCTTATGTTATGAAGTATATTATGATATGTATGATTAGACTACATGTCAAGATGAGAATGAGATATGATTATGAAGAAGAATAAGTGGCATCACGATGCATGCTCACTAATTATAATAAGAAGAATAAGAGTAAGTATGACATGACAAGATGAAGAGTAGTTGGACGGCAAGAAAGCTTGCCTGTGTCGTGCCACCCGCCTTAGGTCGGGTTGGACTGTGGATTGAGTTGGACTTGGTTTGGCCGCCCCAACCAATTCATAGTTGCGCGCCGGGTACGTACACTCAAGTAAGGGCCCATAGGTTAGATAAGTTAAGAAAGTAAGCTAAGATGGAATAAGAAAGCATAACATGAACATAATTGGTTCATGCATACTATATGTCTTGAAGTATATGCAATAGAATGATGTTATGTGTAGTTTATGTGTCGCGGTATAGGAGTTGTACTTGCTGAGCGAAAGCTCATTGTTTTAAGTTTGTGCTGTAGGTAAGCCACTTGCCAGCTGATAATGATGCAAGGTGGAGTCGCGTGGCCGAGCACTGTGAATAATGGGAAATGGAAACTGCTACGCGTTTTGATATTATAAGAAAGTTATGTAATGTTCAGTGATAGTTAGTTAGTAGTATGCTCGTACGCACAACTATGCTTAGTTCGTATTTTATATTTCGTATGTGTACATATACCGTATAGAAAAGAAAAAAAAAATTTCCGCTGTGTTTTCATGTAATAAGTAAGTAAGTTAAGTATAAATTATTCATGTATGTAAGTACGTAAGCAAGGTAACGGACCGTGCTAGACGGGTCGTTACAGTCCTTACAACCAACTTAAATCACCATCAAAATGTTTAAATGGAATTTAATTTCAAGATGGTTTTAAGAGTTTTACCTCAAACCCAAGTTAGGGTTTGGAAATTTCCAAATCTTCCTTCCTTCCTCTAATTCACGGCTTCACCAAAAATGGGATCCAAGAAATTTTTGTTAGTTTTTCTTTCACCTCCAAGCCGTGCACTTTCAAGAAGAAAACCCAAAAATTTGTCAAGAGTTACTCACCTTATCTCCTCCTTCTCTTGGTCGGCCACCACTTGGAAAACCCACCAAAATTTTCTCAAACTCTCTCAAACTCTCCCTCCTTGCAAACCGAACACCCACTAAGTGAAACCCCAAGGAAATTTTCAGATTTCCTCTCCTCTTTCTCACCCTCTCTTCCACGGTTTTTCTAGAGCAAAATGAGCAGAGTTTAGTTGCTTCTGGTGAATAAAATGAAGGGTTTTTGTGAGGGGGTATTTATAGAGGAAGGGGGAGCCTTGGGTGGTCCAACTTTTTCCTCAAAAATTGGCTTCATGCCTTGTCTTCCATGGGGTGTTGCAGCCGAAATCAAGGGAAGGGAAAGGGGGGTTTGTGCTGCCGAAATCAAGGGGAAATGGAGGGCCATGTGGCAGCCATGTATGGCCCTAGAGGTCTCTAGAAATTTCCCCTACTAGCTCACCCTTTTGGCCCTTGAATTTGGCTTTCTTTTTCATGTATTTTCTCCTTAAATTGTGGCTTATGTCTCCCTTCTTTTTCCTTGTGTTTGCTGCCGGTTTTGGGGGTGGAAAAGCAGCCCCACATGGGTTTAATTTAGGCTAGTGGAGGGTGAGTCATAGGCATGGGCATGTGTCCTTGTTTGGTTCACACTTTGGCCCTTAAAATATGGCTTTTTGTCATATCTTGCTTGTCCCCTTGGTTTTCTTTTCTTTCTTTTCTTCTTTGTGTAGCCGAAACTTGTGGGTAAGGGGCAGCCCCTCATGTGTAGTCTTGGGTTAGTGGAAGGTGATGTCAAGGGGTTGATGTCATCTTCCACTAGCTCTTCCAAAGCCTTGTTTGGCCATTTCGCTCTTTCACAGCTCCTTTCGCGCTCCACCGTTATTTCCAATACTGTGATGAGCATTCTAATTTTGTTCCTTGGTCCAAAAATTCTTCCATGTAAATTTGGACCGAAAACTTTCTTTCTCCAATTTTTTGGAGATCTTTTTGCCCCTAATTCAAATTCGGTGTGCTTGATTTTTCTATGGTGGATTTATGGCTTATTTGTGCTATCTTGATCATAAAACTTCATTTTCGGAATTCTTTTCATATTCCTTCATCATACTTGTGAAGTCAACGTTGTGACCCGTCTTGGTCAAACTTTGACTTTCTCGGTCAAACCTTTAACTTTCGTAAAATTTCATCCTTTTTCGTTCTTTTTCCCTTAAAAACCTCATACTTGGCTCGTAAATCATTAATTGAGTCTCATAACAATTAAATGAGGACTTGAACATTGTTTAAATAAAATTATGAATTTCTCATTATTATTCATAATTTTTCATATAACATATTATAAACACATAAATTAGACTTTAATTCCTTATGAACAAGGAGATTACAAGTCTACAAAATTTCGGGTCTTACATAGAAAACCTAGGAATCATATTTATCTAAACAAAAATAATAATAAAATTTGGAATTAAATTCAAATTTTAAACTAAAACTAACAATTAAAAAATAAGATATAAAGAAATCAAATCTTAATCAGATCTTGTTTCGAATTTTGAATTTCTTGAACATTTGAAAACGTAATCTTGATTTGATTCTTTGGTTGGAAATAATGTCCTCTTCAGCCTTGGAAAATAAAACGTCCACATCAGTTTTGACTCTCTTCCGGATCAACTTTGATGAGTAAAATCAGTCTTTACTCACTATCAATAGTGAACACACTCTCCTTTTGTTTTAGAACTTCTCAAACTAAGTTATTTAGCTCTTCTTTGAATCTTTTAGCTTGAGCTCTCATCATCGGACCAACTGGAACTTGAATTGGTTTGTGAGAATTCCTTCAGGCCTTGATGTCCTCATAATTCCTCCCCGTTTGAGAAGGATTTGCCCTCAAATCATCACCTACATCAAAACGACTCAAGTCAGTAATATTGAAAGTAGCACAAACATTGTACTCTCCAGGTAAGTCAAGTCTGTAGGCATTGTCATTGATTCATTCTAGCACTTGAAAAGGACCATCTCTTCGGTGCAACAACTTAGAACGTCTTTACGCAAGAAATCTTTCTTTCCTTATTAGCTTGTGACGTCCCTTGTTAGCTTGCTTCATGTATTGTTCGGTTCTCTTCTCTATGCTAAGCCGTGCCGTCTTATTGAGTTGCTTCACAAATTCTATCTTCTTTTTACCATCTTGTTTATACCAAATGACATATGGAAAAATCTCAATGAATTCAACTCATTGAGCATGTCTTTTGTTCAACTTTTGTTGGCCTTTCAAATGCTTCAAGGATTTATGATCTGTACAAATTACAAACTTCGTTGGCCACAAATTGTGCTGCCATGCCTCTAAAGCTCGAACAAATACGTACAACTCTTTGTCATAGATGGGGTAGTTAAGTGTTACACCGCTTAACTTCTCACTAAAGTATGCAAGTGGTCTTCCATCCTGCATAAGAGCAGCACCTATACCTACACTAGAAGCATCACATTTGATTTTGAACATTTTAGAAAAGTTAGGTAAAGCAAGTAAAGGAGCGTAAGTAAGCTTGTGTTTGATAAGCTGAAACGCCTTCTCATGTTCTTCATCCTATTTGAACGCAACGTTCTTCTTGATAACTTTGATAAGCGATGCAATGATGGTGCTAAATTCTTTCATGAACCTCTTGTAAAAACTAGCAAGTACATGAAAACTTCTAACATTATCTATACTAGAGGGGGTCGGCCATTCTTGGATGGCTTTGATCTTCTCTTCATCAATCTCAATACCTTTAGCACTCACAACAAAACCTAGGAAAACAAGCTTATTGGTGCAGAAAGTACACCTTTTGAGGTTAGCACATAACTTCTCCTTTCTAAGCACATCCAAAACTGAATTCAAATGTGAGACATGATCATGCAAACTCTTGCTATAAATTAGAATATCATCAAAATAAAACAACAACGAATTTACCAATGAAAGGACGCAAAACATGGTTCATTCGGTGCATTAAAGTACTAGGTGCATTAGTTAACCCAAATGGCATAACTAACCACTCGTACAAACCATATTTAGTTTTAAATGCTCTCTTCCATTCGTCTCCTTCTTTCATTTGTATTTGATGATACCCATTCTTAAGATTGATCTTAGAAAACACACAAGAATCATGCAGCTCATCTAGCATATCATCTAAGCGAGAGATATGTGTCAATACTTTACCATTATGTTGTTAATGGCTCTACAATCAACACACATTCTCTATGTCACATCCTTCTTAGGCACTAGAATTACCGGAACTGCGTAAGGACTCATGCTTTCTCTCATATACCCTCTCTTCAACTTGCCTTTGAAGCTCCTTAGTCTCCTTGAGGTTACTCCTATATACTGGTCGATTTGGAATTGATACACTAGGTACAAAGTCGATTTAATGTTCAATCTCACATAATAGGTGGTAAACCATGTGGTACCTCCTTGGGGAACACATCCTCGAACTCCTATAAGAGAGAAACAACAATACTAGGCAATAAAGAGTCAAGTCAGTTAGTGTTTAAAAGTGTAACGCCCCCTTACTACATAGGGCCGCCACCTTACTTACTTAACTTAACTTTACTTAAAATATAGGAATATTTTTTTTTTAAACATACTTATAAAAGCATTTAACTTTAGCAATATATCGTTGATACTGAAGTAGAAAGTTTACTTAAAGTCTAAAGTATCCAAACACCATATAACATAAGTGGTTTTCATCACATATACTTATACACAAAAACTTCTTGACATATCAAAAGGTTGCGGAATCTATGCGTAGTGGTATCCACACCGCCCTTCATCTGCCGCCGCATCATCCACACGACGCCCACCATTTAAGCTGCAGGTTTCTTACCTACAGCATGAAATATAACTTGATGAGCTTTCGCCCAGTAAGCACAAACGTGATCTCACAAAACATATTCATATTTAAAACATCTTGAAAACATACAATCATCATATGCATATGCGTGAACCATTTATGTTCATTTATGCATTCCTTTTTAACTTGGACTTATCTTTCTTATGGGCCTCATAGTGTACGTACCATCATTTATTTAGCGCGCCTCCAAATACAGTTAGGGTTTGCAAGGTCCCTAACTGCTCTGGGAAAAACATAATTGATTACACCCTCCCGCATCAACGAGAGAGCTATAATCCATAACTTTAACATGAAAAACCCTCCACCTGATGGGAGGTCGGTACGATACTTTACTTGTGATATCTTACCATGTTGTTTATCCTTAGTGGACATACCTTATGGTGTCACTATATGATAACATACTTTCATCTCATTCATAACATGGCATGTCATCTTTACATTCATGGCATTTGCAATTATGGCACTTTTATAAACATAACATTTTGCAAACATAGCACTTTTTGTAAACATAGCATTTTGCAAATATAACACTTTTCATAAGCATAGTATTATGCAAATATAGCACTTTTGAAAACATGGCACTTTTAGCAATCATAGTATCGCTTTGAACATAGTATAAAAACATGCAATAGCACTTTTGAAAACATACTATCTTTCATGCTGCAGGTGAGGTTTGTACTTACCTCTTGTGCCGTTTCCTTAATGTTGCGTCCTTAGATTTGTCAGCAACAGCAGGTCACTTTCCTGTTATATTAGAAATATAGGATCAGAATCCTATCATAAGGTGTTGTTGACCTAACCAACATTACACCTACTCTTGGTTGTATGTCCCCTATACTTGTTACCTCACTTGGTCTCCATAATCATCATTCTTTATTAAGGATAATCAAACTTCGATTAATCCTTAAGAAGTCACGTTGGATAACCTCTTGATTAGATCCTTGTTACTAAACCCTCAATCATACCCTTAAGGTTTAGGGTTCCATTTTGCCTTTGGGCCTTTACTCTTACAACATAAACATTGGGTTATTTCCATTAACCCCTTAAATCTTAGCCCAATCCTATATTTTGTGTATTCTTTAGGGTTACATTGGGCAACCCTTAAGATCAACTTTGATTCAACCTTGGGTCAACTAAAGTTAACATCTGGTCAACTAGTAGTCCACCCTTGGCCATCCTTGGCTTAACCCCGTAACTCAGATATAATATCCGGTTACCGTCTGTAGTCGGCTAGATTATCAATTTTACCTTAAAAATCCCATTTCCTTTCTTTTGGAAAATCTTGTGTAATTATCTTCCAAAAATCCTTTAGTTTGCTTGTAAAAATTCTTATTTCCTTAACTTGAAAGTACTTTGGCTTAAAATCATCATTTTTCCTTAACTTGAAAACGTTCAGTTTGGAACCCCTTTTTCTTTACTTCTTGGAAAAATGTGAAATTTCAAACCCGAACCCTTAAAATTCATGGTTTTTGAAACAGATCTTTTATAAAATCATTTAAAGCTGGAAACTGCCTTTGGAATAGTTTCCGTAGCTAAAATAACAGTTTAAAAACATTTTACAGTTTTTAGAAAACATTTTTGTAAAACTAAGGTGCAGAAATTTTCGGATTCCCTGCGCACCTTCCTTAAAACGTGCCCAGTTTAAAAATCCATTAAGAATCTAGAAAACTTGTCTTCACAAAAGTTGTAGCTCTCGAAAAATGCTAAAACTTTTGTGTTTTACGAAAAATCCAGTTCGGCTTGTATTAGTACCAGTTTTTGTTTGAAACTGGCTGACCCTGAAAAACTGAGTGAAAACTGGGTCTGAGGATCAGCCACGGGTTTTGGGGAAAACGGAGGCCGTTGGAGTCTCATTTCAAGATTCTACCCATGTTGTTCTCTAGTAAAAGTTGTTCCGAGCAACTTCCGTGTTTTGAGTTTTACCCCGTTCGGCCTCTAAGGGCCTTAAAATTTCACTTTCCCGAAACTGGCCAGATTCGAATCTGAATTGGCAGTTTCGGTTGCTTAGTTCGGTTTATGTCCTAGTTTGTGGATTCTATCTCGACCGACCACTTCGAGAACTTACGAGTCAAACACACAGCGTTTTCTAGCATCCCATTAGTCATCCATACAGTTCATGCAACCCAATCCAACATCATAAACCTAGGGTTGCTTGGTTCTAACATTTCCATACCACACATTCAAGCATCAACAATTAACCCTAAACTAGCATGCATCAAGGGGGCTGCCTTGGCAGATTTTCAGCCACAACTTGGGGGACATACAACCTAATTTTCTAGCATGAAAATCAATCACAACTAAGCATAAATCAAGCAAGCAAATATCAAAATCAAGCCAACCAAACCATAATCCCTAATCAAGCACACACACCACAAACTAAGGCTGAAAATTTAAATGGACTTATGTCCTTACAAACCAACTTGAATCACCATAAAAATGCTAGATTTGAACTTAATTTCAAGATGGTTCAAGAATTTACCTCAAACCCAAGTTAGGGTTTGGAAATTTCCAAATCTCCTTCCTTCCTTCTAGCCCACGGATTTGGTCCAAAGGGAGCACCAAAAAATTTTCTCTTAGTTCCTTGCTAGATCCACTCAATCCCGAGCCTTATCACAAGATTTCCCCTCAAAATTTTCAGATTTTCGTCACCTCTTTCTTCTCTCAAACCCAATGCTACACACCCCCAAAATGGGTCTACAAGGCTCCAAAATTTTTCTTTCTTTCCCCCTAGCAACCCGAGTACCTGAAGGAAGAAAAGCCCTAAGAAATTTCCTGATTTCTCTTCCCCTTCTCTCCCTCTCATCCACAGTTTTGGCTGCTGGAATTTTGGCAGAGTTTGGCTGTGTTTTGAGATTAAAAAGAATGAGTTTTATGAGGGGGTATTTATAGGCAAAAGGAAGAGCTTGGTTGATCAACTTTTTTCCTCAAAAAATGGCTTTTTCCCATCCCTTGCTTGTCCCTTAGCTGGCCGAACTTCAAGGAGTGGAGGAGAGAGTTCCACATGTTCAACTTTAGCTAGTGGAAGGTGAGCTCACACTTTTTCCTTAATTTTAGGCTTTTTCCCTTGCTTCCCATGTGCTTGGCCGAAAATTTGGGGGAGTAAAGGGGAGCAAGTGGCAGCCAATGGATGGTCCTAGAAGCTTCTAGAGTCTTCTAGAAAAATTTCCCATGCTTAGCTCACGTTTGTGATGTCATCTCCATGAGGTCATCCCTTAAAAACAAGGGCCTTGTTTGGTTCTTGTCTTCTTCTCCAAATTAATTCATTTTTCTCGTGCCACACAGTTATTTCTAATATTGTGTTCCGTATTTTCTTATTGTACTTTGGTCCAAAATTTTTGTATACAATCGGATCATAAGAAATCTTTTTCTTAACTCTTCGGAGACCTTTACGCCCTTTAATCCTAACTCAGTGTACTTGATTTTCTAGGGTGGTTTTAAGGCTTATTCTTGCTATTTAATTCACAAAACATTATTCTCGGAACTCTTCCCGGAATGTACTTCGAAGTCTCGTAAAGTCAACCCTTTGACTTTTTGTTGGTCAAACTTTGACTTTTTCGGTCAAAGTTGACTTTCGTAAAATTACATCATTTCTCGTTCTTTTTCCTTTAAAAACCTCATACATGGCTCATAAATCATTCGTGGAGTCTCATAATTAATTTAATGAGGACTCAAACATTGGTAAATAAAATTATGAATTTCTCATTACTATTCATAATTTTTCATGAAACACATCATAGACACATAAATTGGACTTTAATTCCTTATGATTAAGGAAATTACAAGTCTACAAAAATTTCGGGTCTTACAAAAAGAGCCTCCTTGTACATGAGTACAATCATTGGCCATTTTGAAATCAATGCTCGCTTAACCTCATTTGTTGTTGCATAGAAATTTCTTTGTTTTATCTCTGTTTTTACTTCATTGGCTGAACTTTTCTCTCTCTTTTCTTCCACACCAGATTCGACATTACTCTCTTTTTTTCTCTCTTTGGCCGCACATCTCTTTTTCCCCCCCTCTCTCACTATGCATGTTCTCACTTCTCTTTTCATTCAAGTTCTTTTGATCTCCTAGTTTCTTTTGTTCACTCAATTTTTGCAACCTCACGTTATCGTCATAGACTTGTTTTGATGTCATCGGGGCTAGAGTGATTGTCCGTTGATTGCACGTGAATGAATACTTATTAGTGAAGCTGTCATGCTGCACATGTAAATCAAATTGCCACGATCTTCCTAAGAGAAGATGTCCAACTTGCATTGGTACCACATTGCACAATACCTCATTTTCATACTTACCGATTCAAAACGGTACAACAACCTGCTTCGTAACCCTCATTTCACCACTATCATTCAACTATTGTAGCTTGTATGGACGAGGGTGCTTAACTATTGTAAGCCCTAACTTTTTAACCATGGAAGTACTAGCAACATTAGTGGAACTACCGCTATTGATAATAACACTACATACCTTGTCTTTCACATGGCAACGAGTGTGAAAGATGTTCTTCCACTGTACTTGTTCTTCCACTTCTGAAGCTTGCGAACTTAAGGCTTGTCGTGCGACTAGTCCAAGCATCTCACCATGATCTGTCCTGAACTCCTCATCTCCTATGGGAGCGTCCTCCAATGGTGGCATATCATCTAGATCAGTTTTGTCCTCGGATTCAATTTCACCACTTTCTCGGATCACCATAACTCGCTTGTTTGGACATTTGCTAGCTATGTGCCCTCTCCCTTGACATTTGAAGCAATTAATCTCACTAGAACAAGCCGAAGTAGGGGCTGATTTACCTTAAGAGGCTGTGATAGGGGTGGTTGGTTTGGGCTCGAGTTTGGCCTTGTAGGTGGACGAGTTTTCATATTTCTTTGGGTAGTTTGACCTCCAAGGTGCTATGCTCAAATTTTGTGGCAATAGTCTTGGCCGTGTACCACCTCTCTTAAGTTGCCCTTCAACCTTGATTGTCATATGTACCAAGTCCTCCAATTCCACATAATGGTGTATCTCGATTGTATTAGCAATCTGTCAGTTTAAACCATTCAAAAATCTATCCATTGTCGCTTCCCGATCGTTCTCCACGTTGGCTCTAATCATAGCCATCTCCATCTCTTTCCAATACTCATCAACGCTTCAATTACCTTGATGGAGACATTGCGGCTTTAGGTATAGATCTCGGTAATAGTGACTTGGTACAAATCGTCGCTTAATCACTTTTTTTATCTCATCCCAAGTTTCAATAGGACGTTCTCTGTTTTTTTCTCCTATTGATGTACAACTTGTCCCACCACACAACAGCAAAATTAGTAAATTCAATTACAACAAGTTTTACCTTCTTTAATTTGGAGTAGTTGTAACAATCGAAAACCAACTCCATCTTCTTTTCCCACTCGATGTATGCTTCGGGATCATTTTTTCCTTGAAATGCAGGAATTTTCATCTTGATACTTCCCAAGTTGTTATCCACCCGATTCCTAGCTTTTCTATCCCGGCCATATCTCCTATGGCTGTCCACGGACATCTTATCAAACTCCTCCTCTAAATCGTCCCTTTCAAACTCACTAACTTCCTCAACTTCCCTTTAATGCAACCTGTTCCTCCTTAGGGTGTTTGGAGCAAATGGTGGCTATCCCCATTGAGTTCCCTCTTCTACCATATCCAACCTCTTGTAACGCCCCGACTTGGCGCTGGTGCGCTACTCTACTGTTTGCTACTAACTACTTACTAATTCTGCTGACTACTGAAAATAATACTTACTTAGTATTCGAAAACACAACGGAAATTTTTTTTTTATACCGTGCTGATTAGCACGTAACTGCTCTGAAAATACAATTCTTAATTAACATAACTAAAAAGATGTAAACGCATAGCGACTTCCATTCCCCACGATTTCACATTGCCCGACCACGCTCCTCCATCTTGTATCAAAGATTGCTGAAAGGTTGCTTACCTACAGCATAAACTTAAAACAATGAGCTTTCGCTCAGCAAGTACAACTCCTATACCGCAACATATAAACTACTAACATCTCAACATGTCAACACTACATTGAACAAATACTGGCAACTACTGCGCACATACTGCTAACTGCTGCACTGAACATAAACTGATAAACATATGCATGAACCGGTTATGTTCATATTATGCTCTGTTATCTGCTGCTAACTTACTTACTGTTTTTCTTACTTAATCTGCTAATGGGCCCCTTACTGAGGTGAACGTACCCGGCGCGCAACCATGGACTTACACTTGCCATAGCCCGGCCCGCCCTGTGACGGGGGATACGACACCGGCAATCTGGCTTGCCATCTGAACTGTCTTTAAAGTCTATCTGAGACTTTTTGTTCTTATAAAGTTTAGTGAACATGCATCATGATGTTCCTATTCTTAAATCATGCTTACTACTGAAATCTGAACTTACATACTGCATGGCATCTATAAAACATGTTATCTAAACATGGCATCTAGCATAGCATATAGCATATAGCACATAGCACTGAACACTGAACACTGAACTCATCTCTAAGTAAGTATACAACTACTAGCCTATGCTGTAGGCAGCGTTGTACTTACAGTTTCTATCTCTGATGCTAAACTGGTCCGCTTCCGCGTTTAGCTACTGGGTACGTCCTGCTTAACCGGAGGACATAAGTAAGGTCTCTAATCTATGACCATAATATGTTGGTCTTCAACCAACATTCATATATGCTTTGTTATATGTCCCCCTAACTATAAACTATCTTATGCTAGGTTACACTGGGTAACCTTATCACTTTGGGTTATATCTGATAACCCCATGAAATCGTATCTCGTAACTTACTAGGTTACGTTGGATAACCTTTTCTGCTAAACTCTCTGCTCATAACCGAACTTGATCTCTACTAGGTTAACTCACGTTAACCTCTAAGGTTACTAAGGTCAACCCTCTTCGGGTCAAGCTTGGGCTTTGGGCGAAGCCTGGTTACTCGGGTGTAAATCCCGGTTACATTTCGTGACTAACTACCTCGCAAATCTTGAACTTGAAAAACTTTACTTTCTTTAAAATCACTAAAAGAGTTAGGCAGTAGAGTCCAACTTTCTTAAAATTCTTCTAAAATTTCCTGACAGATAGAACTGCTTTTATAAAACATCTGAGGGTCAGAAACTACCTTTGGAACAGTTTCCATGTTCAAAACAGTGTTTTTAAATCAAAAACAGTTTTTCCTAAACTGGTTCTAGAAAATTCTGTGCAGGAATTTCTTGATCCCTACGCAGTTTTCCGAAATCAGGTTGTATTTAAAAATCCCTTTGGAATCCGAAAAAGTTGTCTTCACGAAAGTTCTAGCTCTCGAAGAGTTCTAAAACTTTTGTGTTTTAAAAAAAATCTGATTCTGCTTAGATCAATACCAGTTTTAATTTGAAACTCGTTGATCATGAAAACTAGGTCTGACTGGACCACTCTCGGTTTTTCGTGAAAACAGAGGCCTTTGGAACCTCATTTTGGGAAATGGTCCATGATGCCCCCTAGGAAAAACCCTATTCTACAACTTTCGTGTTTTAGGTTTTTGCCCATTCGGCCTCTAAGGACCTGCAATTACCTCTTTCCTACGACTGGCCAGTGTGGAACCCGAACTGGCAGCCTTAGCTAATTAAACCGGTTAACGTCCTAATTCGTGGTTTCTAACTCGACCGATCACATCGGGAGCTTAATGACAAATCATGCAACGTTTCTAACATCCCGTATGTTCTAACATGCCTTCCCAATGTACCCATGCAGCCCTCTAATCCGGTTACACAAAACCATGGCTGCATGGTTCTATCTCTTAGCATACATCAATCATTAAAGTCAAACAATGCTATATCAATCAAAC
Organism: Ficus microcarpa; assembly: GCA_025413485.1. Classification (NCBI taxonomy): domain Eukaryota; kingdom Viridiplantae; phylum Streptophyta; class Magnoliopsida; order Rosales; family Moraceae; genus Ficus; species Ficus microcarpa. Next base: position 17,474,030 of record CM046383.1, read on the forward strand.
TAGCACCCTAACATGCATTCATACTCTTAACCACTTACTTGGGGACATATAACTTCATTCATGCATCTAGCATGCAACCTATAGTTAATCAAACATAGACATAAAACATAAATGCATAATTTAAACCAACCACCCCTTAAGCTAGCAAATTAAGCACAAAACTTTAGCTAATGGGCACAAAATAAAATGAGCTTATGCTCTTACAAACCATAGCTTGAAATACATTTAAACTTTTACTTTAAAAAGTTTAAATGAAACTAAGATTAGGTTTTGGAAAAATACCTTGAAATGGTAGGGTTGGCTTAAGGTTGAACCAAAAACTCACCCCTTGGTTCTAGCTCCTAGAACCGGTTCTAGCTCACTAATTTTGGCACAAAAATTTGACCTCAACCTGCCCTTCCCTATGCACGGCTGTAACCCAAATTTGCACCCCAAAACTGAAAATTTTCTGCACCTTGCACCACACAAACCCGTGGGCTGCCAAAGGAGATTTTGACTCCAAAACTCACTCCAAAACTCACCATCTTGCTTGCTTACTCAAACCCAAAATTTTTTCCAACATTTATGGTTCCTCACTGCCTCCCCCCTGCTGCTAACCCACGACTACAGCTGTGACGCCCCCTTACTACGTAGGGCCGTCACGCCTTACTTTCTTACTTAACTTTACTTGAAAATTAAGAATATTTTCTTTTTTTTTTTTTTTTTGGAAACATACTTATAAAAACATTTGTCTTTAGCAATATATCATTACTACTTAAGTAAACGTTACTTAAGGTCTTTGGTTCCAAAATACCATGATACATAACTTGTCTTCATCATATATATACTTATATATACAAAACTTCTTTACTTATCAAAAGATTTGCGGAAACTATGCGTAGTGGTATCCATACCGCCTTTGTCCGCCTCCACATCATCCTCACAATGCCCACCATTTACGATGCAGGTTTCTTACCTATAGTATGAAATATAACTGAATGAGCTTTCGCCCAGTAAGCACAAACATAATCTCACAAAACATTTAAAGCATCATGAAAAACATACATCATCATATGCATATGCGTGAACCATTTATGTTCCATTTATGCATTTCTTTTAACTTACTTATCTTTCTTATGGGCCCCATAGTGTACATACCATCATTTATTTAGCGCGCCTCCAGGTTACAGATAGGGGTTGCAAGGTCTCTAACTGCTCTGGGAACATTGGGTGATTACACCCTCCCGCATCAACGAGAGGGTGAATCCTTTACCTTAACATGAAAAATCCTCCATCTTGGGGGAGGTCGGTACGACACTTTACTTGTGATTTCTTACCATGTTATTTATCTTTAGTGAACATATCTTATGTAACGACCCACCTAGCGTAGGCCGTTACCATACTTGTAACATACATTCATAATATAAACTTAAACTACTAGGATTGAAAACACAGCGGAAAATTTTTTTTTTTTTTTTTTTATAGCATTCACAAAAACACTATAAACATATAATAATACTGGTTTGCGTACTAGTATATTAATTACCAGTTAATATAAAATATTTCATAATTTACATATAATCACAAAACTCGTAGCGATACCCATAATCCACTCATTCATAGTCCCTTGGCTCGTTACTCCATCTTGCATCAATTTCAGATAGCTGGTTCCTTACCTACAGCATAAACTTAAACAGTGAGCTAAAGCTCAGTAAGTACAACTCTTAAGCCGTAAAGAAATATAACATAACATAACATACACAGAGCATGCATTGACCACATTATGCTTGCTTATTCTTATTCATTATGGGCCCTTACCTCGTGTGTTCGTATCCGGCGCGCGACTATGGATTGGTTGGGGCGGCCAAACCATATCCAACTCAATCCACAGTCCAACCCGACCTGGCGCGGGTGGTACGACACAGCGCTTAATAACTTACTTATTCTTGTCATTAGTGAACATACATTCTGTTGTCACCTTTTTAATTCTATTATTTCTTACCTTAGCATAATTTATATTGCATACATGTTATCTAACACATAGCACAGAACACATCATGAAAATCTAGTAATATATACTAGTAGCTTATGCTGTAGACGTGTTGTACTTACCGTCTATTCGTCTGTCGCTTGACTACTCCTCTTCAAGCTTCAACTGCAGAATTCCTCCTGCTCGATTGAAGGACGTACATGAGATTTCTAATCTAATTCATGTGGGTTTTTCGGTGATATGTCCCCCTAAAAATAAAACCATGCATACATAAAGGGTGACTACCTTAGTAGTCTTATGGATCATAAATCATGACCTAAAAAGATACGTTGGATATCCTTTTTATACACTTAGCCCATATACAAACATGTTGGGTTAGATCAACACTAACCCTTGGGCTTAAATCACTTACTTATAGGTTAACCAAGGTTAACCCTTGTGATTACTAACGTGAATCCCTATTCGGCTTACATTAGGGTTTTGGGATCAAATCCCGATAACTCGGGTATAATTCCCCAGTTATCATGCGTCTTAACGTTTCTTTGAACACTTAGCTTAGAATCCATTTTCTTTAAAAACTCTAACTTAAAAATCCCTTTTTCATAAAAGACTTAGCTTTTTAAAACTTAGTCTTGTTAACTTTTTCGTAAAAATTCGTAAATCTTGGTCTATAATTTCATAAAATATTTAAGGGTCGGAAACTGCTTTTGGGACAGTTTCCATACTTGAAATGTCGTGTTTAGTTCGAAAAACGTTTTTCCTAGAGTGGTTCTATAAAATCTTGCATAGAAATTCTTTGATTCCTGCGCAGTTTTGACATTTCAGTTTATAGTTAAAAATCCCTTTTGAATTTGAAAAAGTTTCCTTCACGAAAGTTCTAAAACTTTCGTTTTTTGTAAAATTTCTGATTCTGTACCGATTGGTACCAGTTTCTAATCGAAAATGAGGTTAACTTTGAAATCCGAGTCTCACAGACCTCTTACGGGTTTTCTTGTAAAAGAAGGCTGTTGGAGCCTTATTTTGGAAAACTGGCCGTGCTGGCCGCTAGGAAACACCCTAGTCTACAACTTTCGTGTTTTAAGTTTTTGCCCATTCGGCCTCTAAAGGCCTGTAATCCTCGTTTTACTGAAACTGCTCTCTGGAACCCGAGAGCTAGTTTTGGTTCTTACATTTATTTTTACGTCCTAAGTCGCGGGTTCTAGCTCGACCGACCACATCGGGAGATAGTCAACATGCATGCAGCGCAACTAACGTCCCTTAACCTAACCATACAGCCCATGTGATCTTGCAACCCAAAATTTCCGAACTCACTATCCTAGGGTTGCATAATCTCTAACTTAGCATACATCACACATTACATGCATTTGGCTCATAAAAAACATCACATACATGCATAATTCTACTTAACCTAATTTGGGGACATATTACCTAATTCAAAACCCTAACATGCCAATCTAGCAAACCAATCACATAGCATAATTTATGATCATGAAATTAAACCAAACCACACCTAGAATCTACCTAATCAAGCATTAAGCACACATGCACATCTAAGGCAGTCAATAAAACATACATAGGAGCTTATGCTCTTACAAAAATTTTTGCATAAAATACACATAAATCTTAAGCTTAAAACTCATTTAAACTTAGTAAAAAGCTTTTAAAAATTTTACCTCACAAGAAGTGGATTTCGGCTTAGGGTTTGGGATACCCAAAAAAATCCTGCTTGCACCAATTGACTCCAAGGGTTCGGCTGCTCACCCTAAGTGCTCCAAAAATCAAATTTTTGGCTCCCTTATGGTCTCCTCTCCTTGCTCGGTCACTCTAGGGTTTCTAGCCCCAAAACTGAAATTTTTTCCCTCTTTTCTGATCACCAACCCGTGGCTGCTTGGAGCAAGAACCAAGCTCCAAAACTTTGATCCAAAACTCACTCTTTTGCTCACTAGACAAACCCGAACCTCTAACCCTAATTTCTACCTCAAAATTTGGTTTTTCTCTTGTGTTTCCCCTGCTCCAAACCCACGGCAACAAGGGCTGCAAGGGCTGCCAGAAATTTTTTCTTTTTCTTCCACTCGGTTCCTAGACTACCCGAAGCAAGGATGGTTGGCTTGAACTTGAAAAATTTTTCTGATCACTCTCTCCCTCTCTCTCGGTTTCTTGTGCTGAAATTTTGCAAGAACTTAGTTGCATTTTTTGTTTAAAATGAATAGAAACCACTTCTATTTATAGGCCAAGAGAGAACTCTCAAAAATCTCATTTTGACCCCAAAATTTTCAAAATTTTGGACTTGTGGCATGCTAGGTGTCCGGAGTTAATGGAGTGCAAGACAACTCATAGTGAGTTGGCATAGTCCACATGTCTCCTTGCTATTGGTCCAACACACCTCTCATGGAATAAAATAATAATTTCTTTTTAAGATATCTTAAATTTGGGGTTTTTATTTAATGAAAAACCTTGAAACTTTGATTGTAAAAATTTAAATTCCAATACTGTAATTATTATTTTACAGTTTGGATTTTTCATAATTACAGTAAAAAAAAATCGGATCGAAGATATTTTCTCAAATCCTTTCTGCCTCGTGACCTAATGTGGCGTGCTTGATTTTTCTAAGGTGGTTTTAGTTTTCATAGGTCATAAAAATTAGTTCCTGCATTATTTTTCATAAAACGCAGATCTTAAAATTCCTTTGTCACAATTTTGACAATTTTGGTCAAACTTTGACTTTTCGGTCAACAGTTGACTTTTTCGGTCAAAATTTTGACTTTTGCAAAATCGAGTAGATTTCACTCCTTTTTGTTCAAAAAGGCTATTTGCTTCTTTGAACAGTCATTTTTGAGTTTTATTAAGCTATAAAAACTAATAACACACATTAGAGCTCTGAACTAAGCTTTTTCATGAAATTGCATGTACTATTTACATTCAATTCTTTACAAAAGCTAGTTACATGAAAAGCTAGATCTCACATCTTATGATGTCACTATATGATAACATACTTTTTATCTCATTAATAACATGGCATGGCATTCTTTTCATTCATAGCATTTGCAAACATGACATTTTTATAAACATGACATTTTGCAAATATATCACTTTTATACTCTTTTGCAAAAATAGCACTTTTTATAAACATAGCATTTTGCGAAAATAACACCTTTTATAAACATGGAATTTTGTAAAAATAGCACTTTTCATAAAACATGGCATTTCATAGATATAGCACACAACATATTGCAGCACATTTGAAAACCACATACTTGAACATAATTTATTAATTTTCATACTGCAGGTGAGGTTTGTACTTATCTCTAGTGCCGTATCCTTAAAATTGCGTTCCTTAAACTTGTCGGCAACGGCAATTTACTTTCCTGATATACCAAAAATATAGGATCAGGATCCTTTCGTAAGGTGTTGGTGACCTACCAACACTCACATCTACTTTTGGTTGTATGTCCCCTATACATGATATCCATCTTGGCCACTTTAATCCCCATTCTTTATTGAACTTCGATTAAATCCTTAAGAGGTTACGTTGGGTAACCTTTTTGGTTTAGAGCCTTGCTCTATTAGTGGGCTTTGCTCATACATCATTGTTATTTGGTTATTTCCATTAACCCATTAAATCTTAGCCCAATATACATGTAGGTATCCCTTAGGGTTATGTTGGGTAACCCTTAAGCTTAACCTTAATTAACCTTGGGTCAACCTTTTGTCAACCCTTGGTTATCCTTGGGTTTGTAACTCGGATATAATATCCGGTTACCGTTCGTAATCGGCTTGTTTACCAATTTTACTATAAAATTCCTCTTCCTTATTTTTTGGAAAATCTTGTGTAATAAGCTTCCAAAAATCCTTCATCTTGTTTGTAAAATTTTAACTCCTTTAATTAGAAAATACCTTGGTTAAATTTCATTATTTTCTTTAACTTGTAAATTCTTGGTTGAAACCCTCTTTTTCTTTACTTTGTGGAAAAATGTGAATTTCAAACCCGAGCCCTTAAAATTCATGGTTTTCGAAACAAATCTTTAATAAAATCATTTGGGGTTGGAAACCACCTTTGGAATGGTTCCCGAAGCTAAAATAACCATTTAAGAACACTTCACAATTTTTCTAGAAAATATTTTCGTGAAACTTATGTGCAAGATTTCGGGCTCCCTACACACCTTCCATAAATCACGCCCAGTTTAAAAATCGGCTTGGAATTTGAAAAACTTGTCTTCACAAAAGTTGTAGCTATCGAAAAATTCTAAAACTTTCGTGTTTTGCACAAAATCCAGTTCAGCCTAGATCAGTACCAGTTTTTATTTGAAAACGGGTTAACTCTGAAAAACTGGGTAAAGGACGTCCCAGGGTTCAGCCACGGGTTTTGAGTAAAACGGAGGCCATTGGAGCCTTATTTCGAGATTCTGTCCACGCTTTCCTCTAGGAAAAGTTGTTCTGAACAACTTTCATGTTTTGAGTTTTATCTCATTCGGCCTCTAAGGGCCTTGAAATTACCCTTTCCCGAAACTGGCCAGATTCGAATCCGAATTGGCAGTTTCGGTTCCTCATTTTGGTTTACGTCCTATTCGCGGAATCTATCTCGACCGATTACATCGGGAGCTTAGACAACATCAAGCAGCGCTTCTAACGCCCCATTGAAACCTATAAATCCATCTCATTCAACTCATGCAACCCAAATCCGAAAATTAAAAAGACTAGGGTTACTTGGTTCTAACTCATGCATCATCACATACAAGCATCACAAAATCCATCCCTAATCTAGCATGCTCTCATGGCTGCCAAAGGCAGATTTTTGGCCTTATCTTATGGGACATACAACCTAATTTCTAGCATGAAAAATCCATCATTTTCAAGCACAAATTTTAAAGCAAACAAGCATTAAAAATCAGCCAACCAAACCCTAACCTTATCAAGCACACACACCATCAATGAGGGCAGAAATTTAAAGTGGACTTATGTCCTTATAAACCACTTGAATCAACATCAAAAATACTTAAATAAGACTTGATTTCAAGGTGGTTTAAGAGATTTACCTCAAACCCAAGTTAGGGTTTTGAAATCCCAAAATCTTCCTTGGTTCCTTGGCTTGCTCTAGCCCACGGCTTCACCATGAAGAAAGCATCCGAAATTTTTTTTTTTTTTTGTTAGTTCTTTCTTGCTGTACCAACCGAAAATCACAAGAAGAGAAACCCAGTTTTTCTTACCTCCTTCTCTCTTGCTTTGTTCGGCCACTTACTTGGAGAATCCCACAAAATTTTTTCTCAAATCCTTCCTTGTTGGTGGCTCACGGTTTTGTTCAAGAAAATAGAACCCAAGAGAGTTTTGTTAGCTTTTTCTCATCTCTAAACCGAGCACTATCAAGGAAGGAAAACCAAGAATTTTTCAAGATCCACTTACCTCTTTCTCTCTTGCTCTTGGTCGGCCAACTCTTGAAGAACCCACAAAAATCTTCTCACTTTTTCTTAGCTCTTTCTCTCTTAGAAACGAAACCCTTGAGATGGAAAACCCAAAAACTTTTTGAATCTCTCTCTCTCTCTCTCCCTCTTGCTGCCAAGTATCACCCAAAGAAATGAGAGCTTTTGGCTCACTTTTTCCCACAAAAGGCACAAGGAATGGGAGGACTTGTTGATATGACTTGGTGGTTGTTTGCTTGCCTTGAATCAAGGCTTTAGTCTTGTCATTTCCCTTCCTCTAGCTGGCCGAATCCAAGGGGCTGAAAGGGGGTGGGTTGCAGCCGGATTTTGTGGGGAATGGACAAGGATTTTAGTTCATTTTTTAAGCAAGAAGTGACTAGAGGATTGATGGACAAAAGTGGTTCAAGTTTTTCCTTGATTTATGGCTTTATGTCTAGTCTTGTTCCCATTAAATTTTTCTTTTCTTTTGCTTCCCTTTGGCTGGCCAAATCTCATGAGGAGGGGGGGAGTATGAGCTGAAAAATTGGAGAGCCATATGGCATCCTTTGGGTGGTGGAAGGGCTTCCATACTTTACCAACTTAGTTCACATCTAGTTGGATTTTTAGGGAGACATCATTCCATAAGTTAGGGCTTTCTCCATGCCATTGCTTGTCTTCTTTCCTTTCTTTGCTTGTAGCCGAAATTATGGGGTGATGGGGAAGGTTCCATGTGCTTGCTTGGATGAGTGGGAGGTGATGTCATGAAGCATGGTAAGGTGTCCTTGTTTGGTTAGATCTGGAAGACCACTTAGTTACTTAACCAAACCAATTTCCTTTCTTTTTCTTCCTAGTTGCCGAATTTAGTGGAGTGGTTGGAGCTCCAAATGTGCAATCTTGAGTTAGTGGAAGATGATGTCAATGGGTTGATGTCATTTTCCACTAGCTCTTCCAAGGTCTTGTTTGGCCATTTCGTTCCTTCACAGTTCCTTTCGCGCTCTACAGTTATTTCCAATACTGTGATGAGCATTCTTATTTTATATTTTGATCCAAAAATTCTTCCATGTAAATTTTGGACCAAAACTCTCTTTCTCCAATTTTTCGAAGACCTTTTTGCCCTTATTTCTTTTTCGGTGTGCTTGATTTTTCTAGGGTGGATTTATGGCTTATAAAACTTCATTTTCGGAGATTCTTTCCATATTCCTTCCTCATACTTGTAAAGTCGACGTTGTGACCCGTCCTGGTCAAACTTTGACTTTTTGGTCAACCCTTTGACTTTTTGGTCAAACCTTTGACTTTTGTAAAATTTCATCCTTTTTCGTTTTTTTCCTTTAAAAACCTCATTCTTAGCTCGTAAAACATTAATTGAGTCTCAAAATCATTAAATGAGGACTCGAACATTGTTTAAATAAAATTATGAATTTCTCATTATTATTCATAATTTTTCATATAACACATCATAAATACATAAATTAGACTCTAATTCCTTATGAACAAGGAGATTACAAGTCTACAAAATTTCGAGTCTTACAACAGCCATGGAATTGGCTAAAAAAAATTTCAAACTCACCCTAAAGTTTTCTTCCTCACAAAACCGAAAATCACTAAGCTTGGATCAAGAAATTTTTTTGATTTCTCTCCTCCTTCTCACTCACGGTTTTGCTGCTGAAAAATGGGCAGAACTTAGCTGGGTTTTCTGATTTAAATTGGGGGAAAAACACTTCTATTTATAGGCAATGTGGGACACAAAAAAGTTTACATTTTGACCCCAAAAACTTTGAAATTTTGCACTTTTGGCATGTGAGGTGGCCGACCACTTACTTGTGGAGCAAGGCTTTGGTGACTCATCATAGTGACATCATCCAAGTGACATCACATGCTTACATCACCAATTTTTCAAAAATTGCACTTTTGCCCCAAAACTTGAAATCTTTGCATTTTTGCCCTTAAATGGCCGAAAATCTTTTCTTGGTGAACAAGCAAGAATTTTCTAGAATAAGACACTTGTCTTATCTTGCTTGGCTCACAAAAAATTTATGATGTCATAAATCAAAAACGATGATGTCATAATTAAAAAGCCCTTTTTGACTATTTTTGTGAAAATAAACTTATTTTCATACTGAACATACTTAAATCTCTATACTGTGACTACTAATACACAGTATGGATTTTTATACTGTAGTCCAACTTTTTATCTGTGAAAAGTCGAACTGAAAAAATATTTTTCTTCTTTTCTGAAATCCTTTTGCTCAGTGCCCTATTTTTACGTGCTTGACTTTTCTATGGCGGTTTTAGTTCTAAATTATGCCGTTCTATCTAAAACTAAGTTTCTACAGTATTTTTCTGATACTGCAGATCTTAAAAATTATACTGCTGCACTATTGACCATTTTGGGTCAAACTTTGACTTTTCTGGTTAAAGTTGACTTTTTTGGGTCAACAGCTTGACTTTTCTAAAATGATGCAAAAATCGTCCCTTTCCATCCGAAAAGGCCAATTTCAAGTCTAAAACTTTCATTTTTGAGTCCTGTAAAGCTATACGGACCCATCTCGCATAATAAAGTTCTAAATCAAACTTTTTTCGTAAATGCCTTCACGGCATACATTTAACTCCTTCTAAGGAGGAAATAGAGACATAGAAATCTTAGGTATCACACCTCTCATGTATATGTTCTAACTCCACCCTCATTATCTGTCCCATCCCCCCCATTAATGCTTTTATTTGTAGTTTTGGATCCACGGGTGGTGGAATCTATTTGTTTGTGTTTTTCTCTTGATTTTGCGACATGATTGAAATCTGCAAACAAGGTTAAAATAATATGGAAAAAGAAAAAAGAAAGAAAAAAGAAAAGGTCATCACCATACTCCCTCATATGTTTCACTCGAAGAATAATTCTCTCAAATCCACTCGTGTTTCACTCAATGTAATTTGGCTTTTACCCTCTAATATACTCACATGCTCTACCTTTTTCCACTCTTATTCTTCTTTTAGTTCTTCCAAAACTAATCAAACAAGAATAACAAGGATTCATGCAGCTAATCAAGATGAGAAGCAAACCAAACGGATTAAATTTGTCACGGATTCTGATTATATTTTTGACACTCAAACGTGGGGTTGTGGCAAAAAGGGGTCTAGGACGTAAGAAACAAGAAAATACACAAATTTGTCTTGGATTCTGATATTTTTTTTTTCGGATCCCCTTTTTTTCTTTTTTTTTTTCCTAGATTCTTTTCTTTTTTTCTTAATGGATTTTATGACTCTAATGATTATAGGAATACGAATTTTATGTCTCTGAATTTTATTTTATTTTATTTTTAAGGTTTGTAAACCTAGTGGGAATCAAATTATGGTTTTAAAATCCTAGAAGACCTCAATCTCAAAGCAAGGAATTTGACTATAAATTAAACACTAGTATCAAGGATTTAAGGAAAGAAAAACCAAATTTTTTTAGAGCAGCAAAATTTTGTTTTGTTTTTTTTTTTTTAGGACGAATTTAAAAAACAAAAAAAAAAAAAAAACAAGAAAAGGATAGGCAAACCGGATGAACCTAGGCTCTGATACCAATTGATACAAACCATGCCAATAATGTGACAAAACCCGATACCAAATTTGGAAACAACAACCAAAGATCATTTAGATTTGATGGAAACCGCGACCTGTTACTTAGCAAAACAAGAACCTTGGTATGGTGAAAACGCCACAAATGGTTATAGAAGTCCATTTGATAAGTCGATTTGAACACCATAAGGAATCTTTGACAAGTTCGAATAAGTTTCTTCAAGAACTCAAGAAGAATAACTCACAATATTAATAAAAAAATTAGAAAAAAAAACTTATTTCATCATCTGAAAAGTCAGCCTTATATAGCTGAAATTACACTTATAAAATTCTTAATCTACCCCTAAGGATAAACATACCTAAAAAACCTAGGAATCAGATTTATCTAAACAAAAAAATAAAATAAAATTCAGAATTAAATTCAAAATTTAAACTAAAACTAACAACTAAAAAAAAAGATTACAAAGAAATCAAATATTGATCAGATCTTGTTTCGAATTTTGAATTCCTTGAATATTTGAAAACGTAATTTTGATTTGATTCTTTGTTGGGAAATAATGTCCACTGCAGCCTTGGAAAATAAAAACATCCACATCAGCTTGGCTCTCTTCCGGATCAACTTTGATAAGTAAAATTAGTCTTCGTTCACCATCAGTAGTGAACACAGTCGCTTCTTGTTTTAGAACTCCCTGGACTAAGTTATTTAGCTCTTCTTTGAATCTTTTAGCTTGAACTCTCATTACCGGACCAACTAGAACTTGAATTGGTTTGTGAGAATTCCTTCAAGCCTTGATGTCCTCATCATTCCCCCCTCTTGACAAATCATCACCTACATCAAAAGGACTCAGTCAATAACATTGAAAGTAGCATAAACATTATACTCTCCAGGTAAGCCAAGTTTGTAGGCATTGTCATTGATCCATTCTAGCACTTGAAAAAGACTGTGACGCCCCAAACCACCCACCTGACACCCACGCGGGGCCGACCGCGCGGATGCGGGGCGCCGAAACCGTCACCTTCATACATAACTTACTATACTTGAAAATGCGGAATAAAAATTTTTTTTTTCTTCGACTTACTTTTTTTTTTTTTTTTGAAACTTCTTTTGAACATCGTTTTAAAACTTTCTTTGAATTTCATAATTTGGATTTCATTTTAAATTGAAACCCATACACTAAAATTGTGCATCGTACTTTGAACATTTCATACATACTTTAACTTGACATTAACATACATGAAAAACTTCATAACTTAAACATAACATAATGCGGAAAATATTGCATAGTGGTATCCCACACCGCCCTTCACTTGCTGCATCATCTCCAAGCCCACCAAGTAAAGCTACAAGCTTTTATCTCTACCTGCAGTATGGAATATATCTGATGAGCTGACGCTCAGCAAGTACAAACTTAAATCTCACAAAACATTTTCATTTAAACATCTTGAAACATACTTCATCATAAAACATATGCATGAACCATTTATGTTCATTTATGCATTTCCTTTTAACTTGTACTTATCTTTCATATGGGCTCCATAGTGTACGTACCCTTAACATATAAAATCCTCCACCTTGGGGGAGGTTGGTACGACACTTTACTTGTGTATTTTTACCAAGTGGTTTATCATCAGTGAACATACCTTATGATGTCACAAAATCATAACTTATAATGCACATGACATATTTTAACATAATATGGCCGCTTTAAAACATGGCGTCGTTAAAATATGACATTCTTTAAGACTTAAAATCATGGCTTTATTAAAACATAATAGCTTTAAAACATAACGTCGTTAAAAGCATAGCATTTAAACATGGCATTTAAACATAGCACTTTCATATTTGAACATACATTATTATTTTTCCATACCCAGGTGAGGTTTGTACTTACCTTAGGTCCTATGCTCTTGACCCATCATTCCTCGCGATATCTCAACAGGTTCATATTCCTGTTTCAATCAAAGGAGGTGTAAGATAAGGTTAACTTATCTTACCATAATCGTGACATATGATGTTGGTATCCTAACCAACATCTATGAGCAATCCTAGATGTGTGTGTTGTATGTCCCCTCTAATATCTCTTGTAAACCTGATTGGTTACTTCCTTCATCTTAGGCTTATACTTTACTTTTTCTTGATTCATAATCTATTGGGTTATTTTCTCTTCAATAACCCTAGATCTTAGCCTATTTCATTAATCTTGGTATCCTTTAGGGTTATGTTGGGTAACCCTAAAGTCAACTCTTGGTCAACCCAAGTCAACATGTGGTCAACTAAGGTCAACCCCCTTTGGGTTAAATGTTGGGCTATGGGCTTAGCCCAGTAACTCGGATATAATTCCGGTCACCGTTCGTAGTCGGCTTGATTACCCATTTTTACCTTAAAACTCCATTTCATTATTTTTGGAAAGCATTATATAATTATCTTCCAAAAATCCATTAATTTACTTGTAAAAACTCTTACTTCATAAATCTTGGAAATACTTGGCTAAAATCATTATTTTCTTTACTTCTTGGAAAGATGTGGAATTTCAATTCCGAACTCTTAAAAATCCCACTTTCTTCTTGAAAAATCTCATTTTCCTTTATCTTATGGAAAATCCCATTTTTCTTTTTTAACTTGAGAGCTTTGGGTGAATAATCCCAAAAACTCTAAAAATTCATTTTCTTAAAATGGGACTTCATAAAATCATAATGGACTGAAAACCGCCATTGGAACGATTTTCGTAGTCAAAATAACATTTTAGAGGCACTTTACATTTTCTAGAAAACGTTTTTGTAAACCAAAGTGCTGGAAATTCTCGGATTCCCTGAGCACTCTTCGTAAAACTAACCCAGATTAAAAATTGGCTCATAATCTGAAAAACTTGTCTTCACAAAAGTTGTAGCTATCGAAAAATGCTAAAACTTTCGTGTTTTTCACAAAACCCAGTTCTGCCTAGATCAGTACCAGTTTTCGTTTGAATGTGGGTGATCCTGAAAAACGGAGTGAAAACTGACCCCAGGGATCAGCCACGGGTTTTCATAAAAACGAAGGCCTTTGGAGCCTTATTTTGAGATTCTGTTTGCGTTGCTCTCTAGTAAAAGTTGTTCCAAACAACTTTCGTGTTTTGACTTTTACCCCGTTCGGCCTCTAAGGGCCTGATATTTTCACTTTCCCAAAACTGGCCAGTTTCGACTCCGAAATGGCAGTTTCGGTTGTTAATCCGGTTTTACGTCTTAGTTCGCGGATTCTAACTCGACCGATCACATCGGGAGCTTAAACATAAATCAAGCAATGTGTCTAACGTCCCATGCATACATTCTTGTCCATACATCATACCCATGCAGCCCTTAAAACCGAAAATCCTAGTCTATGGGTTGCATGTTCTAGCTCTTGCATCATTCATTAAGCATCATGTTCATCATTTTTCTTCAAGCAAATCAGCCACTGCCTTAGGGCTGATTTGTGACCAAAATTTAGGGGACTTAAATAACACATCTAGCATGCATCCTAGCCATTTTTCAAGCATAAAAATCATGCAAGAAACATCATAAAATAAGCCAACCAAACCCTAATCCCTATCAAGCACATACACCAAAAATCTTGGCTGAAAAAGGAGATGGACTTATGTCCTTACAAATCCATTTTTGAATCACCATAAACATGCTTATCTTGAGCTTAAATCCAAGATTAGTTCAAGGAATTACCTTAACCCAAGTTAGGGTTTTGAAAAATCCTCAAAACTTCTTTTGGTTCCTCCTTGGTTTGGGGGCTCACGGATTCACCATGCAAAATGAGATCCAAACACTTTTTGTTAGTTCTTTCTAGCTCATCAAAACTGAACTTTATAAGATGAGAAATCCAAGTTTTTCTCTTACCTTTTTCCTTCCTCCATGCTCACGGATTTTTGCTCTATGGAGCACAAAAAAAATATTTTTCCTCTTGGTTCCATGGCTTGCTCCTTGGCTCACGGATTTTGGCTCCACCAAAGGACCCGAAAATCTTCTTCTTGGCTCATCTCCAAGAGCCGAACTTCATGCATGGTCTCCCTCAAGAAAATTCCAGATTTTCTTCACCATTCTCACTCTCCAAAACCCACGGTTTTGAGCCCCAAAAATGGGTCTCCATGGCTAAAAAAATCATTTCTCTTCTTCCTCTCCAAAACCGAGCTTCACCACAAGCAAACCCCTAAAATTTTTCCAGATTTTCTATTCTCTTTCTCTCCATCTCACCCACGGATTTGGTGCCCAAAATCCCATGAAAATTTCCTCACTTTTTCTCTGCTCTTCCTCTCCCTCTCACCCACGGATTTGTGCTCAAAATTTTCTGAAGATGGGAGCAAGTGTTGGCTGCCTTGTGAAGGGAAATGGGAGAGGTTGCTTGCCTTAAAACAAGGCTTTATGTCTTGTCTTTCTTTTCCTTAGCTGCAGCCGAATCCAAGGGAGGGAGATGGGGTTTGTGCTGCTGAAAATTGATGGAGAGGAGGGACAAGTGGCAGCCCATGGTGCAAGGGAGGAGTGGTTGGTTGCTTGTCCTTAAATCAAGGAGCTTGTCTCCTTCTTTCCTTTGCTTGCTGCTGACCATTAAGGGGAGTGGGAGGGCTTGTTGTGGCTGAACTTGGGAGAGCCAAGTGGCACTTAAATGGGTGATGGAGATGACACCACATTTCACCAACTTAGTTCACATCCAATGAGATCTTTAGGGGACATTGTTCCTTAAATTAAGGCTTGTCCTTGCTTGCTTTCTTTTCATTCTTTTCCATGTGATTTCCGAACTTCATGGGGAAGCCAAGGGCCATTGTGTGTCCGGATTTTTGGGGAGAGAATCACAAGTTCACATGCTCATTTGGTTAGTGTCATAAGCATGGGCTTGTCCTTGACTTGGTTGGAATTGGAAGACCATTTGGTTACCAAAACTAAACCATTTCCTCTTTCTTTTCCTTTTTCCTTCTAGTTGGCCGAATAAATGGAGGGGTGGCTGTCTTGTGGCCGAATTTTGTGGAGAGTGGGGGAGAGACATGTGCAAGCTTCTTAGTGGAAAATGAAGTCATCTTCCATTAGCCCATTTAAAACCTTGCTTGTTCTTGTCTTATTTTCCAAATTTGATTCATTTTTCCTTTCTTCTTGTGTCACACAAATATTTTAAATATTGTGTTCCATATTTTTGATCCAAAATTCTTCCTTGTAAAATTGAACCGAAAACTTTCTTTCTCCAATTTTTCGGAGACCTTTTTGCCCTTTAATTCTTGATTCGGTGTGCTTGACTTCTAAGATGGTTTTTACCGCTTATTCTTACTTTTTTTGACCATAAAAAGTCTTTGCAGTCTCTCTTTATACTGCAATTCATTATTTTTCGAGGTCAACATTTTTGACCCGTCATTGGTCAAACTCTGACTTTTTGGTCAACCCTTTAACTTTTTGGTCAACCTTTTGACTTTCTTAAAATTTCATCCTTTTTCATTCTTTTTCTTTCCTTTCGTCCTTTTTGACTCAAAGTGCCGTTTACCAACCTCGGCATTTTTTTCCGAGTCTCATAGCCGGTTTAAGAGAAAATTCTAACCTTGACTAATAAAATTACGAATTTCACATGTGATTCATAATTTTCCATGAAATATCATAAAAACACATCATGTGGACTTCTAATTTCTAATAAAAAGAGAAATCGTAAGTCCATGAAAATTCCGGGTATTATAAAGACCATCTCCTCGGGGCAACACCTTAGAATGTTTTTGCACCAAAAATCTTTCTTTCCTTATGTGTAACCACACCTAATCACCGGGTTCAAAAACCAGCTTATGACGTCCCTTGTTAGCTTGCTTCAAAATTTAAACTAAAACTAACAACTAAAAACTAAAATTACAAAGAAATCAAATCTTGATCAGATCTTGTTTCGAATTTTGAATTTCTTGAACATTTGAAAACGTAATCTTGACTTGATTCTTTGTTGGGAAATAATGTCCACTTCAGCCTTGGAAAATAAAAATAATCCACATCAGCTTTGGCTCTCTTTCAGATCAACTTTGATGAGTAAAATAGTCTTTGTTCACCATCAATAGTGAACACTGTAACGACCCACCTTACGTAGGTCGTTACCATATTTACCTCACTTAAAAACTTACTTTTATCTTATGTAAAAATATGGAAATATATATATATATTTTAATCATGCCAGTCCATCGTGTCGGTGTCCAGACTAGAGTTTCACAGTCCATTATGCCCTCTTCCACAGTCTTGCATCACACATTACCAGTAGGCTACTTACCTATAGCATAAACATAAGTTATCAGCTTTCGCTCAGCAAGTACAACTTTTTTTTTTCCGTAAAACATTTCTTAATAAAACAATGCACGCACCAATTATGCTTTCTTAGGTTAGCATATTTTTGAGCCCTTACATAACATGTGTGTACGTACCGTGACGCGCAGCCATGGAGTGGTTAGGGCGGCTAGCTCAATCCAACTCAAACCATGGACCAAACCCGCCCTCGTGACAGGTCGGTATGATACGAGAAAACTTGTTTAACATTATACTTGAAAATAATTTCTTTCTTGAAAACAGTTTCTTAAAAACAGTTTCTTACTTGAAACTTGATATTATTCTTACCATGTGATTTATCATTAGCGAGCATACTTACATGATGCCACAATAATAAAACATAAATCATATGCATCACATACATTAATGCATGAGCTTTGAAAAACATACAAACCAGTAAAATATTTTGCTTATGCTATAGGCGGAGTTGTACTTACAAGTTATCCTACGTTCTTAGTCTATTGTTCAACGAAGCACAACAACAGGTTATGCTTCTGTTAACATAAACCATGACATACTTAATTGGTATCCAATCCGATTAGTCTTAGTAATCTTAGATACAAACCTTATTATAATAAATTGGTATTCTAACCGAGTACCTTTAGTCATATAATTGTTACCATATTCTATGTGACTTAGGCTTACTATTTCATTTCCTTGGATCCTAGTTTGGTCTACAAACTGATTACTATCCGTCATATAATTGTTACTTTCATGTAAAGTAACTTTGGCCCATCTTATCCTTTTAACTTAAAATACCTTGTTTTTTTTAAATATATCTGGACTTTATAAATCAAGTATTATCTTGATTTATTACTTAAAATGGCATTTTCAAAAAAATACTTGTGACGTTTCCAATGGATTAAAACCTCTTTAAAATTGTTTTCATAAAGCCATAGTTTTTTTTTTGTAAAAAAGGTTGTAAAACTGTAAAACTTTGAAAACTACTTTTTAATTTGTGTATAGGAATTTTATGTATCCTGCACAGTTTTGAAAATCTAGTTTTATTTTTAAATCAGTTGAGAATTTGAAAAAGTTTCCTTCATAATAGCTATAGATCTCATTGAAAACTACAACTTTTGTTCTTTACGCAAAACTCAATTCTATCTTTAACTTATCCATTTTTCTATTTGAAAGTTACTGGCCGTGTATAAAACTAGGATCGGCTAGGTTTGAAAGCTCAATAAAACAGAGGCATTCGGAATCTCTTTTTCAAAAATTGTTCACTTTTCCTCTTAGGGTTTTCCATTTTCTACAACTTTACAGTTTTGACTTTTTTCATATTCGGCCTCTAAGGGGCTCAAAATCAGGTTTCTAGAAAACTGTCCAGTTAAATCAAAAAATTGGCAGCTTTGTATTTTGTTGATTTTCATTTAAAATTTCGCACACACTACCTCAAAAGGTCAAAATAGTGAGCCTACATCAACATGCTGCATGTCAAATTTGTTTATAACACTTAACGATACACTTAACTTCTTACTTGGAAAAACAAAATATGGATAATCTCACTAGCTTACCAAGTTGTGTTTTTAGGTTAATTTATTAACCAACATATACACATCATCATCATCATCATCATCATTATCATTCATAAGTAATCCATATTCAGACATGTAAAGACATATCCACAAAACTTGGTGGCACATGCAATCATAAAACCCATTCTAGATCATAAAAATTAAATTCATGCTTAGGGTTAGCATTCCAGATATTCTAAGCATAAATCTATCATCACTAACCATATAAAAATGATAACATATAAAAACAGACATGAGCTTATGCTCTTACAATCCAAACTTGAAATATACATAAATCCTTAATCAAAAGCTTAATGAAATTCTTAGAGGGTTAAAAGGAATACCTCTAAAATTTGGAGGATTGTTCTAGGTCTGGGAATAAGAAAAATTTTACTCTACCACCACTATACCACAACCGGCCACCTTGCACTTCTCTCCCTTTTTTTGTTTTTCTAAGGCTAGAGAGGAAAGTTGAAAGAGAACCAAAAATTTGGGAATCCAACTAAATGGTTTTTCTTTTACCACCTCCTCTATTTATAGGTGAAAAATCCTTCATTTTCTACAATTATTATTATTTTTCTAAAATTCTCCTTGAATTACTTAATTGGCCTTAAATACAAAGTTTTTTCCTTCTATGCCCCTCAATGGCCGGCTATGTGTAAGCTTAAGCAACAAAAATCTCTTCATGATTATCCACTAGTCTCCATAATTACCAAAAATTTCCAAAATTGGATAATTATCTTTGATGAGGTGTCCTCCATTTAGGTCCATGTTTGGCATTCCCTCCTAATATGCAGTCCATTTCTTTAATAATCCAGATAATACCAATATTGTTTTAACTATCAATAGTATTGTAGTTGTAAGACCCGAAATTTTGAAGATTTGTAATCTCCTTGTTCATAAGGAATTAGAGTCTAATTTATGTATCCATGATGTGTTATATGAAAAATTATGAATAATAATGAGAAATTCATAATTTTATCTAAAAGATGTTCGAGTCCTCATTTAATGATTTTGAGACTCAATTAATGTTTTACGCGCCAAGAATGAAGTTTTTAAAGGAAAAAGAACGAAAAATGATGAAATTTCACGAAAGTCAAAAGTTTGACCAAAAAGTCAACTTTGACCAAAAAAGTCAAAGGGTTGACCAAAAAGTCAAAGTTTGACCGTGACGGGTCACAACGTCGACTTTACAAGTATGATGAAGGAATATGAAAAGAATCTCCGAAAATGGAGTTTTATAAGCCGTAAATCCACCCTAGAAAAATCAAGCACACCGAAAAAGAACTAAGGGTAAAAAGGTCTCCGAAAAATTGGAGAAAGAGAGTTTCGGTCCAAAAATTTAATGGAATAATTTTTGGATCAAAATATAAAATAAGAATGCTCATCACAGTGTTGGAAATAACTGTAGAGCGCAAAAGGAGCCGTGAAAGAACGAGACGGCCAAACAAGGCCTTGAAAGAGCTAGTGGAAGATGACATCAACTCTTGACATCACCCTCCACTAACTCAAGACTTCAAATGGCAGCCCCTACCCCCCATGAAAGTCCGGCCAACTAGACAAGGAAAAGAAAAGAAATGGGTTAGTTTTGGTAACTAGATGATCCACCAAAGTCTAACCAAGTCAAGGACACATACCCATGCTTGTGATATCATTCTCCACTCACCAAAGATTAAATAAGTGAGCTTGTCCTCCCTCCCATCATATTCGGCTGCCCCAATGAAAGAAAGAAAGAAAAGAAATAAAAAGGGGACAAGAAGGTATGGCATAAAGCCATAAATTAAGGACCCAAAAGGTGGGTTAAATGGGAGATTTTTCTAGAAGCTTTTAGAGCCAACCATGGGCTGCCACCTACCCATTTTCTCTCCACCAAATCCGGCCACTCAACCGCCAATATCCCCCTTGGATTCGGCTTCAATGAAGGAAGGAAAAGAGACAAGACTTAAAGCCCAAAATCAAGGAAAAAGATTGAACGACTCTTGTCCATCAAGTCCCCTCACTCTAGTCATTTTTGGTTGAACAAAAATGAGTCAAACCCATGCCTTTGCACCCCAAAAATCCGGCTGCACAACCCTCCTTCCACCCCCTTAATTTCGGCTGCAAGGAAAGACAAGAAAGACTTGACACAAAGCCTTGAATCAAGGGCAAGAAACCAACCACCAAGTCACATCACAAGTCCTCCCTTTCCTTGTGCCTTTTGGGGGAAAAAGAGAGCCAAAAACTCTCATTCTCCCTTGGTCATTTCGGCAGCAAAGAGGAAGGAGAGAGAGAGAAGAGCTAGAAAAAAATTTGAGAAAAAGTTTGGTGAGCTTTTGGGTGTGTTGGCCGAACAAGAGAGTGAGCAAGAAAGTGAGAAGATTTTTGGTGAATCCACCAAGGGGGTAGCCGAACCAAACAAGAGGAAAAAGAGGTAAGGAAGAACTTGGTTTTTCTTCTTGTTGATCTTGGATTAAGGGTCGGTTTTGTGGAGCATTAGAGCTAACAAAAAAATAAAATTTTGGATGCATTTCTTTGTCAAAGCCGTGGGCTAGAGCAAGCCAAGAATCAAAGGGAAACTTTGGATTTCAAAAACCCTAACTTGGGTTGAGGTAAAATTCTTAAACCACCTTGAAGCTAAGCTTTATTTAAGTGTTTTTAAGGTTGATTCAAGAGATTTGTAAGGACATAAGTCCATTTAATTTTCAGCCCTATTTTTGGTGTGTATGTGCTTGATAGGTTAGGGTTGGTTGGCTGATTTTTTTATGCTTGATTGCTTTCAAATTTGTGCTTGAAAATGATGGATTTTTCATGCTAGAAAGTAGGTTGTATGTCCCATAAGTTTAGGCCAAAAATCTGCCCTTGGCAGCCAAGAGAGCTTGCTAGACTTAGGGTTGGATTTTGTGTGATGGTATGTGATGATGCATGAGTAAGAACCATGTAACCCTAATCTTTTTAATTTTCGGATTTGGGGTTGCATGAGTAGAATGAGATGGATTTATGGGTTGTAATGGGACGTTAGAGGCGCTGCTTGATGTTGTCTAAGCTCCCGATGTGATCGGTCGAGTTAGTTCCGCGAAGTAGGACGTAAACCGAAAACAACACTCAAAACTGCCAGTTCGGTTTCGAACCCGAGCAGTTTCTGGAAAATGAAAATATCATGCCCTTAGAGGCCGAATGAGGTAAAAGTTAAAACACGAAAGTTGTTCAGAACAACTTTTCCTAGAGGACAGCGTGGATGGAATCTCGAAATAAGGCTCCAAAGGCCTCCATTTTACCCGAAACCCGTGGCTGAACCCTGGGACGTTCTCCACACCGTTTTTCAGAGTTAACCCGTTTTCAAATAAAAACTGGTACTGATCTAGGCCGAACTAGATTTTGTGTAAAACACGAAAGTTCTAGCATTTTTCGATAGCTACAACTTTTGTGAAGACAAGTTTTTCAGATTCCGAGCCGATTTTTAAACTGGGCACGTTTTGTGAGAGACGCGCAGAGAGTCCGAAATCAAGCAAATGAATCTCACGAAAATTTTTTCTAGAAAAATCATGAAGTGTTCTTAAATGATTATTTTAGCTTCGAAAACCGTTCCAAAGATGGTTTCCGACCCCAAATGATTTTATGAAATATTTATTTCGAAAACCATGAATTTTAAAGGGCTCGGGTTTGAAATTCACATTTTCCCATAAAGTAAAGAAAAAGAGGGTTTCGACCAAACATCTCCAAGCTAAAGGAAATAATGAAATTTAAGCCAATGAATTTTCTAATTAAAGGGGTTAGAATTTTTACAAGCAAAATGAAGGATTTTTGGAAGATAATCACACAAGATTTCCCAAAAATAAGGAAGAGAAATTTTAAAGTAAAATTGGTAAACAAGCCGATTACGAACGGTAACCGGATATTATATCCGAGTTACAAACCCAATGATAACCAAGGGTTAACAAAAGGTTGACCCAAGGTTAATTAAGGTTAACCTTAAGGGTTACCCAACATAACCCTAAGAGATACCCACATGTATATTGGGCTAAGATTTAATGGGTTAATGGAAATAACCCAATAACAAGGATGTATGAGCAAAGCCCAATAAGAGAACAAGGCTCTAACCAAAAAGGTTACCCAATGTAACCTCATAAGGACTTATCCAAGTTCAATAAAGAATGGGGAT
This sequence comes from Ficus microcarpa, assembly GCA_025413485.1. Classification (NCBI taxonomy): domain Eukaryota; kingdom Viridiplantae; phylum Streptophyta; class Magnoliopsida; order Rosales; family Moraceae; genus Ficus; species Ficus microcarpa. The sequence continues at coordinate 17,496,899 of CM046383.1, forward strand.
AAATATGGCCTAGATGGATATCATGAATAGGGGCCATACAACCAAAAGTAAATGTGAGTGTTGGTAGGTCACCAACACCTTACGAAAGGATCCTGATCCTATATTTTTGGGTATATCAGGAAAGTGAATTGCGGTTGCCGACGATTTAAGGGACGCGATTCTAAGGATACGGCACTAGAGGTAAGTACAAACCTCACCTGCAGTATGAAAACTAGTAAATTATGTTCAAGTATGTGGTTTTCAAATATGCTGCAATATGTTGTGTGCTATATCTATGAAATGCCATGTTTTATAAAAAGTGTTATTTTTACGAAATGCCATGTTTATAAAAGGTGCTATTTTCGTAAAATGCTATGTTGATGAAAAGTGCTATTTTTGCGAAATGCCATGTCTATAAAAGGCGCTATTTTCGTAAAATGCTATGTTGATAAAAAGTGCTATTTTTGCAAAAGATTATAAACGTGCTATATTTGCAAAACGTCATGTTTATAAAAACGTCATGTTTGCAAATGTCATGAATGAAAAGAATGCCATGCCATGTTATTAATGAGATACAAAGTATGTTATCGTATAGTGACATCATAAGGTATGTTCACTAAAGATAAATAACATGGTAAGAATTCACAAGTAAAGTGTCGTACCAACCTCCACCAAGGTGGAGGATTTTTATGATAAAATTATGGATTCGCCCTCTCGTTTATGAAGGAGGGTGTAATCACTTATGTTTCCTGGAGCAGTTAGGGACTTGCAATCCCATCTAACTGTATCTAGAGGCGCGCTATATGTTAAGGGTACGTACACTATGGGGCCCATAAGAAAGATAAGAAAGTTAAAGAAATGCATAAATGGAACATAAATGGTTCACGCATATGCATATGATGATGAATGTTTTCATAATGTTTTAAATGTTTTGTGAGATTATGTTTGTGCTTACTGGGCGAAAGCTCATCAAGTTATATTTCATACTGTAGGTAAGAAACCCGCAGCTTAATGCTGGGCATTGTTGGGGCGGTGTGGCGGCAGACGAAGGCGGTATGGATACCACTACGCATGGTTTCCGCAAATCTTTTGATAAGTAAAGAAGTTTGTACATATAAGTATGTATGGTAAAGACAAATTATACTTTACGGTATTTTGGAACTAGATACCTTGAGTAAACGTTTACTCAAGTAGTAATGATATATTACTGATGGCAAATGTTTTTATAAGTATGTTTTAAAAAAAAAAAATATTCCTAATTTACAAGAAAGTAAGTAAGTAAGGTAAGGTGACTGCCCCACGTAGTAAGGGGGCGTCACAGTAGTACTAGACTACAGTTCAGACTTCATCTGTACTTAACGGGATTGCATATGGATTTTTCTTAGGACTTGAAACTACTTAGTTCTCCTTACTCCGAATGTTATTCCTGATTTTTCTAAAATGATCCCATTCCTTATTCTTTATTCTGTATCCACAATGACGGTCAGTCACAGTATAATTCCTATACTGCTTAATTCATTGAAGTACCGTCTTATTCAAGTCATGAGTTATCTTGATCATACATAGGCCAGAACAAAATCATAAATCATGATTCCATCTCATCATCAAAAGGCCTTATACTAACATTGAGTCTTATAACTTATAAGTACTCAAACATATTCTGATAAATCAGATCATACAATTCACATACATATAGTACAGACTTAGATTTCCTTGGTATCAAAGGAAATCACGAGTCCGTCTAAAAGTCAGTCATTACAAACACGCTCTCTTCTTGTTTTAGAACTCCCTGGAATAACTTATTTAGCCCTTCTTTAAATTTTTTAGCTCGAGCTCTCGTCACTGGACCAACTGGAACTTGAATTGATTCGTGAGAATTCCTTCGAGCCTTGATGTCCTCATCATTAACTTTCTTAGTATAATTATATTTTATTTAATCTTTATTAGTTTATTAGTTTATATATTTATTTTTTCTTAATTAATTAATTAATCAATCAAGGTAATAAGGAGTCACCTAAGTGTATGCCTTCCGTCTAATATTGGGCTTGTAAGGCCTAATCCCATTAGTTATGATCATTTAGTTGGACTAATGTAGTCTCTTAGTATATGCCCAGTAATCCTCTAGTGTACTTTATCTTATCCCATTTAGAAACTTGTAATTTAACTTTATAAAGTTAGGATCTTTAGCATTATTTAATTATACTCTTAATACCAACTCATTTCATAACTAAATATGTCAATATATTATGACTTACGCCTATATCACATTTTAATATTCAATTGTTTTGTCGGTATAAGATTTTAACTTGTAAAATTTATTTGAATTTGAGTATAATTCCGTTTTGGATACTTGATAACCTGTTGGAAATCTTGAAGTATTTAGTTTCTGTCTTTATAATTTGTTTTCCAAGATTTCAAGCGTTTCAAAACTAATGTGGGCATTTTCCTAAGTATCTTATGGTGAAATCTCAATTTACCAGATATCAATGCAATATTATGTGATTTATTAAATTTATGTACGTATCCGTTTTAAACATATAATATCTCATTTTGAAACTCGAGATGTCTACTTTACAGATGTAAAGTTTCTTTCCTTTGGTGTTTGAGCATTTCATACCATAAACTTAGGTTTTCTTACTGTTAGGCCCACGCATGTACCACAAGTCCAGATTCATGGGTAAATTTAGGAAAATCATAATAATTTACTTACAAGTCCAAATAAGACAAAAGATATGTCATTGGAAAGCTTATGCTATGTAGTTCATACAATAAGAACAATTTTGTAAAATATTATGTTTTACTAACCTGAAATGTACAAAACCTGTCTAGTTCAGACAATAAGAACAATTTTGTAAAATATTATGTTTTACTGACCTAAAATATACAAAATTTGTGGCTAGTATAGGGTTCTAGCAAAAAACTTTCGGTTTGTAGTCTAAACTTCTAAAATTCACCAAAAACTCCAAATTTATCCATTTGAGGCGCATGATACGTTGTTGGAAAGCTTAAATAATCTAGTTTTTAGCTATATAACTTATAATCCAAAATTTTGAGACTAAAGGGCTCGGAGTGCATAAAACCCAAGACTAGACTGTACTCCAAAGGTTCATTTTCTTTCTAATTTTGTGTCACAATTTCAAATGCTTATAACTTTAGACATATAATAGCAAACTAAGTGATTCCAAAGCTAAAATGAAGTTTATCCTTTGTAGAATCTTATTATGCAATTTATTTTTCATACCAAAGTTTCTAATGCATGTCATATTACCGCAACAACTACAAGCTCTAACGAAGTTCGTAGATTTTACCGAAATGCATCATGGATCCTTTAAGATCTCGGAACTCTAAAGATTTTCTCAAAACCTTTTCCTTGGTAAGAATAAGTCTAACATTAAGATTCTAACTAAACATCATACATTAGTTCTCTAATAAGGACTAAAACACTAAGAGTACCACTAGGTTACCTTTAGTAAAACGTCATCTATCTCCGCTACACACTTCTTCAAACTTGGTGATAGGGTTGCTTAGAGCTTGAAAATGGAGGGAAAAGGGTGCTAGAGGGGTGTTGGAGATGGTGAATAGTGTTGTTGGTTCTTTTTTATTTTTTTTTTTTGTTTTGAGCTTGGTGATGACTAGAAAAGCTAGGGATTTTTGAGCTTAACTTGTGTAAGAATAAAATGAGATATTAAGGGCTTGTCTTTAGCCAACATTTACTTTAAAGAAGCTATATTTTGAGGGGTAAAAATGAAAAATTTTTGGTCGATGCTCTCCTTACATTGCCGCCACTTATGGGAAAGTATTGGTGTAATAACTGAATTTTTCAACGTTACAATTTCTTGTAAAGAAATTCAAGCTGTACCATGAAGGTATGTATGCAAAATCCTGATTAGGATATTTGTTTTATTTTATGAGCTCTTATGACTTTATAATACTCAATAATGAATTGCTTAGTTAAGCAAATAGCCTTTTTGGGTGGAAATGAGAAATAAAATCCATGATTTTATGTTGGTCAAAGTTTGACCAAGAAAGTCAAAGGTTGACTAAAAATGATCAAAGGGTTGACTGTACTGATATATGAGAAGCAGTATGGAAAATATACTGCAAAAGCCGTAATTACGGACAAGATAATATGAATAAGAATTAAAACCACCATAAAAAAAATCAAGCACATTAAATAGGATTTAAAGGGCCTAAAGGCTTTAAGCAAAAAGAATATTTTTTATACAGTCCATTTTTACACAGATAAATGTTGGACTGTAGTGCAGTATAACAATATTGTGTATTAGTGAGCACAGTACTAGAAATATCTGTGTTAGCATTAAAGTGGACTGCCTGTTAAGGAAATAGGCAAATAAGTCGTAATTAGGCTTACCTCATCAACCTTTAGAATTATGACATCATTATAGAATTAAGCCAAAAATTAGAAAGTAATGGGATGTTCTAGAGCATGAGGTGGCCGGCCATTTGGGGGGTTAGTTGGCAAATATTTTTGCTTCAAGGGTTTTTAAGCAAAGTTTGAATTAAAAATAAATCCAAAAACAAATTCTTTTTCACCTGTAAATAGCCCATGGGGGGCGATTTTTGACTCCAAACAATTGAGAAAATTTAGCCAAACTTTGCCCATTTTACCTCTCAAAAATCCGGACACCAAAGAGAGAGTAAGAAGAGAAGAAAAATTCAAAACCCAAGGGAAAATGGTGTAACGACCCGCCTAGTGTAATACCTAGAATTTCATGTTGCCATTTTTCCTTCTAAAAAGGAATTATGAGCATATATGATATGTTTGCGGAAAAACTCAGTTAAGGGTTTTTCACACGTTTTACGGAGTCTTATGGCTCAATAAGACTCAGAATAGATTTTTAAGGTTAGAAAACGCCTTTTCAGGGCGAAAGGGACGAATAGGGACGTTTTTCCGAAAAAGTCAAAGTTTGACCGAAAAGTCAACTTTGACAAAAAAAAGTCAAAGTTTGACCAAAAAGTCAACTTTGACCAAGAAAGTCAAAGCTTGACCTATAAAGTCAACTTTGACCATGAAAGTCAAAGGTTGACCAAGAAAGTCAACTTTGACCGAAAAAAGTCAAAGTTTGACCGAAAAGTCAACTTTGACCCGAAAAGTCAAAGTTTGACCAAAAGTGGTCAACAGTTGACCCGATAGTGGAAAATGCTACGGTATGCGAAAATACTGCAAAATATGTCATATGGGCGGTATAGCCCAAGTAGACAGTAGAATCACCCGTAAATCAAGCATCCCTAGCATTAGTAAGTGCCAGACTGATATATTCAGTCAAGATATCACCCAAGAAGACCAATCCAAGCCAAAGGGCAAAAACGTCAAAATTTTCATTTTTGGGGGCAAAAATGTAAATTTTGAAAAATATGTGAAGTACGCCACGAGACGTTATTAGATGAGGCCCAATAAGGAAATATTATGTTTTGCGAGAAGAAAACAAGAAATAGCCACTTCGAGGGCGAAAAAGAAAAGATTTTGTCTTTCGGGGCAAAAATGTAAATTTTGGAAATATGTGATTTTATGGAAGAAAATCACATAAAATCATGAAAAGATCGATATTGGAGTGAAAAGTAAGCATTATGCCAATTTTTGGAATTTTGGGGCATAAATGCAAAATTTTCACTTTTGGGGGCAAAAGTGTAAATTTTGGAAAATTGACGAAATGGACGTATAAAGTTACCAAGATGATTATATCATCAAATAGGATGGGTGTGTCGATTTTTAGGACAATCGGACACCTAGAGGGTATTTTTGCAAGAATTTTCAGTTTCGGGGGCAAAATTGGAATTTTTGAAAAATTGGTGACATAAGCCCTTACCTCAGCCCACCATCAGCCATGACTCAGCAATTTCCAGCAGCTTCTACTCAGGTCCAGCCGTGAGCCTTGGAGAGAAAGCTAGAGAAAAGTCAAAGAAAATAAAATATTGGAGTCAAAAGCTAATTAAGCAAAAAGTTGAACTTATCCTCTTGAAGCTTCCTTGAGTGAGAGTCGGTGGAAGCTGGAAATAAACCCAGAAAACAGCCACAAGTCCAGCCATTCTTCATCAGAAAACCGTGAGCCAAGAGGGAGAGAGAAAGGCAAGAAAAAAATTTGGAAATTCCATGTGTGATCTTCCATATTTCTATGTGTGTGTGTGTGCGGGTTTTTGGTGCAAGAACCAAGCCCAAGATCTGGAATTTCTCCAGAAATTCTGTGCTGAAACCGTGGGAGGAGAGGAAGAAAGAGTGAAAAAAAAATTCGGGTCCAAAGCTTGGAGGGAGCCGAGCATGGTGAAGGGAGCCAACCAAGGAGCCAAGGGTGAGTTTGGTGCTTGGTGGGTGGCTGTTTTCAGCCATGTGAGTGCAGATTTTAGAAGCAAAAATTCGTGGGTTTTGGGCTGTGCAAGAGTGGTCGGCTGGGCAGCAAGAGAACACCAAATTGGTGAAAATTTTTGGGGGTTTTGATGAGCCAAAAACCGAGTGGTGTGCAGCCAAGAGGAGGACAGATTTTTGGTTCACAAACCATGGGTAAGACATGGTATAAACTCTCAAACCCTAGACTATTTTCATACAAAGATTAAATGGAAATTTATGAGTAAGATTGTGTGTATGTTTGTGTGTTCATGGCTGAGAATTTGGAGTCCAATTGGTATGTGGAACTTCGGCTGCAAGGTGGAGCAACCAAGAGGCAGCCAAGAGCAAATGGAGTTCGGCTCCAATGGGTGAGCCAACTTCCGGTTTTGTGTGAGGTATAAACCCTAACCCTAGGCTTTGATTCAAGCATTAAATTTGGAGATTTAATGTGTATTTTCATGCTTGGAATGTAAAGCTTAAGCTCAGATTTTTTTTATGGTATGCTAGGGCTATGAATGGATGCTTGATAGGGTGTATGTCTAGCTAGATTAGCTTGCATGATTTTCTGTTTTGTGCATGGTTTATGTGCTTGCTTGTTGCTTGGTTTGCATGGATTGTATGGTTGATTATGTCCCTGTTTAGGTGCTGCCATGAGTGGCTCATGGTGCTAGGGTGAGAGTTTTCGGTTTGGGCTTGGTGAACCAAACCATAGAATACACATGCGAGCCTAGGGTTGGTAGTCTCGGTTGGCTTGCATGACCAAGGGGGAAAACATGTCCAACGCATGTGGGACGTTAGACAATGTTGCATGATTGATGATTTAGGCTCCCGAGTGTTCGGTTGAGACGTAAAATCAATGTAACCCGAAAACTGGCTACAGGCTCGGATCCAACATCCCCAGTTTTCGTAAAACAAAAATAACAGGCCCTTAGAGGCCGAATTTGGGAAAACGTAAAACATGAAAGTTGTCCAAAACAACTTTTCCTAGGGGACAACGCGGGTCGTTTTCCAAAATAAGGCTCCAAAGGCCTTCAAAATTAACAAAACCCGTGGCTAAGTGTTCACGTCCCCCAGACCCGTTAGTTCCAGGATCAGCCGGTTTCAACTCGAAACTGGCACTGATCTAGGCCGAATCAGGATTTTCATAAAACACGAAAGTTTTAGCATTTTTCGAGAGCTAGAACTTTCGTGAAGAAAACTTTTTCAGATCATGTACCAATTTTAAGATAAAAATTATTTTACCAAGGGTGCTCAGGAATCCGAATTTCCTGCACCAACAAAGTTAACAAGTGTTTTAGAAAATTGGTTTTTTCAACCTTAAAAGAGTGATTTGGTCATGAAAATCGTTCCAAAGACGGTTTTCAACCTAAAATGATTTTACGAAACATAAAACCAAGGATTTTGATTTTATGACATAAGTTATGAATTTTTACACGAAAATGTAAATTTTGGGATTTATTTCCCAAAGTGATTTTCCAAGAATGGAACAAGTAATTTTCAAGTAAGTTTTTAACATACGATTAGTTCACGTATGGTAATCGAGTGTTAGACTCGAGTTACCGGGTCAAGCCCGAGACCCGAGAGGTTGACCCGAGGGGGTTGACCGAGAGTTGACCAAGGTTGACTTTTGTTGACTTTTGGTTAACTCATAGCTTTAAGTTAGCTTATCCTCACGGGTTATCCAAAGTGACCCTAACGGATACCGATAGCTAAATTAAAGGGTTATCAGATATGACCCGATAGTTTCGGATTAAGTTATTTGATCCTTAGAGGTTTAGTGTTGGCTTAGCACGCCAGGTTACCAAGAGTAACCGAAATAGACGCTTTGCACGTAAAGGGACATACAACCAATGCCATGTAGACATGTTGGTTAGTTTACCTGCATTACACGATATTAAGTAGAGTCTGTTCTATGTCAAGCAGGCAGAACCTGCAGCTGTACCGGTAGTGGAACAGTACTGGGATAGGACAATCAGTCAAGAACGTATGACGGAAAGGTAAGTACAACTCCGCCTACGGCATGAACTCATGTTAGGATGTCATGTTATGTATGCATGTTATGTAGGTCATGTTATGTATGCATGTATGTCATGTTATGTATGTATGTTATGTGCTATGTATGTTATGTGTTTATGTGTTAAGTATGTATGCATTAAGTATGCCATGTAGTATGTATGCAGAAGCACGTTTATGTTTTATGTTATTTTTATGGCATCACGATGTATGTCCACTAAAAAATAAGTATGATGGTAAGATATAAAATAGGTTAAGTAGGACATGTTGTGTTGTACTGACTTTGCCTTTGTGGTAAGTTAAAACGGCATGTTCCATGGTTTGACTTGATATGGCAGGGCTGCCTCCACTACTCCATGTTAAACTTTGTGTTTCATGGTTTGAGTTGGTTTGGACGGACCGCCTTCAATCACTCCATGGTTACATACCGAAGTACATACACACATGTTATAATAGCAAGATAGGATCAGATTAGACCAGTAGAGAGACCCAAATTAATTTAATAATAAATTATAATTGGTTCACGTTTTTCGTGCATTTAGTTGCATGCGGATAGGATGTTGTGCTTACTGAGCTTTTTAGCTCATTGTTTATGTTCATGCTGTAGGTAAGGTTCCTACGGGCACTTCCTGAACAAGCTGTGGATAGATGGCGCAACAGAATGTGAAATGTGGGTATGGACTGCTACGGGGTTTCCGAAAGGCGTTTAAAAGAAAATGTGTTTTCATTTCATTCAGTATGTATGCATGTATGTTTAAGTTAAGTTATGTAAGTATGCTAGCTTTCCTTATAGGTGGAGGCTAGGTACTCGAGTGAGTACATTTTAAGCAGTAAGGTTTTATGAAAGAAAGGTAGTTTTCAATCACGTTTAACTTGTGTTAAAGTTTTAAGATTTCCGTAATAAAAGTTTTAAGTAACGATTTTTAGAAAAGAAGAAAAAAAAATTTACTCATGAATTTCGGGTAACTTTATTTTCAATCAAGCAAGATAAGCAAGTAAGTTAAGTTAATGTCGCGGTCCGAAGCGAACGCTCCAGGTTCACGCGGTCGGACTCCGCGTGGATCTGAGAGGCGACGAGTCGGGTCGTGACACCTAGCACAAGCCGTTACCGTACTTACATATCTATTGACTTAGTAAAATTTAGCGGAAATTTTTTTTTTTTATAAGCATATGAACATACATGCTTTAATTGACATAAGTTGTTTTACGTACGCACATGCAATAATTACATAACTTTGTTCTGTTTGAAATAAAATACTTAATAATACAAAACGCGTAGCGGTCATGTTCCCACTTTTTCACAGTCGCTCCGTCACGCTCCTCCATCATTGCATCAGTCGTTGCTCATAGGTTGCTTACCTACAGCATAGACGTAAGACGTGAGCTTTCGCTTAGCAAGTACAACTTGTTAATCCGCGACACAACAAAATAACACATAATAGGACTTGGCATTCATAACATGTCATAACATAATAGCATAACATACTTAGACATGCACGAACCATTTATGCTTCATTATGCTTTCATATCATACTTCCTATCTTATCTTGACTCATCTTACTTATGGGCCCCTTATATAAGTGTTCGTACCTGGTGCACAACTATGGAGTGGTTGGGGCGGCCAGATCAGTTCCAACTCAAACCATAGTCCAACCCGACCTCGGACGGGTGGTACGACACTGGCAAGCTTGCTTGCCATTTTACTTGTTTTTCATGATCTATTTATTGATCTTGGTCTTATCATGGGTGAACATGCTTCATGATGTTACACCTACCCGTATCATACTCATGATCTTAGCATTTCATACAATATAAACATACCTCAATCTAACATATCACATAGCCTAGCATGTATTGTATTAAACATTAAACACATGCTTAACATAACAACCAATATAGCATATATCGAACACTATATTTGTAACGACCCACCTAGCGTAGGCCGCTACCGTACTTATAAACTTACATACATAGCATAATAAGAAAATAATACTTGCTTACTTAGCTCGTAAAACACAGCGGAAATTTTTTTTTTTTTTTTATAGGTACTCAAAAACTATAAACATAACATAAAAGTGTAGTACTGTTTCTGTACATAAACACATTAACTATAAGCTATCATAAAACGTTTCATGTCTCTTATAATAATATACCGCAAAACGCGTAGCGATTCCCATAATCCACGATTCACAGTGCTTGATCTCGCTACTCCATCTTGCATCAGCATCAGCTAGCAGGTGACTTACCTACAGCACAAACTTAAAACAGTGAGCTAAAGCCCAGTAAGTACAACTCCTAAGCCGTAATTAACCAACAATATAGCTTATATCATGTAACATTTAAATCATAATGACACAACACTTAGCATATCATATAACATACATACAACATAACATATAGCATAACATATAACATACAGCATGCACAGACCATATTATGCTTTCTTATTTTCCTTGTTCTTACTTCTTATGGGCCCTTAGTCTGCGTGTTCGTATCCGACGCGTGACTATGGATTGTCTGGGGCGGCCAAACCAATTCCAGTTCAATCCACAGTCCAACCCGACCTGGCGCGGCTGGTACGACACGGTGCTTGTTTCCTTACTTAAACTTGTTTATGCGTGAACATACATTTCTGATGTCATTTTTCCTAACTTGATTTCTTGCTTATCTTATCTTAGCCTATAACCATATACCTTACATATTTCATATTGCATACATGTTGCTTAGCATATAGCACCAAGCACTTCATCGACTCTAATAATATAACACTATTAGCTTGTGCTGTAGACGGTGTTGTATTTACCGTCTTTACGTCAGTTGCTTGGCGGTTCCTCTTCTGAGTTCAGCTGCAGGACTCTTCCTGCTTGATTAAAGGACGTACATCAGACTTCCAGTCCATCTTCATAGTATGTTGGTAACTAACCAACATTCATGCGGGTTTTCGGCTATATGTCCCCCTAAACGTGAAGCCATTTATAACCCAAAGGGTTACGTTGAAAATCTTGTCGTATACTTAGCCCACGTATAAACGTATCGGGTTAGGTCAAGCACCTACCCTTGGGCTTGTATTTACTTTTAGGTTAATCAGGGTCAACCTTTTTGATAGCTAGAGTCAACCCTCTTCGGGTCAACTTTGGGCCTTGGGGTTAAGCCCGGTAACTCGGGTACTAAATCCCGGCTACCTTCCGTTCTACATTTTTCTTTGAAAAGCTTAGCTTAAAATTCATTTTCTTTAAAACTTTACTTTAAAACCTCATTTTCATAAAAAGACTTAGCTTTTAAACTTAAATCTCATAACTTGCTTCTTAAAAATTCGTGTATCTTGGCTCATATTTTTATAAAACGTTTAAGGGTCGGAAACTGCTTTTGGGACAGTTTCCATGCTTGAAATAGTGTGTTGAGTCCGAAAATAATTTTTCCTAGTTTGATTCTACAAAATCATGCACAGAAATTTATTGATTTCTGCACCGTTTTCACATTTTAGGTTATACTTAAAAATCCATTTTAAGTTAGAAAAAGTTTCCTTCACGAGAGTTCTAGCCCTCAAGGAGTTCTACAACTTTCGTGTTTTGCAAATTTTCTGATTCTTTACCGATTAGTAGCAGTTTTAAATTGAAAACAGGTTTAACATGAAAACTGGGTCTCACTGACCCACCTACGGTTTTTCTTGAAAAAGAAGGCCGTTGGAGCCTTATTTTGGCAAACTGCCCGCGTTATCCCCTAGGAAACACCCTAATCTACAACTTTCATGTTTACATTTTTGCCCATTCGGCCTCTATCGGCTTGCAGTGACCATTTACCGAGACTGCCCACTGGGGACCCGAGAGGCAGTTTCGGTTTTTAGGGTTTATTGTTACGTCTTAAGGCGAGGGTTCTAGCTCGACCGACCACTTCGGGAGTTAGTTCAATATCATGCAGCGCATCTAGCGTCCCTTAAAGGCTAACCAAGCCAATCCCCCGTGGTCATGCAACCCAAAAATCCGAACCTAATTGCCTAGGGTTGCACGGTTTCTAGCAAGCATACAACACATACATATTTGCATCTTGGTTCACCAAATTTCAAATCATACATGCACAAATAAAACTGACCTAATTGGGGACATAAAGCCTAAATCAAACCCTAGCATGCATTCTAGCAATTCAAGCACAAAACATAACTTAAATTGCATGCACCAACCAAAACCGACCCTAAGGCTACCTAACCAAGCACACGGCATCAAGCACACATAGGGCAGAAAATTTAAACACATGCATGAGCTTATGCTCTTACATATTTTTGCACAAAAATACACTTAAATCATTGCTTAAAACTCAATTAAAACTTGGTAAAAAGCTTCTGAAATTTTACCTTTAAATGGAGTGGAAATCCGGTTTAGGGTTAGGGTCTCCCAAACTTTTTCCCTATGCTCCCCTTGGCTCCAAGGTTCGGCTGCCCCTTTCTTGTGCACCAAAAATTAAATTTTTGGTTCCAATGGTTGCTCCTTACCTTGCTCGGCCACACTAGGGCTGATTGCCCAAAACTGAAAAATTTTTTTTTCTCCTTTCTCCCACAAACCCGTGGCTGCTCCTCTTGGAGAACCAAGCCTCCAACTTGCTCAAATCTCCTTCCTTTTACTAACTCACCAACCCGAACTCTCTTGCCCTATTTTTCCCCTCAAATTTGGTTCTTCCCTTCTCTTTCCCCTGCACCTAGGCCCACGACAGTGGCTGCAAGAGCTGCCAGAAAAATTTTTCTTCTCTTCCCCTCGGTTTCCTAGACTACCCGAAGCAAGTGGTGAAGGTTTGGACTTGAAAAATTTTCTGAACTATCTCTCTCTCTCTCTCTCGGCTTTGAGCTGAAAAATTGCAAGAGCTTCACTATGTTTTTGAATAAAAATGAATATGGAGCTCTTCTATTTATAGGCAACTTGGAAGCTTTCAAAAATTCAACTTTTCTCCCCAAAATTTTTAAATTTTCTGAATTGGGCATACAAGGTGGCCGGCCATTGATGGTAGTGGAAGCCAACCAATGGTGAGTTGTCAAGTGTTCATGTGTCACTCTTTGATTGGGCCACCACACCAATAGATAAGGATGAAGTTCTTTAGGTAAAATCTTGAATCAAGCTTGGTTGACTGAAAATCTTGAAACGTCGAGTTTAAAAATTTAAATTCCAATACTGTAAATATTATTTTACAGTTTTGGATTTTTATACTTACCGTTGGAAAAATCGGGTCGAAAAATATTTTTCTTGTTTTCTCAAACCCTTTCTGCCCCATGACCTAATTAAATGCGCTTGATTTTTTTATGGTGGTTTCGGTTCTCATTTTCATTATCTGCCATAGAAAATGAGTTTCTGCAGTAATTTTCATAAATGCAGATCTTAAAATTCATGTGTCGCAATTTTGACCATTTTGGTCAAACTTTGACTTTTCGGGTCAACGGTTGACTTTTTGGTTAAAATTTTAACTTTTCTAAAATCGATCAGATTTCACTCCTTTTTGTCCGAAAAGGCTATTTGCTCCTCCGAACAGTCATTTTTGAGTCTTATAAAGCTATAAAAACTCATAATACACACATTAAAGTTCTAAACTGAACTTTTTCATAAAATTGCATAAACTGCACATATTTAATTCTTTACAAAGAATAAGTGACATGAAAACCAGATATCACAATCTACCCTCCTTAAAAATTTTCGTCCTCGAAAATCAAAACAACTCTGGGTAGTTCTTCCTCATCGCATCCTCTGGCTCCCATGTTGCTTCTTCGACTCTATGGTTTCGCCACAAAACTTTAACCATAGGAATAATTCTGTTCCTCAAGACTTTATTTTCTCTGTCGAGGATTCTAACAGGCTTCTCCTCAGAAGTTAGATCCGTTTGAACTTCTACTGGCTCTTGACTAAGCACGTGAGAAGGATCTGAAACATATTTCTTCAGCATTGACACGTGAAAAACATCGTGCATTGAGGCTAACTCTGGCGGTAAAGCGAGCCTGTATGCAACTTTTCCAATCCTCTCAAGGATTTCGAATGGTCCCGTATACCTCGGACTGAGCTTTCCCTTCTTACCAAACCGCATTACTCCTTTCATCGGAGCAATTTTGATAAAGACAGCATCCCCGACTTGAAATTCGAGCGGTCGTCGACGTTTTTCTGCATAGCTTTTCTGTCGGCTAAAAGCTATGTCAAGTCTCTGCTTGATCTTCTTAATGTCTTCGGAGGTCTTTTCTATGAAGTCCGTGGTCTGCAGCTGTTTCTGCCCGACTTCCTGCCAATGATAGGTGATCGACATTTCCTACCATACAGAGCTTCGAATGGAGCCATTCCGATTGAGGCATGATAACTGTTGTTGTAGGAGAATTCAACCAATGACAGCTTTTCATCCCAATTTCCTTTGAAATCTAGAACGCACGACCTCAACATATCCTCCAAAGTCTGGATAGTTCTTTCTGACTGACCATCCGTTTGAGGGTGGAATGCCGTACTAAACTTCAATCTCGACCCCATGGCAGCGTGAACGCTCATCCAAAATCGTGAAGTGAAACGCCCATCACGATCCGAAATGATCGATTTTGGAATTCCGTGCAGTCTGACGATCTGAGCCACATAGATTTCTGTCAATTTCTCCATGAGTGGGTGGCTTTAATTGCAACAAAATGAGCCGATTTGGTCAAACGATCCACAATGACCCAAATTGTGTCGTTTCCACTCGTGGTTCTGGGCAGTCCGACAACAAAATTCATCGTGATTTGCTCCCACTTCCATTCAGGAAGTTCTATTTTCTGTAATTCTCCTCCCGGAAGTTGGTGTTCAGCCTTAACTTTCTGACAAGTTAGGTACTTTGACACAAATTCTGCCACTTGATTCTTCATGTTTGGCCACCAATAGGTCTCTCTAAGGTCCTTGTACATTTTGGAAGCTCCTGGATGTACTGAGTATGGTGTCTGGTGTGCCTCTGACATTATCCATTTCTTCAAGTTTTCGGCATCCGGAACGCAAATTCTTCCTTTAAAATGGAGTATACCATTGTCAAAAGTCCTGAAATCTGCACCCTTGTCACTAAACAGTCAGGCTTTCAACAATGAAGGGTCATTCTCCTGGTGTGCTTTAATGACGTCCAGTAGATCTGACCTAAGAGTCAGCGAAGATAACCTTCCTGCTATCATTTCGATGTTGAAGTCGACGATCTCCTTCTGTAACGGCTTAGGAAGTGCTCCAATAGACATCAGCATGCCTATGACTTCCGACTTAAAGCATCTGCCACCCTGTTTGCCTTCCCAGGGTGGTAAAGGATTTCGCAGTCATAATCCTTCACAAGTTCTAACCACCTTCTTTGCCTCATATTCAACTCCTTTCGAGTAAAAATATATTTGAGGCTCTGGTGGTCGGTGTAGATTTCACACTTGTTCCCATATAAGTAATGCCTCCATATCTTGAGGGCGAAGACCACTGCTGCTAATTCCAGATCATGGGTAGGGTAGTTCTTTCGTGATTCTTCAGTTGTCGTGACGCATAGGCTACTACCCTTCCGTTCTGCATCAAAACAGCTCCTAGTCCGTTCTTGGAAGCGTCATTATAGATCACGAAATTTCCTGCTTCAACATCAGGAATTATCAGCACAGGTGCGCTCGTCAATTTCCTCTTAAGCTCTTGGAAGTTCTCCTCACACTTCTGGGTCCACTCGTATTTCTTTTCCTTTCGAGTGAGAGCAGTAAGAGGTGCTGCAATCTTCGAAAATCCTTATACGAATCTCCTGTAGTATCCTGCCAACCCAAGAAAACTCCTAATCTCCGTGACGTTCCTGGGTACTAGCCATGAGCTGACTGCCTCTACCTTAGTTGGATCTACAGAGATTCCTTCCTTTGTCACCACGTGTCCCAAAAAGTGAACCTTCTCGAGCCAAAATTCACACTTTGTGAATTTAGCATACAGCTGATGCTGCCTCAGGATTTCCATTACCAGCCTCAGGTGCTGTTCATGCTCTTCCTGGGACCTCGAGTATATCAGGATATCATCAATGAAGACGATTACGAACTTGTCCAAGTAGTCCCTGAACACTCGGTTCATCAAATCAATAAAAGCAGCTGAGGCATTTGTCAGTCCAAAGGGCATAACTAGAAACTCGTAATGCCCATATCTTGTCCTGAAGGTTGTCTTGGAAATATCTGACTCCTTAATCCGCAATTGATGATAGCCCGAGCGTAAGTCAATCTTTGAAAAGACTGTTGCTCCCCTGAGTTGGTCGAACAGATCGTCTATCCTTGGGAGAGGATATTTGTTCTTGATGGTGATCTTGTTCAGCTCTCGGTAATCTATGCACATTCGCAGCGATCCATCCTTCTTCTTAACAAACAGGACAGGTGCTCCCCACGGAGAGTGACTCTGCTTAATAAACCCTTTGTCCAATAGCTCTTGTAGCTGTACCTGAAGTTCCCTGAGTTCCGCAGGGGCCATTCTATACGGTGCCTTCGATACTGGAGCAGCTCCTGGTAACAGTTCAATTTCGAACGATATCTCACGCTCTGGAGGCAATCCTGGTAACTCTTCTAGAAATACGTCCATATACTCCCTGATGATGGGGACATCTTCTGGCATCATGTCCCTCTTTTGCTTCTTATCCACCATGTTAGCTAAGTACCCTTGACATCCATTAGCTAACATTTTCCACGCCCGTATAGCAGACACGAACTTGGTGGTGGAATTTCTAGGCTGCCCTTGAAAATTAAACTCCTCCTTCCCGTCAAGACTGAACGTTATGCGACGCCTTCTGCAGTCGATCCTAGCGTCGTATTCCCTAGGAAATCCATCCCCAAGATCACATCGAAATCATGAAGTTTGATTGCGATGAGATCTGCAATTAATTCTCTGCCATTGATAATGATGGCAACATTTTGGATCCAAAAATTGGACCACAAAATTTCACCGGATGGTAAAGAAGCATTGAAGGGTTGTTCTATCCTATTAACACTGCCTCCTAACTTCTGAGCAAATTCCAGGGATATAAACGAATGCATTGCGCCGGAATCAAATAAGGCAATTACATCATAAGTGGTGATAGAAATCTGACCTGTCACCACATGTGATGTTCCTGCCTCCGCATCTCCCTTAGTGTAGGCATAGATTCTAGCTTGAGGTTCTGGTGCTTCTAGTCTGCCTTGAACTATTGTCGGTCCCTCAAGTCTAGCCTGCACTGCATGTATCTGTCTCTGGTTAGGGTTTCGGTTTTGGTACTGGGACTGCTAGTTCTGGTACTGCGGTTGTGGGTTCTGATTATTCTGAGGGCAATTCTTTGCAAAGTGTCCCTCTTTTCCGCAAATGTAGCAAGCATTTGATCCCTTTCTGCAGATTCCCGGGTGTTTCTTTCCACAAGTTTCACAAGTGGGATAAGTGACATTGTTACCATCATTCCCCCGGTTACTCTTTTTCTGCTGAAAATTTTTCTGTTGTCCCTGGCCATTGAAACTCCCCTTCCTTTTGTTCTTCCCGAACTGTTTGGGACCTTGGCCAGAGCTGCTTGCTTGTCCCTTTGTATTAGCTTCCATCCCCTGACGAGATTGGTTGGTCTTGGCTGTAGCTTTCTCTTCCTTTCGGGACTTAAAGATCTGGGCTCTTGCCTCTTTGTCCCGGTTTATCCAGTATTCTGCCCTAACAGCCCAGCTGACACAGTCTGATACAGTCTCCGGCGGACTGTTACCGGTACTGACTAGCTTTGCAATGTCCGTGCGAAACATCCTCATCATTAACCGGACCTTTTCTTCCTCATTAGGCACCAATTTAGGGCATAAACGAGCGAGCTGCTCAAATCTCTTAACTGCTTCCATAACTGACAGCGATCCCTGTCTGAAGTTCGTGAACTTGTCTTGTTGTACCGCAAGAACTTCTCGGTTGTAATACATCGTACGAAATTCGTAGACAAAGTCTTGCCAAGTCATGGCCATCACATCACGACGTGCTTCAACTGTCGTCCACCAGTGTCTAGCATCCTTCTTGAGTGCGAAGGAAGCACATAATACTTTCTCCTGTTCCGTGAGTCTCATAAAATTCAGGATAACCTAAATATCTATGAGCCAGTTATCTGCAGCTATCGAATCGGTAGGCCCTTCGAACTCGGGCGCCTTCATGCGTCTGAAACGCTCATATAGCATGTCCTCCGGAACAATGGTGGATTTACTGGTACGGCAGCTGGTGCCATCGGTACTTTCGCAGGTCGAGGCACTTCTGGTGGAATCTCGGGTTGAACATTAGGTACCTGAGGTACCACTGGCGGTACTGGCTGTGCTGGCTGTGGTGCCTCTTGAACCTGAGGTAGTTGATTCATTCGTGCCAACTGTTCCCGAAATCTAGTCATTTCCTATTGTTGTTCTTGTAACTGCTGTTGTAAATTCATCATCAACATTACTAGATCCGGCTGAGGCGGATCTTCGGGTGCACTTGTAGATGCGTTTCCTCGTGTACGTACCATTCTTATATTCCTAATATAGGAAAAAGAAATATTATCAATACCCTTCTTCCCATATCAATCTTAACATATCATGTCATTATCATACATTCCATGCATAATATCACATTAACATACATGTCATATCATAACATAGTAATATTATCATAACACATAGATACTTAACATAACATAACATCATAACTTAACTTTTCATATATCCCATGATCGCACGGTCCCTTTTTGTACAATCTCAAAAGTACATTATCATAACAAAAGTACATACTGTACAGAATACTTACTGTTATATTTACAATATTTTCAAAATACAACATACTGTACATATTTACATTATACGGCCAGAACTTCGGATGGAAGTGGCTACCACTTGCCATCCTACATATATATACAACCTAATAACCGAATACACACTATAAACGGTCTTATCAAAAGAAAATATACAAGGTCGGCCCTAATCTAGTCGGTATCATCGAGATTGCTCGCCGAGGTATCTGAATCGGAAATCACTACCACCTGTCCAGGTGCATCATCGTCTGGTATCTCCTCAGGGTCGTCCCACTCCTCATAAGCAGCCTCATCGTCCATGTCGTCCTCGTCATCGCTAGAAAGGACGATGACTGGGGGATCCTCTTGCTCTGGTGGATCTATGGGCACGACATCATCATCTAAGTCATCCATCGGGTCTGCTGCATCCGGACCAGGCATCTCAGGTATCGGGTCCTCAGGCCCCACCTCGTACTGCGGATCCTCCTGCTCATCATCATTAGCGGCTGGAGCCTGGGCCTCGGCCACGTGCTCGGCGACAGGCATAGTCTGAGCCCTCGTCTCGGCCTCTAAGATGTCGTCATAGAAACTGCCGATGGTCATCTGGCTGTTCGGCGTCGGAACAAACTGCTGAATATGCTGTGGTATTCCGTTCCTCATAAGCAGCAATGCCTGCAACTTAGACTTTGGCATGTCCTGAGGGATGTAGGGGAGCATCATCTCCTGGAACCTCCAACAATAATGACTCATCGTCTCCCCTGGGTAAGCATGCCAGTCCTGTGACAATCTCTGATAACGAGCCTGTCGCATATCCCGATAAATGGCAGGGTCGCGAACTGGCTCTCTGGCTCCTCTGGCTGGCAATGGCCCGTAACGGCTCATGACTGCTGCGTGAAAATGCGCCCATGTGCGACTAGGCAGCTGCGGCTCTCCCAACGTGGCCCACCATAATCTGGCATCACCGCTCAGACATCTACTGGCGAGAGTGACCTGTAGATGCTTCTCGATGTGACATATCGCAAAAGTCTGCTCCATATCGTGCAGCCATGTCCCTATCGACATTGACCGCCTAGTGCTGTCGAAATATGCAGGCTGCGATCGGTAGAAAGCGACAACTGCATCCCGATCTCTCTTAACTTGTGCTGGATCCATGATATCACGTCTACTCCACATAATATAATCGTAAATACTAATGCACATAAAATAAAACAATACATAAGAAAATAAATCTAAACTTACTTGTAATGATGGAGGCGATGTCAGGCAACTATGAAATCGTGTCGCAAGGAAACCGCTCTGATACCAACTCTTGTAACGACCCGTATCATACTCATGATCTTAGCATTTTATACAATATAAACATACTTCAATCTAACATATCACATAGCCTAGCATGTATTGTATTAAACATTAAACACATGCTTAACATAACAACCAATATAGCATATATCGAACACTATATTTGTAACGACCCACCTAGCGTAGGCCGCTACCGTACTTATAAACTTACATACATAGCATAATAAGAAAATAATACTTGCTTACTTAGCTCTTAAAACACAGCGGAAATTTTTTTTTTTTTTTTTTATAGTACTCAAAAACTATAAACATAACATAAATAGTGTAGTACTGTTTCTGTACATAAACACATTAACTATAAGTTATCATAAAACGTTTCATGTCTCTTATAATAATATACCGCAAAACACGTAGCGATTCCCATAATCCACGATTCACAGTGCTTGATCTCGCTACTCCATCTTGCATCAACATCAGCTAGCAGGTGACTTACCTACAGCACAAACTTAAAACAGTGAGCTAAAGCCCAGTAAGTACAACTCCTAAGCCGTAATTAACCAACAATATAGCTTATATCATGTAACATTTAAATCATAATGACATAACACTTAGCATATCATATAACATACATACAACATAACATATAGCATAACATATAGCATAACATATAACATACAGCATGCATAGACCATATTATGCTTTCTTATTTTCCTTGTTCTTACTTCTTATGGGCCCTTAGTCTGCGTGGTCGTATCCGGCGCGCGACTATGGATTGTCTGGGGCGGCCAAACCAATTCCAGTTCAATCCACAGTCCAACCCGACCTGGCGCGGGTGGTACGACATGGTGCTTGTTTCCTTACTTAAACTTGTTTATGCGTGAACATACATTTCTGATGTCATTTTTCCTAACTTGATTTCTTGCTTATCTTATCTTAGCCTATAACCATATATCTTACATATTTCATATTGCATACATGTTACTTAGCATATAGCACCGAGCACTTCATCGACTCTAATAATATAACACTATTAGCTTGTGCTATAGACGGTGTTGTACTTACCGTCTTTACGTCAGTTGCTTGGCGGTTCCTCTTCCGAGTTCAGCTGCAGGACTCTTCCTGCTTGATTAAAGGACGTACATCAGACTTCCAGTCCATCTTCATAATATGTTGGTAACTAACCAACATTCATGCGGGTTTTCGGCTATATGTCCCCCTAAACGTGAAGTCATTTATAACCCAAAGGGTTACGTTGAAAATCTTGTCGTATACTTAGCCCACGTATAAACGTATCGGGTTAGGTCAAGCACCTACCCTTGGGCTTGTATTTACTTTTAGGTTAACCAGGGTCAACCTTTTTGATAGCTAGAGTCAACCCTCTTCGGGTCAACTTTGGGCCTTGGGGCTAAGCCCGGTAACTCGGGTACTAAGTCCCGGCTACCTTCCGTTCTACATTTTTCTTTGAAAAGCTTAGCTTAAAATTCATTTTCTTCAAAACTTTACTTTAAAACCTCATTTTCATAAAAAGACTTAGCTTTTAAACTTAAATCTCATAACTTGCTTCTTAAAAATTCGTGTATCTTGGCTCATATTTTTATAAAATGTTTAAGGGTCGGAAACTGCTTTTGGGACAGTTTCCATGCTTGAAATAGTGTGTTGAGTCCGAAAATAATTTTTCCTAGTTTGGTTCTACAAAATCATGCACAGAAATTTATTGATTTCTGCACCGTTTTCACATTTTAGGTTATACTTAAAAATCCATTTTAAGTTAGAAAAAGTTTCCTTCACGAAAGTTCTAGCCCTCAAGGAGTTCTAAAACTTTTGTGTTTTGCAAATTTTCTGATTCTTTACCGATTAGTACCAGTTTTAAATTAAAAACAGGTTTAACATGAAAACTGGGTCTCACTGACCCACCTACGGTTTTTCTTGAAAAAGAAGGCCGTTGGAGCCTTATTTTGGCAAACTGCCCACCTTACCCCTAGGAAACACCCTAATCTACAACTTTCATGTTTTACGTTTTTGCCCATTCGGCCTCTATCGGCCTGCAGTGACCATTTACCGAGACTGCCCACTGGGGACCCGAGAGGCAGTTTCGGTTTTTAGGGTTTATTGTTACGTCCTAAGGCGAGGGTTCTAGCTCGACCGACCACTTCGGGAGTTAGTTCAATATCATGCAGCGCATCTAGCGTCCCTTAAAGGCTAACCAAGCCAATCCCCCGTGGTCATGCAACCCAAAAATCCGAACCTAATTGCCTAGGGTTGCACGGTTTCTAGCAAGCATACAACACATACATATTTGCATCTTGGTTCACCAAATTTCAAATCATACATGCACAAATAAAACTGACCTAATTGGGGACATAAAGCCTAAATCAAACCCTAGCATGCATTCTAGCAATTCAAGCACAAAACATAACTTAAATTGCACCAACCAAAACCGACCCTAAGGCTACCTAACCAAGCACACGGCATCAAGCACACATAGGGCAGAAAATTTAAACACATGCATGAGCTTATGCTCTTACATATTTTTGCACAAAAATACACTTAAATCATTGCTTAAAAACTCAATTAAAACTTGGTAAAAAGCTTCTGAAATTTTACCTTTAAATGGAGTGGAAATCCGGTTTAGGGTTAGGGTCTCCCAAACTTTTTCCCTATGCTCCCCTTGGCTCCAAGGTTCGGCTGCCCCTTTCTTGTGCACCAAAAATTAAATTTTTGGTTCCAATGGTTGCTCCTTACCTTGCTCGGCCACACTAGGGCTGATTGCCCAAAACTGAAAAAAAAATTTTTCTCCTTTCTCCCACAAACCCGTGGCTGCTCCTCTTGGAGAACCAAGCCTCCAACTTGCTCAAATCTCCTTCCTTTTACTAACTCACCAACCCGAACTCTCTTGCCCTATTTTTCCCCTCAAAATTTGGTTCTTCCCTTCTCTTTCCCCTGCACCTAGGCCCACGGCAGTGGCTGCAAGAGCTGCCAGAAAAATTTTTCTTCTCTTCCCCTCGGTTTCCTAGACTACCCGAAGCAAGTGTTGAAGGTTTGGACTTGAAAAATTTTCTGAACTATTTCTCTCTCTCTCTGTCGGCTTTGAGCTGAAAAATTGCAAGAGCTTCACTATGTTTTTGAATAAAAATGAATATGGAGCTCTTCTATTTATAGGCAACTTGGAAGCTTTCAAAAATTCAACTTTTCTCCCCAAAATTTTTAAATTTTCTGAATTGGGCATACAAGGTGGCCGGCCATTGATGGTAGTGGAAGCCAACCAATGGTGAGTTGTAAAGTGTCCATGTGTCACTCCTTGATTGGGCCACCACACCAATAGATAAGGATGAAGTTCTTTAGGTAAAATCTTGAATCAAGCTTGGTTGACTGAAAATCTTGAAACGTCGAGTTTAAAAATTTAAATTCCAATACTGTAAATATTATTTTACAGTTTTGGATTTTTATACTTACCGTCGGGAAAATCGGGTCGAAAAATATTTTTCTTATTTTCTCAAACCCTTTCTGCCCCATGACCTAATTAAATGCGCTTGATTTTTCTATGGTGGTTTCGGTTCTCATTTTCATTATCTGCCATAGAAAATGAGTTTCTGCAGTAATTTTCATGAAATGCAGATCTTAAAATTCATGTGTCGCAATTTTGACCATTTTGGTCAAACTTTGACTTTTCGGGTCAACGGTTGACTTTTTGGTCAAAATTTTGACTTTTCTAAAATCGATCAGATTTCACTCCTTTTTGTCCGAAAAGGCTATTTGCTCATCCGAACAGTCATTTTTGAGTCTTATAAAGCTATAAAAACTCATAATACACACATTAAAGTTCTAAACTGAACTTTTTCATAAAATTGCATAAACTGCACATATTTAATTCTTTACAAAGAATAAGTGACATGAAAACCAGATATCACAATATTAACATGCTTGGGTAAGCATCAATCAAATGCCTATGCTGTAGGCGGAGTTGTACTTACCTTATGTCCGAGATATGGCTGTCTCTGTCTAGGGTGCAAACGCAGGTTATCCCCTGCTATATTAAAGGACAAAAGTAAGAGATCTTGATCTTATAGAATGTTGGTTACCTAACCAACATTCACATATCGACCTAGTTATATGTCCCCTTTAAAACTCTTAATAGCTTGTGGGGTTACTACAAGTAACCCTCGTGGTTTAGCATAACCAACCTTGGATCTTACCTTATTAAGTTACCTAGGGTAATCTTGTAGGCTAAGTTCATACATAGATACTTAGGACTAGATCATTATTCCATTCTTAAACTTGGTTGTAACCCATAACCTACTCGGTTATTATCGGTCACCTAAAGTATTACTATCTTGATACAATATTTGGTAACCCTTGATCTTATTATTTTGATACTATGTTGGGTTACATTGGGTAACCCTTAATCTTACTAACCTTGGTATCACATTGGGTTACATAGAGTAACCCTTGGGGTGACTTATCTTAAGTTAACCCTTATTTGGTTACTAAGGTCCAATTAAGGGGTAACCTATTGGGTGACTATAGGTAACCCTGGGCTTTGGACCCAGTGCTATAGTTCGGGTGTAATACTTGGTTATTGGTGGTAAACTTCTTGCTTACCTCAATTTTAAGAAAACCTAAGTCTATAGTTCCACTTGTTTTCTTTAAAAAATGGGGGGTGTTTCCACCACCTTTTTACAAAAATTCTCTTTATCCATCTTATAAAAATTTGGGTTTTCTCAATAAAAATATTTGAAAATGTTATTAAAGATCGGAACTACCTTTGGAACAGTTCCTGAAGTCAAATTAACAGTTTTGGTTCAAAAATACTAAATCCTTTCATTTTTCTGGAAAACCTTGTACAGAATTTTATTGCTTTCTGTACAATCTTTGTAAATCCAGTTATACTTAAAGATCTAGGCAGAATCTAAAAAAGTTTTCTTCACGAAACTTTTAGATCTCGAAAAATTCTAGAACTTTCATGTTTACTGTAAAACCCAGTTCGGCCTGTATCTACGCCAGTTTTAATTTGAACGGACTGGTCGTGTATCCTAGGTCTGGACAGACTAGTCACAGGTTTTCATGAAAATGAAGGCTGTTGGAGCCTTATTTTGGAAAAATGTCTACGTTACCCTCTAGGAAAAACTGTTCTGAGCAACTTTCATATTTTGAGATTTTCCAAATTCGGCCTCTAAAGGCTCAAAATTTACTTTTTCGAAAACTGGTTAGGATTAATCCGAACCTGTCCGTTTTTCGGTTTAGAGTTTGGTTTACGTCCTAAACGTGAGATCTAGCTCAACCAGCCACCGCGGGAGCCCTAATACACATATGCAGCGGTTTTCTAACGTAAATTTTGTTTAAACACATTTTCTAACTTAGCCATGCAAGCCTATCATCATTAGATAATTTCTAGTTGCAAGATTTAAGCCATAGCAAGCATATCAAGCATTGTTACTTCATTCTAGCAACCTAGCATGAAATTTTCATCCACAACCAGCCTAGGGCAGCTTAGGGGACATACCATAGATCATCATTTAGCATGGAATTCACAAATTTAAAGCAAGCATGCAAAAATAAAATCAAACCACCCTTAATCTAACTCAAGCACACCTAGGTTCTAACTTTGGGCACAAAATAAATTGAGCTTATGCTCTTACAAAATTGACTTGAAATACATGTAAATCTCAATTTAAAAGCTTAATTGAAAGAGTTAGAGGTTTAGAAAAATTTACCTTGATCAAAACACAAGTGGGAGCTAAGATTGGTCCTCCAAAAATTCTCCCTTTTTGCACCCCTCCTATGGCCGGTTGTTGGTGTCCCTTTTGCACCAAAATTATGGCTGATTTTGGGGTGGTTGTTAGCACTCAAACTAAGCCCTCCTTGACACAAAAATTTGGTCAATTTCTCACCCACTCACAGCCAGTTTTTGACCCCCAAAACAGAGCTCAAATCTGTCCAAAAAAAACTGTTTTGCACACTAGAAGAGATCTCACACTCTAAGCATCAAAACCCCTATGTTTCTTGAATTTTTTCTTCACTAAAGCTCACCCTTGATTGTGTAGATTTTTGGAGAGGAAAAATGGTCAGAAATCAGCTGCTTTTCCTTGTTTTTCAGCAGCAAAACCGCCCCCCCCCCATAGCCTATTTATAGGCAAGATTTTGGGGCATTTTTGAACTATTTTTAGTTCTTCCTTTTTAAAGCAACCCCATAAGTTTTCCTATTTATAAAATTGCCCCAAAGTGGCCGACCATCCTAGCATGAGCTGTCAAGCTTATCAAATTTTTTAATCCTTTTTATTTTTTTAATTAAAAACTTAATGATATAATAATCCAATGTGATGTCATGCATGAGGTCATAGGCCTTGTTTGGCTTTGTCTCATAAAAGCTGTCTACTTTAAAGTCCACACAGATATTTTTGATACTGAGCTCACTAATACACAATACTGTGACATAGTATAGCAGTCTAAAATTTATCTGTGTGAAAATGGACAGTACGAAAAATTTTCTTTTTGCTTAAAACTGTTTGGCCCAAAAATACCTATATATTGTGCTTGATTTTTCTATGGTAGTTTGATTTCTTATCTACATTTCCTTGACTATATTTTTGGTTTTTGCAGTATATTTTCCATACCGCTTGTCATTTTGCTTTGTGGTCAACTCTTTGACCACCTTTGGTCAACCTTTGACTTCATTAACCAAACTTGACCTCTTTTGTCAACTTTGACTCTTTTGGTCAAATTTTGACTTTCGTTGACTTTCTTTAACTTCCTTTGACTCTCTTTGACTTTGACTTTCTTGGTCAAAGTTTGACTTTCGTTGACTTTCTTTGACCAATCATAAAATCATGGGTTTTCTTCCTCTTTTTACCCAAAAAGTCATTTGCTTAATTAAATCATTCATTTTCGAGTCTTATAAAGCTAATAAGATCTCATAAAATCATTCAAAAACCCTAATTAGGAATTTTCACAAATACCTCCATGGTTCAACTTAAACTTCTCTACAAGAAATTGTATTGAAGAAAATTTAGTTATTACAATCTACCCCCCTTAAAAATTTTCGTCCCCGAAAATTAAAATAAACTGGGGTAGTTCTTTCGCATCTCTTCTTCTACTTCCCAGGTTGCTTCTTCAACCTTGTGATTTCGCCATAGAACCTTAACCATGGGAATGGTTTTATTTCTGAGGACTTTTTCTTCTCGATCCAGAATTTGTACAGGCCTTTCTTCGTAAGTTAAGTCGGTTTTAACCTCCACGGGTTCTTGACTAAGCACATGAGAAGGGTCTGGTACGTATTTCTTTAGCATCGAGACATGGAAAACATTGTGCATTGACGCTAATTCTGGCGGTAGGGCAAGCTTGTAAGCTACTTTCCCAACCCTTTCAAGGATTTCAAATGGTCCAGTATATCTTGGACTAAGCTTCCCTTTCTTACCAAACCTCATTACTCCCTTCATAGGAGCAATTTTGATAAACACGGCGTCTCCGACTTGAAATTCCAAAGGCCTTCTACGTTTATCGGCATAGCTTTTCTGTCTACTAAAGGCTATGTCGAGCCTCTGCTTAATCTTCTTGATGTCTTCCGAGGTCTTCTTGATGAAATCCGTTGTCTGAAGTTGTTTCTGTCCAACTTCCTGCCAATAGATAGGAGATCGACACTTCTTCCCGTATAGCACTTCAAATGGAGCCATGCCAATCGAAGCATGGTAACTGTTGTTATACGAAAACTCGATTAATGGCAGCTTCTGATCCCAGCTTCCCTTGAAATCCAACACGCACGATCTTAACATATCTTCTAGCGTCTGGATAGTTCGTTCAGATTGGCCGTCAGTTTGAGGGTGGAATGCCGTGCTGAACTTCAGTTTCGACCCCATGGCGTTGTGAACACTTGCCCAAAATCGAGAAGTGAAATGTCCATCACGGTCTGAGATAATCGATTTTGGCACTCCATGGTATCTGACGATCTGGGATACATAGATTTCGGCCAGTTTCTCCACCGAAAATGTGGCTTTAATCGCAGCAAAGTGGGCTGATTTGGTCAATCTATCCACTATAACCCAAATTGTGTCGTTTCCACTCGCAGTTCGGGGCAATCCTACAATGAAATCCATAGTAATTTGCTCCTATTTCCACTCAGGAAGCTCTATTTTCTGCAATTCTCCACCCGGATGTCGATGTTCTGCCTTAACTTTTTGACAAGTTAGGCATTTGGACACGAACTCTGCCACTTCATTCTTCATATTTGGCCACCAATAGTTCTCTCGAAGATCCTTGTACATCTTGGATGCGCCTGGATGTACTGAATACGGCGTCTTGTGTGCTTCTGACATGATCTAATCCTTCAAAGATTCCACGTTAGGAACATAGATTATCTCTTTAAAGTAAACTATGCCATCAGTAGAAGTCCTAAACTCCTTACTTTTCTCGCCAAAGAGCTGTGCTTTCAGCAAAAAGGAATCCTTTCCTTGGTGCGCCTTAATAGATTCCAGCAAATCTGACTGAAGAGTCAAGGAAGATAGCTTTCCAGTTATCATTTCTAGGTTGAAATCGGAAATCTCCTTTTGTAGTGGCGCCGGAAATGCTTCAATAGACATCAACATTCCCACCGATTTCCTACTCAAGGCATCGGCTACCTTGTTCGCTTTTCCAGGATGATAAAGGATTTCACAATCATAATCCTTCACCAGTTCTAGCCATCTACGCTGTCTCATGTTGACCTCCTTCTGGGTGAAAATGTACTTGAGGCTTTGATGATCCGTATAGATCTCACATTTGTTCCCGTACAAATAGTGCCTCCAAATCTTAAGTGTGAACACTACAGCTGCAAGTTCCAAATCATGGGTGGGGTAATTTCTTTCATGGATCTTCAGTTGTCGTGACGCATAGGCTATTACCTTTCCATTTTGCATCAGGACAGCTCCTAATCCATTTTTGGAAGCGTCGCTGTAGATCACAAAATTTCCTATCTCTACATCCGGAATTATCAACACCGGTGCACTTGTCAGCTTCCTCTTAAGCTCTTGGAAATTATCCTCACATTTCTGAGTCCATTCAAACATTTTACCTTTCCGGGTAAGAGCTGTGAGCGGTGCAGCTATCTTAGAAAAACCTTCGACAAATCGTCGGTAATATCCGGCTAAACCAAGAAAACTCCTTATCTCCATGACATTCTTGGGTGCAGACCATGCACTAACTGCCTCCACCTTTGCAGGATCTACGGATATACCCTCTTTTTGAACCACATGACCTAAGAAATGTACTTTCTCCAGCCAAAATTCACATTTTGTGAACTTAGCATACAGCTGGTTTCGTCTAGCGTTTCCATTACCAGTCTTAGGTGACGCTCATGTTCAGCCTTGGACTTTGAGTAAATCAAAATATTGTCAATAAAGACAATAACAAATTTGTCCAAATACTCCTTGAACACGCGGTTCATGAGGTCCATAAAAGTAGCTGGAGCATTAGTTAGTCCAAACGGCATCACCAAAAACTCGTAATGCCCATAACGTGTTCGAAAAGCTGTCTTGGCAATATCTAACTCCTTGATTCTAAGCTGGTGATAACCCGATCGTAGATCGACCTTTGAGAACACCATCGCTCCCCTAAGTTGATCAAACAGGTCGTCAATCCTTGGAAGCGGGTACTTGTTCTTAATCGTGATCTTGTTCAACTCACGATAATCAATACACAATCGTAACGATCCATCCTTCTTTTTGACGAATAAAACAGGTGCCCCGGGGGAAATGACTCTGTCGGATGAATCTTTTGTCTAGCAGCTCTTGTAATTGCACTTGAAGCTCCCTAAGCTCAGCGGGTGCCATGCGATAGGGTGCTTTCGATATCGGTGCAACACCAGGTAACAACTCGATTTCAAACGAGATTTCTCTTTCCGGCGAAAGTCCGAGTAAATCTTTTGGAAAAACGTCCACATATTCTTTTATGATAGGAACATCTTCTGGTGTCAGCTCCGTCTCTCTGTTCTTGTCCACTATGTTAGCTAAATATCCTTGACAACCATTAGCTAACATTTTCCAAGCTTTCATTGCCGAGACACATCTAGTTGTTGGGCTCTGAGATCGTCCGTAGAAATTAAACTCCTCTTCACCGTGTGGGTCGAACGTTACACAACGCTTTCGGCAGTCGATCTTAGCATTATATTTGCCTAAGAAGTCCATTCCTAAAATCACATCGAAATCTTGTAGCTTGATCGCGATGAGATCTACAAATAATTCTTTACCGCAAATGATCACAGAAACATTTCGCATCCAAAAATTGGACCACAAAATCTCTCCGGAGGGCAAAAAGTTTTGAAAGGCTGTACTAAGCTATCCACACCTTTCTTACTTTCTGGGCGAACTCCAAAGATACAAATGAATGAGTGGCTCCAAAATCAAACAAGGCAATAGCATCATAAGTGGCGATAGAGATCTGACCTGTCACCACATGCGATGTTCCCGCTTCAGCATCCCCTCTTGTGTAAGCATAAATTCTAGCCTGAGGTTCAGGGGCTTCCAGTCTTCCCTGAGAAATTGGAGGTCCTTCCAGTCTTACTTGAGCTGCATGTAGTTGGCTATTTGTGTTTCGGCTCGGGTACTGAGGGTTCTGAGTCTGGGTATTCAGAGGGCAATTTCTTGCATAATGCCCTTCCTTGCCACAAAAATAGCAAGCGTTTGTCCCCATTCGGCACACTCCAGGGTGCTTCCTTCCACATTTAGGGCACACAGGAAAGTCATTATTGCTACCCTCCTTTCCTTTATTAGTCTTCTTTGAGGGTTACTCCTCTGCTGACCTTGACCCGTAAAGTTTCCCTTCCTCTTGTTCTTCCCAAATGGTCGGGAACCTTAAGCAGGGTTGTTTGTTTGACCTTTTGAGGATGCTTCTGAACCTTACCGAGGTTGTGTGGACTTTGCCGCGGCCTTCTCTTCTTTCTTGGCTTTGAAAATTTGAGCCTTTGCCTCCTTATCCCTGTTTATCCAATATTCTGCTCGTAACGCCCGACTTATACAATCGGACACCAGGGTAGGTGGGTTACTCCCTGCACTTACTTGCTTAGAAATGTCTGTTCTGAACATGTTCATCATTCGCCTCACCTTCACCTTCTCACTAGTTATCAATTCCGGGCACAACCGAGCTAACTATTCAAATTTCTTAACAGCCTCCATGACTGTCATCGAGCCTTGCTTCATATTGGTGAACTCATCCTGTTGGGCTGCTAAAATTTCCGGGTTGTAATACATGGTTCGGAACTCAGCTACAAAGTCTTGCCAGCTCATAGTGGCAACGTCTCTGCGCATCTGGACCGTCATCCACCAATGCCGAGCATCTTTCTTCAGAGCGAAAGAAGCATACAGAACTTTTTCTTGCTCCGTCAGTCTCATAAAGTCCAGAATGACTTGAATATCGATTAACCAGTTATCGGCCGCTATCGGGTCCGTTGGCCCTTCAAAATCAGGCGCTTTCATCCTTCTAAATCGTTCATACAACAAATCCTCCTGTACTGGCGAAATTACTTGCCCTCCAACAGGGGCTATTGGAACTTCAGCGTTCAGAGGAATTTCTGGTGGAACCTCTGGCTGTACTTCTGGTATCGGGGGTACTCTATCATCCTGACGAGGAACTTCATTAGCTCTGGGTCCTTGGTTTATTTGAGCCAGTTGCTCTCTTAATCTATTCGTCTCTTGCTGCTGTTCTTGCAGCTGCCTTTGTAAATCAGCTACCATAGTAGCGAGGTCTGGCTCAGGTGGGTTTTCAGGTGCGGGTCTACGTCTTGGCAGCATCTTCTACTTTCCTACGGAATCATAAGAAAAGATATTATCATACCAGGAATATCCTTTCTTTCATGCATTTCTTATCCTATCATAACATAATACATGGCGTTATGTCAACATTCATTATCATGTCATCATAATCATCACATCATATTGCATACTTATATGATACATTTATATCCCATTATAACATTCATAATCACATCAAAATTTTCATGAACATATAGTTCCATAATACTTGATCTGGCTTTTTGCATACATTCACAAAGTACATCATATTTACAATACTGTAAATACATTCCTGGTGCTTATACTGTACATACATATCTGTCTCGTCATACTTTATATACATGGATAAAATTTCGATGGGAGTGCCTAACACTTCACCATCATACATAGTCAAAATAACGGGATGGAAGTGGCTACCACTTTCCATCATACATAAGTACAAGCCTACTGTCCAAAAAGTACTAGCTAGTACATATCAGTCTAAGAGTCAAAGTAAATACACACCAAGTCAGCCTAATCTATGTTGCTACACTAACTGCTAAATCCGCATCAGAGTCGTCGTCCCCATCTCCGTCGTCGAGAGGAATCTCTTTCGGGTCATCCATCAAATCATCCTCCTCCTCCTCCTCCTCATCACTCGAAATATCGATGATAAGAGGATCAACTGGTGGGTCTGCCGGAATCTCCACGACATCATCGTCATCTGAGTCGTCCTCGGGGTCCTCCTCCTGCTCCGCTGCAGGGGCTGGTACCTCCTGCCCTGGTATAGTCGGGATCGGCTCCTCGGGTGGTGCTGGACCTACCTCATGTAGCGGCTCTCCTATACCCGCATCATCTACAGGTATCTGAGGATCCTCCTCAGTTGCCTCGTCCTGAATCACGTCAGCGGCCAGCTCAGCCCCCAAAATGTCCTCAATCATATGTCCTATGGCCATCCCTGGCATAGGGTGTGGAACATATTGACGAATACGGCCCGGTAACCCGTTCCGCAGAACTGTCAACACCTCTAACATCGGGTGATCGATGTCCTGAGGAATATTAGGCAACATGGCCTCCTGAAATCTCGTACAGTAGTGGGTCATAGGCTCAAGAGGGTACGTATGCCACTCGAGTACATAGCTATGATAACGCGTGTCATACATATCCCTATAGATGGCAGCATCTCTCTGAGGCGCGCCTAGCCCGTAATCTAATATCGGTCCGAATCGAGCAGTCACCAGTGCACGAAAATGTGCCCATGTCTGATTGGGCATCTGTGGCTCTCCAATAGACATCCACCATAGGCAGGCATCACCTACCAGACATCGACTACCCAGCAAAACCTGCAGGTGGGCCGGAATATGGCTAGTACGGAAGATCAGCTCCATGTCATATAACCACTCGGCCAAGGACACCGTCCGACTAGTACCAGCGAATAATAGTGGGTATGACTCGTAGAAGGAAGTCACTGCATCTCGATCTTCATCAGCGTGTGCCGGATCCATCGTATCTTCTCTATCATAACATAAACACATAATAAACATTTATACAATAAAAAAATAAATTCACTTACAATGATGGTGGCGATGGCAGGCAGACTGTGAAATGGTATAGCAGGGAACCGCTCTGATACCAACTCTGTAACGACCCGCCTAGCACAGGCCGTTACCGTACTTACATATCTATTAACTTAGTAAAATTTAGCGGAAATTTTTTTTTTTTACAAGCATATGAATATACATGCTTTAATTGACATAAGTTGTTTTGCATACGCACATGCAATAATTACATAACTTTGTTCTGTTTGAAATAAAATACTTAATAATACAAAACGCGTAGAGGTCATATTCCCACTTTTTCACAGTCGCTCCGCCACGCTCCTCCATCATTGCATCAGTCGTTGCTCATAGGTTGCTTACCTACAGCATAGACGTAAGACGTGAGCTTTCGCTCAGCAAGTACAACTTGTTAATCCGTGACACAACAAAATAACACATAATAGGACTTGGCATTCATAACATGTCATAACATAATAGCATAACATACTTAGACATGCATGAACCATTTATGCTTCATTATGCTTTCATATCATACTTCCTATCTTATCTTGACTCATCTTACTTATGGGCCCCTTATATAAGTGTTCGTACCTGGTGCACAACTATGGAGTGGTTGGGGCGGCCAGACTAGTTCCAACTCAAACCATAGTCCAACCCGACCTCGGACGGGTGGTACGACACTGGCAAGCTTGCTTGCCATTTTACTTGTTTTTCATGATCTATTTATTGATCTTGGTCTTATCATGGGTGAACATGCTTCATGATGTTACACCTACCCGTATCATACTCATGATCTTAGCATTTCATACAATATAAACATACCTCAATCTAACATATCACAGAGCCTAGCATGTATTGTATTAAACATTAAACACATGCTTAACATAACAACCAATGTAGCATATATCGAACACTATATTAATATGCTTGGGTAAGCATCAATCAAATGCCTATGCTGTAGGCGGAGTTGTACTTACCTTATGTCCGAGATATGGCTGTCTCTGTCTAGGGTGCAAACGCAGGTTATCCCCTGCTATATTAAAGGACAAAAGTAAGAGATCTTGATCTTATAGAATGTTGGTAACCTAACCAACATTCACATATCGACCTAGTTATATGTCTCCTTTATAACTCTTAATAGCTTGTGGGGTTATTACAAGTAACCCTCGTGGTTTAGCATAACCAACCTTGGATCTTACCTTATTAAGTTACCTAGGGTAATCTTGTACGCTAAGTTCATACATAGATACTTAGGACTAGATCATTATTCCATTCTTAAACTTGGTTGTAACCCATAACCTACTCGGTTATTATCGGTCACCTAAAGTATTACTATCTTGATACAATATTGGGTAACCCTTGATCTTATTATTTTGATACTATGTTGGGTTACATTGGGTAACCCTTAATCTTACTAACCTTGGTATCACATTGGGTTACATAGAGTAACCCTTGGGGTGACTTATCTTAAGTTAACCCTTATTTGGTTACTAAGGTCCAATTAAGGGGTAACCTATTAGGTAACTATAGGTAACCCTGGGCTTTGGACCCAGTGCTATAGTTCGGGTGTAATACTTGGTTATTGGTGGTAAACTTCTTGCTTACCTCAATTTTAAGAAAACCTAAGTCTATAGTTCCACTTGTTTTCTTTAAAAAATGGGGGGTGTTTCCACCACCTTTTTACAAAAATTCTTTTATCCATCTTATAAAAATTTGGGTTTTCTCAATAAAAATATTTGAAAATGTTATTAAAGATCGGAACTACCTTTGGAACAGTTCTGAAGTCAAATTAACAGTTTTGGTTCAAAAATACTAAATCCTTTCATTTTTCTGGAAAACCTTGTACAGAATTTTATTGCTTTCTGTACAATCTTTGTAAATCCAGTTATACTTAAAGATCTAAGCAGAATCTAAAAAAGTTTTCCTCACGAAACTTTTAGATCTCGAAAAATTCTAGAACTTTCATGTTTACTGTAAAACCCAGTTCGGCCTGTATCTACGCCAGTTTTAATTTGAACGGACTGGTCGTGTATCCTAGGTCTGGACAGACTAGTCACAGGTTTTCGTGAAAATGAAGGCTGTTGGAGTCTTATTTTGGAAAACTGTCTATGTTGCCCTCTAGGAAAAACTGTTCTGAGCAACTTTCATGTTTTGGGTTTTTCCAAATTCGGACTCTAAAGGCCTTAAAATTTACTTTTCGAAAACTGGTCAGGATTGATCCGAACTGTCCGTTTTTCGGTTTAGAGTTTGGTTTACATCCTAAACGTGAGATCTAGCTCAACCAGCCACCGCGGGAGCCCTAATACACAAATGCAGCGGTTTTCTAACGCAAATTTTGTTTAAACACATTTTCTAACTTAGCCATGCAAGCCTATCATCATTAGATAATTTCTAGTTGCAAGATTTAAGCCATATCAAGCATTGTTACTTCATTTTAGCAACCTAGCATGAAATTTTCATCCACAACCATCCTAGGGCAGCTTAGGGGACATACCATAGATCATCATTTAGCATGAAATTCACAAATTTAAAGCAAGCATGCAAAAATAAAATCAAACCACCCTTAATCTAACTCAAGCACACCTAGGTTCTAACTTTGGGCACAAAATAAATTGAGCTTATGCTCTTACAAAATTGACTTGAAATACATGTAAATCTCAATTTAAAAGCTTAATTGAAAGAGTTAGAGGTTTAGAAAAATTTACCTTGATCAAAACACAAGTGGGAGCTAAGATTGGTCCTCCAAAAATTCTCCCTTTTTGCACCCCTCCTATGGCCGGTGTTGATGTCCCTTTTGCACCAAAATTATGGTTGATTTTGGGGTGGTTGTTAGCACTCAAACTAAGCCCTCCTTGACATAAAAATTTGGTCAATTTCTCACCCACTCACAGCCGGTTTTTGACCCCCAAAACAGAGCTCAAATCTGTCCAAAAAAAATTGTTTTGCACACTAGAAGAGATCTCACACTCTAAGCATCAAAACCCCTATGTTTCTTGAATTTTTTCTTCACTAAAGCTCACCCTTGATTGTGCAGATTTTTGGAGAGGACAAATGGTCAGAAATCAGCTGGTTTTCCTTGTTTTTCAGCAGCAAAACCGCCCCCCCATAGCCTATTTATAGGCAAGATTTTGGGGCATTTTTAAACTATTTTTAGTTCTTCCTTTTTAAAGCAACCCCATAAGTTTTCCTATTTATAAAATTGCCCCAAAGTGGCCGGCCATCCTAGCATGAGCTGTCAAGCTTATCAAATTTTTTAATCCTTTTTATTTTTTTAATTAAAAACTTAATGATATAATAATCCAATGTGATGTCATGCATGAGGTCATAGGCCTTGTTTGGCTTCGTCTCATAAAAGCTATCTACTTTAAAGTCCACACAGATATTTTTGATACTGAGCTCACTAATACACAATACTGTGACATAGTATAGTAGTCCAAAATTTATCTGTGTGAAAATGGACAGTACGAAAAATTTTCTTTTTGTTTAAAACTTTTTGGCCCAAAAATACCTATATATTGTGCTTGATTTTTCTATGGTAGTTTGATTTCTTATCTACATTTCCTTGACTATATTTTTGGTTTTTGCAGTATATTTTCCATACCGCTTGTCATTTTCCTTTGTGGTCAACTCTTTGACCACGTTTGGTCAACCTTTGACTTCATTGACCAAACTTGACCTCCTTTGTCAACTTTGACTCTTTTGGTCAAATTTTGACTTTCGTTGACTTTCTTTAACTCTCTTTGACTTTCTTTGACTTTCTTGGTCAAAGTTTGACTTTCGTTGACTTTCTTTGACCAATCATAAAATCATGGGTTTTCTTCCTCTTTTTACCCAAAAAGTCATTTGCTTAACTAAATCATTCATTTTCGAGTCTTATAAAGCTAATAAGATCTCATAAAATCATTCAAAAACCCTAATTAGGAATTTTCACAAATACCTCCATGGTTCAACTTAAACTTCTCTACAAGAAATTGTATTGAATAAAATTTAGTTATTACAAATGGTTCTAGGGGTGGTCGGTTTTCTCAAGCAATAACAAGCCAAGGTTGAAAAAATTTTTGGTGCCCATTCTAGGCCAAGGGGCAGGTTGTGGGAAGGAAAAAAAGTGAGGAGAAAATAGGTTGGTGAATGGCCGGTTTTTGTTGAAATAACCACCAAGTGATCAACACAATTTTGGTGCCCTAACAGGCTACGCAAAACCGGTTTTGGAGGAGACCTAGGGGGAGAAATTGGAAGCCAAACCCTAGCCAAAATCTTGAGCTAAATCAAGGTAATTCTCCCTTGACCTCAAACTCTTTAAATTGAGCTTCAATTTGAAATTTAGGAGCATTTCAAGTTGAATTTGTAAGAGCATAAGCTCAATTTAATTTATTGCTTAAGTTTAGAATTTTAGGGTTTTGTGCTTGATTAGGTTAAGGGTAGTTTGATTTTTAAGCTTTGCATGATTATGCTTGCTTGATTTTTTATGGTTTGCATACTAGATGCTTGATAAGTTGTATGTCCCCAAATATGTTCAAGCATGATGAAGAATATGGCATGTTAGGTTGCTAGAATAGAACTAGAATGCTTGGTATGAAATTGTGCAACCTAGAACCATGCAAACTTTAGTTGATCCAAAGTCAATAAGGGTTTGCATGGAGATGATATAAAATGTGTTTAAAGAAACCTTACATTAGAAAAGCGCTGCATGTGTGATCTTAGGCTCCCCGCGGTGGCTGGTTGAGTTAGATTACGCAATTAGGACGTAAAATCAACTTAATTAAGAAAACTGTCAGATTCGGATGAAAATTGGCTAGTTTTCTGGAAAGCTAGTTTTGAGGCCTTTAGAGGCCGAATTTGAGAAAATTTAAAACATGAAAGTTGTTGGGAACGGTTTTTCCCAGGGTCCAGCATAGACGGTTTTCCAAAATGAGGCTCCAACGACCTTGGTTTTTACAAAAATCCGAGACTAACCGTGCCCAGACTTCATGCACGGCCAATTGAGTTCAACGGGGTAAATGAAGGGGTTAGAGGTAGAACTAGGTTTTTTGTAAAACATGAAAGCTCTAGGATTTTTCGAAATCTAAAACTTCCATGAAGACAATTTTTTCAAAATTTGCCCAGATTTTTAAATAAAACTAGATTTCTAAAAAACTGTGCAGGAAACAGTAAATTCCTGTACAGGATTTTCTAAAACAATGTAGGAAAATGGTATTCTTGCACAAAAACTAATAATTTGACTATGGGAACTGTTTTAATGATAGTTCCAACACTTAATGACTTTTTCAAGCACCTTTCTAAGAAGCCCAAGTTTTTATAAGTTAAACAAAAAGGATTTTTGTAAAAAGAGACACAAAAGGCTAAGTTTTTCTAAAGAAAAACAAAAGGAATTATAGACCTAAGTTATCTTAAAATTGGGTAGACTAGATAATGACCAACAGTAATCGGAAAGGATACCCGGATTACTGGACTGGGCCCAAACCCCAAGGTTACCCATAGTCACCCAATAGGATCCAACTTAATTGGGCTTTAGTAACCCAATAGGAGTTGACCTAGATTGACCAAGGATAGGTTACACCAAGGGTTACCCAATGTAACCCAACAAGATACCCAGTTTAATCATGGGCTAAGACCTAGAGTTACCAATAATAATCTAATGGATTATGGGCTAAGAATGTTAAGGCTTAGGCCCAAGGTTAGGATGATGACCTAACCCTATGTGTGTGGGCTTAGCATCCAAGGTTACCCTATGTAACCTAATAGGATATGATCCATGATTGGTAGTATTAAACATTAGGGTTACTTGTTGTGATATCTAGCTTTTCATGTTACTAGTTTTCTTTAAGGATTGAATGTATGCAGTTCATGCAATTACATGAAAAAGTTCAGTTTAGAGCTTTAATGTGTGTTATGAGTTCTTATAGCTTAATAAGACTCAAAAATGATTGTTCGGAGAAGCAAATAGCCTTTCCGGACAAAAAGGAATGAAATTTACATGATTTTCGAAAAGTCAAAATTTTGACCAAAAAGTCAACCGTTGACCTGAAAAGTCAAAGTTTAACCAAAATGGTCAAAATTGCGACGGAGGAATTTTAAGATCTGCAGTTCGAGAAAAATACTGCGGGAACTCGTCTTCTATGACAGATAACAAAAATAAAAACTAAAACCATCATAGAAAAATCAAGCACGCTAAATTAGGACATGGGGCAGAAAGGATTTGAGAAAATAAGAAAAATATTTTCGATCCGATTTTTTTAGACTGTAAGTATAAAAATCCAAAACTGTATAATAATAGCTACAGTATTGGGATTTAATTTATTAAACTCAAAGTTTCAAAGTTTTCATTTAAAACAAGCCAAACAAGGCCTAGAATTATGACATCATAAAAAGAATTATTTTTGACATCACATGTGGTGGTGGACCAAACTTTTTGTGACATGTGGACCATTGCTAGAACAACCTTAGTTGTTCTCCACTCCATTTTGGCCGGCCACCTAAGCACCTTAGTGTGCAAGATTTTGAAAATTTAGGGGCCAAAATCTAATTTTAAAAAGCTCACATCTTGCCTATAAATAGAGGATGTTTTCTATTCATTTTTAATATAAAAATTAGCCAACCTCTTGTCAATTTTCTGCACCAAACCGTGGGAGAAAGTGAAGAGTGAAATCAGAAAAATTTTTCTAAGCCAATCTTCCATTTCTTGTTCGAGTAGCTCTAGGATTCAAGGGGAAGAGAAAGAAAAATTTTTGCAGCCATTCTTCCAGCCACTGCCGCGAGTTTAGTGCAGGGGAAAAGGAAAGGGAAAAACTGGAATTGAGGGGAAAAAGAGAGCAAGAGATTTCGGGTGAGTGAATAAGTGAAAGGGAAGAAGTTGGATCAAGTTTTGGAACTTGATTTCTCCATTGGAGTAGCCACGGGTGCAGTGGGAGAAAGGAGAAAAAAAATTCCAGATTTGTGGAATCAGCCCTATTGCAGCCGAGCTTGGTGGGGAGAAGCAATTGGGACCAAAAATCTGATTTTTGGTGCACTAAAAGTGGGGGAGCCGAACCTAGAAGCAAGTTGGTGCAAAGGGGAAAATTTTGGGATCAAAACCCTAGAGCCAAACCCTACTTTCACTAAGGTAATTTCCAAAAGCTTTTGCCTTAAATTTATTTAAGTTTTTAAGTCAAAATTTAAGTGTATTTATAGCTTAATTGATGTAAGAGCATAAGCTCAAAGGTGCTTTTAAATTTCGGCCCTAAATGTCTAGTGTTTGATTAGATTAGTTCTAAGGGTGGTTTGGTTTGATGCATGCAATTAATTTATGTTATGTTGATTGAATGGTTAGAATGGCATGTTAGGGTTTTGTTTGAGGTAATATGTCCCCATTAGGTCAATTTAGATTATGCTTGTATGTTAAGAATTTTGTGATCCAATGATGCATGAAGTGTATGTGTTGAATGCTAGAGTAGAAAATTATGCAACTCTAGGTTCTTTTAGGCTCGGTTTTTAGGGTTGCATGATTACGTGGGTTTGTATGGTTAGGTTACAAGGGACGTTAGACGCGCTGCATGAATGTTGATTAACTCCCGAAGTGGTCGGTCGAGCTAGAACCCGCGACTTAGGACGTAAAACAAAAGTTAAAAACCAAACTGCCAGCTCGGGTTCCCACTGAACAGTTTTGGGAAAACGGTAATTACAGGCCTTTAGAGGCCGAATGGGTAAAAACGTAAAACACGGAAGTTGTAGAACAGGGTGTTTCCTAGGGGGCATTGTGGACTGTTTCTCAAAATAAAGCCCCAACGGCCTCCATTTTCAAGAAAAACCGTAGGTGGTCTGTTAGACCCAGTTTTTATGTCAAAACCGTTTTCGATTTAAAACTGGTACTAAACCTTACGGAATCAGAATTTTTGTAAAACACGAAAGTTTTAGAACTCTTGGAGGGCTAGAACTTTCGTGAAGACAACTTTTTCTAAATAAAAAGGGATTTTTAATTATAAACTGAAATGTAAAAACTGTGCAGAAATCAAGGAATTTCTGCACAAGATTTTCTAGAACCGAAATAGGAAAATTGTTTTTCTGGCTACAAACACTGTTTCGAACATGGAGACTGTTCCAAAAGTAGTTTCCGACCTTTAAGTATTTTATAAAATTCTGTTTCAAGAATTGTAAATTTTTAAGAAGCAAGTAATAAATTTTAAAGTTTGAAAGTCAAGTCTTTTTATGAAAAGGAGATTTTAAACTAAGTTTTTGAAAAATAGTGTAGGACGGATGGTGACCGGGAAATAATAACCGAGTTACCAGGCTTAACCCCAAAGCCCAAAGTTGACCCAAAGAGGGATCAACTTTAGTAATCATAAAGGTTGACCTTGGTTAACCTAAAAGGAAATAAATTGTAAATAGAAGCCAAGGGTAGGTGTTGACCTAACCCTATACTATGTGGGCTTAGTAAATGAAAAGTTATCCAACGTAACCTATTAGGCCACGACATAAGCTTGATAGGGCTACTGAAGTAGTCACCCTTTAGGTAATGAATGGTTTTATTTTCTAGGGGGACATATAACCAAAACCCACATGAATGTTGGTTAGTTACCAACATATTATGAATATAGATTAGAAACCTTACGTACATCCTTCAATCAAACAGGAGGTACCCTACAGCTGAACCTTGAGGAAGAGCAGCATAGCAACGGACATAGAAACTGTAAGTACAACGCCGCCTACAGCATAGGCTATTAGTAGTATATTACTAGAGTTTAATGAAGTGCTCCGTGCTATATGTTAGATAACACGTGTACAATAGGAAGTAAGTTAAGTGTCTACTTACATGCTAAGATAAGAAACTGATGGAAGTAGAAAAGTGACATCGGAATGTATGTTCACCAATAATAA
Organism: Ficus microcarpa; assembly: GCA_025413485.1. Classification (NCBI taxonomy): domain Eukaryota; kingdom Viridiplantae; phylum Streptophyta; class Magnoliopsida; order Rosales; family Moraceae; genus Ficus; species Ficus microcarpa. The sequence continues at coordinate 17,539,375 of CM046383.1, forward strand.
GTTTAAGGAAGATATCAAGTGCCGTGTCGTACCACCCGCACTAGGTCGGGTTGGACTGTGGATTGAATTGGAAATGGTTTGGCCGCCCCAACCAATCCATAGTCGCGCGCCGGTTACGAACACTCAGGTTAAGGGCCCATAAGAAATAAGAATACGGAAAATAAGGGAACATAATATGAACATAAATGGTCTATGCATGCTATGTGTTACGATATGTTGCTATGTATATATGGCATACGTTCTACGTTATATTATTGTCTAATGCGGTATAGGAGTTGTACTTGCTGAGCGAAAGCTCATTGTTTAAGTTTGTGCTGTAGGTAAACAACCTACCAGCGGATGATGATACAATGTGGAGTAGCGTGTCCGGGCACTGTGAATAGTGGAGACTGGGAATCGCTACGCGTTTTGTGGTTTATACCTAAGAAATATGAAATGTTTTATGATAACTAATAGTTAATATGCTCGTACGCAAAGACAGTACTATAACTCTTATTCTATGTTTATAGTTTTCTTGAGTGCTATAAAAAAAAAAAAAAAAATTTCCGCTGTGTTTCATGAGCAAAGTAAGTAAGTTTCATTTAATTATTATGTTATAAATGTAAGTCAATAAGTACGGTAGCGGCCTACGCTAGGTGGGTCGTTACACTTGTTGTAACCCAGTAAGTTATCATGTGTTTTGTAGGGGACATATAACTAAGATTTTGTATGAATGTTGATTAGGTTACCAACATCCTATGATGATCAAGAACTCTTACCTATGTCCTTTAATATAGCAGGAGATAACCTGCAGCGACATCCTAGTTAGGAGCAGCCCTACATAGGACATAGCAATCAAGGTAAGTACAACTCCGCCTACAGTATAGGCTTTTGTTATGATACTTACCCAAGTATGTTTGATGTGTGGTATGATACAAACATGTGATGCTAGGATATGATGTGTGATAGGGTTTAATGTTTGTTATGATGTGTGATATGTTTGATACATATTATGATATGTGGTATGCAAAGTCTAAGGTATGATTATGTTATGTTATATGATGTGGCTATGTCATGATATATGATATGTCAAGTCCATGATTATGATATGAGGTATGTTATGTTGAGATACAATTATGATCTATGCATGGGTGACATCATGAGGCATGTTCACCAATTTTTAAGATAAGAACAAAATCAAGTAAGAAATGAGGAAAAACAAGTATGATGGCAAGCGAGCTTGCCTATGTCGTACCGACTCGCGTTAGGTCGGGTTGGACTATGGTTTGAGTTGAAAATGGACTGGCCGCCCCAATCACTCCATAGTTGCACGCCCGGTACAAACACTTATGTAAGGGGTCCATAAACAAGATAAGTTAAGACAAGATATGAATCATGTTATGAAAGTATAAGAAAGCATAATGAAGCATAAATGGCTCATGCATGATTAAGTACGTTATGCCATTATGTTATGATATGTCATGTTATATTATGTGCTATACTGGTGTGTCGCGGATGTATATGTTGTACTTGCTGAGCGAAAGCTCACGTCTTACGTCTATGCTGTAGGTAAGCAACCTATGGGCAACCACTGATACAAGATGGAGGAACGTGGCAGAGCAAACTATGAAATGTGGGAATGTCGACCGCTATACGTTTTGTCTTTATGAATATTTTATTTGGTCATAGGATATCGATATCTAATTATTGTTTATATGCTTGTCGAACATCACTACTTAATTATCTCGCATATATGTTTATATGTTTGTATAAAAAAAAAATTCTGCTATTTACGCTAAGTAAGTAAGTACGTTATGTATGCATGTATGTATGGTAACGGCCTGTGTTAGGCGGGTCATTACAATTGGGGTGTGAAAATTTTGTTTAACAAAGTGGAGACAAGAGGTCACTTTCACTTGTATCTTCTTTAGGTCAAATTGCCAAAATAAACCGTGCCATCTCTTACATGAGGTTGCATGCACGCGCCACCTTCTTTTTTTTTTTCCTCATTTGTTCAAATTTCTTTTTAGACTTTAACCACAAAATCTGGATCCTTTTAGTTGTTTTCTTATTTTCATTTTATTTTTCTTTCTTCCAATTTTTCTACTATTGATCAAAAGTTGTCATCCTTATTCTCATTCATTGGATCTTCCATCACACCAATCCTTATCTTAAGCTCTCATTGGTCACTTATCATCCAAAACTTGGCCATTGATTTGCTTAAGATTCTTTACCATAAAATCTACACCATTGATTTCAAACTTAAGCACAATTTTTGATCGATCTTCCACCTTTGGATTCTCTAAGAATAAATTCTAATTATACATCTTCTATCATGTGATAAACCAATTTCCCAATCAAACTCTCAAAACTTAAATATTGATATGACCAAAATAAATACTAAGATTATGAAATTGACCTACTAGTAAAAATCGGGTTTTTCCCAAAATTAATATTTATTCCTCTAATACGACATAATAAATAATTTTTTTTTGTATAAATTTATATGACGTTCAACTCATCTTCTATGTATCTAAAATTTATTATGTAAATAGAAAAACTCAACATTGCTTGATCATCAATATCATCATACTGATGATAGATAAACAATCATTTATGATCTTGAAATTTGATATTCATCAAAATGATTCATTAGACAAGCATGATAATAATTCATGAATCAAGTTTATGAATTTCTAGGGCGTCACAATCTACCTTCCTTACAAAATTTTCGTCCTTAAAAATTAGAACAAAAACGGATTATTTTTTCTCATTCGTCTTCACATTCCTAAGTGGCTTCCTCGATATTATGATTTTGCCATAACACCTTAACAAGAGGTATGGTCTTGTTTCTGAGAGTCTTTTTTTCACGAGCCAAAATTTGCACAGGCTTTTCTTCGTGAGTGAGGTCCTCGTGAACTTTAATTGGTTCAAATCGGTTCATGCTCTATTAGGTGAGACGGATCTGAGACGGATCTGAGACATATCTCTTCAACATTGAGACATGAAAGACATTGTGCACTGTTGACAACTCCGATGGTGATGCTAATCTATAAGCTACCTTACCAACGCATTTTGTGATCTCGAAGGGTCTTGTGTATCTCGGGCTCAACTTACCCTTTTTTCCGAATCACATCACGCCTTTCATTGGTGCTACCTTCAAGAAAACGAAGTCTCCTTTTTGAAATTCAAGGGGTCTCCTGCGCTTGCCGGCATAAATCTTCTGTTGACATTGAGGTTCTTCCATTCGTTGTCGTATTTTCTTAATTGCGTCAGTGGTTTTGATAATTAAATTTATGGTTTCCAAGTGCTTCTCCCCTGTTTCGTGCTAGTTTACTGGTGATCGGCACTTCCTACCGTAGAGTGCTTCATAGGGTGTCATCTTGATAGTCGCTTGATAACTGTTGTTGTAGGATAATTCAACCAATGGTATTTTTATTCCATGCACCTTTGAAGTCTATAACGCAAGCACAAAGCATATCCTCTAAGATTTAAATGGTTCGCTCAGACTAACCATCCGTCTAAGGGTGAAAAATAGTGCTAAACTTGTGCTCAGTTCCTATCACTCGCTGAACATTTTTTCAAAAAGTGGAGGTGAAACGGCTGACACAGTTTGAAATGATTGATAAAGGAATGATGTGTAGTTTAATGACATAGGATATATACAATTCTATTAACTTTTCCAGAGATAAGTCACTTTAATTTCTATTAAACATGCTGATTTAATCAAATGGTCTAAAATTACCCAGATGGTATCATAACTTTTAATGGTTTTTGGCAATTCGATCAGAGAAGCCATAGTGATTTGTTCCCACTTTCACCTCTGAAACTTCAATAGGTCACAATTTCTTAGCTGGTCGCTTGTGCTCTGCTTTAACTTTCTGACAGGTTAGGCATTTACTCACGAATTCAGCCACATCGATTTTCATCTTATTCCACCAAAAATGCTCATTCAAGTCCTTATATATCTTAGTCACTCCAGAATAGATGGAGTATGGAGTGTTGTGGGCCTCAGATAAAATCAACTTATAATTATAAAAATTATAATTATAAAACATTATAATTTTAATATAGTATCATTATAATGTTTTATTTAAAAAAACAAAAAACTAGCATTGTTTTTTTCCCCTCTTTCTTTTTGACTTTAAATTTATATGTGGTAGAATTTCCAAAACGGGGTTTACCTTATTGTTATATGTTATTTTGGTTATATTTTGAACTTAAATACCATGATCCAATATGAATAGACAAAATTATTTCTACAGAAATTCCAAACCCAATAACAGATCCTTTAGGTTATAAAATTATAACTGAATATATGACATATGGACCATGTGGACATGCAAAAACATCTGTGCCATGCATGAAAAATTCAAAATGTTCAAAAAAATTTATGAAACAAATAAAAAATGAAACAACTATAGAAGAAAATGATTTTGTAAATTATCATCGTAGAGACACAGATTTCAATGTTATTAAAAAAGGGATAAAACTTGATAATATATACGTTATTCTTTATAATCGAACTTTATGTCTAAAATAGTATGCACATATTAATGTCGAAATATGTTCTCAATCTATGCATATTAAATATTTATTTAAATACTTAACAAAAGATTCAGATAGAATAAGAGCTGTTATTGAAGATAATATTAGTATTGAAAATAATGAAACAATAAATTAAAAGAAGTTGATAAAATAAAAATTTATCTTAATTGTTGATATATTATACCTTATGAAGTAATTTGGAAAATATTCGAATATTCAATCAACCGTAGAAATCCAGATATTCAACGCTTTTCTATTCATTTATCAAATATGTAAAATATTACATTTCATAAAAATCAACAATTACAAAATATAATACAATAACCACAAATTCAATAAACAATATTAACAGAATGGATGGAAATTAATAAAACTAACAATGATACTCGACAACTTACCTATATAGAGTTTCCAACAAAATTGTTTGGAATAACAAAGATAAAATTTGGACTCATTGACAAAATAGACATACTATAAGACAAACATTTTATATTCATCTGAGTTCTAGTAAATTATATTATTTAAAATTATTATTAAATCATAAAAAAGGTTCAACAAGTTATAAATCACTTCGAACAATAAACAATATTATTTATCCTACAAACAAAACAGCCTGTCATGCATTAGGTTTATTGGGAGATGAAAAGGAATGTGATGAATCAATAGAAAAAGCATCATTCTAGTCAACATCTATACAATTTCGTCAACTTTTTATTATAATATTGTTATTTTGCAATATTTCTAATCCAATAATATTTTTACAAAAACATTAAAAATTAATGTGTGACGATATTTTATATAAAATAAGAGTCTTATTTAACAACCCAAATTTTGAAATTCCTGAAAATGAATTATTTAATCTTGTTATGTATGAATTAGAAAAATTATTAATTTTAAATTTATCTTTTTTATCACATTATAATCTTTCATTTCCAACTGGATCATTAATTGAAGATTTAAATACTAATATTTTCAGAGAAAAACTTAATTATAATGAATATAAATTAAAAGAAGACAATTTCGATTTAGTACAAAATTTAAATTAAGAACAACAATTTATTTATAATCAAATTTTAAAAATAATTGAAAGCAAACAAAATAATTTATTCTTCATATATGGTTATGGCGGTACAAGAAAAACATATTTATGGAATGCAATTATTAGTAAAATTATATCAAATGGTGAAATTCTATTAATTGTAGCATCATCTGGTATAGCGTCGTTATTATTATCAAAAGGCTGAATTACATATTCAAGATTTTGCATACCACTTCAATCGATAAATTTTTAACTTGCCAAATTAAAAAATGCACGCAATTAGTAAAATTAATTGATAAAACAACACTAATTTTATGGGATGAAACACTAAAATAATGTAAGATCTAAGAAATGACTTTAATCGTAATTTTGGAGGAATGACAGTCATATTAGGTGGTGACTTTAGACAAATATTACCAATTATTCTAAACGGAATAAAAGAAAATATAATTGATGTAACTATAAATAATTATTACATTTAACCATATTTCTGTATACTTACCTTGACAGAAAACATGTAATTAAAAAAACTTAACTACTGTATTGGCGAATAAATAGAAATTAGTAACTTCTCTGAATGGATTTTAAGTATTGGTAATGGAACAATAAATGAAATAAAAGATACTAAAAATGAATATGCTACTTGGATTAAAATATCGGAAAAATATATAATACCATATAATACAAATTCTATTCAATGCATTTCTACCACAATATATGAAAATTTTTATAATAATTTTGACAATATTGATTATTTAAAATAATGAGCAATTATTACACTTAGAAATAAAACAACTGATGCAATAAATAAATGCTTATTAAGTGTAACAACCCAAAACTTTGACGAACTTATGATTTCCTTAGATACAAGGAAAATTTAAGTTTGAATTATGAATGTCAACATAAAGCTCATGATCTGATTTGATTATCAGAATATGTTTGAATTCTTATAAGTATTATAAGGCTCAATGATAATTTATTAAGTCAAGGATAAGACTTTATGACGAAAAAGGCCGAACCATGAATTATGATCATGGTTAAAAATTTTAAAATCGAATCCGATATCAAAGTTATGGCGTAGCGGAAGTTTTAAAAATTTTATGCCGTTTCCGGAAAAGAAGCTCATGATGCATATAACAATAAATTAATTCATGATCAAGCGTACCTTATTTCTTGAATTCCGGAATTGCTAAAGCGTTTGACCAACATGTCTTCTCTACTATTCTCGAGTTCCACGTCTCAGAGTGTGTGTGGGCACACGTTCTATGAATCCAAGTGACCGGTAATACTTTTCGAAGTCTAGATCCCTCCTTCTCAATTCCGATGATCCTCGTTGAGAATTTGATCCAACTTCTTTCTTCAAAACTATAAAACAAGAACCGGTTAACCTCCTGTGAAAATTATCACTCGGTTTAACCTTCCTCGCAGTTTTGATTCAATGGAATTTTCTTTCTTTTTCTCTCTCACAAGATGGCCGAATTTTTAATGTGGAAGAAACCTAAAATATTTTTCCTCTCACTCCAAAAAAACGTTTTCCTCTTAAAAAAAATTCCAAAAGTTAGTTTTTTAAGAACTCCTCGCCTTTATATAGTACTCCAATCCTTTTTAAAATTTATCTCCTTCTTGAAAAATAATTAATAATTATTTTTCCAGATAAATCTTGAACCAAAAGATCATACAACTTTAGGGCTAGATTCATTGAATCTAAAAACAATTTTCAAGAGGAAATCCTACTCAAAAAATTTGGCCACTTAGAGATAAATCTTGATTGGTGGTTCAAATTTTAAATCAAGAATCTAAACTAGTCAAAAGATTCTAGTCCTATCTAGATTCAAACTTCCTTTAAACCTTTTTGAATTTAAATAAGATTCACATATTTGAATAAATATTTTCCATAAACATTATCCATATTAATTAATTTAAATCAATGAAATATTTCAAATTTTCTTTCCTCACAAAAACCATGCACCTCTTTAATTAGGAAAGAAAAATCCATGAAATAATCTCCATTATTTAAACCAATTAATAATTTAATGTTAGGAATATATTTAAATAATTTTGAAACAAAATTTGCTTCCCTCCATACAATTAAAAAATGTGCACCTATTATAATTAGGAGAGAAAAATTTTGTTTTCCAAAATTCAAACACAATCTTATTTTCAAAATTCAAATTAACCAATCACATGTTGACAAATCATTTGTCTACAAATTTCACATGTCTAATCCTTTCTGGATTGGATGTTGGAGAGTACCATTTCTTAATAGACATTTCTAAATTCCATTTATAATTTACCGATCTCATTAGGATCAAATTCCGAGACGCTTCGTGGAACTATATGAGCTAATAGAGAGACCCGATGGAAATATGTAAAGAGGCTCCTATAGTTGTGAAAAATTAATCCCAGATTAATTATCCATCAATTATCAACTTCAAAACTATTCCACTAAAGGTTTGAAGCTGAACTCCTGTTTACATACCGTATTGCGAAAGCTCTATCACGTAGTGCTTCTTCCATGATTTATTCATCGCTTGTTTAATCCCCATATGTTATCCATGATTGAATTAAGGACTTTTTCCGTTTTACCTTTTCAATCATTTTAACTTAAAGTTCAATTATTCTCCATTGAAAGAACCAACAATTGTAAAACTATACAATTGGTAAACCACCAGAGAACACAAAATAAACCGATGGCCAAGATCTTGTTATACCATTTTTCAATCCCCGAATAATACCTTTAAGTGGATAACATTTACTATCGTTAAGATAGTTTTGGATTCCGTATCTATGAATCTTGATTTCTCCATCCATAAGTCATGCATCCAAAACACAAGTATGTTGACAATGATTAACAGTGTCTCACCTTTAGTGCATCAAAGTACATAAGTCATGGATGCGAACTCAAATAATCATTTCAGGATTAAGATTAATGCAGGATGATAATCAAAGCATCATTGATTCTTATAAACGGAATTATTAAACCGAATCAATTAACACTTTAGGTCCAGTCCAATGTCATACCTTAATACTGGTATACATTAAAGTTCTACTCGGAACCTATCCGATGGTCAAGACAAACCATCCCTCCAAGGAAGTAAATAAACTTTACAATTTTATCATGAATAAGATCCCCAAATCTTATTCCATTGATTGCGGACTATTTATTTAGTCTGTTATCAAATTACCACGTTTTCTATGCATACCCTGTATACATATGATAATTCGATATATTACCAACAGCATAGGAGTATTTTATGTTTGATCAAAATAATCATACAATCAACAAATTAAAGTAAATAGGACACTACTTATTAAACATGAATAATTTCCTCTTATTAATATTAAAATGTCATATTTACAGAAAATCTCTAATATTGATTTTCTATCCTTAGGGCACATATTGATCCCAACAGAATTATGTATGTCAACATGAAGCTCATGATCTGATTTGATTATCAGAATATGTTCGTATTCTTATAAGTATTATTATAAGACTCAATGATAATTTATTAAGTCAAGAATAAGGCTTTATGACGAAAAAGGCCGAACCATGAATTATGATGTTTGTTCAGGTCAATGAATGATCAGGATAAATTTTGATTTGAATAAGATGGTCTGTAGTATAATAAGCAGTATTGAAATTATATTGTAGTCAACTGTCATTACAAATGAAGAAGTAAGAATAAGGAATGGGATCACTCTAGTATTATCAGGAACAACATTTGGCGTAATAAGGACTAAGTAACTTTAAGTCCTGAGAAAAACCTACACGCGGTTTAATTAAATGCAAATGAATTCTGGACTGCAGTTAGTATTGCAGTACTGTTAATAGTTGAAAATAGTAGTCGTAATATTTGCATTATTAAAAAAATGGACTAAATTAAGAGAAAATGCCAAACGGATCCCTATTTAGAGGACACCTCCTTGTGGATAAATATGTGAATTTTGAGATTTTTGAAAAATTATCGAAAGAATTAAGTGGATGATTATGAAAAATTCTTGGCCTAAAATGGCTCCACATGGCCGGCCACCTAAGGGGGTTTATGAGCAAATATTTTGTTTTTAGGAACAAATATGTAATTTTAAGAATAAAAATAATTGTTGGAAATTAGGTATTTTTCACCTATAAATAGGTGATGTTGGGTCGTTGGTGAACCATTTAGTTGAGCCTTAAAACTTTTGGTTCTTTTCCAACTTCTCCTCTAGCCCTTAGGGAAAAAAAAAAAAAAAAAAGTGGCCGTTGGTGTTGGTGGAGAGAAGGAAATATTTTTCTCAACCCAAATTCTAGATCCACCCTTCAAACTTTAGAGGTATTCCTCTCAACGCTCTAAGAATTTAATTAAGTTTTGATCAAGAATTTATGTGTATTTCAAGCATGGGTTGTAAAAGCATAAACTCATGTCTCTTACTTTGCCCTATGTTATGATTTTATAATATTGGTTAGGCCTAGATCTATTCTTAGGTTAATTTGATTTTTAGATCTAAGCATGGATTTGAATTTTGCTCTAGAATGAGTGTTATAGTTATGGTTACTCACCAAGTGTTTGTGAATATGTTTTCACGTGTTTGAATGATGATGATGATGATGTAAATGCTAAGTGTGTGTTGGTTAAGGAATTAACCTAAAAACACAATTTGGTAAACTTGAAAAGTTATCAAATATTGTGTTTTTCATGAAGATGAATAAGTGAATGATTAAATGTTAAATATGTATTCAACGCACTGCATGTTAACGTACGCTTATAGCTGTGACCGTTTGAGGTAGTGTGTGCGAATTTTTAAGCAAAAACCAATAAAATACAAAACTATCAATTTTCAGATTTAACTGGACAGTTTTCTGGAAACTTAATTTTGAGGCCCTTAGAAGTCGAATTTGGAAAAAGTTATAACTGAAAAATTATAGAAAATTCAAAATCCTAGGTAGAAAATTCAAAATCCTAGGGGACACCATGGACGGTTTTTAAAAACAAGGCTCCAAAGGCCTCTGCTTTTATCAAAATCTGAAGTAGGTCAGTACAGACAGTGTATACGGTCAGAATTTTTCAAAAGGAAAAACGAGTAAGTTAAAGGCAGATTTAGGTTTTAAACAAAACAAAAGTTGTAGCTTTTCAATGAGATCTACAACTTTCATGAAATTTTTTTTTTTTAAAATTTTAAACCGATTTAAAGATAGAATGGGATTTTCAAAACGGTGCATAGTACAGGAAATTTTCTGCACACATGCAATCCAGTAAAAAATATATACTATTCATATTTATTAACTAAATCCAGTAAATTTTCAAGTAAATAATATATACTATTCATATTTATTAACTAAAAAATTATAAATTTATAATATTAATATCAATAAATAATAACTTTCCATTTATAATAAGTGTTAGATGCCATTGATTGTCTCATATCTGTCCAAAGTATTGAAAATTCTAGTATAGGCGATAGACTTACTAAAAGGCGAAATTTGACAATTTAAAATATCAGGTAATTATAAATTACATGTTATTATAAATAAATTTTGAATAAATTGAGAATCAATTATTAATAATTTATTAATTTAAATTTATTATATTTTATAGAGAAGAATCATTCAACATAACTCTTTGGGGAGAAATTGGAGAAGAAGTCGATCAAAATGCAATTTAAAGAATGTCCAAACCAATAGCGATTGCCTTTACAACTATGATAGCCAAACAATATCTTGGTAAATATATATACAATAAACAATAATACAAATTTGTTTTAAATAACAATAATAAACGTTTTCGATCATTAATTTTAATAATTATAAATGTACAAGTAGACTTTATATAGCAGGTGTTTCTGGAACTTCATTTTGTTTTGAACCAGACATCGCTAAATCAAAAAAAATCAAAAAAAGGTATTATAAATATTTGTTGCAAGAATAGTATAATTATTTACATTTTACAATTTTCTTTAAAAATTTACTTTGTTTAATATATTATCTATTTATAAGTTTAGTCATTCTATTTAAGGAATAGACTTTATTACTGCATCAACCAAAAAATTGATAACATTAGAAGAATAAAAGACTATGAATAGAGTTACTATAGCAGTGCTTGGAGCTTTTGATTTATATCAAAATCAGATAAGTATTCATTTATTACACCCCAATTATAAAATATAATTTATTAAACATTCTTTATTCAAACAACATGACAAAAAATTTACTACAAAAGCAAGTATCACTGAACTTGATGAACAACAAGGTTGGTTTTATAATGCCTGTCCACGTTGCTACAGACATGTCAAACAGTTAGAGACTTCATGGTAGTGCGATATTCATACATATTTAACAACAATGCCAGTAGCTGGTAATATTCTTTACTTTTATAATAAAAAAATAAAAAAAAAAAACTCGTAAACAGTAAAAAATTAAATAAATTTTTAATATTTATAACAGGTAAAAAATCAATAATTGAATCGAGAATAGCATTGGCAAAATAAATATTGTCATATTTGGAAAAACTATTCAATCACTAGTAAGTAAACCTTGCTTCATATTAACAATTCAAGATGGATACACTGATCCAAACATCATTCTCCCTCTACTCGATCAACTTAAAGGCATGTCAAAAATATTTTGATTCAATTTCGTCCGAATGGTGCTTTTATTGACGCAACAATTGTTAAAACTTTCGACAATGATAAATCACTAATGTTATTGTCTACACCACTAACTGAATCCTCCAAAGATATCCCACCACTACTAGCATCTTGGGACCCAAAAACACCACAGCCAGAAAGCAAAAAACCTGCACAAAAAAAAAAAAAAAAAAAAAAAAAACTCTATTTCACCTAACTCATAATAGAAGAAATTAAATCAAGGTATATTACTATTTATAATTTGTTTCAAAAATTTTTAATTTCCTTACTCGACATATATATTCATAAATTACAAACTATCATACAAGTATATTTATGTTTCTGCCCTCAGCAGTATCATTCTTCAATAGAAATCTAAACATATTCAGCTAACTCATCCATAAAACTAAAGGAAACAAGGTACAATTATCTTTTATATATAATTACATTTTATATTTATATTTTGCATATAATATAATATTATATAATCATACTTATTTCAATTTTATTTATAAATATGAAATAATTAATTTTTTTTTTACCATAGCAGATCAGAAAAAAAGTTCAAGAAAATTAAACATGGTTGATAACATTTCAGCTGAAAATGTTCCACTTGCGACAACTTTATTTGTAAACAAATATGTGTGTGTGTGTGTTTGTTTGTATATATAATTCTTAATATTTTAATATAAACTTGAATGTATATTCTCTAATATTATAATAGTAAGTACTAAAAAAAATAAACTTATTGTAATTATAGTATTTATCGTAATCAACTGTTTTTATTATATGTTATTTAATTTTTTTCATTTACTTATTTATTTTTCTCCTTCCCCATGCAACACATGAGTATTAAACTCATGAATAAGTAAGCTTCAAAAGTGATATAAACCCTAATTAACATCAATTGTACCTTTTTTTTTTTTTTTTTATAGAAGAAATGTGTTATAGAGGTAGAGGTTAGAATACCCAAGTAATCCCAGGGAGGTAGATGCACCTCACTTGATATATGAATCCCTCACAAAGTGGATTGCCCATATATCCCAACTAACGAGATGGTGATGACTTGAATCCAAGCATTCAGTGAGGAGAACGAGTACCCTGTTGAAATCCGATGATTATTTTTGGATTTGGAGGATTAGTTTCTTTTCCAAGTATTTGGTAATAAACTGACATGATAATTAGTCAGCTATTAGGCTTCATTTAAAAGATTTGTTTGATTTAAATATGATTGCATATCTGTAGATTTGATTATTAATTAGCTTTTTAGTTTCCCAATGATTAGTTTACTAATTTTCTTGCATAATTAGTGATAAATGTAAAAAATACACTTTTTTTTATATAATTTATTTGATAATTTAAGTTTTAATTGAGTATATTCATAATATTAATTCAAAACACTTTACTTTCAAAGTGTTTAATTTTTATTTATTTATTTGGTTTTATTTTATTTTTCTTTACTTTTCTTTTTTCCTTTTTTTTTTCTTTTCTTCCTTTTCTCTTCTTTCTTTATTTTCGCAAGAGCCCCACATCCCGTGGATCTCTCTCCCTCTACTTGCATGAAATAAGCCCAGACGTGAGCTTTGGGCCAACTCCAGCCCACACAAATCTGGGCCCACAATCATTGCCAATGTTCCAGCTCCTTGACCAGCTAATTGCCTAGCGTGTATCTAGCTAGTTGCCAATCCTTTGAGGCTGATTTTGTGGGCCAAAATCTCTCCATCATTGCTAGACATTGCAGCCTATAAAAGCAAGCCTTTGCAGCTAGCAAGAGAACTTTTTTTTCCCTCACAATTTTTTGCTGAGTTTGGAATGTGTTTTTCTTCTCCTTGCATTTTCATCTCATGTTTTGTTTTTAGAATTTTTTGAGATGAATTGTAAGCTAGATTAGATATTTTGTTGAGGCTAGTGATGATCTCACGTGTGAAGTGATCTAATTTGAGTTTCATTTTGTTTTGGTTTCTAAATATTATATATTTTAGTGGATTGAATTTCTTCATCTCATTTTTTTTATTCAAAATATTTTATGCCAATCTTTTATATAAATTTAGTCATGCTTTGTTTATGTAATATTGTCACATTCTGTTTTATCAAAAATTTGTCTTATAAATTATCTTTTAATTGCAATTTGCTAAAAACATTACTTTGTCAATTTTGGATGTCTTGTAATGATGAATCCATTTCATTTCAATATAGAGATTTAATCCACTAAAACACTTTTGTTATTTTTATTGATATTTAATTCCATATTTTCTGGTTGTTCGTTTGGGATTTGAAGTCTTCAATTGAGTCATAAATCGAAGATTAGATTCAAATTGGAGAACGAAGCATATAAGGATTCACAACACCTTACCTCATTTAATATTGAATTTTTCTCTACCATAATTTTATCTCTTTCATATTTTGTTTATTTTCTCTATCATAAAAATCCACCAAAAATATATGCACTTTTTATTATTTTATTTCCTTGTCTTTTTAACGTTTAATTGTAATAATATTATTTGTTAGGTTGTCGCCCCCTTGTAGACACGACCGCCCAATCTGTATTACAACCAACCGCTTTGCGAGTGTATCTTTGGGCAATAATCAAATTATATGAATAAAAGTGTATTTTTGTACACTTATCACAACTCCCAACCAACTTATTGCTAGTCTCTAGCAATTCAAGCGCAAGCAAATTCATGTCATGATGAATAAAATTGAGTCGAAACTTCACAAAGCTGTCAAAACGTTTCAAACAAAATATTAGTGACAAATCAAAAGATGCTATCAAAGATTAATTCAGTCATAAATTAGAGGTGTGTGTGTGCTCCAAACTAGAACCATCTTACCACAAACCAAAATACACTTTTCTTCGAAAATTCACCAAGTAAAAGTCTTTCTCTCATGGGTGTTGAAAATATACATTGATTTAATGTCTTTCTCTCATGTAGTTGAAAATGAACTAGAAACTGCTCAAATGTGAGATGGGCCATTTCGGACTGTCACGCCCCGACTTGTCGCCTCTCAGATCCACGCGGCGTCCGACCGCGCGAACCTGGAGCGTTCGCGTTCGGACCGTGACATTAACTTAAACTTACTTATCTTGATTTGAAAAGTAAAGTTACCCAATTTCTAGAGTAAATTTTTTTTTTCTTCTTTTCTAAAATTTGTTACTAAAAAACTTTTATTGCGGAAATTATAAAACTTTAAATTCTATTAAAGCATAACTTAAAACTGTTTTTCTTTTATAAAATTCTAACTTAAAACGTACTCACTCGAGTACTAAGCTTTCACCTATGAGGAAAGCTCCTTACATACATACATACATGCATACATACATAATTTACATCGTGGACCAGTCCCGAGACCGGTGCACACGTGGCAACGTGCTTGTCATGAAAACTAAACATACATACTGAAAACATAATGAAAACACATTTTCATTTTAAACGCACTTCGGAAACCCCGTAGTAGTCCATACCCACGTTTCACAATTTGCTGCGCCATCTCTCCACAGTTGTAACATGTATCGCCCGTAGGTAGCTTACCTACAGCATGAACGTAAGCTATGAGCTAAAAAGCTCAGTAAGCACAACATCCTATCCACATGCAAACTAAATGCACGAAAAACGTGAATAAATTATAATTTATTATTAAATTAATTTGGGTCTCTCTACTGGTCTAATCTGATCCTATCTTGCTATTATAACATGTATGTATGTACTTCGGTATGTAACCATGGAGTGATTGAAGGCGGTCCGTCCAAACCAACTCAAACCATGAAACACAAAGTTTAACATGGAGTAGTGGAGGCAGCCCTGCCATATCAAGTCAAACCATGGAACATGCCGTTTTAACTTACCACACAGGCAACGTCAGTACAACACAACATGTTCTACTTAACCTATCTCATATCTTACCATCTGACTTATTAAAACTGAACATACTTCGTGATGCCATAATTCTAACATAAACATGACATGCAACAGCATAACATAATCTTACATACTACATGACATGCATACATGACCTAGTACATAACATAACACATAACATGCATACATGGACATAACACATAACATACATACATGGCATAACACATAACATACATACATGGCATAACACATAACATACATACGTGGCATACTTACATATAACATACTGCATGACATACTACGTATCATCATAAATCATGACATCCTATTCATGCAACTAACATGTGTTCATGCCGTAGGCGGAATTGTACTTACCTTTCCGTCTGACATCATGCTTAACTGTCCCTTCCTAGTGCTGTTCCACTCCTGGTACAGCTGCAGGTTCTGCCTGCTTAACAAGGACAGGCTCTACTTAATCTTATGAAAAAATGCAGGTAAACTAACCAACATGTCTACATGATCTTGGTTGTATGTCCCTTGGGTGCACAGCATCTAGTTTGGTTACCAACGGTAACCTGGCGTGCTAAGCCAAACTAACCTCTAAGGGTTGTTTAACTATATCTGAAGATATCGGGTTATATCCGATAACCCTTTGGTTGAGCTTAACGGTATCCTTCGGGGTTACTTTGGATAACCCGTGAGGATAAACTATCTCTATACCAAAAGTCAACCAAAAGTCAACCATGGTCAACTTTAGTCAACCCCCTCGGGTCAACCTCTCGGGTCTCGGGCTCGACCCGGTAACTCGGGTCTAACCCCCGGTTACCATGCGTAAGCTAAACGTGGACTACAAACTTGCTTGGAAAAACCATTTTTCCACACTTAGAAAAATACTTAGGAAAAATCCCAATTTTTCACTTTTGTGTAAAAATTCATAACTTAGCTCATAAATTCCAAATTCTTGGATTTATACCTTGTAAAATCATTTTAGGTCGAAAACCGTCTTTGGAACGATTTTCGTAGTCAAAATACCCATTTAAGGTTGAAAAACCAATTTTCTAAAATCACTTGTTGAAATTGTGGTGCAGGGATTTCGGATTCCCTGAGCACCCTTGATAAAATAATTTTTATCTTAAAATCAGTATGTTATCTGAAAAAGTGTTCTTCATGAAAGTTCTAGCTCTCGAAAAATGCTAAAACTTTTGTGTTTTATGAAAATTCTAACTCGGCCTAGATCAGTACCAGTTTCGAGTTGAAACTGGCTGACCCCTGGAATGGGTCTGGGGACGTAAATGGTTGAGCCACGGGTTTTGGCATTTTTGAAGGCCTTTAGAGCCTTATTTTGAAAAACGGCTCGCGCAGCCCCCTACGAAAAGTTGTTTTGGACAACTTTCATGTTTTACGTTTCCCCAAATTCGGCCTCTAAGGGCCTGTTATTTTTCGTTTACGAAAACTGGGTAGGTTGGACCCGAACCTACCAGTTTCGTGTTACATTGATTTTACGCGTCCTACCTTCGGCGACTAACTCAACCGATCACACGGGAGTCTAATTAAATCACATGCACGTTATCTAAACGTCCGACATGCTTTGGACATGTCACCCCCACGTGGCCATGCAACCCAAACCTAAGCTACTAGACCTAGGGTTGCATGTGTTCTAGGGCTTGCACAAGCATGGGTTCGGCATCCACAACCAAACCGAAATTAAAATCTAGCACCCTAGCAACTTAGCCTCACTCGGCTACACCATAAACAGGGACATACTCAGCCAATAAATCATGCAAACCAAGCAAACAAGCAAGCATAAACATAGCACACAAAACAGAAAATCATGCAAGGCTAACCTAGCATACTACACCCTTAATCAAGTCTCACTCCCTAGCCATGCATCACATAAAAATTTCTGAACTTATACCCATACATTCCATTGCTTAAATACATCATAGACCTCTTCATAAAAGCTTGAACTAAGGTTTAGGGTTAGGGCTTATACCTCACCAAAAATTTTCGGAAATGGTTCCCCCATTGGAACCGAACTTTCCATGCTCTTCTTGGCTGCTTCTTGGCTGCTCCACCTTGCAGCCGAACTCTCCCCACCATATGGGGCTCCAATTTCAGCCATGCACACACCCACAAACATGCCATAAATTTCCATTCAATCTTGTGTGGAAAAAGCTTAGGGTTTTGAGAGATTTACCATGACTTACACTAGGGTTCATGGGCTGAAAATTTCAGCTCCCTTATGGCTGCTCTTGCTCACGGTTTTGAGCTCCAAATTCACCAAAATTTTTCACCAACTTGGGTGATTCTTGCTGCCCTTAACCGACCCTCTTGCAGCCCCAAACCATGAAAATTTCTTCTCCATTTTTTTGCTGCACCATGCAGCCGAATCCAGCCCCCCAACACCAAGCACAAATCACCTTGGCACCTAGTTGGTTTCTCCTTTCTCCTTGCTCGGCCACCCTCCATGGATGGACTGAAAATTTTTCTCACTTTCTCCTCTCTTCTCCCTCACGGTGGCTGCCCATAAATTCTGGAAAAATTCCAGATTTCTCCTTGCTTGCTCCAAGCTCCAAGCCGAGCACACCCATGGTGGTTCACACATAGGATTTCAAACTTTTTCTTGCTCTCTTTCTCTCCCTCTTGGCTCCGGATTTTTCTGCAGATTTTTGGGCATGGTTTTGCTGCTTTTCTTCATTTTTTTCTGCAGTGAATTGGTCTATTTATAGACCTCTTGAACAACTTTTGAAAATTCTATTTTGGCCCCCAAAATTTTCAACTTTTTGGCCTTTTCTCCCCTAGGTTGGCCGGCTGTGGACAGCTAAAATACAGCTGGATTGGCTGATGGAGGGGCTGAGGTCATGGCTTAGGTCATGGCTTAGCTCACCATTTTTCAGAAATTACATTTTTGTCCCCCGAAAATGTAAATTCTTGCAAAAATGCCCTCTAGGTGTCCGATTATCTTAAAAATCAACACACCCATCCTATTTGATGATATTATCATCTTGGTAACTTCATACGCTCATTTCGTCAATTTTTCAAAATTTACACTTTTGCCTCAAAAGCGAAAATTTTTGCATTCATGCCCCTAATTTCCATAAATGGCCATAATGCTTACTTTTCCATCAAATATCATTCTTTTCATGATTTTATGTGATTTTCTTCCATTAAAATCACATATTTTCAAAATTTACATTTTTGACCCGAAAAATAAAATTCTTGCATTTTCGCCCTCGAAAGTGGCTATTTCTTATTTCTTCTTGCAAAGCAAGTTATTTCCTTATTGTGACATCATCTAATAACGTCACTTGGCCTACTCCAAATATTTTTCAAAATTTACATTTTTGCCCCCAAAAATGAAAATTTTGACATTTTTGCCCTTTGGCCTGGATTGGGCCCTTGAGTGATTTCTTGACCAAATATATCAGTCTGGCCTTAACTATTACTAGGGATGCTTGATTTCTAGGGTGATTGTACTATTTACTTGGGCTACACCGCCCATACTGACATATTTTACAGTATTTTTGCATACTGCAGCATTTTTCACTATCGAGTCAACTGTTGACCACTTTTGGTCAAACTTTGACTTTTTCGGTCAAAGTTGACTTTTTCGGTCAAACTTTGACTTTTTCGGAAAAACGTTCCTTTTCGCCCTTTTCGACCAGAAAAGGCGTTTTCTAACCTTGAAAATCTATTCTGAGTCTTATTGGGCCATAAGACTCCGTAAAACGTGTGAAAAACTCTTAACTGAGTTTTTTCGTAAACATGTCACAACATATGCTCATAATTCCTCTTTAGAAGGAAAATGGCAACATGAAATTATAGGTATTACACGGACAAGCAAATAAATATACATTGATCAAAAGATAGGTGAGCCAACTGTTTAAAACATTCCACCATTCTTACCACAAACCAACCTTCAAGATTTCATTACGTCGGAAGAAAACTAACAACTTATTGAATAAACGAAGAGAAAATACAACAAAAATGAAAGAAATGAATTTCAGCATTTTTTTCTCTTTTTTTTTTTAATTATATATATATATATTTGCGAATATATTCATGAGATCATAGATAACTACAAAACAAATTTAAAAAAATATATATTACAATGATAAAGTTCCTATTCGACCAAAAATAGTCCCTCAAGCAAATATATCAATCATACCACAAAACCATATGGTGTTATTCAAAACAGTGACTAAAACCAACTCTTATGATCAATGAATGTTCAAAAACTGTTTTCTCTACACTTGCAACTCACAAAAATGAAAAACTTAAACTTGATAAATTTCTTGACTAGAGTGCATTTACCACCATATTACCACAAGGTTTGGTGACGTGTGCAAGTACTCTAAAATTATTACTTAGTAAGCAATAATAGCATAATTGACTCAAACAACATCCTGAAATCATGTTAAGGCAGTTGGAAAAATTTTTGACTCAAAATTATTTACCCAAACACAAAATTTCTTATGCATGAATATGCATACTCGCAACCGAAATTAGACAGTGTCCTCAATATCTTAAGATGCATGCAACAGAAAAGAACAGGTAAGAAGACTCTTGGGTGATGCATGGTCCAAGTAAGCTGGGGTGCTCCTCAAAAACACATAAAATATTAAAAAAAAAAAAAACCCACAAACAAGCAAACGTAAAATAAAACAAACCAAAGTATAAATATGGTACGAAGGGAAAGTTGTTGAGTCTACTACTTAGGATTGATAAACTGTAATGATCCCTCACGGACTATTACAGTTGACTTTTTATTTAGTCATTCGTCGATTATAAAATTGCGGAAAATATTAAGTTTAAATTAAAAATCTTTACATAATGGAAAACTTTACTTAGATAATTTTAGGAAAGTTTAGAAAATTTTTTTTTCTAAATCAAAATAACCTTCATAATTAATATATACATATATTTAAAAACATAATTCATGAAATAAAATTTAAATCCATATAAAACATCCAATCAAATAATAAAAATTAAAGTCTCAAAACTTTATTTGAAATAAAAAAAAATGTCCATCTCATGATCGTTCTTCCCGTTTTCTTATCATATATCGTCCCGCTATTTGGTCCAAGCTCCTCCAACACTAAATCTCACCCTTCCCTTTATCTATAACAAGAATTAACTTATATAAGTAAGGTCATAGTAAGACACTTAAATCTCACAAATGTAAATAAACAATTTTCTTTTATCATCATAAATATAAACATCATTTAAGAACTTTTTAACTTTTAAAACCGTCATATATTGGGCCCGACATTGTACCATCATAACGCGCTAGTCATGGCATCATAGCGCGCTAGTCACAGAAGGGTTGGGGTAGCAAATCCCAAACCAACGGTGACAAAAGTCCACTCACCGGACAACATCATCATCATCATCATCAAGGGTGTACAACACCATTTTAAAACATGAAATACATATACATACCATATATTTACTTTTCATCAAAACATCATCATATGAGAAGTATTATTTAAGAATATCATAGCATCGTCATCGACATCAAAACATACACTTCTTAAATTTTTATTCATGTTACAGGTGAGAGTGTACTTACATAAACGTCTTACTTAACATTTTCCAATTTTTCGATGGTGACGCGCGATTGAGGTCTCAGGTGTTCGCCTTTAGAACCGTTCATACCATGAATAATAAATATAATAAATCAACAAAAGTTCATAATAACTCATCAAACATATCCATCATATCATAGCAGCGTCTAAAGGGCCTATTTCATCATTCAATAACATCACAATACAAAAATTGAACACTTTCATGAAATTTCAAATCTTGATAGAATCTGCCAGTCAGACCTTTGTCCCTTCAAAAATTTATAAAAATTCATACAGAGTTCCAAATGATCTGAAACTAATTTTAAACAAAATTAGACATCTAGATCTTTCTAATGGTTCCTAATTCGTAGAAAATGAAGACTTTTTGTACCCTTAAAAATAATTTTGAATTTGATTTCTAAAATTTAACAGAAACTGGCAGCCGGACCTCTGCCTATTTGAAAAATCACAAAATTCACATATGTCTCTAAATGATCTAAAAATGATTCCAAATAAAAATAGACATCTATTGGTTTCTAACAATAATAAATTTGTTAAAAACGGAGACTTTTTGGATCCTCAAAAACAGTTTTGAAAACGGACCACTAAAATTGTATAAAATCTATCAGCTGGACCTTTGCCTCTTTGAAAAATCATAAAAATTCATATATATCTCTAAATGATATGAAACTAATTTTACATGAAAATAGACATCCAGGGCTTTCCAACGATACCAAATTTGTTAAAAATAGTGGCTATTCGCACCCTAAAAAGCTGTTTTGAATACTTATCATAAAATCTGGAAATTTCAATAGCAGTGGTCAAATCCAAAAATCATTAAAAAAAAAATTATCATCACAATGTATATGATTCATACACACACACATACACACACACAAAACAGCCCTAAGACATGTTTTTCACATATAAAATTATTCAATCATCATACCAATGAAATCATAAATCAAGAAATTAAAAACCCTAATTTCGTCTTGTTCACAAAATCAACCATACTGCCATTCTTTCGATCATCATTCGATAATGTTTCTCATCCTCTCTTCAAACTCACATGAAAACACTCATCAAGAAAATCATCCAATCCCTCAAAGAAACCCAAACTAAAATAAATAACAAAATTATCCTCATTATCAAACAATACCGAAACATACCTTGAATTCCTTTGATTTTCGGCTTGAAAGAATTTGGAGGTTTGGCGGATTCTTTTTTATTTATTTTATTTTTTGCTTCTATTTGTGTGTGAGAGAGGGGCAAAGAGAGTAGACAAAGAGAATGAGAAAGAAAGGGAAAGGGAGCCTAAGGAAGTGAGAGAGCGAGAGAGAGAGCATGTGAAAAAAGAAACTTTGAAAATTATAAACTAATTTGTGAGTAATTTAATTCCAAATAAATTTTGGAATTAATTGGGATTGAATCCTCTAGTTTAATTGTCTCTTAATAGCTGTGGAATGGCTGTCATTAGGGTGTGAAAACGTGTGGGAGGAAAAGGAAACAACTAGGTTAACTTTTAGAATTTTTGCACCAAAATCGCACATGGTAAACTGATTGGTTACTAACAGGTATCTAGATAGTATATTGGTCATAACTTCTTACTTTGATATCAGATTTGCACAAATGAGTAGGTGTTGGAAAGCTTATGAAAAGCTCTATAAGTTTATCTAAATTATAGAATGATTTTGGCATTTAAAGACTCATAATTGAGTTGAAAATTAACATCATATAAAATATGTCTTTTTTGGATAACATACTTTCCCCCCCTTTTAAAAAAAAATATTAATATCATCACAAATACTATATACCATATATATATATATATATATATTTAAGCCATCACACAAAATTATCAAGTCATCATTAAAAAAAATCATCAATTTAGCATGAACTTTGTTCTAGCACACCGAGTCCTAGTTGCGTCACTTGTGAAAAGTAACTTAACATAACATTAAAATTAAGAAGTTGATATCTCATCACATTACCCATATTAATTCTAATGTTAATTTCCTAATATTATTGTTAGTTAGCGTTTAGGGCGTTACAATCCCTCTTATCTTATAAAAGATTCGTCCTCGAAACTTACAATAATTCCGGATAATTCGTTCTCATAGCATCTTCTATACCATGTAGCTTCCTCGATCTTGTGATTACGCGAAAGAACTTTTACTAAAGGAATCTCTTTGTTTCTCATGGTCTTCATCTTTCGATCAAGAATCTCAACTGGTTTCTCTTTGTAACTCATATCCTTTTGAATCTGAATCGATTGCAGTTGGATGACATGAGATGGATCCGGTACATACTTCTTCAACATCGAGACATGAAATACATTGTGGACAGAGATCATCTCTTGAGGCAAATCTAACTTGTATGCCACACTGCCAATATGCTTAATCACCATGTATAGTCCCACATACCTGGGACTAAGCTTGCCTTTCTTCCCAAATCGCATCACACCCTTCATCGGGGCGACCTTGATAAACACCAAGTCTCCAACCTCAAACTCTAAGGGCCTTTGACGCATATCCGCATAGCTTTTCTGCCTACTTTGAGCCGCGGCAATCCGCTGCTGAATCACTTTCAATGCCTCGGTTGTCTTATTGAAGAAGTCAGTTTTCTCCTTAAGTTCTGACTCCGCTAGCTTCTTTTCCCCAGCCTTATGCCAATAAATTGGGGACCTACAACGTCTTCCATAAAGTGCCTCATAGGGAGCCTTTCCAATCGTCGCTTGATAACTATTGTTATAAGCGAACTCAGCCAACGGCAAAAACTTACACCAATTCCCTCTGAAGTCTAAGGTACAAGCACGAAGCATATCCTCAAGTGTCCAATTAGTCCTTTTCGTCTGATCGTCTGTTTGCAGATGAAAAGCCGTGCTAAATTTCAACTTTGTGCCTATAGCGGCCTGAACACTTTTCCAAAAATGGGAGGTGAACATACTATCTCGATCCGAAATAATAGATCTAGGAATACTATGAAGTCTCAGGACCTCCTTCACATATAATTCTACCAACTGTTCCATAGAGGACGTCATTCGAATAGGAAGAAAATGTGCTGACTTGGTCAATCTGTCGATGATCACCTATATCGTATCATATACATTCATAGTCCTTGGCAGTCCAATAATAAAATCCATCGTAATGTCTTCCTATTTCCATTCCAGTGTTTGAATTGACTGAAGCACTCCTTCTGGCTTTTGGTGCTCAGCCTTAACTTGTTGGCATGTCATAAAATGCTTCACATAGTGTGCTACATCTTTCTTCATTCCGAACCACCAGAAACTATTCTTAAGATCCACGTACATTTTGGTTGCACCAGGATGAAGCGTATACTGGGTGTTGTGCGCCTCTTCAAGAATCTTTTTCCTCAGCTCCTCGTCCTTAAGAACACATAACCGTCCCTTAAACTTCAGCACTCCATCATCAGACACACTAAACCCTCCACACCTCCCTTCGAGCAATTCCATTTTAATTCTCACAAGGCTTGGATCAAGGTTTTGCTTACTCCAAACGTCATCGAAAATAGTTAGAGACAAGGTCATTGCAAAAAGTTGTCCACTTATTAATTCCAACCCAAAATCAAAAATCTCCTTTTTAAGGGACTTGGACATTGCATTCAAGGACATTAACATTGCAGGGGTCTTCCGACTCAACGCATCAGCTACTCTATTTGCCTTTCCCAAATGGTATAGGATTTCACAATCTTAATCTTTTACTAACTTAAGCCACTTCCTTTGTCTCATATTCAAATCCTTTTGCATGAAAAAGCACTTCAAACTTTGGTGATTAGTGTATATTTGACATCGGACTCCATATAAATAATGCCTCTATATTTTCAATGCAAACACAACAGCAGCCAACTCTAAGTCATGGGTATGATAGTTCTTCTCATAGTCCTTTAATTGCCTTGAAGCATAGGCAATTACCTTCCCATTTTGCATCAAGACTGCACCAAGTCCCATTCTAGAAGCATTACTTTAAATTACAAACCCTTCATCTCGATCCAGAATCGTCAAGATTGGGGCACTTGTGAGTCGTCTCTTCAGCTCTTGAAAGCTCTTTTTGCGATCCTCTGTCCATTTGAACTTCTTTCCTTTTTGGGTAAGAGTTGTAAGTAGCATAGCAAGTTTCAAAAAATTAGTCACAAATTTCCTGTAATACCTTGCTAAACTAAAGAAACTTCTGATTTCACTTGCGCTGGTTGGTTTCTTCCAATTACTGACGGCCTCAACCTTTGTAGGGTCCACCATTATGCCATATTTAGAAATCACATGACCAAGGAATGCCACACGATCCAACCAAAACTCGCACTTAGAAATTTGGCATACAACTGGTGCTTTTTCAATGTCTGCAAAACTATCCTTATATGCTTCTCATGTTGGTCTCGAGTATTTGAATAAATGAGAATGTTGTCAATAAACACTATCACAAACTTATCTAGACACTCCTAAAACACTCTATTTATCATGTCCATGAAAGCAGGAGGGGTATTGGTCAACCCAAATGACATGACCATAAACTCATAATGGCCGTATTGAGTCCTAAAGGCTGACTTGAGAATATCTCCTTTCTTGATCTTTAGTTGGTAGTATCCAGATCATAAATCAATCTTTGAAAACACAGTCGCACCTTGCAGTTGGTCAAATAAATCTTCAATTCTCGGCAATGGATACTTGTTCCTTATGGTCACCTTGTTTAGCTCTTTATAGTCAATGCAGAGTCTCATTGTCCCATCCTTCTTCTTCACAAATAAAACTAGAGCTCCCCACAGTGAGTGACTAGGGCGAATAAAACCCTTGTTCAATAGCTCTTGAAGTTGCT
Source organism: Ficus microcarpa (assembly GCA_025413485.1). Classification (NCBI taxonomy): domain Eukaryota; kingdom Viridiplantae; phylum Streptophyta; class Magnoliopsida; order Rosales; family Moraceae; genus Ficus; species Ficus microcarpa. The sequence continues at coordinate 17,565,791 of CM046383.1, forward strand.
CATGTAGTTCTTTCAATTCAGCAGGTGCCATACAATAAGGTGTCTTGAAGATTGGCCTAGTGCCCAGTGCTAACTCAATCTCGAACTCAATTTCTCTATCTGGCGGCAAGCTTGGCAAGTCCTCTGGAAAGACATCACCAAAATCTCATACGGCAAGTACATCTTCAAGTTTCAAATTTTCTTCTTTCTTTTTATCCACGATGCTGGCTAAGAAACCGTTACAGCCATTGACTAGCATCTTTCAAGCCTTCATTGCTGACAGGAACATCTTCGTCTTTTTCTTCGCATCACCAATGAATTCAAACCAATCATCTCATTTAGGATTAAACACAATCTTATGTCATCGGCGTTCAATAAACGCGTTATACTTTCCTAAGAAATCCATACCTAAAATTAGGTCATAGTCAAACATCTCGAGCACTATCAGATTACTGTAGAGCTCTCTAACGACAATTCCCATTAGCATTGCTCATAACCAATGAGTAGACATCATCACTTACCCAGAGGGTAGTGTCGTAGTGAATTCTTGACTCAAGATATCCTGATTTATTCCTAGTCTTTTGCAAAAGTAGAAGATACAAAGTAGTGTGAGGCTCCTGTGTCAAAAAGAACATTAGAATACTGGTTATGAACAAGTATCTGACCTGTAACAATAGTAAAAGTCTCCGCTGCTACTTCTTCTTTGGTCAAAGTGAAAATTATGGCATTAGTTATAAGTGGAGGAGCCTCAAGTCGTCCCGGGGAAATGTAAGGTCCATCAAGATTGGCTTGCATACTGTGAAGCTGAGTTGGTGGGTTTCTCTGTTGTCTTTGCTGGAAGGGCTGGTACGTCTTGTTCGGACAATCCTTGGACAGGTGACCTTCACATCTGCAACCATAACATAGATTTGTGCCCATACGGCACTCCCCCAAATGTAGCTTTTCACACTTTGAATAAGGTGGAATGTTTTTGGCTTGCTTAGTTGGTTGGCCTCCTTCTTGACGGTTGTTATGGTTCCTTTTATTGAAAAAGTTCCCCTTCCTCTTGTGATTGTTCCACTGACCTCCCTGAGACCTGCCTTAATTTCTGAAGTTTGCGTGGTTCTGGTTGTTGTTATTGTTCTTAAGGACTTTGCTCTGACGAGGCTGGCTTTCCTTTTGTTTATTTAGATGATATTTAGCACAAAGAGCACACCTGACACATTCAGTTTTTATGGTTGGTGGAGCAGTCCGACTATCAACAATCACTGCAATCTTGGGTCTCAGCATCCCAATCATTCTCCTCAGCTGTTCTTCTTCATTTGGCACTATGTGGGGATAAAGGCATGCTAGTTGGTTGAACCGCTTCACAGCTTCTGTCATTGATAGATTTCCTTGACGAAAGTTATTAATTATTAAACTCGTCATAGTATTCCCTGGTCACATACATGTTGAAATACTGCACGTTAAATTCCTGGATAAAGTCTTCCTATGTCATCTGACTTATATCCCTACTCAACTCTATTTCTTGCCACCAGATTCTAGCATCATCCATCAAACAGTATGAAGCACACTTCACTTTCTCATTCTCGATTAAACCCATGAAATTAAGGACTAACTCGATTGACTTCAACCATCCTTGAGCTACCAAAGGGTCAGTTGAACCATTGAATTCCTTAGGCTTCCTCCTCTTTAATTGTAGATACGGGGGCTCATGATTTGTTTCTAATTGAACTCCTCTATCTTGCACTGGTTGTGTAGCCGGTGGATTAATGAGGACTTCTACTTTGTTGGCATTAGTTTGCAAATTGTTAATGAGAGTCTGTTGTTTCTTAACTTGCCTCTGAAGTTGAACCACCATTTCTATTAAATTAGGCTCTGCCATCGCTTCGTTTTTAACTTGTCCACGACTCTTTTGTTGGTCTTGACGCAACTGCACCATAACTTCTACCAAGTTAGGTTCCCCAGCAACCTCATCTTCGGTTTGCACTCGGCCGTTACCACGTTCAAATTGCATGTCCTCGTCCGCGTACCATCTTATCTTAGTCGTCTGTTAGTAGCAAAATTATCAATAAGAGACCTTTTTTTTTTTTTTTTTTTGGATATCAAGTCAGGATTCAAACTTTCCATAAATGGAACATCACCTCATAACTCTTACATTTCTATTTAAGGAAATTAATTAATTACTTACATGAAGAAGTTTGAAGTAGATAATTGGCGATGCATGATAGGAAATAGGAAACCTCTCTAATACCATATCTGTAACGACCCCTTACGAACTGTTACAGTTGACTTCTTATTTAGTCATTCGTCTCTTATAAAATTGCAGAAAATATTAAGTTTGAAATAAAAATCTTTACATAATAGAAAACTTTACTTAGATAATTTTAGGAAACTTTAGAAATTTTTTTTTACTATATCAAAATAACCTTTATAATTAATATATACATATATTCTTAAAACCTAATTCATGAAATAAAATTTAAATCCATATAAAACATCCAATCAAATAATAATAAATTAAAGTCTCAAAACTTTATTTGAAATAAAAAAAATGTCCATCTCATGATCGTTCCTCCTGTTTTCCTATCACATATCGTCCTGCTATCTGCTCCAAGCTCCTCCAATACTACATCTTACCCTTCCCTTTATCTGCAATATGAATTAACTTTTATAAGCAAAAGCATAGTAAGACACTTAAATATCACAAATGTAAATAAACAATTTTCTTTTATCATTATAAATATAAACATCATTTAAAAAATTTTTAACTTTTCAAACCGTCATATATTGGGTCCGGCGTTGTACCATTATAACGCACTAGTCACAGAAGGGTTGGGGTAGCAAATCCCAAACCAATGGTAATAAAAGTCTACTCACCGGACAATATCATTATCATCATCGTCAAAGGTGTACAACGTCATTCGAAAACATAAAATACATATACATATCATATATATACTTTTTATGAAAACATCATCATAGGAGAAGTATTATTTAAAAACATCATGATATCGTCATCAACATCAAAACATATACTTCTCAAATTTTTATTTATGTTACAGGTGAGAGTGTACTTACGTAAATACCTTACTTAATCTTTTCAAATTTTTCAACGATGACACGCAATCGAGGTCTCTAGTGCTCGCCTTTAGAATCGTTTATGCCATGAAAAATAAATATAATAAATCAACTAAAGTTCATAGTAACTCATCAAACATATCCATCATATCATATCAGCATCTAAAAGGCCTATTTCATCATTCAATAACATCACAATACAAAAATTGAACAATTTCATGAAATTTCAAATCTTGATAGAATCTGCCAGTCATACCTTTGTCCCTTCAAAAATTCATAAAAATTCATACAGGCCTCCAAATGACCTGAAACCAATTTTATACAAAAGTAGACATACAGATCTTTCTAATGGTACCTAATTTATAGAAAATGAAGACCGTTTGTACCCTTAAAAATAGTTTTGAATTTGATTTTTAAAATTTTACAAAAACTGACAGTCGGACCTCTGCCTGTTTAAAAAATCACAAAAATTCACATTCTCTCGATATGTTCCTTAAAAAATCCGATTCGTGCGGATTCTTCCCCCAACTAAAGAAGAGATCTTGGCAGAATTTCTACATATGAAATTGAGCACAATTTTGCAAAGAAATAGCACACTTGTTGTCACCAAATGATCTAAAAATGATTCCAAATGAAAATACACATCTATAGTTTTCTAACAATATTAAATTTGTTAAAAATAGAGACCATTTGGATCCTCAAAAATAGTTTTGAAAACGGATCGCTAAAATTGTATAAAATCTAGCAGAAAAATCATAAAAATTCAAATATATCTCCAAATGATATGAAACTAATTTTAGATGAAAATAGACATTCAGGGCTTTCCAACAATACTAAATTTGTTAAAAATGGAGGCTGTTTGCATCCTAAAAAATAGTTTTGAGCAGTGGTCAAATATGAAAATCATTAAAAAAATAAAATAAGATAAAAATTATAATCACTATGTATATGATTCATACACACACACACACACACACACACACACACACACAAAACAGCCCTAATACATATTTCTAATGCATAAAATTATTCAATCACCATACCATTGAAATCATAAATCAAGAAATCAAAAACCCTAATTTCGTCTTATTCACAAAATCAACCATATCACCATTCTTTCGCTCATCATTTGACAATATTTCTCATCCTCTCTTCAAACTCACATGAAGACACTCATCAAGAAAATCATCCAAACCCTCAAAGAATCCAAAACTAAAACAAATAACAAAATCATTCTCATCATTAAATAATACTGAAACATACCTTGAAATCATTTGATTTTCGGCTTGAAAGAATTTCAAGGTTTGGCGGATTCTTTTTTTTTTTTTCCTTCTATTTGTGCGTGAGAGATAGGTAGAGAGAGTAGACAAAGAGAATAGGAAAGAAAGGGAAAGGGAGGCTAGGGAAGTGAGAGAGAGAGAGAGAGCATGTAAAAAGAGACTTTGAAAATTATAAACTAATTTGTGAGTAATTTAATCCCAAATAAATTTTGAAATTAATTGGGATTAAATCCTTTGGTTTAATTGTCTCTTAATAGTTGTGGAATGGCTGTTATTAGGGTGTGAAAATATGTGGGAGGACAAGGAAGCAACTAGGTTAACTTTTAGAATTTTCGCACCTAAAATCGCACATGGTAAACTGGTTAGTTACTAACAGGTATCCGGATAATATACTGGTCATAACTTTTTACTCTGATATCGGATTTGCCCAAATGAGCAGGCGTTAGAAAGCTTATGAAAAGCTCTATAAGTTTATCTAAATTATAGTATAATTTTTGACATTTCAGGACTCATAATTGAGTTGGAAATTAATATCATATAAAATATGTCTTTTTCAGATAACATACTTCCTGTAACGACCCGCCTAGCACAGGCCGTTACCATACATACGTACTTATAATCATGAAAATACTTATACCAAACTTACTTACTTAATATGTAAAATACAGCGGAAATTTTTTTTTTATAGTGCATATATAAAGCTACGAATCATATAATATAAACAGATAACAGTATTCATGCGTACGAGCATTAATATAACTAAGTTGCAGTTATTAACATCTCATAATATTCATATCCATTTCGAAACGCGTAGTGGCTTCCATTTCCCACATTTCACAGTGCCCGGTCACACGACTCCACTTTGTACCATCAACTGCTGGAAGGTTGTTTACCTACAGCATAAACTTAAAATAATGAGCTTTCGCTCAGCAAGCACAACTCCTATACTGCGACACATAACCATACATCTTAATCTATTTCACGACATACAATCATTTCATAACATAACACATTATTACATATAACATGCATGAATCAATTATGTTCGTATTATGCTTTCTTATTTTGTCATTTCTTATCTTACTTAGGGGCCCTTAACATGAATGTTCGTACCTGGCGCGCAACTATGGATTGGTTGGGGCGGCCAGTCCAAGTCCAACTCAACCCACAGTCCAACCCGACCTTGGACGGGTGGTACGACACAGGCGACTTGTCGCCTTTCCTTACTTTCCATCTTGTCATTCTTAAACCCATTATTCTTAATACCGTTAGTGAACATACAATCTGATGTCACTTACTCATGCTTCATAATCCTATCATACTCTTAGCTAAGCATACATTGCTTACTTAGCATATACTATAACATAGATTTATCATATAACATAACATGGCATCTGATCATAACACATAGCAAATAGCATACCAAGTATATCTAGGTAAGTATACAACTAATAGCCTATACTGTAGGCGGCGTTGTACTTACCTTGTCTATGCCTGATGTTATGCTGTTCCACTTCGGGGCTTAGCTGCAGGGTACTTCCTGCTTAATCGAAAGACTTAGGTAAGATTTCTAACTTATGACCATAATATGTTGGTTCTCCACCAATATTCATGTAATGCTTTGATCATATGTCCCCCTATCTTAGATCATATTATGTGTGGTTACATTAAGTAACCTTATAGCTTTGGGTTATACTTAATAACCCTAATAAATTGCATACCATAACTTAGTAGGTTACGTTGGATAACCTTTTTATGCTAAATCCTTAACCCTTAACCTAATAGGTTTTACTAGCCCATTAGATAATTTATCTTAAGTCTTACTAGGTTAACCAATGTTAACCTCTAAGGTTACTAAAGTCAACCCTCTTCGGGTCAACCCCGGGCTTTGGGGCTAAGTCCGGTAACTCGGGTATAATTTCTCGGTCACCATCCGTCTTTGCTTGATTTCAAACTTAGCTTAAAAATTCCATTTTTCTTTACCTTAGAAAAAGTTTGGCACTTAAGCCTAAAACTTCCTTAATTTCTTCTAAAAATCCTTGATTCATGAAGTATGATTTTATAAATGTTTGAGGGTTGGAAACTGCCTTTGGAACAGTTTCCATATTCAAAACAGTGTTTTTAGACAGAAAAACAGTTTTCCTAAACTGGTTATAGAAAATCCTGTGCAGGAATTTCTTGCTCCCTGCAGAATTTTCAGAAATCAAATTATATTTAAAAACCCTTTTGGAATTAGAAAAAGTTGTCTTCACGAAAGTTCTAGCTCTCGAAGAGTTCTAAAATTTTTGTGTTTAACAAAAAATCTAATTCTACTTGGATTCGTGTCAGTTTTAATTTGAAACTCGCTGAACGTGTAGACTAGGTATGGGCAGACCAGTCTCGGTTTTCTATAAAAACAGAGGCCATTGGAGCCTCATTTTGGGAAATGGTTCATGTTGCCCCCTAGGAAAAACCCCGTTCTACAACTTCCGTGTTTACGTTTACCCCATTCGGTCTCTAAAGGCCTTAAATTTTCACTTTTCCAAAACTGGTCAGTTCTAGACCCGAACTGGTAGCTTGGTTATTTAATTCGATTTACGTCCTAATTCGCGGATTCTATCTCGACCGACCACTTCGGGAGCTTACTTGACAAATAGGCAGTGTTGCTAACGTCCCATATTTACAAACATGCTAACCCAACGTGTCCATGCAGCCCTAAAAAATCGTCTGCCCTAACCTTGGCTGCATGGTTTTCTAACTTGTCTATACCTAGTCATACCATTCCATTCAACCACATTTCCTATACTAACATACATTCACATTCTTGCATACATACCTGGGGACATATAACCTCATGTAAATAACCTAACATGTAATCCTAACATACAACAAACCATGAGCATATAAATTTGCATAAATGAACCAAACCACTCTTAGGTAAACTAATCAAGCACTAAAACTAGCTAAAGGCATAAAAATAAAATTGTGAGCTTATGCTCTTACAAACCTTGTTTGAAATACATTTAAATTTCAATTTAAAAGCTTGAATGAAATTAGGGTTAGGGTTTTGAAAATACCTTGAACAAATTTAGGTTGGTTGAGGTTGGCTTCGAACACCAAAATCTCACCCCTTTCCCTATTACCACACTCAGATTTTTTTGCACCAACCAAGGCACAAAATTTATTTGGTTCTCCCCACCAAAGGCTCGGCAACACCAATACTTAGGCACCAAAAATTTCAGTTCTTCCACTGCTTTCATAGCCCAAACCCATGGCTGCACCAAGAAGAGAAATAGCCCCCAAACTTGTTTTCGGTTGATGGAATCAAACCCGAAATTGTCCCCTAAGGTTTCTCTCAAAAATTTCTGATTTTTCCTCTTGGTTTCCCCCTGCTCTCTGACTCACGACAGCAAGCTTAGAATGGCTGGAAAAATTTCCAACACTCCCCCTTGTATCCTAAAGCAACCGAACAATACCCTAAGATTGGTTCAAGAAAATTTTCATGGTTTCTCACTCACTCTCTCCTCCTTTCTTTCTCGGCTTTGTGGGCAGAAAAATGGCCAAAGTTTAGCTAGAATTTTCATTTAAAGTGAATAGAGCTCCCCCCTATTTATAGACAAAGAAGAACTTTCAAAAATTAGATTTTTGACCCCAAAATTTACAAAATTAGCATGATGAGCATTCTAGGTGGCCGGTTGCTTCCTTAGTGGCCAAGCAAAAAATTTATAGAACAAGGGACATGTGTCTTGCATGGATTAACTCACAAAAAGATTATGATGTCATAATTTAAAAAGGGATGATGTCATAAATCATAAAGCCTTGTTTGGCTACTTTTTGAAAAGCAGTTTAATTTTAAACTTAACACAGATAAATCCAATACTGTGTTTTACTAATACACAGTACTGATATTTTATACTGCAGTAAAAATTTTATCTGTGTAAAATCGGACTGGAAAAATTTTTTCTTATTTTCTCGAGCCCTTTTGCCCTGTGCCCTAACTTAGCGTGCTTGATTTTTCTACGGCGGTTTTAGTTCTCATTTATGCCGTCTTACCCGAAAAATGGATTTTCACAGTATTTCTCCCATACTGCATGTCACAAAATTACACAATTATGATTTTGACCATTTTCATCAAACTTTGACTTTTTCAGGTCAAAGTTGACTTTTTTGGTCAATCCTTTGACTTTTCTAAAATCGTGCAAATTTCATACCTTTTCATCCGAAAAGACCATTTGCTCATCAAAACAAGTATATCTGAGTCTTATAAAGCTATAAGAACTCATAACATATAGTAAAGTTCTAAATCGAACTTTTTTGTAAATGCATTTACGGCATACATTTAATTCTTGTAAAAAGGAAATAGTAATATAGAAAAATCAAGTATTACACTCCCCCCCCCCCCTTTTTTTTTAAACATTAACATCATAAAAAAAAAAATACATACCATATATATATATATATTTTAAACCATTACACAAAATTATCAAGTTGTCATGAAAAAAATTCATCAATTTGGCATGAACTTTGATATAGCACATCGAGTCCTCGTTGCGTCACCTGTGAAAAATAACTCAACATAATATTAGAATTAAGAAGTTGTTATCTCATCACATTACCCATAATAATTATAATGTTAATTTCCTAATATTATTGTTAGTTAGCGTTTAGGGCGTTACATAAACCGAGTTGTGAAGGATAATCTCCTTAACTTGACTTACTGTTCCACATAGTTTCTCAGTCGCTGGCCATTGACTCTCATTATCCTTCCATCATTCAAATCCTCGATCTCAACAACACCATTGGGAAAGACTCGTTTGACTACAAATGGACCAATTCACCATGACCTCAACTTTTTGGCATGGAGATGTAGGTGGGAATCATAAAGATACACCGATTGGTTTGACTCAAGATTCTTTCTCATGATCTGCTTATCAGGAGCCTTCTTCATTTTTTCCTTGATCTTGGAATTGATGATTGGAATGTTGGCTAACTCATCAAGGCCAAAGTTTTTAGATTCAGAATTTTGGAGAAGGTCTTCAGGATTATTCGAATTTCCTTACAAATGAACCTCCTCCAGAACGAGTGTGTTTATCTTGAAGGTATGGTGACAATCATCGTCGTCTCGTGGTTGTTTTTCGACATGAAAAATATTCACCTTAAGAGTAATGTTCCCAAAAGATATTTTCATGAGATCATTCTTACAGTTGATGAGAGCATTTGCTGTGGCAAGGAAAGGTCTTCGTAGGATGACAGGGATTTTTGACTCCATGTTCACCAAGGATTCAGTGTCCAAAATAAGAAAGTCCATAGAGTAATAGAACTTTTC
>CM046383.1:17575514-17594514 GCA_025413485.1 Ficus microcarpa
AACCTTAAGGGTTACCCAACATAACCCTAAGGGATACCCACATGTATATTTGGGCTAAGAATTAAAGAGTTAATGGAAATAACCCAATAACAAGAATATATGAGCAAAGCCCAATAAGAGAACAAGGTTCTAACTAAAAAGGTTACCCAATGTAATCTCATAAGGATTTATCAAAGTTCAATAAAGAATGGGGATTTAAGTGGCCAAGATGGATACCATGTATAGGGGACATACAACCAAAAGTATATGTGAGTGTTGGTAGGTCACCAACACCTTACGAAAGGATCCTGATCCTATATTTTTGGTATATCAGAAAGTGAATTGCCGTTGCTGACAAATTTAAGGAATGCAATTTTAAGGATACGGCACTAGAGGTAAGTACAAACCTCACCTGCAATATGAAAGCTAGTAAATTATGTTCAAGTATGTGGTTTTCAAATATGCTGCAATATGTTGTGTGCTGTATCTATGAAATGCTATGTTTTATGAAAAGTGCTATTTTTGCGAAATGCCATGATTATAAAAGGTGCTATTTTCGTAAAATGCCATGATTATAAAAGGTGCTATTTTCGTAAAATACTATGTTTATAAAAAAGGTGCTATTTTTGTAAAAGATTATAAAGGTACTATATTTGCAAAATGTCATGTTTATAAAAAAGTCATATTTGCAAATGCCATGAATGAAAAGAATGACATGCCATGTTATTAATGAGATAAAAAGTATGTTATCATATAGTGACATCATAAGGTATGTTCACTAAAGATAAATAACATGGTAAGAAATCACAAGTAAAGTGTCGTACCAACCTCCCCCAAGGTGGAGGATTTTTATGTTAAAGTTATGGATTCGCCCTCTCATTGATGCGGGAGGGTGTAATCACTTATGTTTTCCTGGAGCAGTTAGGGACTTGCAAACCCATCTAACTGTATCTAGAGGCGCGCTATATGTTAAGGGTACGTACACTATAGGGCCCATAAGAAAGATAAGAAAGTAAAAAGAAATGCATAAATGGAACATAAATGGTTCACGCATATGTATATGATGATAAATGTTTTTCATGATATTTTAAATGTTTTGTGAGATTATGTTTGTGCTTACTGGGCGAAAGCTCATCAAGTTATATTTCATACTGTAGGTAAGAAACCTGCATCGTAAATGGTGGGCATTGTTGGAGCGGTGTGGCAGCGGACGAAGGCGGTATGGATACCACTACGCATAGTTTCCGCAAATCTTTTGATAAGTAAAGAAGTTTTGTATATATAAGCATGTATGATAAAGACAAGTTATGTACCATGGTATTTTGGAACCAAAGACCATAAGTAACGTTTGCTTAAATAGTAATGATATATTGCTAAAGACAAATGTTTTTATAAGTATGTTTAAAAAAAAAAAAAATCATTCATCATTTTCAAGTAAAGTAAGTAAGTAAGTAAGGCGTGACGGCCCTACGTAGTAAGGGGGCGTCACACTAATGATAAACAACATGATAAGAAAACACAAGTAAAGTGTCGTACCAACCTCCCATCAGGTGGAGGATTATTCATGTTCATGTCATGATTATCAACCTCTCGTTGATGCGTGAAGGTATAATCAATGATGTTATGTTTATGATTCGCAGAATTGTTAGGGGCCTTGCAAACCCCTAACTTTATCTGGAGAGCGCGCATCTAGTACGTACACAAGGGGCCCACATGTTAAAGGAAGATAATAAGTTCAAGTTAAAAAAAAAATGTATGCATAAATGAACATAAATGATTCATGCATATGTTATATGATGATTGTATGTTTTCAACATGTTTAAAATAAAAATGTTTTGTGAGATTACGTATGTGCTTATTGGGCGAAAGCTCATTAGTTATATTTCATATTGTAGGTAAGAAACTTGCAGCTTAAATGATGATCTACAGGCGGACGGTGCGGCGGATGAAGGGCGGTATGGATACCACTACGCATATATTCCGCACCTTTTTCTAAGTTCAGAAGTTTTCGCATATATGTATATATTATGAAAACAAATTATGTTACGTAATATATTTAGTACTAAAGACTTTAAACAATCTTTTATGTTAGTATGTATGTATGTAAATATTGCTACGGGTAAACCAAATGTATATATAAGTATGTTGAAAAAAAAAATATTCTCAAATTTTCAAGTATAGTATAGTTAAGTATGAGAGGTGACGGCCCTACGTAGGATGAAGGCGTCACAAGTTTGGTATCAGAGCGGTATCTTGCCAGCCTACTTCATCTTGCTCTACATCGTTCCGCAATAGCCCAAGTAAGTTAAATTATTTTTCTTACGCTTAGAATTAGTTCGGATCTTACGTACACATCTCTCATCGATGGTCACGATGGAGAATGTTAGGTGCAAGGATGACGTTAGGTTGTGCTTTAGCTTGGTGGTGGCAATTAAGTAATGTATGTACATGATGGGAAGTTTTATACTTTCCTAAAGGCTATGACCATGTATTTATGATATGAAAACGTTATGAAATGAAGATTATGGTTATGTATAAGAGACATGATTTCATGAAATTTTTGAAAACAAGAAGCTCATTTTATTGTTTCTATACAGAACCATGCCACCAAAGCGTAGAACGGCACAGACCCAAAACGTCAATCTCGCGGCCCAACTGAATGAGCTAAGGGAGATGATGTTGGCCCAGCAACAAGAGATAGGTGGGCTTAGAGCACAATTGGCTCAGCAAAATCAGGGACCTCCTAATGCCAGGGTACCACCAGCACGTGAGGATCAGCATGCTGCACCGGAAATTCCTAATGTGGACTCGGTGATTCCAGAACACCCTGTAGCCCCTGAAGTACCTATGGCGCCGGTAGCTGTTCCACCAGAACCTCCGGTTCGAACTCCGGCAGAATTATACCGCGAATTTCAGCACATGAAGGCACCGAAATTTGAGGGTCTACAAACCCTATTGAGGCCGATAATTGGTTAATCGACCTCCAGGTTGTCCTGAACTTCCTCAGGTTTAATGATCAAGAAAAAGTCCTCTGTGCGTCCTTCATGCTAAAGAAAGACGCTCGCCTTTGGTGGGAAACAGTCCAGATCCGGCGAGACGTTAACCAAATGACATGGGAGGACTTCATTGAAGAATTTAAGGAGAAATATTTCAACACGGAGGTCATGGAAGCTCAGCTGGATGAGTTCAACAACTTCCGCCAAGGAAATTTATCGGTAGCGGAAGCTGTGAGAAAGTTCGAACAGCTCGCACGCCTTTGCCCTCACCTTATCAGTTCCGAGAGGGACAAAGTAAGACAGATGGTGAGGATGTTTCGCTCGGACTTGACCGTAGTAATTAGCAGTGGCCCCCACCCACCACTCACTGTGGCCGAATGTGTTAGCCGAGCCATTCGAGCTGAGTATTGGGTAGGACAGAACAAGGCACAACGGGCAAAATTCTTTAAGGAGAAGAATGAAAAGAAGGCCCAAGCCAAGCAGAACCAGGCCAGACCAGGCCAAACCTCGCAGCATAAGGGTCAAGGAGGATCTTCCAACCAATACGGCAACAACAAGTAATTTGGCAATAGCCAACAGAAGAGGAAATGGAATGCTGGAGGGCAGGGGAATCAGCAGAATTTTCCCCAGAAGAAGAATGCTCTTGATAACAATGGAAGTCCCACTTGTCAGAAATGTGGAAGAAGCACCCGGGAGACTGCCGAGCTGGAACAAACCACTGCTTTCTGTGTGGCAAGGAAGGCCACTATGCAAAGAATTGCAATGCTAACTTTCAGAACCAGCAGAACCACCAGAGAGGTCAGGGAAATCAGCTGCACGCAGCGCAGATGAAGCTTGAAGGACCTGCAAGCTCTCAAGATCGATGTGAAGCTCCGGAACCATAAGGACGCATCTATGCCTACACCAAGGAAGATGTTCAAGCTGGACCTTCCACGGTGGTAATAAGTCAGCTTCCTTTTGCCCAACAAGATGCTTATGTGCTAATTGATTCTGGAGCTACACGTTCATTTACGTCGCCTAAGTTTGTTAAGAAACTAGGTAGAGACAACGATAGAATTGGAAAAACCTTCCAAACTGCATTACCCTCCGGGGAAATTTTGTTGTCTGATTATTGGATACGTCATATTCCAATAATTATATGCGGTAGGGAGATGTATGTCAACCTGGTCATTATTGATCTGTACGACTATGACGTAATCCTGGGTATGGACTTCCTAGGAAAGTACAACGCAGTTATAGACTGCCAACGTCGCGCTGTCACGTTCAAGCCAGTTGGAGACAAGGAGTTTATCTTTAGAGGATCGACCCCAAAACAGCCAAAGATGTTTGTTTCTGCGCTAAAGGCTAGAAAGTTGTTGGCAGAAGGATGTATTGAATTTCTAGCCAATATGGTTGATAAGACGCAAGAAACCAAGAATAAGCCGGAAGAAGTACCGATAGTCAAGGAATTTATAGAAGTTTTTCCGGAAGATTTGCCAGGATTGCCACCGGAGCGAGAAATCTCTTTTGAGATTGAGTTACTTCCTAGATCAGCACCAGTGTCCAAGGCACCTTATAGGATGGCGCCTGCTGAACTTAAGGAATTGCAAGTTCAGTTGCAAGAGCTCCTGGATCGAGGATTCATCCGTCAGAGCTATTCACCTTGGGGAGCCCCAGTTCTGTTCGTTAAGAAAAAAGACGGCACTCTTAGGATGTGCATTGACTATCGGGATTGAATAAGAACACCATCAAGAATAAGTACCCCTTACCTAGGATCGACGATCTGTTCAACCAATTGAAAGGAGCCTCACTCTTTTCGAAAATTGACCTGCGATCAGGATATCATCAGCTCCGAATTAGGGAAGGAGATGTTCCAAAAACGGCGTTTCATACACGATATGGACACTACGAGTTTCTCGTTATGCCGTTTGGACTGACAAATGCTCCAGCTGCCTTTTATGGACCTGATGAATCGAGTGTTCAAGGACTACTTGGATAAGTTTGTTATTGTCTTTATAGACGATATCTTGATTTATTCAAGGTCAAAGGTGTAATACTCGATTTTTCTATGTTATTATTTCCTTTTTAGATGAATTAAATGCATGCCGTATCGGCATTTATGAAAAAGTTCGTTTTAGGACTTCATTATGTGATATGAGTTCTTATAGCTTTATAAGACTCAAATATGCTTGTTCTAGTTGATAAATGGTATTTTCGGATGAAAAGAGATGAAATTTACATGATTCTAGGAAAGTCAAAGGGTTGACCAAAAAAGTCAACTTTGACCCAAAAAAGTCAAAGTTTGACCAAAATGGTCAAAATCCTAACAGTACAATTTTGTGACATGCAGTATGGGAAAAATACTGCGAAAACCCATTTTTTCGGATAAGATGACGTAAATGAGAACTAAAACCACCGTAAAAAAATCAAGCACGCAAAGTTAGGGCACAGGGCAAAAGGGTTTGAGAAAATAAAGAAAAAATTTTTCAGCCCGATTTTTCACAGATAAAATTTTTATGACAGTATAAAATATTAATACTATATATTAGTAAAGCACAGTATTAAATTACACTGCTTTTTGAAAAAGTAGCCAAACAAGCCTTTATGATTTATGACATCATAATTTTTTTATTTATGACATCATCACTTTTTGAGAACAGATCCACACAAGATAAGTGTCTTATTCTAGACAATTCTTGCTTGTTTCCCAAGCACAATGGCCGGCCACCTAGGGGGTTTTTGTGAAAGATTTTAAAAACTTTGGGGTCAAAATTCTATATTTCAAAAGTCCCACAGTGCCTATAAATAGGGGTGCTCTCCACTCTTTTTAAATTAGAAAATGAAGCAAAATTCTGGCCATTTTCCTTCAGCCAAGCCACGAGTGAGAGAGTGGAAGAGAAACAAAAAATTTTCTTGAACCAAGGCTTAGGGTGTGTTCGGTTTGAGTGGAAAAGCAAGAAGGAAAAAACTGAAAAAAATTCCAGCCACTTTTCTTGGCTGTTACCGTGGGTAGAGAGCAGGAGAAAGAGAGAAAAAATTCTGGAAATTTTAGGGGACACTCTAGGGGAGAGTTCGGGTGTGATCTAACCAACCAAAAACAAGATTTAAGAAAGATTTGGGAGCCATTTCTTCCCTGCAGGCAGCCACGGGTTTGAGCAGTGAAACAGTGGGAAAATTTTCAGTTTTTGGGTGCAATTTGGTGGTGTGGCCGAGCATAGGGTGGGGGCTAAATTGAGTTCAAAACAGCCAAGTTTTGGAGCCTTTTGGTGAGGTAGAACTGGTTCTAGAAGCTAGGAACCAAGGATGTGATTTTGTGGTTCAATCCTAAGCCAAACCCTAACACCAATCAAGGTAATTTTTCAAAAGCCCTACTCTATGTCATTCAAGTTTTTAAGTTGAGATTTAAATGTATTTGTTTTAAGCTAATGTTTGTAAGAGCATAAGCTCATTAATTTATTTTATGCCCATTAGTTGCTCTAGTGCTTGATAAGGTAGCTTAAGGGTGGTTTGGTTTATTTATGTCATTATTTATGCTTATGTTGGTTTGGTATGCTAGGATTGTATGCTAGAATTTTTACATGAGGTTACATGTCCCCTATAGCATGATTGAGCATGTGATTGTATGTTAGAGATTTATTTGGTATGATGTTGAATGCTTGGAATGGTTTGTGCTATGTTAGACCATGCAACCCTAGGCTAAGGTTCGGATTTCATGGGCTGCATGGACGTGTTGGGTTTGCATGTTGGGACATGCGGGACGTTAGAAACACTGCATGCTTTGTAAGTAAGCTCCCGATGTGATCGGTCGAGATAGAACCCATGAATTAGGACGTAAACCGGTTTAAGTAAGCCAAGCTGCCAGTTCGGATGCCAAACTGGACAGTCTCAAGAAAGTGGTAATTGTAGGCCTTTAGAGGCCGAATGGGCTAAAACGTAAGACACGAAAGTTGTAGAACAGGGTTTTTCCTAGGGGGAATCACGAACTGTTTCTCAAAATGAGGTTCCAAAGGCCTCCGTTTTTACGAAAAACCGAAGATGGTCTGTCAAAACCCAGTTTTCACGACCAACCTGTTTCAATTTAAAACTGGTACTAATCTAAGCAGAATCAGAAATTTTGTAAAACACAAAAGTTTTAGATCTCTTCGAGAGCTAGAACTTTCATGAAGACAACTTTTTCCAATTCTAAAGGGATTTTTAAATATAATCTAAACTCTAAAAACTGTGCAGGGAGCAAGAAATTCCTGCACAGGACTTTCTAGAACCAGTTTAGGAAAACTGTTTTTCTAGCTAAAAACACTGTTTTGAACATGGAAACTGTTCCAAAGGCAGTTTCTAACCTTCAAACATTTTATAAAATCATGTTTCAAGAATTAAGAATTTTTAAGGAAAATTAGAGAAGTTTTCGGCTTATGTGCCCAAAACCTTTTTAAGGATAAAGAAAAGACAATTTTCTTAAGCAAGTTATAGAACACGTTAAGATCGATGGTAATCGGGGGAATTATACCCGAGTTACCGGACTTAGTCCAAAGCCCAAGGTTGACCCAAAGAGGGTTGACTTTAGTAACCTTAGAGGTTAACTTCGGTTAACCTAGCATGAAATAGGATAATGGTACGTTCGAGGTTAGGTGTTAGCCTAACCCTTTACGCTCGCACATGTGATTGGCATGAAAGGTTATCCAACGTAGCCTCACATAAAATGTTTATGATAGGGGGGACATATAACCAAAGCATTGCATGAATGTTGGTGGATAACCAACATATTATAGTCATAAGCTAGAAATCTTACCTAGTCCTTCGATTAAGCAGGAGGTAACCTGCAGTTGAGCCCCGAGGTGGAACAGCATAACGTCATGAATAGACAAGATAAGTACAACGCCGCCTACAGCATAGGCTATTAGTTGTATATTTACCTAGATATAATTGGTATGCTATGTGCTATATGTTATGATTTGATGCTATGTTATATATGTATGATAAGTATATGTCATGGAATGTGCTAAGTAAGCAATGTATGCTGAAATGGAATTATGAAATAGTTATGAAGTATGATTAAGTGACATAAAATATTATGTTCACGAAATGGGATCATGTATGACACGTCTAAGAACGACAAGATGGAAAGTAGGATAAGGCGATAAGTCGCCTGTGTCGTACCACCCACACCAGGTCGGGTTGGACTGTGAATTGAGTTTGACTTGGTTTGGCCGCCCCAACCAATTCATAGTTGCGCGCCAGGTACGAATACTCATGTCAAAGGCCCCTAAGTAGAATAAGAGATGAAGAGATAAGAAAGCATAATACGAACATAATTGGTTCATGCATGCTATATGTTCCAAGGTGTTATGTAATGATATGAGAAGTAAGTTTATGTGTCACGGAATAGGAGTTGTACTTGCTGAGCGAAAGCTCATTATTTTAAGTTTATGCTGTAGGTAAACAACCTGTCAGCTGATGATGATGCAAGGTGGAGTAGCGTGGCCGGGCACTGTGAATAGTGGGAAACGGAAACCGCTACGCGTTTTGATAATGGAATTATGTAATGTTTAATTATGGCTACTTAGTAGTATGCACAATTAATACTATGGTTTATATTTTATGTTTCGTATTGTATATACGCCTTATAAAAAAAAATTTCCGCTGTGTTTCATGTATTTAGTAAGTAAGTTTGTATAAGTTATCGCATGAATGTATGTACGTATGTATGGTAACGGCCTGTGCTAGGCGGGTCGTTACAAAAGAAGGAGCATGAGGAGCACTTAAGGATTACACTATGGATTTTGAAGCAAAACCAGCTTTATGCAAAATTCACAAAGTGTGAATTTTGGTTGGAAAAGGTTCATTTCTTAGGACATGTGGTCTCTAAGGAAGGCATATCCGTAGATCCGGCCAAGATTGAAGCAGTAAGCAAATGGCCAGCTCCGAAGAACGTCACCGAAGTAGGTAGTTTTCTCGGCTTAGCGGGCTACTACCGACGATTCATCGAAGGATTTGCCAAGATCGCGGCACCACTCACCGCACTCACAAGGAAGGGAAAGAAGTACGAATGGACGGCTAAGTGTGAAGAGCACTTTCAAAAGCTCAAAAGTAAGTTGACGAGCGCTCCAATCCTTACAATCCCAGTCGTGGAGGAAGGGAACTTTGTGATATACAGCGATGCTTCAAAGATAGGATTGGGAGCCGTACTTATGCAGAATGGAAAAGTGATTGCTTATGTTTCTCGACAGCTTAAGGAACACGAGAAGAACTACCCGACGCATGATTTGGAGCTTGCGGCGGTAGTATTTGCCTTAAAGATTTGGAGACACTACCTTTATGGCACTCGATGTGAAGTTTATACAGATCATCAGAGTTTAAAGTATATCTTCACACAAAAGGAGCTTAACATGAGACAAAGGAGATGGCTCGAATTGGTGAAGGATTACGACATAGACATCCGATACCATCCTGGGAAGGCTAACAAGGTAGCCGATGCCCTTAGTCGGAAGTCGTCTTCCTCGTTAATGTCAATTCAATCATTGACTGAGCCTCTTCAAAAGGAGCTAGTGGAAGCCAGAATCGAGCTTGTTACGGGAGGTTTAGTTACCTTAACCTTCCAACCTACCATTTTAGATGGCATGAAGGAGCGTCAAGAAGCCGATGTCTCGCTGCTTAAGATGAAAAATGAAGTTTTAGAAGGAAACGAGTCGGACTTCAACGTGTCTGATGCGGGCATACTCTATCAGAAAAATAGAGTATGCATTCTTAACGAGGACGAGCTGAAGGAACGAATCATGAAAGAAGCCCACGAGACTCCCTATTCCGTTCATCCCGGCACTACAAAGATGTACAAAGATTTAAAGGAAAGCTTTTGGTGGCCCAAAATGAAGAATGGCATTGCTACGATTGTCAGTAAGTGCCTTACTTGTCAAAAAGTGAAGGCAGAACACCAACGTCCAGGAGGAGAACTGTAGAAAATCTCCATCCCATAATGGAAATGGGATCAAGTGATGATGAACTTCGTGGTTGGTCTACCCCGAACTCCTAACGGCAACGATGCTATTTGGGTGATCGTTGATCTATTGACAAAGTCCGCGCACTTTGTGGCCATCAAGCTTAGCTTTTCAGTGGAACAACTGGCGGAACTATACGTTGCGCAGATCGTTCGCTACCATGGGATTCTGAAAACAATTATTTCAGATCGCGACGGTCGCTTCACTTCTAAATTTTGGAGAAGTGTACAAAAAGCGATGGGGACGAAACTTACTTTTAGTACAGTTTTTCACCCTCAGACGGATGGACAATCGGAAAGGACCATTCAGATGCTAGAAGATATGTTACGAGCATGTGTGATGGACTTCAAAGGAACGTGGGACAAGAAGCTTCCTTTAATCGAGTTCTCGTACAACAACAGTTTCCAAGCTACAATTAGAATGGCTCCTTATGAAGCCTTGTATGGGAGAAGATGCAGATCTCCGGTCTATTGGTACGAGACAAGAGAAAAGGAACTTGTGTCTACAGACTTCATTCGAAAAACCACGGAAGCCGTAAAGCTAATACGTCAACGGATGGAGACTGCATTTAGTCGACAAAAGAGTTATGCCGACAAACGCAGAAGGCCTCTAGAATTCCAAGTAGGAGACTTGGTCTTCCTCAAAGTCGCTCCATTCAAACGACTTATGAGATTTGGAAAGAAGGAGAAATTGAGTTCTGTACATAGGGCCATTCGAGATACTCGAAAGAGTTGGTAATGTGGCCTATAAGTTGGCTTTACCCCAAGAGTTAGCATATTTGCACAGTGTATTTCATGTGTCGCTGCTAAAGAAGTACATTCCGGATCCGTCACACATACTGGATCATGAACCAATCGAGATTCGTGAAGATCTGACTTATGAGGAGAAGCCGGTCCAAATATTGACACGAGAAGAAAAGGTACTAAGTGTGACGCCCCCTTACTACGTAGGGCCGTCACGCCTTACTTACTTACTTACTTACTTGAAAATTAGGGATTTTTTTTTTTTGAAACATACTTATAAAACATTTATCTTTAGTAATACATCATTACTACTTAAGTAAACGTTACTTAAGGTCTTGGGTTACAAAATATCATGATACATAACTTGTCTTCATCATGTATATACTTATATATACAAAACTTCTTTACTTATCAAAAGATTTGCGGAAACTATGCGCAGTGGTATCCATACCGCTTTCGTCTGCTGCCACACCGCTCCAACAATGCCCAGCATTAAGCTGCGGGTTTCTTACCTACAGTATGAAATATAACTTGATGAGCTTTCGCCCAGTAAGCACAAACATAATCTCACAAAACATTTAAAACATCATGAAAACATTCATCATCATATGCATATGCGTGAACCATTTATGTTCCATTTATGCATTTCTTTTAACTTTCTTATCATTCTTATGGGCCCCATAGTGTACGTACCCTTAACATATAGCGCGCCTCTAGATACAGTTAGATGGGTTTGCAAGTCCCTAACTGCTCCAGGAAAACATAAGTGATTACACCCTCTTACATCAACGAGAGGGCGAATCCATAATTTTAACATAAAATTCCTCCACCTTGGGGGAGGTTGGTACGACACTTTACTTGTGATTACTTACCATGTTCTTTATCTTTAGTGAACATACCTTATGATGTCACTATATGATAACATACTTTTTATCTCATTCATAACATGGCATGGCATTCTTTTCATTCATGGCATTTGCAAACATGACATTTTGCAAATATAGCACTTTTATAATCTTTTGCAAAAATAGCACTTTTTATAAACATAGCATTTTACGAAAATAGCACCTTTTATAAACATGGCATTTCGCAAGAATAGCACTTTTCATAAAACATGGTATTTCATAGATATAGCACACAACATATTGCAGCATAATCGAAAACCACGTACTTGAACATAATTTACTAGTTTTCATACTGCAGGTGAGGTTTGTACTTACCTCTAGTGCCGTATCCTTAGAATCGCGTTCCTTAAATCGTCGGCAACCGCAATTCACTTTCCTAATATACCAACAATATAGGATCAGGATCCTTTCATAAGGTGTTGGTGACCTACCAACACTCACATTTGCTTTTAGTTGTATGTCCCCTATACATGATATCTATCTTGGTCATATTAATCCCCATTCTTTAACGAACTTCGATTAAATCCTTAAGAGGTTACGTTAGGTAACCTTTTTGGTTTAAAACCTTGTTCTATGAGTGGGCTTTGCTCATACATCCTTGTTATTGGGTTATTTCCATTAACCCATTAAATCTTAGCCCAATATACATGTGGGTATCCCTTAGTGTTATGTTGGGTAACCCTTGGGTCAACCTTAATTAACCTTGGGTCAACCTTTTGTCAACCCTTGGTTATCCTTGGGTTTGTAACTAGGATATAATATCCGGTTACCGTTCGTAATCGGCTTGCTTACCCTTTTACTTTAAAAATTCCTTTTCCTTATTTTTGGAAACTCTTGTATAATTAACTTCCAAAATCCTTCATTTTGCTTATAAAAATTCTAACTCCTTTAATTAGAAAATACCTCGGTTAAATCTCATTATTTTCTTTCACTTGGAATGTTTGGTATGAAGCCCTCTTTTTCTTTTCTTTATGGGAGAAAATGTGAATTTCAAACCCGAGCCCTTAAAATTCATGGTTTTCGAAATAAATCTTTTATAAAATCATTTGGGTCGGAAACCACCTTTGGAATGGTTTCCGAAGCTAAAATGACCATTTAAGAACACTTCACCATTTTTCTAGAAAATATTTTCGTGAAACTCATGTTCAAGATTTCGGGCTCTCTGCGCATCTCCCACCAAATGCGCCCAGTTTTAAAATTGGCTTCGAATTTGAAAAACTTGTCTTCACGAAAGTTGTAGCTATCGAAAAATGCTAGAACTTTCATGTTTTGCACAAAATCCAGTTCGGCCTAGATCAGTACCAGTTTTTATTTGAAAACGGGTTAACTCTGAAAAACTGGGTGGAGAATGTCCCAGGGTTCAGCCACGGGTTTTGGGTAAAACGGAGGCCTTTGGAGCCTTATTTCGAGATTCTGTCTGTGTTGTCCACTAGGAAAAGTTGTTCCGAATAACTTTCAGGTTTTGAGTTTTACCTCATTCGGCCTCTAAGGGCCTTGAAATTACCCTTTCCCGAAACTGGCCAGATTCGAATCCGAATTGGCAGTTTCGGTTCTTTATTTCGGTTTACGTCCTATTCGTGGAATCTATCTCGACCGATCACATCGGGAAGCTTAGACAACATCAAGCAGCGCTTCTAACGTCCCATTACAACCCATAAATCCATCTCATTCAACTCATGCAACCCCAAATCCGAAAATTAAAAAGACTAGGGTTACATGGTTCTAACTCATGCATCATCACATACCATCAACACAAAATCCAACCCTAAGTCTAGCATGCTCTCATGGCTGCCAAGGGCAGATTTTTGGCCTAATCTTATGGGACATACAACCTACTTTCTAGCATGAAAAATCCATCATTTTCAAGCACAAATTTTAAAGCAATCAAGCATTAAAAATCAGCCAACCAACCCTAATCTTATCAAGCACACACACCATAGATGAGGGCAGAAAATTAAAGTGGACTTATGTCCTTACAAACCACTTGAATCAATATCAAAAACACTTAAATAAAGCTTAGATTCAAGGTGGTTTAAGAGATTTTACCTCAACCCAAGTTAGGGTTTTGAAAATCCAAAGATTTCCTTCCTTCCTTGGCTTGCTCTTAGCCCACGGTTTCTTCCAAGAAAATGCATCCAAAATTTTTTTGTTAGCTCTTCTTGCTTCTAACCAAAAACCGAAACTCACAAGAAGAATAACCAAGTTTTTCTTACCCTTTTCTCCTCCTCCTCTTGCTCGGTTTCCTTCCCAAAAGTTCACCAAAAATTTCTCAACTCCTTCCTTGTTGGTGGCTCACGGTCTTGCACAAGAAAATGAGATCCAAGAGATTTTTCTTTGTTAGCTTTTTCTCATCTCTAACCGAGCACTATCAAGGAGGAAAACCAAGAATTTTTCAAGATCCACATACCTCTTTTCCTCTTGCTCTTGGTCGGCCACTCACTCCAAGATCCACAAGAATTTTTTCCAATCTTTCTCTAGCACTCTCCCTTGTAAAAACCGAAACCCTTGAGATGGACAAACCCAAAATTTCTCTTTGCTCTTCACTCTCCCTTTCTCTCCCTCTTTGCTGCCGAGTATACCCAAGGAATGGCAAAGCTTTTGGCTGCTTTGACAAGGAAAAGAGAAGAGAAAAGATGAGATGTCTTTGAATGACTAGAGTGGTTGCTTTCTTGTCCCTAATTCAAGGCTTTGTGTCAAGTCTTTCTCTTCCCATTGCAGCCGAAATTAAGGGAGTGGGAGAGGGGTTGTGCAGCCGGATTTTCAAGGGAGAGAAGCATGGGTTTGACTCATTTTTGTTCAACCAAAAATGACTAGAGAGTGAGGGGACTTGATGGACAAGAGTTGTTCATTCTTTTTCCTTGATTTTGGGCTTTAAGTCTTGTCTCTTTTCCTTCCTTCATTGCAGCCGAATCCAAGGGGGAGATTGGAGGGTTGAGCTGCCGGATTTGGTGGGGAGAAAATAGGTAGGTGGCAGCCCATGGTTGGTTCTAGAAAGCTTCTAAAAAGATCTCCCATTTAACCCACCTTTTGGGTCCTTAATTTATGGCTTTATGCCATACCTTCTTGTCCCCCTTTGATTTCTTTTCTTTCTTTCATAGTGCAGCCGGATTTTGGGGAAGCGAGGACAGCCCATTTGCTCAAATTTGGTTAGTGGAGAATGAGATCACAAGCATGGGCATGTGTCATTGACTTGATTGGGTTCTTGGTTGGCTTTCAAGTCCCCATTGGTTTCCAACTAACCAATTTCTTCTCTCCTCCCTACTAGTTGCCGAATTTTTATAAGGGAATGGGGGAGTCCACATGTGTAGCCTTGGGTTGGTGGAGGGTGATGTCAAGAGGTTGATGTCACCTTCCACTAGCTCTCTTAATGCCTTGTTTGGCCATTTCGGTCTTTCACAGCTCTTTTAGCGCTTTACAGTTATTTCCAACACTGTGATGAGCATTCTTATTTTATATTTTGATCCAAAAATTCTTCCATGAAAATTTTGGACCAAAACTCTCCTTCTCCAATTTTTCGTAGACCTTTTTTGCCCTTAATTCTTTTTCGGTGTGCTTGATTTTTTTAGGGTGGATTTATGGCTTATAAAACTTCATTTTCGAAGATTCTTTTCATATTTCTTCATCATACTTGTAAGTCGACGTTGTGACCCGTCCCGGTCAAACTTTGACTTTTTGGTCAACCCTTTGACTTTTTGATCAACCCTTTGACTTTTTGGTTAAAGTTGACTTTTTTGGTCAAACCTTTGACTTTCGTCAAATTTCATCCTTTTTCGTTCTTTTTCCTTTAAAAACTTCATTCTTGGCTCGTAAATCATCAATTGAGTCTCAAAATCTTTAAATGAGGACCCGAACATTGTTTGAATAAAATTATGAATTTCTCATTATTATTCATAATTTTTCATATAACACATCATAAATATATAAATTAGACTCTAATTCCTTATGAACAAGGAGATTACAAGTCTTCAAAATTTCGGGTCTTACACTAAGAAACAAGGTTATACCTTTAGTTAAGGTAATATGGCGAAACCGTGATATTGAGGAAGCGACATGGGAACGTGAAGAGGACATGAAGAGAAGCTACTCCGAATTGTTCTAATTTTCGAGGACGAAAATCCTTTAAGGAGGGTAGGTTGTAAGACCCGAATTTTCATGAACTTATGATTTCCTTATTCATAAGAAATTAAAAGTCCACAATATGTGTTTATAAGATGTTTCATGGAAAATTATGAATAGCAATGTGAAATTCATAATTTTATTTCTTAATGTTTGAATTCTCATTAAATTGGCTATAAGACTCAAAATAGAATGCCAAGGTTAGTAAACGGCATTTTGGGTCGAAAAGGGCAAAAAAGTATGTGATTTCATGAAAGTCAAAGGTTAACCAAAAAGTCAAAGTTTGACCAAGGATGGTCAACAGGTTGACTTTACAGTATGATGAAATGCAGTATAGAAAAGATACTGCGAAAACCTTCTTTATGGTCAAGATAGTATGAATAGGCCTTAAAACCACCATAGAAAATCAAGCACACCAAAATAGGATTAAAGGTGAAAAGGGCTCGGAAAAATAAGAAAAAAAGTTTACGGTCTGATTTTACACAGATAAATTTTGTACTATATTACAGTATAAAAATACTGTGTATTAGTGAAACACAGTATTAGAAATATCTGTATGGCACAAAAATGGACTGCTTTTAAGGAGAATTAACCAAACAAGGCCCTTATTCTTATAGGAGTGACATCATCTACCTTTTCAATTATGACATCATAAATCATTTTCAAGGCTTGGAAAGAATTCTAGAGCCTTCTAGAACCTCCCATGGCCGGCCACCTCAACCCCCCTTAAGTGGAAATATTAAAACTTTATGACAATTTCACAATTTCACAAACTTTCTCCCAGCTCTATAAATAGGTGACCCAAAAACCCATTTTAATTTACAAAAGCTAGCCAAGTTCTTGCCATTTTTCTGCTGAAAAATCCGTGGGTTTGGGGGAGAGAAAGAGAGGAGAAAAACCAAAATTTCCATAGGGCTTTTGCTTGGGAGAGTTGGATCTTGCTCTAGGGAAACCAATAAAAAAATTTGAGAATTTTGGAGACCCATTTTGGCTGCTGTGGCCGTGGGTGAGGGAAGGAGAAAAAGGAGAGGAAAACTGAAAAATCTTGAGGGGAAAACCTTGGTGAGTGTTCGGTTTTGAGTGGATCAACCAAGGAGCCAAGAATTGTTAGGGGCTTTGCAAACCCCTAACTTTATCTGGAGAGCGCGCATCTGGTACGTATACAAGGGGCCCACATGTTAAAGGAAGATAATAAGTTGAAGTTAAAAAAAAAAATGGATGCATAAATGAACATAAATGGTTCATGCATATGTTATATGATGATTTATGTTTTCAAGATGTTTAAAATAAAAATGTTTTGTGAGATTACGTGTGTGCTTACTGGGCGAAAGCTCATTAGTTATATTTCATACTGTAGGTAAGAAACCTGCAGCCTAAATGATGAGCTATAGGCGGACGGTGCGGCGGATGAAGGACGGTATGGATACCACTACGCATATATTCCGCACCTTTTTCTAAGTTAAGAAGTTTTCGCATATATGTATATATTATGAAAACAAATTATGTTACGTAGTATATTTAGTACTAAAGACTTTAAACAACCTTTTATATTAGTATGTATGTATGTAAATATTGCTACGGGCAAACCAAATGTATATATAAGTATGTTGAAAAAAAAAAATACTCTCAAATTTTCAAGTATAGTATATTTAAATATGAAAGGTGACGGCCCTACGTAGGATGAGGGCGTCACAATTGGAACCTAATTATGTATTATTACTCACAATTATATGGAATAAATAAATATAATTTTGGAAAATTAGGTTGGATAACATTTTTTAGTTATTTAATCTAATAGATGACAAAATTTTTTTATTTAGGAAAATAACTGTTTGTCATTTTTCAGATTTAGTCAATCAGTAATTGACCATGAAATTTGTGATTTACGTTATGATTAATTAGTGATTAACTGTAAATTAATCACTAATTGATTGTTATATGGTCAATAACTGATCTACCATTTAAATAATTAATTAACTAATTTAAAAAAATGACATTTTCACTAATTTTTAAAAACTTAGGTCATTGATAAGAAAAATTAAAAAAACAAGCTATTTAGTTATAAATCCTTGTAATTTTATATAATTAACATTGAATTGCAAATAACTTTACTTTCTATAATAACATTATGTATATAAAGATAGATTAAATACACCAAAGTATATTTGCTTGAAAGCACTCTATTCTAACAAGAAGAACATTAAATTTGAATCTAATTTAGAATGCACTTATTTTTTGTTTCTATTTCAGTGAAATTTTCTCGAGCAACAAGTACAATATTGAAAATTAATACAAATACGAGGAATGTCCCACCCCTTACAAGGATTTCTTGATTCTGTCCCCACTTCTCGTTAAGCAAGGATGGAGATTGTTTGAGGGGATGGGGACGGAAAGCGATTCCCATCGTCCCGTTCGGTTGCTATCGTATTCGGACATTGACAGCTTATTTGGAAGCTTAAGTTTAAACTCAAAATTTTGTCTTTTTCTGAAAAAAATTTTTTGTTTTTTCTGAAAATTTTTTTTATCTTTTCTAAAAAATTACTATTCAAATTCAACTCATTCAATAATCACCGTTTCAACATTTACTCCATTGGATCCAATCCATTCATGATAAATTTATTGGTTACTTCGCCACGTGTTATTTTCCGTCTCAAGTTCGCCAACAGTTACTCAAAACCCGTCATCTTCTCTATATTCTGTTTGCCAAAATCAAATAATATAAAAATGCTGGCAATAACAGTAGCGGCACACTCATTGATAAGCCCACTCCTCAAGCGTCTTCGCTCTTCTTCCGCACTTCCTCTTCCTCAAGTTTCATTTCCACTAATTCCACTCACCGAGACTCTCTATCTCCACTCTCGCCGGACGGCACTCCGAAAGGTCACTGCAATGACCGGAAATAACTCCATCGCCGCCGGGAACTCGCCGGAGCATGTCGTCGGAGAGTGGTTCTCGGTGCCGGATCTCCGACTTCGCGACCACCGATTCTCCGTGCCTCTCGATTACTCCGCCGATTGTCACGATTCTCCTAAGATCTCCATCTTCGCTCGCGAAGTGGTTTCAGGTGCTTTGCTTTGCTTTGATTCAAATCAAGATTTTTGATTCGTAATTATTTGGTATCATTAAAGCAGGCTTTTAATAAATCGTACGAACAAGAGTTTTTTTTTTTTTCTTTTTTTTTTTTTGGAAAATGAATTAGAGTACATTTTGATGAATCATTTAGTTTGTGTTTTGCAATTGCAATTGATTGGGAGTGTTGAGTTCAATATTTTTCCGAAGTAGGTGGGAGGTCA
>CM046383.1:17594614-17709614 GCA_025413485.1 Ficus microcarpa
GGAGAAGTTTGTTCTTCAGTTAAATTTTATAACTCTCTTTCCCTTTCCAGAAGATTCTCTAGCTAATTGAGTTGATTGGAATGAGAATTACTTCCATGAACTAGAAAAAAAAAAATGATTGGGTGTCTCTTTCTACCATCTTATTATTTGATTCCAAGTTATGTTGTCGAAGTCTCGAATCTAGAATATGTATATGGCACAGAGCCAAGAATAGTGACCACTACTTCACTGGTTTGGTTGTCCGTTAAACGTAATACTTAAAAGAATTATACTATTCATGAATGTTATAGACGTACTATTGCTCTAGTTATTAATTCCTTTCTTTGCTTTTAATAATATGATTAAGCTCCTAAGTCTACTTTCAACATCTTACTGTGGTCCCAAATAAGATTTTTTTTGGCTTTTCGTAAAACAAATTGTATTTAATTTTCGACTTGGGAGTTTCTGGAAGCCATTTCAGCAGTTGGATTCTAGTGTTTTGTTATTCCGGTATGTACTTGAGCTCTATTGAAAAAGGCTTAGGATAACTGTTTGCTAACTGAGTCGAACATTTCCCGTCTTGTGGTTTCTTTGCAGCTGGTTCCAGCTTTTGGAAACCCTTCCTCTTTCAAATGTAAGGATGGTTTTTAAGTTTCATGGTAGCTGTTATCTGCCCTTGCAACATGCGTTTCAGCGGTCTTGATTCATAACTAGTACATGGTTCATCTGATCATTTTATGATGCAGATTAAGTGGATTTGTCCTACTGCTCCTAGTCGCCCAATAGCATTATTTGGTGGATTCTCTTGTACTGCTTGTAAGATTTATGTTGATTTCAATGATTGTTCTGTTGTGGTCCTCCATTATTTGTATTCTATTGAGAGCCTGAAGATTTGTGTTCTGTGTTTTTGAGGTTTGCAGAGGTCGCTCATAGGTCATAGCAGACTTAGCAGTTCAGAATTTGAGATAACTATATTTTGTTTAGGTTATTCCCAATCATATGGATATTGGTTCATATATTAGAATATATTGCATCTCAATTTCAGCATTATGTGCTAAATATAAGATTTTGGATCTTTCAAATTTGTAAGCAGATGAAGAAAACGGACATAAAAAAGCAAGAAAATTTGGGTTCGTGTCACGGGTTCGGTTTCGTGTTGCGTTACGGGTCGCGGGTCAATTTGTGTCGCGGGTCAGTTTCAGTTCATGTCGTGTCGCGGGTCATTTTCGATTCGTGTCGTGTCACGTGTCACGTGTCAAATTCGTGTCGTGGGTCATTTTCGGTTCGTGTCGTGTCAACCCGTCTCGTGTCCGTGTCGTGTTCGTGTCGTGTTTTTCATTCGTTTTCGTGTCACGGGTCGTGTTCGGGTTAGGGGAAAAAAATTTCGACACGGTTCAAACACGACACGAACACGACACGTGACACGCATTGCCACCCCTAGAAACATACATGCATACATGTTGAAATATAATGAAAGCACAATTTCATTCCAAACGCATTTCGGAAACCCCGTAGCAGTCCATACCCACGTTTCACATTCTGTTGCGCCATCTCTCCACAGCTTGTATCAGGAAGTGCCGGTAGGAAACTTACCTACAGCATGAACGTAAGTAATGAGCTAAAAAGCTCAGTAAGCACAACATCCTATCCGCATGCAACTAATGCACGAAAACGTGAACCAATTATGATTTATTATTAAAATCATTTATGGTCTTATTACTGATCTTATCTTGCTACTATAACATGTGTGTATGTACTTAGGTACGCAACCATGTAGTGATTGAAGGCAATCCGACCTAACCAACTTAAACCATGAAACACACAGTTTAACATGGAGTAGTGGAGGTAGTCCTTCCATATCAAGTCAAAACATGGAACATGCCATTTGAACTTACCACGAAGGCAAGCTAATACAACACAACATGTCCTACTTATCTTACTCTTGCTTATCATGTGACTTATTAATAGTGGACATGCTTCGTGATGCCACAATATATTTAACATAAAACATAACATGCAACTGCATAACATGCTCATACATACTACATGACATACTACATAACATGCTTAACTTCACATGCATACATGAACATACTACATAACATGAACGTAACACATACTACATGCTTAACATGAAACATACTTAACATGCATGGACATACTGTATTGCATCATATCACATACCACATAACATGTACATACTGCATAACATCATATTACATAACACATAACATGTACATACTGCATAGCATCATGAAATCCTATTCATGATTTCTTAACACATCATATGCAACTAACATGTGTTCATGCCGTAGGCGGAATTGTACTTATCTTTCCGTCATACATTCTTGCTTAACTGTCCCTTCCTAGTGCTGTTCCATTCCTGGTACAGCTGCAGGTTCTGCCTGCTTGACAAGGACATGCTCTACTTAAATTCGTGAAAATGTTGGAAAACTAACCAACATGTTTACATGATCTTTGGTTGTATGTCCCTTATGTGCAAAGCGTCTAACTTGGTTACTCTTGATAACCTGGCGTGTTGGGATCTATAGGTGCCCTAAGGATAGAAAATCTTAGGGATTTTCTGTAAATATGACATTTTAATATTAATAAGAGGAAATTATTCATGTTTAATAAGTTGTGTCCTATTTACTTTCATTTGTTGATTGTATAATTATTTTGAGCAAACATAAAATACTCCTAGGCTGTTGGAAATATATCGAATTACCATATGTATACGGGGTATGCATAGAAGACGTGGTAATTTGATAACAGTCTAAATAAATAGTCCGCAATCAACGGAATAAGATTTGGGGATCTTATTCATGATAAGATTGTAAAGGTTGTCTACTTCCTTGGAGGGATGGTTTGTCTTGACCATCGGATAGGTTCCGAGTAGAAACTTTAATGTATACCAGTATTGAGGTATGACATTGGACTGGACCTAAAGTGTTAATTGATTCGGTTTAATAATTCCGTTTATAAGAATCAATGATACTTTGATTATCATCCTGCATTAATCTTAATCCTGAAATGATTACTTGAGTTCGCATCCATGACTTATGTACTTTGATGCACTAAAGGTGAGACACTGTTAATTCATGGTCAACATACTTGTGTTTTGGGTGCATGACTTATGGATGGAGAAATCAAGATTCATAGATACGGAATCCATAGCTATCTTAATGATAGTAAATGTTATCTACTTAAAGGTATTATTCGGGGATTGAAAGATAGTATAACAAGATCTTGGCCATCGGTTTACTTTGTGTTCTCTGGTGGTTTTCCAATTGTATGGTTTTACAATTGGTGGTTCTTTCAATGGAGAATAATTGAACTTTAAGTTAAAATGATTGAAAAGGTAAAACGGAAAAAGTCCTTAATTCAATCATGGATAACATATGGGGATTAAGCAAGCGATGAATAAATCATGGAAGAAGCACTACGTGAGAGAGCTTTCGTAATACGGTATGTAAACAGGAGTTCAGCTTCAAACTTTTAGTGGAATAGTTTTGAAGTTGATAATTGATGGATAATTAATCTGGGATTAATTTTTCACAATTATAGGAGCCTCTTTACATATTTCCATCGGGTCCCTCTATTAGCTCATATAGTTCCACGAAGCGTCTCGGGATTTGTTCCTAATGAGATCGGTAAATTGTAAATGGAATTTTGTAATGTCTATTAAGACATGGTACTCTCTAACATGCAATCCAGAAAGGATTGGACATGTGAAATTTGTAGACAAATGATTTGTCAACATGTGATTGGTTAATTTGAATTTTGAAAATAAGATTGTATTTGAATTTTGGAAAACAAAATTTTTCTCTCCTAATTAAAAGTGGTGCACGTTTTTTAATTGTATGGAGGGAAGAAAATTTTGTTTCAAAATTATTTAAATATATTCCTAACATTTAATTATTAATTGGTTTAAATAATGGAGATTATTTCATGAATTTTTCTTTCCTAATTAAAGAGGTGCATGGTTTTTGTGAGGAAAGAAAATTTGAAATATTTCATTAATTTAAATTAATTAATATGGATAATGTTTATGGAAAATATTTATTCAAATATGTGAATCCTATTTAAATTCGAAAAGGTTTAAAAGAAGTTTGAATCTAGATAGGACTAGGATCTTTTGACTAGTCTAGATTCTTGATTTAAAATTTAAACCACCAATCAAGATTTCTCTCACTTTGTGGCCGAATTTTAAAGGGGATTTCCTCTTGAAATTTGTTTTTAGGTTCAATGAATCTAGCCCTAAAGTTGTATGATCTTTTGGTTCAAGATTTATCCGGAAAATAATTATTAATTATTTTTCAAGTAGGAGATAAATTTTGAAAAGGATTGTAATACTATATAAAGGCTAGGAGTTCTTGAAAAACCAATTTTTGATAATTTTAAAGGGAAAAACGTTTTTTTAATAATAAAAAAAAATTTTTTTTTCTTCCACATCAAAAATTCGGCTTTCTTGTGAGAGAGAAAAAGAAAGAAAATTCCATTGAATCAAAACTGCGAGAAAGGTTAAACCGAGTGATTATTTTCATAGGAGGTTAACCGGTTTCTGTTTTGTAGTTTTGAAGAAAGAAGTTGGATCAAATTCTCAACGAGGATCATCGGAATTGAGAAGGAGGGATCTAGACTTCGGAAAGAAATACCGGTCGCTTGGATTCATAGAACGTGTGCCCACACACACTTTGAGACGTGGAACTCGAGAATAGTAGAGAAGACACGTTGGTCAAACGCTCTAGCAATTCCGGAATCCAAGAAATAAGGTACGCTTGATCATGAATTAATTTATTGTTATATGCATCATGAGCTTCTTTTCCGGAAACGGCATAAAATTTTTAAAACTTCCGCTGCGCCGTAACTCCAATACCGGATCCGATTTTTCCAACAACTGGTATCAGAGCCAACTCATGATCATGCATATAATATAAATTATTTGATCAAATAAATTTCTCTCCATGCATTAATGAAATATTTTAGAGAGTTGGCACTCTAGGTTTTATTTTGAGTATGTTAAATATATTATGAATGGATGTATGGATGAATGCTTTATATTATTTTGATAATATATGATGCTTGTTCAATTTTGCCGGTCATGATTCCATAGAGGTTAGAATTTGTATCTAGGTTTTTCAAGTGTAATAGATGCGGTCTATAATCACCGCTAGGTCGTTCTTTCAATTCCTAGAAATTTTGTAAGCCGGAAACGGCATAGGAATTTTTTTGTAAAATTCGGGCTACAATGGATTCAAGGAGATTGAAGATGAACGAAGGTATGGAAATTTTCAAAGGATGTGATTTTTTTTATTTTTGGAAATTTTTTTAATTAAAAAAATTTTTTTTGTATTAAAAAAAAAAATCACAAGAATCTTTTGAAAATTTAATTTCCAATGATATGTGATTTTGATAATTTGGAAATCAAAATTGAAAATTTAAATTTAAATTTAATGGATATTATTATGAATTTTAAAATTTTGTGATTTAAATTTGAAATTTGGAAATTTCAAAATTTAAATTTTAAAATTTAATAAACCGGATTTTTAATTTAAATTTTGATATTTTGTAATTTTGATTAAAATTAAAAATCACATATAATCTTTTTTGAAATTTAAATTTAATTTTAAATTTAAAAAGATGTGACATTGGAGAAGGAAGACACATTGAAGAAGGATACACGGCATGGATCTACAAATGAAGGCCGATATATGTTTCGGTTAATTTTTGTAAATTTTGCAATTTTCTTTTCTCTAGGATGGAATCATGATCCACGGCTATTTACATATTTTGCAAACCATGGATGATGACTTGCTATATGAATATGTAATACTATTTCATGATGTATTGATAACATGCCATATAGACTAGGGAGTGCCACTCAATAAATATTGTTTATGCATAAAAAACAAAAACCCTAATTTAAAAGATTGAGTGGGAGAAGGTTTTACACACTAAGACCTACGGCCTCCATCGTTGGTCCAATAGTTACGCATGGTAGTGCCTACTACTCGGTTTCGATCCGAGAATTCCCTTCGGATAGGTATCTTACCTAGAGCGCACACTGATTTGGATTTCCGAAAGGATAACAATTTTGGGCATATTTTATGTTTAGATCACCCCTCGGTGGCGGATGTAAAATATGGATTCAAAATTGGAAACGATGGTTACACACTCATACTACTTTATTTATTAACCCTCCCTCGAGGCTCTGTTATGTAAATTAGTGGCCAAATAAACGATAGTTAATATATATTTAATGGAGTTTGTTCCATGGATGAATATGTATTAATCGGAAGGGATCCGTGTTCTTGGCTAGTTATTCTATGACTACCCCTCGGTAGCTTAGAAAGCGGTAGCTAGGAATTGTCGTTGTAAGGTATGTGTTTTAAGGGTTTTACACATGAACATTTAGATTGCATATAGATCTTTTTGTTTCATTACAAAATCATATTTTATAAACTGATAGGATGTTTGCTCATACTTATTACATGTTTTCTTATTATAGATCAAAATGTCAAGCCCTTTATCTGTGATACTTACGCAAAACAAATTAACTGGCGAGAATTTTAATGACTGGAAAAGGAACTTGCTAATCGTCCTAAACTTTGAGAAACACAGTTTTGTCCTAACCCAACCTCGACCACCTACGCCTACGATCGATGCTCCTGATAGGGATTTTGTAGCGCTTGAGCGCTGGGACAATTCCAACCTTAGTGCCATGTGCTATATTCGGGCGAGCATGTCTAACGTGCTCCAGAAACAGCATGAGGAACATCAAACTGCTAGGCAGATCATGGATAACCTGGAGGAAATGTTTGGTGAACAAACTATCCAGGCTAAGACCGATGCTATCAAAGGTCTCATGAACTGCAGGCAGAAGGTTGGAACTCCCATCAAGGAGCACATGATGACAGTCATGGCTTATTTGTCTGAAGCTCAGGCAAATGGGGCTGAGATCGATGCTGCAACTCAACTGGTTATGGTTTTTCAAACCTTATCCAAGGATTTCGATTTGTTTCAGGCATCCTACAACCTTAACCGGAAGGAGATGTCTTTAACGGAATTGATGAAAGAGTTGCAAGCCTTTGAGAACATTTTTAAGGGTTCTGGATCTAAGGCTGAGGCAAATTTGGCTGAACCTAGTTCGTCTGTTCCTAATCCCAAAAGGAAGAAGGAAAAAGGGAAGAACAAGGGGAATAAGCCTGCGGTGAATGCACCTGCTTCTAAGAAGTCTACCAAGACTAAGAAGCAAAAGGTGGACCCCAAAAAGGTTAAGTGCTTTCACTGTGGGAAGAAAGGACATTTCAAGAAGGATTGCCGAGATTTCCTGGCTTTGCAAAAGCAGAAAGGTAATTTCAATGTCCTGTATCTTGAGGGTTGTTTAGTGGAAGAATCTAAGGACAATTGGGTTATAGATTCTGGAGCTACTAACCATGTTTGTATTTCTCTACAGGGGTTCAAGGTAACGAGAAGTCTGCATGAGGAGGACTTTACGTTAAGAACCGGCGATGGGACGTTGGTGCGAGCTGAAGCAGTGGGAGAAGTGCATCTTTATTTTGATGAATTTAGGTTTATTGTTTTGAGACATTGTTTTTATGTTCCTAATTTTAAGAGGAACCTAATTTCGGTAGCTTGTTTAATTAAAGATTCTTATTCAGTTTCTTTTAATAATAAAGTTGTTATTAGGAAAAACAATTCTCTTATCTGTAATGGATGGATGCATGGAAATCTTTATTTTATCAAACCTAAGATGCACTCACTGCTTGATACAGAATTGGAAAAGAACTCTAAAAGACATAAGTCTTCTCACTCTAACAAATCATATCTTTGGCATTTACGACTTGGTCACATAAGCCTTAACAGAATTCAAAGGATGGTAAAAGATGAATGCCTCGACTTGTACGAGGTTGAACCTTGGCCACAATGCGAATCCTGTTTGGAGGGCAAGATGACTAAACGGCACTTTGCTGCCAAGGATGGTCGTGCCGAGAAACTTTTAGAACTTGTGCATACAGATGTTTGTGGTCCCATGAACATAGAAGCACGTGGTGGGTATGAGTATTATATCACTTTTATTGATGATTACTCAAGGTATGGATATGTCTATTTAATGACCCGCAAAAGCGAAGCCTTTGACAAGTTCAAAGAGTTTCGGGCTGAAGCGGAGAAACAATTAGGCAAGTCCATTAAGACACTTCGATCGGATCGAGGTGGGGAATACCTATCGGATGAGTTCTTAGGATATTTGATAGAGAATGGGATACAATCCCAGTTGACTGCACCTGGTACTCCTCAACAGAATGGTGTAGCTGAGAGAAGGAATAGGACCCTATTGGATATGGTCCGGTCTATGATGAGTTATTCCACTTTACCTTTATCATTTTGGGGGCACGCCATACAAACTGCATGCTATCTTCTGATAACGTTCCCTCCAAATCGGTTCCTAAAACTCCTTATGAGTTATGGACGAGTAGGAAACCTAATTTGAATCATATTCGAATTTGGGGTTGTCCGGCACACGTCCTGGATAAGGAAGCGAAGAAATTGGAGTCACGATCAGAAGTGTGCTTGTTTGTTGGCTATCCAAAAGGGACAAAAGGTGGTCTGTTCTATAATCCAAAGCAAAATAAAGTCTTTGTTTCAACACATGCAACATTCCTTGAGGAAAGTTACATGGAAGACTTTAAACCTCGTAGCAAAGTAGTGCTTGAGGAGATGACTTCGGGTTTGGATGTTCCTAAAGTCACAGAAAACCCTGCGGAAAAATCACTAAAGAATCAACAACCACAGGAGCTTCGTCGTAGTGGGAGGATTATCAGGGAACCTGAAAGGTACATGTTCAGTGGTGAAGTTTATGAAGCAGAATCCATAGAACATATTGATGATCCGGCTACGTACAAGGAAGCTATGGAGGATGTTGATTCTAGTCTTTGGCAAAAGGCTATGAACGCCGAGATGGAATCTATGGATTCCAACGGAGTCTGGAAACTTGTAGACTTACCCCAAGGCATAAAACCGATTGGGTGTAAGTGGGTATACAAGAGGAAGAGAGGTGTGGATGGGAAAGTGGAAACTTTCAAGGCAAGACTTGTAGCGAAGGGCTATACGCAGAAAGAAGGAATCGACTATGAAGAAACCTTCTCGCCTGTAGCAATGCTTAAGTCAATCCGCATTCTTTTATCCATTGCGGCTGCTCTCGATTATGAGATCTGGCAAATGGATGTCAAGACAGCTTTCTTAAATGGCTCTCTTGAGGAAGATATCTATATGATACAACCAGACGGATTCAAGGCAAAAGGCCAAGAAGACAAAGTATGCAAGTTGCTTAAATCCATTTATGGATTAAAGCAAGCATCTCGTTCTTGGAATATTAGGTTTGATCAAGCGATCAAAACTTATGGATTCAAACAAAACATTGATGAACCATGTGTTTATAAATGTATCAAGAACGAGAAAGTGGTGTTCCTTGTACTCTATGTGGATGATATATTGCTTATTGGAAACGATGTGGCAATACTATCATCTGTCAAAGTTTGGTTAGCCAAACAGTTTGACATGAAGGACTTAGGAGAAGCTAGTTATGTTCTTGGTATTCAACTCTTTAGAGATAGAAAGAACAAAACGATAGCACTCTCCCAAGCTTTATACATTGATAAAGTACTTGAGAGGTTTTCTATGAAGGTTCCAAGAAAGGTGCTCAACCTTTCAGGATTGGAATCAAACTTTCTAAAGATGACTGTCCCAAGACATCGGAAGAAAGGGAGCGTATGAAAAATGTACCTTATGCATCAGCAGTAGGTAGTCTTATGTACGCTATGTTATGCACTAGGCCTGACATTTGTTTTGCGGTTGGTATGGTAAGTCGATATCAGTCGAATCCGGGACCGAACCATTGGGCTGCGGTCAAGCATATACTCAAGTATCTACGGAGAACGAGGGATTATATGCTAGTGTATTCCGGTCAGGACCTTGTTCCTATAGGATTACTGATTCTGATTTTCAATCAGATCAGGATTCAAGGAAATCGACTTCAGGATCTGTCTTCACCCTTGGAGGTGGTGCCGTTGTGTGGAGGAGTGTTAAGCAATCTTGTATTGCTGACTCGACCATGGAAGCCGAGTATGTGGCAGCCAGTGAGGCATCAAAGGAAGCGGTTTGGCTCCGCAGGTTCCTTAGTGACCTTGAGGTCGTTCCTGGTATGGATAAAGCTATGGTGCTCTACTGTGAAAACAGTGCAGCAGTAGCTAATACCAAGGATCCTAGGCATCATAAGAGGAGTAAGCACATTGACAGAAAATATCACATTATCAGAGGCTTTGTTGAGAGTGGAAATGTGACGGTTTGCAAAATCGCATCGGAGGACATTCTTGCTGACCCGTTCACGAAGACTTTGGTGGCCAGAAGATTCGAAGAACACGTCGAAGGCATGGGGATGCGTAATATGTCACATTTACTCGCTTAGGGCAAGTGGGAGATTGTTGGGATCTATAGGTGCCCTAAGGATAGAAAATCTTAGGGATTTTCTGTAAATATGACATTTTGATATTAATAAGAGGAAATTATTCATGTTTAATAAGTTGTGTCCTATTTACTTTCATTTGTTGATTGTATAATTATTTTGAGCAAACATAAAATACTCCTAGGCTGTTGGTAATATATCGAATTACCATATGTATACGGGGTATGCATAGAAGACGTGGTAATTTGATAACAGTCTAAATAAATAGTCCGCAATCAACGGAATAAGATTTGGGGATCTTATTCATGATAAGATTGTAAAGGTTGTCTACTTCCTTGGAGGGATGGTTTGTCTTGACCATCGGATAGGTTCCGAGTAGAAACTTTAATGTATACCAGTATTGAGGTATGACATTGGACTGGACCTAAAGTGTTAATTGATTCGGTTTAATAATTCCGTTTATAAGAATCAATGATACTTTGATTATCATCCTGCATTAATCTTAATCCTGAAATGATTACTTGAGTTCGCATCCATGACTTATGTACTTTGATGCACTAAAGGTGAGACACTGTTAATTCATGGTCAACATACTTGTGTTTTGGGTGCATGACTTATGGATGGAGAAATCAAGATTCATAGATACGGAATCCATAGCTATCTTAATGATAGTAAATGTTATCTACTTAAAGGTATTATTCGGGGATTGAAAGATAGTATAACAAGATCTTGGCCATCGGTTTACTTTGTGTTCTCTGGTGGTTTTCCAATTGTATGGTTTTACAATTGGTGGTTCTTTCAATGGAGAATAATTGAACTTTAAGTTAAAATGATTGAAAAGGTAAAACGGAAAAAGTCCTTAATTCAATCATGGATAACATATGGGGATTAAGCAAGCGATGAATAAATCATGGAAGAAGCACTACGTGAGAGAGCTTTCGTAATACGGTATGTAAACAGGAGTTCAGCTTCAAACTTTTAGTGGAATAGTTTTGAAGTTGATAATTGATGGATAATTAATCTGGGATTAATTTTTCACAATTATAGGAGCCTCTTTACATATTTCCATCGGGTCCCTATATTAGCTCATATAGTTCCACGAAGCGTCTCGGGATTTGTTCCTAATGAGATCGGTAAATTGTAAATGGAATTTTGTAATGTCTATTAAGACATGGTACTCTCTAACATGCAATCCAGAAAGGATTGGACATGTGAAATTTGTAGACAAATGATTTGTCAACATGTGATTGGTTAATTTGAATTTTGAAAATAAGATTGTATTTGAATTTTGGAAAACAAAATTTTTCTCTCCTAATTAAAAGTGGTGCACGTTTTTTAATTGTATGGAGGGAAGAAAATTTTGTTTCAAAATTATTTAAATATATTCCTAACATTTAATTATTAATCGGTTTAAATAATGGAGATTATTTCATGAATTTTTCTTTCCTAATTAAAGAGGTGCATGGTTTTTGTGAGGAAAGAAAATTTGAAATATTTCATTAATTTAAATTAATTAATATGGATAATGTTTATGGAAAATATTTATTCAAATATGTGAATCCTATTTAAATTCGAAAAGGTTTAAAAGAAGTTTGAATCTAGATAGGACTAGGATCTTTTGACTAGTCTAGATTCTTGATTTAAAATTTAAACCACCAATCAAGATTTCTCTCACTTTGTGGCCGAATTTTAAAGGGGATTTCCTCTTGAAATTTGTTTTTAGGTTCAATGAATCTAGCCTAAAGTTGTATGATCTTTTGGTTCAAGATTTATCCGGAAAATAATTATTAATTATTTTTCAAGTAGGAGATAAATTTTGAAAAGGATTGTAATACTATATAAAGGCTAGGAGTTCTTGAAAAACCAATTTTTGATAATTTTAAAGGGGAAAAACGTTTTTTTTAATAATAAAAAAAAAAATTTTTTTTTCTTCCACATCAAAAATTCGGCTTTCTTGTGAGAGAGAAAAAGAAAGAAAATTCCATTGAATCAAAACTGCGAGAAAGGTTAAACCGAGTGATTATTTTCATAGGAGGTTAACCGGTTTCTGTTTTGTAGTTTTGAATAAAGAAGTTGGATCAAATTCTCAACGAGGATCATCGGAATTGAGAAGGAGGGATCTAGACTTCGGAAAGAAATACCGGTCGCTTGGATTCATAGAACGTGTGCCCACACACACTTTGAGACGTGGAACTCGAGAATAGTAGAGAAGACACGTTGGTCAAACGCTCTAGCAATTCCGGAATCCAAGAAATAAGGTACGCTTGATCATGAATTAATTTATTGTTATATGCATCATGAGCTTCTTTTCCGGAAACGGCATAAAATTTTTAAAACTTCCGCTGCGCCGTAACTCCAATACCGGATCCGATTTTTCCAACATGGCGTGCTAAGCCAAACTTAAACCTCTAAGGGTTGTTTATCTAAGTCTGAACTATCGGGTTATATCTGATAACCCTTTAGTTGAGCTATCGGTATCTGTTAGGGTTACTTTGGATAACCCGTGAGAATAAACTAACTTAAAGCTATTAGTTAACCAAAAGTCAACAAAAAGTCAACCTTGGTCAACCACGGTCAACTATGGTCAACCCTCTATGGTCAACCTTTCGGGTCTCGGGCTTGACCCGGCAACTTGGGTCTAACACCCGGTTACCATACGTGAACTAATCATACGCTAAAACATAGCTTGAAAATCACATTTCCTTTCTTGGAAAACACTTAGGGAGAAATCCCAAAATTTACATTTCGTGTAAAAATTCATAACTTGAGTCATAAAATCCAAACTCTTGGTTTTATGCTTTGTAAATTCATTTTAGGTTGAAAACCGTCTTTGGAACGATTTTCATGGCCAAAACACTTGTTTAAGATAGAAAATCAATTTTTCTAAAAACATTGGTTAAGCTTGTGGTGCAGGGATTTCGGATTCCCTGAGCACCCTTCATAAAACAATTTTCGTTTCAAAATTGGTACGTTATCTGAAAAAGTTTTCTTCACGAAAGTTCTAGCCCTCGAAAAATGCTAAAACTTTTGTGTTTTATGAAAATCCTAATTCGGCCTAGAAACGTACCAGTTTTGAATTGAAACTGGCTGACCCTGAAACGAAACTGGGTCTGGGGGCTTAAATGCTTAGCCACGGGTTTTGGCCTTTTTTAAGGCCATTGGAGCCTTATTTTGAAAAACGGCTCACGTGTCCCCCTAGAAAAAGTTGTTCTGGACAACTTTCGTGTTTTACGTTTCCCCAAATTCGGCCTCTAAAGGCCTGTTATTTTTTGTTTACGAAAACTGGGTAGATTAATCCGAACCTACCAGTTTCGTGCTTACTTGATTTTACGCGTCCTACTTCGCGGAATCTAACTCAACCGATCACTCGGGAGCCTAAATGAACAACATGCAACGTTAACTAATGTCCCACATGTTTTGACATGTCATCCCCTCATGGCCATGCAAACCAAATCCGGACTACTTAAACCTAGGTTTGCATGTGTTCTAGGGTTTGCATAAACATGGATTGGCATCAAACAAACCAAACCGAAGCTAGGTCTAACCTCCTAGCATTCATGCCACACACGGCTGCACCTAGGGCAGGGACAATACTAACCAATTTTTCATGCAAACAAAGCATTCATGCAATCATAAAACATAGCACAACAAACATAAACCATGCATACTAACTTGCTAACCATACACCCTTAATCAAGCATCACATCTCTAGCTAAGCATTAACCAAAATTAAATGAGCTTAAGCCCTTACATTCATGCTTGAAAATACATCATAAATACCCAAATTAAAGCTTGAACCAAAAGCTTTAGGGTTTAGGGCTTTACCTCTTGATTTTCGGAAGTTGGTTCACACTAAGGGAGCCGAACTCCCACTGCTCGCTTGGCTGCCTCTTGGAGCCGAATTCCCCCCACCAAAGGGCTCCAATTTCAGCCATGCACACATACACACATACACATAATCAATCCATGAATCTTGCATGGAAATTTCTTAAAAAAAATCTAGGGTTTACCTTGACTTACCCATGGGTTTGTCTATGGTTTGTGAACCGAAAATCTGTCCCCTTTGTTGGCTGCTCTCTTGCTCGGTTTTGGGCTCCAAAATTGCACCAAAATTTTCACCATTCTTGGTGAATTCTCTTAGCCAAAGCCGAGCCCTCTTGCTGCCCAAACCCATGAAATTTTCTTCTCCAATTTCAGCCCTTCCTTGGCCGAAACCCATGCACCACCAAGGCACCAAATCACCTTGGTTTCTTGGTTGGTTTCTTCCTCTCCATCACACACGGCCACACTCCTTGGATTGGCCTGAAAATTTTCTCACTTTCTCTCCTTCCTAACCCACGGCTGCTGCCCATGAAATCTGGAAAAATTTTCCAGATTTCATGCTTGCTTCATGCTCAAAAAGCCGAGCACTCCTATGGTGATCAAACAAAATTTTTTTCCAACTTTTCTTGCTCTTTTTCTCTCTTCTTGGCACTCGGATTTTCTGGAGGTTTTTGGCCAGAGTTTTGGCTGTTTTCTGGAATTTCCAGCAGCAAAATCAGTCCACAATGGGTCCTATTTATAGGCATTTTTCAAACTTTTGAAAATTACACTCTGACCCCTAACTTTTCCATTTCTCTTGCTTTTTCCCCAAGGTGGCCGGCTGTCCCCAGCTCAGCAGCAGCTGGCTTTGCTGATGTCATGGCTGACCTCACTTGACTTGCATCATCGCTTACCTCACAATTTTCTAAAATTGCACTTTTGCCCCCAAAAATGGAAATTCTTGCAAAAATGCCCTCTAGGTGTCTGATTGTCCTAAAAATCAACACACCCATCTTATTTTATAATATCATCATCTCGGTGACTTCATATGCTCATATCGTCAAATTTCTAAAATTTACACTTTTGCCCCAAAAGTGAAAATTTTTGCATTTATGTCCATAAACTTCATAATTGACCATAATGCTTGCTTTTCAAGCAAATATCACTCTTTTCATAATTTTATGTGATTTTCTCATACTTGAATTACATATTTTCAAAAATTACGTTTTTGTCCCGAAAGACAAAATTCTTACATTTTCACCCCCAAAAGTGGCCGGTCCTTATTCTTTTCTTGCAAGGCAAGTCATTGCCTTATTGTGACATCATCTAACGACGTCACTAAACATACTTCACATATTTTCCAAAATTTACACTTTTACCCCAAAAGTGAAAATTTTGACATTTTTGCCCTTTGACTTTGACTGGCCCCTTTGGGTGACTTCTTGACTAAAAACGTCATTCTTGACCTTAACTAATGCTACGGATGCTTGATTTCTAGGGTGTTTCTACTGTCTACTTGGGCTATCTTGCCCATACTGACATATTTTGCAGTATTTTCTCATACTGTATCATTTTTCATTGTCGAGTCAACTGTTGACCACTTTTGGTCAAACTTTGACTTTCTTGGTCAAAGTTGACTTTTTCGGTCAAACTTTGACTTTTTCGGAACTTCGTCCTATTTCGTCCTTTTCAACCTGAAAGGGCGTTTTCTAACCTTAAAAA
Source organism: Ficus microcarpa (assembly GCA_025413485.1). NCBI lineage: Eukaryota > Viridiplantae > Streptophyta > Magnoliopsida > Rosales > Moraceae > Ficus > Ficus microcarpa. The sequence goes on from CM046383.1 coordinate 17,610,582, forward strand.
TCTGTTCTGAGTCTTATTGAGCCATAAGACTTCGTAAAACGTGTGAAAAACTCTTAACTGAGTTTTTCCGTAAACATCTCAACATATGCTCATAATTCCTCTAAAAGAGGAAAAATGGCAATCATGAAAATTATAGGTATCACAGCAACAGCAGGTCACTTCCTGCTATTTGAAAGAGCATAGGATCAGGATCCTATCATGAAATGTTGGTGACCTAACCCACTCTCATACCTAATCTTAGTTGTATGTCCCCGGTACTTATTACCTTACTTGGTCTTAATTAGTCGTCCTACTTTTTAAGAACAATTAAATTTTGATTATTACTTAAGAGGTCACGTTGGATAACCTCTCTTTGGTGCTAAGCCCTTAATCTTTCCATTAGGGTTTAGGTTTATCATTCTACCTTTGGGCTTTACTCTTACATCATAATCATTGGGTTATCTCTATTAACCCTTAAATCTTAGCCCAATTATATATTTTGTGTATCCCTTAGGATTATACTGGGTAACCCTTAAGGTCAACCTTAATTCAATATTGGGTCAACTAAAGTTAACATTCGGTCAACTAAAGTCTACCCTTGGTTATCCTTGGGCTTGATCCTATAACTCGGATATAATATCCGGTTACCGTTCGTAGTCGGCTTGATTTCCAGTTTTACCTTAAAACCTTATTTCCTTACTTTTGGAAAATCTTGTGTAATCAACTTCAAAAATCCTTTAGTTTGTGACGCCCTCATCCTACGTAGGGCCGTCACTTCTCATACTTAACTATACTTTACTTGAAAATTTGGGAATATTTTTTATTTTTTACATACATATATATAAAAAGGTTTGCTCATAAAAACTTATCTTACATACATACTGAAATAGAAAGTTTGTTTAAAGTCTTTAGTACCAAAATACCATATAACATAACTTGTTTTCATCATATATACTTGTATACAAAAACTTCCTAACTTAGAAAAAGGTTGTGAAATATATGCGTAGTGGTATCCATATCGCCATTCATCCGCCGCACCGTCCGCCTATAGCTCATCATTTAGGCTACAGGTTTCTTACCTACAGTATGAAATATAACTAATGACTTTTCGCCCAGTAAGCACAAACTTTATCTCACAAAACATTTTTATTTTAAGACATCTTAAAAACATACAATCATCATCTAACATATGCATGAACCATTTATGTTCATTTATGCATCCATTTTTAACTTGAACTTATTATCTTTCTTTAACATGTGGGCCGCTTGTGTACGTACCAGTTGCGCGCTCTCCAGATAAAGTTAGGGGTTGCAAGGTCCCTAACAGTTCTGGGAAACATAACTGATTATACCCTCATGCATCAACGAGAGGTTGATAATCAGAACTTGAACATGAATAACCCTCCACCTGATAGGAGATTGGTACTGTGACGCCCCCTTACTACGTAGGGCCGTCACGCCTTACTTACTTACTTACTTACTTTACTTGAAAATTAGGAAATTTTTTTTTTTGAAACATACTTATAAAATATTTGTCTTTAGTAATACATCATTACTACTTAAGTAAACATTTACTTAAGGTATTTAGTTTCAAAATACCGTAAAGCATAATTTGTCTTTATCATACATGCTTATATACAAAAACTTCTTTACATCAAAAGATTTGCGGAAACTATGCGTAGTGGTATCCATACCGCCTTCGTCTGCCGCCACACTGCTCCAACAATACCCAGCATTAAGCTGCAGGTTTCTTACCTACAATATGAAATATAACTGAATGAGCTTTCGCCCAGTAAGCACAAACATAATCTCACAAAACATTTAAAACATCATAAAAACATTAATCATCATATGCATATGCGTGAACCATTTATGTTCCATTTATGCACTTCTTTTAACCTTCTTATCTTTCTTATGGGCCCCATAGTGTACGTACTTTTAACATATAGCGCGCCTCCAGATACAGTTAGATGGGGTTGCAAGTCCCTAACTGCTCCAGGAAAACAGAAGTGATTACACCCTCTTATAACAACGAGAGGGCGAATCCATAACTTCATCATAAAAATCCTCCACCTTGGTGGAGGTTGGTACGATACTTTACTTGTAACTTCTTACCATGTTATTTATCTTTAGTGAACATACCCTATGATGTCACTATATGATAATATACTTTTTATCTTATTAATAACATGGCATGTCATTCTTTTCATTCATGGCATTTGCAAACATGACATTTTCATAAACATGACATTTTGCAAATATAGCACCTTTATAATCTTTTGCAAAAATAGCACTTTTTATAAACATGGCATTTTACGAAAATAGCACCTTTTATAAACATGGCATTTCGCAAAAATAGCACTTTTCATAAAACATGGCATTTCATAGATATAGCACACAACATATTGCAGCATATTTGAAAACCACATACTTGAACATAATTTACTAGTTTTCATACTGCATGTGAGGTTTGTACTTACCTCTAGTGCCGTATCCTTAGAATCGCGTTCCTTAAATCGTCGGCAACGGCAATTCACTTTCCTGATATATCAAAAATATAGGATCAGGATCCTTTCGTAAGGTGTTGGTGACCTACCAACACTCACATCTACTTTTGGTTGTATGTCCCCTATACATGTTATCCATATTGGCCACTTTAATCCCCATTCTTTATTGAACTTCGATTAAATCCTTAAGAGGTTACATTAGGTAACCTTTTTGGTTAGAGCCTTGTTCTATTAGTAGGCTTTGCTCATACATCCTTGTTATTGGGTTATTTCCATTAACCCCTTAAATCTTAGCCCAATATACATGTGGGTATCCCTTAGGGTTATGTTGGGTAACCCTTAAGGTTAATCTTAATTAACTTTGGGTCAACCTTTTGTCAACCCTTGGTTATCCTTGGGTTTGTAACTCGGATATAATATCCGGTTGCCGTTCGTAATCGGCTTGTTTACCAATTTTACTTTAAAATTTCTCTTCCTTATTTTTGGAAAATCTTGTGTGATTAACTTCCAAAAATCCTTCATTTTGCTTGTAAAAATTCTAACCCCTTTAATTAGAAAATTCATTGGCTTAAATTTCATTATTTTCTTTAACTTGGAATGTTTGGTTGAAACCCTCTTTTTCTTTACTTTATGGGAAAATGTGAATTTCAAACCCGAGCCCTTAAAATTCATGGTTTTCGAAATAAATATTTTATAAAATCATTTGGGGTCGGAAATCATCTTTGGAACGGTTTTTGAAGCTAAAATAATCATTTAAGAACACTTCATGATTTTTCTAGAAAAGATTTTCGTGAGACTCATTTGCTAGATTTCGGACTCTCTGCGCGTCTCTCACAAAATGCGCCCAGTAAAAAAAATCGGCTTGGAATTTGAAAAACTTGTCTTCACGAAAGTTGTAGCTATCGAAAAATGCTAAAACTTTTGCGTTTTGCACAAAATCCAGTTCGGCCTAGATCAGTACCAGTTTTTATTTGAAAACGGGTTAACTCTGAAAAACTGTGTGGAGAACGTCCCAGGGTTCAGCCACGGGTTTTGGGTAAAACGGAGGCCATTGGAGCCTTATTTCTAGATTCTGTCCATGTTGTCCTTTAGGAAAAGTTGTTCCGAACAACTTTTGTGTTTTGAGTTTTACCTCATTCGGCCTCTAAGGGCCTTGAAATTACCCTTTCCCGAAACTGGCCAGATTCGAATCCGAATTGGCAGTTTCGGTTCCTCTCTTCGGTTTACGTCCTATTCACGGAATCTATCTCGACCGATCACATCGGGAGCTTAGACAACATCAAGCAGCGCTTCTAACGCCCCATTAAAACCCATAAATCCATCTCATCCTACTCATGCAACCCCAAATCCGAAAATTAAAAAGACTAGGGTTACATGGTTCTAACTCATGCATCATCACATACCATCAACACAAAATCCATCCCTAAGTCTAGCAAGCTCTCTTGGCTGCCAAGTGCAGATCTTTGGCCTAATCTTATGGGACATACAACCTAATTTCTAGCATGAAAAATCCATTATTTTCAAGCACAAATTTTAAAGCAATCAAGCATTAAAAATTAGCCAACCAACCCTAACCTTATCAAGCACACACACCATCAAAGAGGGCAGAAATTTAAAGTGGACTTATGTCCTTACAAACCACTTGAATCAACATCAAAAACACTTAAATAGAGCTTAGATTCAAGGTGGTTTAAGAGATTTTACCTCAACCCAAGTTAGGGTTTTTGAAATCCAAAGTTTCCCTTTGATTCTTTGGCTTGCTCTAGCCCACGGCTTTGACAAAGAAATGGCACCCAAAATTTTATTTTTTTGTTAGCTCTAATGCTCCACAAAACCGACCCTTAATCCAAGATCACAAGAAGAAAAATCAAGTTTTTCCTTACCTCTTTTTCCTCTTGTTTGGTTCGGCCACCACCTTGGAGAATCACCAAAAATTCTCAAGTTCTCCTTGCTCTTGGTTGCTCACGGTTTTTGGTACAAAAGATGCACCAAAAATTTTTCTTCTTGGTTCCTTGCTAGACCACTCAAAACCGAACCTCTCCTCAAGATTTTTCCTTTAAAATTCCAGATTTTTCCTCTCCTCTTTCCTCTCTCAACTTCGGCTACAACTCTTGAAAGAACCACAAATTTTCCTCACTTTTTCTCTTGCAAAACCGTGCCCTCAAGGATGAGCACTTCAGAATTTTTCTTGCTCTCACACTCTCCTATTCTCTTCCTCTCTCTCCCACGGTTTGTGCTGAAAAAAAATTGAAGAGGGATGTGAAAGTTGGCTGCCTTGAGAAGAGAAATGAGAAGGGGTTACTTGCCTCAAAACAAGGCTTTAAGTCTTGTCTTTCTTGTCCATTGGTGCAGCCAAAATTAAGGGGATTTGGAGGGGGTTGCAGCCGGATTTTGGGGAGGGGAAAAGGGGAGTGTATGGGTGCTGATGGGAGTGGTTGGCAGCCGAAAATAAGGGGAAGATAAGGCATGTGCACTTGTCCTTGCTTAGTTAGATTTTGGTTGGACATTTGGTTACCCAAACCAAACTAATTCCTCCTCCTTTCTTGCTAGTTGGCCGGATCTAATTGGGGTAGAGGGCTGCCATTACATTTCAATTTTTGGTTAGGGAATGGTGATGTCATTACAAGGACATCATCTTCCACTAACTCTTCTAAGGCCTTGTTTGGCCATTTCGTTCTTTCGCGGTTCCTTTCGCGCTCTACAGTTATTTCCAATACTGTGATGAGCATTCTTATTTTATATTTTTGTCCAAAAATTATTCCATGTAAATTTGGACCGAAACTCTCTTTCTCCAATTTTTCGGAGACCTTTTTGCCCTTAATTCTTTTTCGGTGTGCTTGATTTTTCTAGGGTGGATTTATGGCTTATAAAACTTCATTTTTGGAGTTTCTTTCCATATTCCTTCATCATACTTGTAAAGTCGACGTTGTGACCCGTCCCGATCAAACTTTGACTTTTTGGTCAACCCTTTGACTTTTGGTCAACCCTTTGACTTTTTCGATCAAAGTTGACTTTCGTAAAATTTCGTCCTTTTTCATTCTTTTTCCTTTAAAAACTTCATTCTTGGCTCGTAAAACATTAATTGAGTCTCATAATCATAAAATGAGGACTCGAACATTGTTTAAATAAAAATTATGAATTTCTCTTCATTATTCATAATTTTTCATACATCACATCATAAACACGTAAATTAGACTCTAATTCCTTATGAACAAGGAGATTACAAGTCTACAAAATTTCGGGTCTTACAGGTACGACACTTTACTTGTGATTTCTTACCATGTTGTTTATCTTTAGTGAACATGCCTTATAATGTTACTATATTATAACATAACTTTCATCTCTTTTATAACATGGCATGGCATTTTTAGAATCATAGTACTTTCGCAAATATAATATATATTTACAAATATAGCACTTTTAAAAACATAGCATTTTACAAATATAGCACTTTTAAAAGCATGGCTCTTTGCAAATATAGCACTTTTAAAAACATAACACTTTGCAAATATAGCACTTTAGTAAACATAGCATTACTTAGAACATAGCACAAAACATTTCATAGCAGATTTGAAATTAGATTAATATCTTTCATACTGCAGGTGAGGTTTGTACTTACCTCTTGCGCTGTGTCCCGAGTGTTGCGTCCTCAAATTGGGTTGCAACAGCAGGTCACTTTCTGCTATTTGAAAGAGCATAGGATCAGGATCATATCATGAAATGTTGGTGACCTAACCCATCTCATACCTAATCTTAGTTGTATGTCCCTGGCACTTATTACCTTACTTGGTCTTAATTAGTCGTCCTACTTTTTAAGAACAATTAAACTTTGATTATTCCTTAAGAAGTCACGTTGGATAACCTCTCTTTGGTGCTAAGCCCTTAATCTTTCCATTAGGGTTTAGGTTTATCATTCTACCTTTGGGTTTTACTCTTACATCATAATCATTGGGTTATCTCTATTAACCCTTAAATCTTAGCCCAATTATATATTTTGTGTATCCCTTAGGATCATATTGGGTAACCCTTAAGGTCAACCTTAATTCAATATTGGGTCAACTAAAGTCAACATTCGGTCAACTAAAGTTTACCATTGGTCATCCATGGGCTTGATCCTGTAACTCGGATATAATATCCGGTTACCGTTCGTAGTCGACTTGATTACCAGTTTTACCTTAAAACCTTATTTCCTTACTTTTGGAAAATCTTCTGTAATCATCTTCAAAAATCCTTTAGTTTGTGACGCCCTCATCCTACGTAGGGCCGTCACTTCTCATACTTAACTATACTTTACTTGAAAATTTGGGAATATTTTTTATTTTTTACATACATATATATAAAAAGGTTTGCTCATAGAAACTTATCTTACATACATACTGAAATAGAAAGTTTGTTTAAAGTCTTTAATACCAAAATACCATATAACATAACTTGTTTTCATCATATATACTTGTATGCAAAAACTTCCTAACTTAGAAAAAGGTTGCGAAATATATGCGTAGTGGTATCCATACCGCCATTCATCCGCCGCACCGTCCGCCTATAGCTCATCATTTAGGCTGCAGGTTTCTTACCTACAGTATGAAATATAACTAATGACCTTTCGCCCAGTAAGCACAAACTTTATCTCACAAAACATTTTTATTTTAAGACATCTTAAAAACATACAATCATCATCTAACATATGCATGAACTATTTATGTTCATTTATGCATCCATTTTTAACTTGAACTTATTATCTTTCTTTAACATGTGGGCCGCTTGTGTACGTACCAGTTGCGCGCTCTACAGATAAAGTTAGGGGTTGTAAGGTCCCTAACAATTATGGGAAACATAACTGATTATACCCTCATGCATCAACGAAAGGTTGATAATCAGAACTTGAACATGAATAACCCTCCACCTGATGGGAGGTTGGTACGACACTTTACTTGTGATTTCTTACCATGTTGTTTATCTTTAGTGAACATGCCTTATAATGTTAGTATATCATAACATAACTTTCATCTCTTTTATAACATGGCATGGCATTTTTACAATCATAGTACTTTTGCAAACATAATATATTTTTGCAAATATAACACTTTTAAAAACATAGCATTTTGCAAATATAACACTTTTAAAAGCGTGGCTCTTTGCAAATATAGCACTTTTTAAAAGCATAACACTTTGCAAATATAGCACTTTAGTAAACATAGCATTTGCAAACATGGCATTACTTCGAACATAGCACAAAACATTTCATTGCAGATTTGAAATTAGATTAATATCTTTCATACTGCAGGTGAGGTTTGTACTTACCTCTAGCGTTGTGTCCCGAGTGTTGCGTCCTCAATTTGGGTTGCAACAGCAGGTCACTTCCTGCTACTTGAAAGAGCATAGGATCAGGATCCTATCATGAAATGTTGGTGACCTAACCAACTCTCATACCTACTCTTAGTTGTATGTCCCCTATACTTGTTATCTTACTTGGTCACCATTAATCGTCTTACCATATTAAGAATAATCAAACGTTGATTATTCCTTATGAGATCATGTTGGATAACCTCTTTTTTCTTGGTGCTAAGCTCTTAATCTTATGATTAGGGTTAAGGTTCTTTATTCCACCTTTGGGCTTTGCTCATACATACTCATTATTGGGTTATCTCCATTAACTCCTTAAATTCTAGCCCAACTATATATATTTTGTGTATCCCTTAGGGTTATATTGGGTAACCCTTAAGGTCAACCTTAATTCAATATAGGGTCAACTAAAGTCAACATTTGGTCAACTAAAGTCCACCCTTGGTCATCCTTGGGCTTGACCCTGTAACTCGGATATAATATCCGGTTACCATTTGTAGTCGGCTTGATTACTAGTTTTATCTCAAAACCCTATTTCCTTACTTTTGGAAAATTTTGTGTAATTATCTTCAAAAATTCTTTAGTTTGCTTGTAAAAATTCTTACTTCTTTAGGTAACATTTTTATAAAGCTATTTAGGACTTGAAAACTGCCTGTGACATTCATTTTGCTTTACCTTGGCTTAAAATCTTGAAAACACTTGGCTTACAAAATCTCATTTTATCTTTTTAACTTGGAAAAAGTTAAGGAAAATTCCAAACTCTTAACTTAGCATATAAAAATTCATGTTTTCGAAACGGACCTTTATAAAAATCATTTAGGGCTGATAACTGCTTTTGGAACAGTTTCCATAGTTAAAACAGTGGGTTTTAGAAGAAAAACAGTTTTTCTGAACTAGTTTTAGAAAATCCTGTGCAGGAATTTTCGGTTCACTGCACAGCCGTTGGAAAACGATGTCACTTTAAAATTAGAATCCAAATTTGAAAAACTTTTCTTCAAGAAAGTTGTAGCCCTCGAAGAGTACTAAAACTTTCATGTTTTACGAAAAATTCAGTTCCGCTTGTATTCTTGCCAGTTTTTATTTGAACTGGCTGGACGTGTAAATTAGGTCTGGACAGACCAGTCTCGCGTTTTGATAAAAACGGAGGCCTTTGGAGCTTCATTTTGAGATTCTACTTAAGAAGTCCCTTAGGAAAAACCCTTCCGAACAACTTTCATGTTTTGAGTTTTACCTAGTTCGGCCTTTAAAGACCTTCAATTTTCACTTTCCCAAAACTGGCCAGTTTTGAATCCAAACTGGCAGTTTCGGTTGCTTAGTCCGGTTTACGTCCTAATTCGCGGATTCTATCTCGACCGATCACTTCGGGAGCCTACATACCAAACACACAGTGTTTCTAACATCCCATAATTTCAAGCATGTCAATCCCATGTGCCCATGCAGCCCTAAACCGAAAGCCCTATTCTTGGGCTGCATTGGTTCTATCTTAGCACCACAATCAAGCTTGCACCAACACATTCACCCTTAAACCAGCAGCCACACAAGCACTACCTAGGGCAGATTTTGTGACAAAAAATTAGGGGACATACCAACCACATCTAGCATGCATCCTAACAAATTTTCAAGCACAAATCAAACAAGAAGTCAACATAAATAAGCCAAGCACATCCTAATCCTTAACCAAGCACGGACTAACACATCTAGGGCTTAGAAATTAAATGTGGACTTATGTCCTTACAAACCATCTTGAACCACAATTAAAATGCTAGAATTGAACTTAATTGCAAGATTAGGGCTAAGGGATTACCTTGAACCAAAGCTCGGGTTTGAAATCCCAAATTTCCTTTTCTCCCCTTGGCTTCCTTCCACTCGGCTGCACCCTAGTTAGGGACCCTAAAAATTTTTGGTTGATTCCTTGGTTAATCCACTCAAAAGCCGAACACTCACCAAGATTTTCCCCTAAAATTTTTTAACTTTTCCTCTCCTATTTCTCTCCCCCTCCCACTCGGCCACACACCTAAAATGGGTCTCCAAAAATTCCTGAAATTTTCTCTTGATTTTTCCTAGCAAACCCGAGCACCCTTCAAGCAAAAGCCCTCAAGAAATTTTGGTTTTTCTTCCCTCTTTCTCACCTCACAGCCCACGGATTTTTCTGAAGAGAAAATGCAAGAGTTTGGCTAGCTTTTATGATTTAAAAATGGGTTTTGGGTCTCCTACTTATAGAGGTGGGGAGAAGTTTGTGGTAATTGTGATTTTGCCCCAAAGTTTTTAATATTTGGACAAGTATAGTGCTAGGTGGCCGGCCATGGGTGGTGGGGAAGGTTCTAGAATTCTTTCCAAGCATTGAAAATGAATTATGATGTCATAATTCCAAGCAAGATGACATCACCCTTAAGAAACAAGGGCCTCGTTTGGCTAATCTTCATAAAAACTGTCTGTTTTTGCGCCACACAGGTATTTCTAATGCTGTGCTTCACTAATACACAGTATTTTTATACTGTATCACAGTACAAAATTTATCTGTGTAAAAATGGACCGAAAAATCAATTTCTTATTTTTCCGAGCCCTTTTCACCTTTAATCCTATCTTGGTGTGCTTGATTTTCTAGGGTGGTTTTAAGGCCTATTCGCACTATCTTGACCATAAAAAAAGGTTTTCGCAGTATCTTTCCTATACTGCATTTCATCATACTGTAAAAGTCAATTCTTTGACTTTTCTTAGTCAAACTTTGACTTTTTCGGTCAAAGTTGACTTTCATAAAATCATATACTTTTTCGCTCTTTTTGACTCAAAAAGCAATTTGTTAACCTTGGCATTCTATTTTGAGTCTTATAACCAATTTACTGAGAATTCAAACATTAAGAAATAAAATTATGAATTTCTCATTGCTATTCATAATTTTCCATGAAACATCTTATAAACACATGTTGTGGACTTTAATTTCTTATGAACAAGGAAATCCTAAGTCTATGAAAATTCGGGTCTTACAACCTGCCCTCCTTAAAGGATTTTCGTCCTCGAAAATTAGAACAATTCGGGGTAGTTTCTTTTCATGTCTTCTTCACGTTCCCATGTTGCTTCCTCAATATCACGGTTCCGCCATAATACCTTAACTAAAGGTATAACTTTGTTTCTTAGCACTTTTTCTTCTCGTGCCAATATTTAGACCGGCTTCTCCTCATGTGTCAGATCTTCACGAATCTCGATTGGTTCGTGATCCAGTACGTGTGACGGATTCGGAATGTACTTCTTTAGCGTCGACACATGAAATACATTGTGGACATATGCTAATTCTTGAGGTAAAGCCAACCTATAGGCCACATTACCAACTCTTTCGAGTATCTCAATGTAACGACCCGCCTAGCACAGGCCGTTACCGTACATACATACATGCAGTCGTACATAGCTTTTACAACTTACTTAATTATTACATGAAACACAGCGGAAATTTTTTTTTTTTTTTATATACAAAGCGTATATACATATTTGAAACATAAAACATAATTAACAAAACGCGTAGCAGTCCCCATTTCCACCATTCACAGTGCCCGGCCACGCGATTCCACCTTGTATCATCAAATGCCAGCAGGTTGTTTACCTACAGCATAAACTTAACACAATGAGCTTTCGCTCAGCAAGTACAACTCCTATACCGCGACTCATGACTTATAACAAAACATATCATCATTCTATTGCATATACTTCAAGACATATAGCATGCATGAACCAATTATGTTCATATTATGCTTATTTATTTTGCAACTACTTGTTCTACTTAGGGGCCCTTAACATGTGTGTTCGTACCCGGCGCGCGACCATGAATTGGTTGGGGCGGCCAAACCAAATCCAACTCAATCCACAGTCCAACCCGACCTGGTGCGGGTGGCACGACACAGGCGACGTATCGCCTTTACCTACTTTTCACCTTGTCATTCTTAATCGTGTCATACTTGGTCTTATTTCATGAACATCCCATTCAGTGACATTTTATCATTATTTGTATGCATTTAATATATATATCGTAAGCATACGTTGCTTACTTAACACATTTCATAGCATCAACTTAATACATACATGTAACATAGTAACATCTCATAACACATAGCACAACAATAAAAATCTAGGCAAGTATACAACTACTAGCCTATGCTGTAGGCGGCGTTGTACTTACCTTGTCTATGCCTGTTGATATGCTGTTCCACCTCAGGGCTCAGCTGCAGGTTATATCCTGCTTAACCGAAGGACTAGTTAATAATCTAGCCTATGACCATAATAATGTTGGTTATCCACCAACATTCATGCAATGCATTGGCTATATGTCCCTCCTATCTTAAAACATTTTATGTGCGGTTACGTTGGATAACCTTTTAAATTTATCACATGTGAGAGCGTATAAAGGTTAGGCTAACTCCTAACCTTAAGCTTACCATTATCTGAATTAGGTTAACCAAAGTCAACCTCTTGATTACTAAAGTCAACCCTCCGTTGGGCCAACTTCGGGCTTTGGGGCTAAGCCCTGTGATTCGGGTATAAATTCCCGATCACCGTTTGTCTTAACTTGTTACCTAGCAAACCTTGAACTTGTACATTTTATTCCTTTTCTTTGTCTTTGAAAAAGCTTTTGGCATAAAGTCGAAAAACTGCTATAATTCCCCTTAAAAATCCTTGAATCTTAAAACATAACTTTTAAAAAATTTGAGGGTTTGAAACTGTCTTTGGAACAGTTTCCGTGTTCAAAACAGCGTTTTAAAACAGAAAAACAATTTTTCTCTATGGGTTCTATAAAAATCTGTGCAGGAACATTTTGCTCCCTGCACGGTTTTCAGATTTCAAGGTCTAGCTTAAAACCCTTTGGGAATTAGAAAAAGTTTCCTTCACGAAAGTTCTAGCCCTCGAAGAGTTCTAAAACTTTCATGTTTTAAGCAAAACCTGGTTCTGCACCAATTAGTACCAGTTTTTATTTGAACCTCGGTGTTCCTGAAAACGGCGTCCTGATGGACCACCTACGGTTTTTCGTGAAAACGGAGGCCTTTGGAACCTCATTTTGCAAAACGGTCCGCGTTGCCCCCTAGGAAAGACCCTGTTCTACAACTTTCATGTTTTACGTTTTTGCCCATTCGGCCTCTAAAGGCCTGCAATTACCCATTTCCTGCGACTGACCAGTGGGGAACCCGAACTGGCAGCCCTACTTACTAGGTTTGGTTTACGTCCTAATTTTCGGTTTCTACCTCAACCGATCACATCGGGAGCTTAATGTCAATTCATACAGCGTTTCTAACGTCTTGCATGTCCCAACATGCAACCCTAACACGTCCATGCAACCCTTCGAAAACGATCCCTAACCTAGTGTTGCATGTTCTAGCATAGCACAAACCATTCATTCATGCATTCCATCACATACCAAATAATTTCAAACCATTCATGCACATGCTAATTCATACCCTAAGGGACATATAACCTCATGAAATATTTCTAGCATGCAATCCTAGCATACCAAACAACCATAAACATATTAATGAGCAATAAGGAACTAAACCACATCTAGCACCCTAATCAAGCACATTTAAGGGCATAAACTAAATTTAGTGAGCTTATGCTCTTACAAACAATAACTTGAACAAATACATTTAAATTTGAGCTTAAAAACTTGATTGGAAAAGGATTAAAGCTTTTGGAAAATTTTTCCTTGAAATGGTTTGGATTTGGCTCTAGGACTTGAACCAATCTCACACCCCTTGACCTTAGCTCCCTAGAACCGGTTTGGCTCACCAATTTGACACCAAATTGGCTGATTTGGGACCTCAATTTTTGGCTCCTCCTTATGCTCGGCTACAGCCCTATAACAAACCCAAAACTGAAAATTTTTTTCTTGGTTTCATACACAAACCCGTGGGCTATCTTGGAGGGAAAATGGTTCCGAAACTTACCCCTAAGCTTGGCTCAATGAACCCGAACTCTCCCTAGAGTTCTTCTTCAAATTTTTTGCACTTTTTTCTCACTTTCCCTGCTTGCTAGACACGGCTACAGCCAAGAACAAGGCTGGAAAAATTTTTCTCTCTTTCTCTTGCTTTTCCACACAAACCGAACCATACACACACAAGTTGGTTCCAAAATTTTTTTTCAGATTTCCTCTCCCTCTTTGCTCTCGGTTTTGGCTGAGGAATTTTGGGCATAATAGAGTTGCATTTTCTGATTTAAATGGGGGAGGAGGCAGCCCTATTTATAGGCAATGTGGGACAAAAGTTTCTTGCAATTTAGCCCCCAAAATTTTTGAAAATTTGCACAAGAAACCCCATGAGGTGGCCGGATTTCTTGGAGTGGAAGACAAGTAAGAATGGGCTAGAAGGAGACACATGTCATGTGGAGACTTGTTCTTGAAAAAGTGATGATGTCATAAATAAAAATATTTATGATGTCATAATTCCATAAAGCTTGTTTGTTCACTTTTTCCACTAAACAGTATAATTTGAACTTAACATAGATAAATCTAATACTGTGTTGTACTAATACACAGTATTAATATTTTATACTGTCATAAAAATTTTATCTGTGAAAAATCGGGCTGAAAAATTTTTTCTTTATTTTTCCAAACCCTTTTGCCCTGTACCTTAATTTTGCGTGCTTGATTTTTCTATAGTGGTTTTAGTTCTCAAATATCTCATCTTATTTGAAAAATGAGTTTTTCGCAGTATTTTTCCTATACTGCATCTCATAAAATTGTACAGTGAGGGTTTTGACCGTTTTGGTCAAACTTTGACTTTCCCGGGTCAAAGTTGACTTTTTTGGTCAACCCTTTGACTTTCCTAGAATGATGCAAAATTCATCTCTTTTCATCCGAAAAGATCATTTATCAATCAAAACAAGCACATTTGAGTCTTACAAAGCTGTAAGAGCTCGTAACACATAATAGAGTCCTGAAACAAACTCATTCATAAATGCCGACACGGCATGCATTTAATTCCTTTTAAAAGGAAATAATAACATAGAAAAAGTCAGGTATTACACTCAAATGGCCCTATATACCTTGGACTCAATTTCCCCTTCTTTCCAAATCTCATGACTCCTTTGAATGGAGCGACTTTGAGGAAAATCAAGTCTCCTACTTGGAATTCTAGAGGCCTTCTGCGTTTGTCGGCATAACTCTTTTGTCGACTAAATGCAGTCTCCATCCGTTGACGTATTAGCTTTACGGCTTCCGTGGTTTTTTGAATGAAGTCCATAGACACAAGCTCTTTCTCTCTTGTCTCGTACCAATGGACTGGAGATCTACATCTTCTTCCATACAAGGCTTCATAAGGAGCCATTCCAATTGAGGCGTGGAAACTGTTGTTGTACGAGAATTCAATCAAAGGAAGCTTTTTATCCCACGTTCCTTTGAAGTCCATCACGCATG
This sequence comes from Ficus microcarpa, assembly GCA_025413485.1. Classification (NCBI taxonomy): domain Eukaryota; kingdom Viridiplantae; phylum Streptophyta; class Magnoliopsida; order Rosales; family Moraceae; genus Ficus; species Ficus microcarpa. The sequence goes on from CM046383.1 coordinate 17,625,801, forward strand.
CTCGTAGCATATCTTCTAGAGTCTGAATGGTCCTTTTCGATTGTCCATCTGTCTAAGGGTGAAAAGCTGTACTAAAAGTAAGCTTTGTACCCATCGCTTCATGTATACTTCTCCCAAATTTGGAAGTGAAGCGACCATCGCGATCCGAGATAATGGTTTTCGGAATCCCATGGTAGCGAACGATCTGCGCAACGTATAGTTTCGCTAGTTGTTCCACTGAAAAGCTAAGCTTGATGGCCACAAAGTGTGCGGACTTTGTCAATCGATCCACGATCACCCAAATAGCATTGTTGCCGCTAGGAGTTCAGGGTAGACCAACCACGAAATCCATCGTCACTTGGTCCCATTTCCATTCTGGGATAGAAATTTTCTGCAGTTCTCCTCCTGGACGTTGGTGTTCCACCTTTACTTTTTGACAAGTAAGGTATTTACTAATAAATGTAGCAACGTCATTCTTCATTTTGGGCCACCAAAAGCTTTCCTTCAAATCCTTGTACATCTTTGTGGCTCCAGGATGAATAGAGTACGGATTTTCGTGAGCTTCTTTCATGATCCGTTCCTTCAACTCATCCTCGTTAGGAATGCATAGTCTATTTTTCTGATAGAGTATGCCCGCATCAGACACGTTGAAGTCCGACTCCCTTCTTTCTAAAACTTCATTTTCGTCCTAAGTAGCGAGGCATCTGCTTCTTGACATTCTTTCATACCATCCAAAATGGTAGGTTGGAAGGTTAGGGCAGCTAATCCTCCCGTAACAAGCTCGATTCCAGCTTCCACTAGCTCCTATTGAAGAGGCTCAGTCAATGACTGAATCGACATCAATGAGGAAGACGACTTCCGACTAAGGGCATCGGCTACCTTGTTAGCCTTCCCAGGATGGTATCGGATATCTATGTCGTAATCCTTCACCAATTCGAGCCATCTCTTTTGTCTCATGTTAAGCTCCCTTTGTGTGAAGATATACTTCAAGCTCTGATGATCTGTATAAACTTCACACCGAGTGCCATAAAGGTAGTGTCTCTAAATCTTTAAGGCAAATACTACCGCCGCAAGCTCCAAATCATACGTCGGGTAGTTCTTCTCGTGTTCCTTAAGCTGTCATGAAGCATAAGCGATCACTTTTCCGTTCTGCATAAGTACGGCTCCCAATCCTATCTTGGAAGCATCACTGTATATCATAAAGTTCCACTCCTTCACGATTGGGATTGTAAGAATTGGAGCGCTCGTCAGCTTACTTTTGAGCTCTTGAAAGTGCTCTTCACACTTAACCGTCTATTCGCACTTCTTTCCCTTCCTTGTGAGTGCGGTGAGTGGTGCCGCGATCTTGGCAAATCCTTAAACAAATCTTCGGTAGTAGCCCGCTAAGCCGAGGAAACTACGTACTTCGGTGACGTTCTTCGGAGCTGGCCATTTGCTTACCGCTTCAATCTTGGCCGGATCTACAGATATGCCTTCCTTAGAGACCACATGTCCTAAGAAATAAACATTTTCCTTAGAGACCACAAAGTGTGAATTTTGCATAAAGCTGGTTTTGCTTCAAAATCTGTAGCACAATCCTTAAGTGCTCCTCATGTTCCTCCTTCGACCTTAAATAAATCAAGATATCGTCTATAAAGACAATGACGAACTTATCCAAGTAGTCCTTGAACACTTAGTTCATCAGGTCCATAAAGGCAGCTGGAGCATTTGTCAGTCCAAACGGCATAACGAGGAACTCGTAGTGTCCATATCGTGTACAAAACGCCGTCTTCGGAGCATCTCCTTCCTTAATTCGGAGCTGATGATATCCTGATCGCAGGTCAATCTTCGAAAAGACTGAGACTCCTTTCAATTGGTCGAACAGATCATCGATCCTAGGCAAGGGGTACTTATTCTTGATGGTGATTTTGTTCAATTCTCGATAGTCGATGCACATCCTAAGAGTGCCATCCTTCTTCTTAACAAACAAAACTGGAGCTCCCCAAGGTGAATAGCTCTGATGGATGAATCCTCGATCCAGGAGCTCTTGCAATTGAACTTGCAATTCCTTAAGTTCAGTAGGTGCCATCCTATAAGGTGCCTTGGACATTGGTGCTGATCCAGAAAGTAACTCAATCTCAAAAGAGATTTCTCGCTCTGGCAACAATCCTGGCAAATCTTCAGGAAAAACTTCCACAAACTCCTTGACTATCGGTACTTCTTCCGGCTTACTCTTGGTCTCTTGCGTCTTATCCACCAGGTTGGCTAGAAATCCAATACATCCTTCTGTCAACAACTTTCTAGCCTTTAGTTCAGAAACAAACATCTTCGGCTGTTTTGGGGTCGATCCTCTAAAGATGAACTTCTTGTCTCCAACTGGCTTGAACGTGACGGCGCGATGTTGGTAGTCTATAATTGCGTTGTACTTTCTCAGGAAATCCATACCCAGGATTACGTCGTAGTTGTACAGATCAATAATGACCAGGTTGACATACATCTCCCTACCGCATATAATTATTGGAACATGACGTATCCAATAATCAGAAAACAAAATTTCCCCGGAGGGTAATGCAGTTCGGAAAGTTCTTCCAATTCTATCGTTGTCTCTACCTAGTTTCTTAGCAAACTTAGGCAATGTAAATGAATGCGTAGCTCCATAATCAATCAACACATAGGCATCTTGTTGGGCGAAAGGAAGCTGACTTGTCACCACCATGGATGGTCCAGCTTGAACATCTTCCTTGGTATAGGCATAGATATGTCTTTGTGGTTCCGGAGCTTCAACTCGGCCTTGAGGGATTGCAGGTCCTTCAAGTTTCATCTGCGCTGCGTGCAGCTGAATTCCTTGACCCCTCTGATAGTTCTGCTGGTTCTGGAAGTTAGCATTACAATTCTTTGCATAGTGGCCTTCCTTGCCACACAGATAGCAGCGATTCGTTCCCGCCCGGCAATCTTCCGGGTGCTTCCTCCCACATTTCTGACAAGTGGGACTTCCATTGTTATCAGGAGTATTTTTTTTTTGGGGAAAATTCTGTTGATGCCCCTGCCCTCCAGCATTCTATTTCCTCTTCTGCTGGTTGTTGCCGTATGGCTTGTTATTGCCGTGTTGCCTAGAAGATCCTCCTTGACCCTTCGGCTGCGAGGTTTGGCCTGGTCTGGCCTGGTTCTGCTTGGCTAGGGCCTTCTCCTCATTCTTTTCCTTGAAGAATTTGGCCCGTTGCGCTTTGTTCTGTCCTACCCAATATTCAGCTCAAACTACCCGACTGACACATTCGGCAACCGTGAGTGGTGGGTGGGGACCACTGCTAATTACCATGGCCAAATCTGAGTGAAACATCCTCATCATCTGTCTTACTTTGTCCCTCTCGGAACTGATAAGGTGAAGGCAGAGACGTGCCAGCTGTTCGAACTTTCTCACAGCTTCAGCTACCGACAAATTTCCCTGACGGAAATTGTTGAACTCATCCTGCTGAGCTTCCATGACCTTGGTGTTGAAGTATTTCTCTCTAAATTCTTCAACAAAATCTTCCCACATCATCTGGGTAACGTCTCGTCGAATCTGAACTGTCTCCCACCATAGGCGAGCGTCTTTCTTCAGCATGAAGGACGCACAGAGGACTCTCTCTTAATCGTTGAGCCCGAGGAAGTTCATGACAACCTGGAGGTCGATTAGCCAATTATCGGTCTCAATAGGGTTTGTGGACCCTTCGAATTCCGGTGCCTTCATGCGCCGAAATTCATGGTACAATTCCGCCGGAGTTCTAACTCGAGGGGCTGGTGGAACAGCAATAGGCGCCATAGGTACTTCAGGGGCCGCCGGGTGTTCTGGAATCACCGGGTCCACATTAGGAGTTTCCGGTGCTGCAGGCTGATCCTCATGTGCCTGTGGTACCTTTGCCTCAGGAGGTCCCTGATTCTGCTGGGCTAATTGAGCCCTAAGCTCACCTATCTCTTGTTGTTGGGCTAACATCATCTCCCTTAACTCGTTCAGCTGGGCTGCGAGATCGACGTTTTGGGTCTGTGCCGCTCTACGCTTTGGTGGCATGGTTATGTCTAGAAACAATAAAATGAGTTTCTTGTTTTTCAAAAATTTCATGAAATCATGTCTCTTATACAGAACCATAATCTTCATAAATACATGATCATAGCTTTTAGAAAAACACATATCTTCCTCATCATGGGCATATATTACTTAATTGCCACCACCAAGCTAAGGCACAACCCAACGTCATCTTTGCACCCAACATTCTCTAGCGTGACCATCGATGAGAGTTGTGTACGTAAGATCTTAACTAACTCTAAGCGTAAGAAAATAATTTAACTTACTTGGGCTATTGCGGAACAATGTGGAGCAAGATGAAGTAGGCTGGCAGGATACCGCTCTGATACCAAACTTGTGACGCCCTCATCCTACGTAGGGCCGTCACTTCTCATACTTAATTATACTTTACTTGAAAATTTGGGAATATTTTTTTATTTTTTTTTACATACATATATATAAAACCGTTTGCTCATATGAACTTATCTTACATACATACTAAAATAGAAAGTTTGTTTAAAGTCTTTAGTACCAAAATACCATATTACATAACTTGTTTTCATCATATATACTTATATACAAAAACTTCTTAACTTAGAAAAAGGTTGCGGAATATATGCGTAGTGGTATCCATACCGCCCTTTATCCACCGCACCGTCCGCCTATAGCTCATCATTTAGGCTGCAGGTTTCTTACCTACAGTATGAAATATAACTAATAAGCTTTCGCCCAGTAAGCACAAACTTTATCTCACAAAACATTTTTATTTTAAGACATCTTGAAAATATACAATCATCATCTAACATATGCATGAACCATTTATGTTTATTTATGCATCCATTTTTAACTTGAACTTATTATCTTTCTTTAACATGTGGGCCGCTTGTGTACGTACCAATTGCACGCTCTCCAGATAAAGTTAGGGGTTGCAAGGTCCCTAACAGTTCTGGGAAACATAACTGATTACACCCTCACGCATCAACGAGAGGTTGATAAACAAAACTTGAACATGAATAACCCTCCACCTGATGGGAGGTTGGTACGACACTTTACTTGTGATTTCTTACCATGTTGTTTATCTTTAGTGAACATGCTTTATGATGTCACTATATCATAACATAACTTTCATCTCTTTCATAACATGGCATGACATTTTTACAATCATAATAATTTTGCAAACATAATATATTTTTGCAAATATAGCACTTTTAAAAACATAGCATTTTGCAAATATAGCACTTTTAAAAGCATGATTCTTTGCAAATATAGCACTTTTAAAAGCATGACACTTTGCAAATATAGCACTTTAGTAAACATAGCATTTGCAAACATGGCATTACTTCGAACATAGCACAAAACATTTCATAGCAGATTTGAAATTAGATTAATATCTTTCATACTACAGGTGAGGTTTGTACTTACCTCGTGCGCTGTGTCCCGAGTGTTGCGTCCTAAAATTGGGTTGCAACAGTAGGTCACTTCCTGCTATTTGAAAGAGTATAGGATCAAGATCCTATCATGAAATGTTGGTGACCTAACCAACTCTCATACCTACTCTTAGTTGTATGTCCCCTATACTTGTTATCTTACTTGGTCAACATTAATCGTGTTACCATATTAAGAATAATCAAACGTTGATTATTCCTTATGAGATCACGTTGGATAACCTCTTTTTTCTTGGTGCTAAGCTCTTAATCTTATGATTAGGGTTAAGGTTCTTCATTCCACCTTTGGGCTTTGCTCATACATCCTCATTATTGGGTTATCTCCATTAACCCCTTAAATTCTAGCCCAACTATATATATTTTGTGTATCCCTTAGGGTTATATTGGGTAACCCTTAAGGTCAACCTTAATTCAATATAGGGTCAACTAAAGTCAACATTTGGTCAACTAAAGTCCACCCTTGGTCATTCTTGGGCTTGACCTTGTAACTCGAATATAATATCTGGTTACCGGTCGTAGTCGGCTTGATTACCAGTTTTACCTCAAAACCCTATTTCCTTACTTTTGGAAAATCTTGTGTAATTATCTTCAAAAATTCTTTAGTTTGCTTGTAAAAATTCTTACTTCTTTAAGTACAATTTTTATAAAGCTATTTAGGACTTGAAAACCGCCTGTTATGTTCATTTTGCTTTACCTTGGCTTAAAATCTTGAAAACACTTGGCTTACAAAATCTCATTTTCTCTTTTTAACTTGGAAAAAGTTAAGGAAAATTCCAAACTCTTAACTTAGCTTATAAAAATTCATGTTTTAAAAACGGACCTTTATAAAAATCATTTAGGGCTGAAAACTGTCTTTGGAACAGTTTTCATAGTGAAAACAGTGGGTTTTAAAAGAAAAACAGTTTTTCTGAACTAGTTTTAGAAAATCCTGTGTAGGAATTTTTGGTTCACTGCACAGCCATTGGAAAACGATATCAGTTTAAAAATATAATTCGAATTTGAAAAAACTTTTCTTCACAAAAGTTGTAGCCCTCGAAGAGTTCTAAAACTTTCGTGTTTTACGAAAAATCCAATTCTGTAATACCTGATTTTTCTATGATCCTGTTTTCTCGTTGAAAAGCTCGAATGCATGCCATGAGAGCATTTAGTGAAAAAGTTCGATGTAGAACTTTATTATGCGTAATGAGTTCTTATATCTTTATAAGACTCAAAGATGATTGTTTAGATTAGAAAATAACCTTTTCGGATGAAAAGGGACGAAATTTGCATGATTCTACGTCGGTCAAAGGTTTGACCGAAAAAGTCAACTTTGACCCGGGAAAGTCAAAGTTTGACCAGAATAGTCAACAAGATGACAATATAGTTTTGTGACATGCAGTATGGGAAAAATACTGCGAAAACCCAATTTTTTGGGTAATATAGCATAGATAAGATCTAAAACCACCATAGAAAAATCAAGCACACTAAGTTAAGGCACAGGGCAAAAGGGTTTGAGAAAATAAGAAAAAAATTTTTCCAGATTGATTTTTACATAGATAAAATTTTTACTGCAGTATAAAATATCAGTACTGTGTATTAGTGCAACACAGTATTGGATTTATCTGTGTTCAGTTTAAAAGTAGACTGTTTTACAAAAAGCAGCCAAACAAGGCTTTTGAATTATGACATCACCACCATTTTGAATTATGACATCATAAATATTTTGAGAACAAATCTATACAAGAAAAGTGTCTTGATTCTAGAAAATTCTTGCTTGTTCTACAAGTTTCAAGGCCGGCCACCTAGGGGGCTTAAATGCCAAGATTTTCATTTTTGGGGCAAAAGTGTAAATTTTAAAATTTGATGATGTAAGCGATGATGTAAGCAATGATGTCATTTCCTTGTTCTATAAGGCTTGGCCGGCCACCTCATCACCAAATGTGTGATTTTTCAAAGTTTTGGGGTCAAAATCCAATTTTTGAAAGTTTAACTTTTGCCTTTAAATATGGGTGTGCTCTATTCATTTAATTCAGAATTTCTAGCCAAATTCTGGCCATTTTTCAGCAGCCCACAGCCAAGAGAGAGAAAGGAGAGGAACAAGAGAGAAACCAAAAATTTTCTTGATCAAATCCTAAGCTAGTTCGGTTTTGAGTAGGGAAGCAAGAGGGAGAGCTAGAAAATTTTTTCCAGCCCTTACTAGGCCTGCAGCCGTGGGTTAGAAAGCAGGGAAACCAAGAGAGAAAATCAGATTTTTAAGGGAAAAGGTTAGGGAAAGAATTCGGGTTTAGTTCAAGCAACCAAAACCAAGTTTAGAACAAGTTTTGGAACCCATTTCTTCCTTGTGTGCAGCCACGGGTTTGAGTGGAAAAAGGGAAGAAAAAAATTCAGATTTTGGGTGCAAAATCTTGGAGTGGCCGAGCCATAGGGGGAGGTCAATTTTCAGTCTAAAAAGCCAAGATTTGGAGCCACCTTAGTGTGTGGAACCGGTCCTATGAGCAAGAGAGAGATAAGGTGTGATTTTGATCCAAATCCTAAAGCCAATCCTTGAGTAGTTCAAGGTAATTTTCAAAACCCTAAACCTATTTTCATTTAAGCTTTTAAAGTAGTACATCTTCACACAAAAAGAGCTCAACATGAGGCAAAGAAGATGGCTCGAATTGGTTAAGGACTACGACATAGATATCCGATACCATCCCGGGAAGGCTAACAAGGTAGCCGATGCCCTAAGTCGGAAGTCATCTTCCTCGATGATGTCAATCAGGTTATTGACTGAGCCTCTTCAAAAGGAGCTAATAGAAGCCAGAATCGAGCTTATCACAGGAGGATTAGCTGCCCTCACCTTCCAGCCTACTATTTTGGATGGCATGAATGAGCGTCAAGAAGTAGATGCCTCGCTGCTTAGGATGAAAAACGAAGTTTTAGAAGGGAAGGAGTCGGATTTCAACGTCTCTGATGAAGGCATTCTCTATCAAAAGAATAGATTGTGTATTCCTAACGAGGAGGAACTAAAGGAAAAGATCATGAAAGAAGCCCACGAGACTCCGTACTCTATCCATCCTGGAGCCACGAAGATGTATAAGGACTTAAAGGAGAGCTTTTGGTGGCCCAAAATGAAAAACGACGTTGCTACTTTTGTCAGTAAGTGCCTTACCTGTCAAAAAGTAAAGGCGGAACACTAACTTCCAGGAGGAGAACTGCAGAAAATTTCCATCCCAGAATGGAAATGGGACCAAGTAATGATGGACTTCGTGGTTGGACTACCCCGAACTCCTAGCGGCAACGATGCTATTTGGGTGGTCGTTGACCGATTGACAAAGTCGGCACACTTTATAGCCATCAAGCTCAGCTTTTCTGTGGAACAATTGGCAGAATTGTACGTGGCTCAGATCGTTCGCTATCATGGAATTCCGAAGTCGATAATCTTGGATCGCGACGGTCGCTTCACTTCGAAATTTTGGAGGAGCGTACATGAAGCAATGGGTACCAAGCTTGTGTTTAGTACAGCTTTTCACCCATAAACGGACGGACAATCAGAAAGGACCATTCAGACCTTGGAAGATATGTTGCGAGCTTGCGTGATGGATTTCAAGGGAACTTGGGATAAGAAGCTTCCTTTGATTGAATTCTCGTACAACAACAGTTTTCACACTTCAATTGGAATGGCTCCTTATGAAGCTTTGTACGGAAGAAGATGCAGATCTCCAGTCCACTGGTACGAGACAAGAGAAAAAGAACTTGTATCTACGGACTTCATTCGGAAGACCACGGAAAACGTGAAGCTCATACGACAAAGGATGGAGACTGCATTTAGCCGGCAAAAGAGTTACGCTGACAAACGCTGAAGACCTCTCGAATTTCAAGTAGGAGACTTGGTTTTCCTCAAAGTCGCTCCATTTAAGGGAGTTATGCGGTTCGGAAAAAAGGGGAAGTTGAGCCCAAGGTATTTAGGGCCGTTCGAGATACTCGAGAGAGTTGGGAACGTGGCCTACAGGTTGGCTCTACCCCAGGAATTAGCATATGTGCACAACGTATTTCATGTATCGATGTTAAAGAAGTACGTTCCGGATCCCTCACATGTAATCGAGCATGAACCAATCGAGATACGCGAAGATCTGACTTATGAGGAGAAGCCAGTCCAAATTTTGACACGAGAAGAAAAGGTGCTAAGGAACAAGGTCATACCTTTGGTTAAGGTATTATGGAGAAATCACCATATTGAGGAAGTAACATGGGAACGAGAAGAAGACATGAAGAGAGACTACCCCGATTTGTTCTAATTTTCGAGGACGAAAATCTTTTAAGGAGGGTAGGTTGTAAGACCCGAAATTTTGTAGACTTGTAATCTCCTTGTGTTGGGATCAATAGGTGCCCTAAGGATAGAAAATCTTAGGGATTTTCTGTAAATATGACATTTTGATATTAATAAGAGGAAATTATTCATGTTTAATAAGTTGTGTCCTATTTACTTTCATTTGTTGATTGTATAATTATTTTGAGCAAACATAAAATACTCCTAGGCTGTTGGTAATATATCGAATTACCATATGTATACGGGGTATGCATAGAAGACGTGGTAATTTGATAACAGTCTAAATAAATAGTCCGCAATCAACGGAATAAGATTTGGGGATCTTATTCATGATAAGATTGTAAAGGTTGTCTACTTCCTTGGAGGGATGGTTTGTCTTGACCATCGGATAGGTTCCGAGTAGAAACTTTAATGTATACCAGTATTGAGGTATGACATTGGACTGGACCTAAAGTGTTAATTGATTCGGTTTAATAATTCCGTTTATAAGAATCAATGATACTTTGATTATCATCCTGCATTAATCTTAATCCTGAAATGATTACTTGAGTTCGCATCCATGACTTATGTACTTTGATGCACTAAAGGTGAGACACTGTTAATTCATGGTCAACATACTTGTGTTTTGGGTGCATGACTTATGGATGGAGAAATCAAGATTCATAGATACGGAATCCATAGCTGTCTTAATGATAGTAAATGTTATCTACTTAAAGGTATTATTCGGGGATTGAAAGATAGTATAACAAGATCTTGGCCATCGGTTTATTTTGTGTTCTCTGGTGGTTTTCCAATTGTATGGTTTTACAATTGGTGGTTCTTTCAATGGAGAATAATTGAACTTTAAGTTAAAATGATTGAAAAGGTAAAACGGAAAAAGTCCTTAATTCAATCATGGATAACATATGGGGATTAAGCAAGCGATGAATAAATCATGGAAGAAGCACTACGTGAGAGAGCTTTCGTAATACGGTATGTAAACAGGAGTTCAGCTTCAAACTTTTAGTGGAATAGTTTTGAAGTTGATAATTGATGGATAATTAATCTGGGATTAATTTTTCACAATTATAGGAGCCTCTTTACATATTTCCATCGGGTCCCTCTATTAGCTCATATAGTTCCACGAAGCGTCTCGGGATTTGTTCCTAATAAGATCGGTAAATTGTAAATGGAATTTTGTAATGTCTATTAAGACATGGTACTCTCTAACATGCAATCCAGAAAGGATTGGACATGTGAAATTTGTAGACAAATGATTTGTCAACATGTGATTGGTTAATTTGAATTTTGAAAATAAGATTGTATTTGAATTTTGGAAAACAAAATTTTTCTCTCCTAATTAAAAGTGGTGCACGTTTTTTAATTGTATGGAGGGAAGAAAATTTTGTTTCAAAATTATTTAAATATATTCCTAACATTTAATTATTAATTGGTTTAAATAATGGAGATTATTTCATGAATTTTTCTTTCATAATTAAAGAGGTGCATGGTTTTTGTGAGGAAAGAAAATTTGAAATATTTCATTAATTTAAATTAATTAATATGGATAATGTTTATGGAAAATATTTATTCAAATATGTGAATCCTATTTAAATTCGAAAAGGTTTAAAAGAAGTTTGAATCTAGATAGGACTAGGATCTTTTGACTAGTCTAGATTCTTGATTTAAAATTTAAACTACCAATCAAGATTTCTCTCACTTTGTGGCCGAATTTTAAAGGGGATTTCCTCTTGAAATTTGTTTTTAGGTTCAATGAATCTAGCCCTAAAGTTGTATGATCTTTTGGTTCAAGATTTATCCGGAAAATAATTATTAATTATTTTTCAAGTAGGAGATAAATTTTGAAAAGGATTGTAATACTATATAAAGGCTAGGAGTTCTTGAAAAACAAAATTTTTGATAATTTTAAAAGGGAAAAACGTTTTTTTAATAAAAAAAAAAAAAATTTTTTTTTCTTCCACATCAAAAATTCGGCTTTCTTGTGAGAGAGAAAAAGAAAGAAAATTCCATTGAATCAAAACTGCGAGAAAGGTTAAACCGAGTGATTATTTTCATAGGAGGTTAACCGGTTTCTGTTTTGTAGTTTTGAAGAAAGAAGTTGGATCAAATTCTCAACGAGGATCATCGGAATTGAGAAGGAGGGATCTAGACTTCGGAAAGAAATACCGGTCGCTTGGATTCATAGAACGTGTGCCCACACACACTTTGAGACGTGGAACTCGAGAATAGTAGAGAAGACACGTTGGTCAAACGCTCTAGCAATTCCGGAATCCAAGAAATAAGGTACGCTTGATCATGAATTAATTTATTGTTATATGCATCATGAGCTTCTTTTCCGGAAACGGCATAAAATTTTTAAAACTTCCGCTGCGCCGTAACTCCAATACCGGATCCGATTTTTCCAACAACTGGTATCAGAGCCAACTCATGATCATGCATATAATATAAATTATTTGATCAAATAAATTTCTCTCAATGCATTAATGAAATATTTTAGAGAGTTGGCACTCTAGGTTTTATTTTGAGTATGTTAAATATATTATGAATGGATGTATGGATGAATGCTTTATATTATTTTGATAATATATGATGCTTGTTCAATTTTGCCGGTCATGATTCCATAGAGGTTAGAATTTGTATCTAGGTGTTTCAAGTGTAATAGATGCGGTCTATAATCACCGCTAGGTCGTTCTTTCAATTCCTAGAAATTTTGTAAGCCGGAAACGGCGTAGGAATTTTTTTGTAAAATTTGGGCTACAATGGATTCAAGGAGATTGAAGATGAACGAAGGTATGGAAATTTTCAAAGGATGTGATTTTTTTTATTTTTGGAAATTTTTTTTAATTAAAAATTTTTTTTGTATTAAAAAAAAAAATCACAAGAATCTTTTGAAAATTTAATTTCCAATGATATGTGATTTTGATAATTTGGAAATCAAAATTGAAAATTTAAATTTAAATTTAATGGATATTATTATGAATTTTAAAATTTTGTGATTTAAATTTGAAATTTGGAAATTTCAAATTTTAAATTTGGAAATTTCAAATTTTAAATTTTAAAATTTAATAAACCGGATTTTTAATTTAAATTTTGATATTTTGTAATTTTGATTAAAATTAAAAATCACATATAATCTTTTTTGAAATTTAAATTTAATTTTAAATTTAAAAAGATGTGACATTGGAGAAGGAAGACACATTGAAGAAGGATACACGGCATGGATCTACAAATGAAGGCCGATATATGTTTCGGTTATTTTTTGTAAATTTTGCAATTTTCTTTTCTCTAGGATGGAATCATGATCCACGGCTATTTACATATTTTGCAAACCATGGATGATGACTTGCTATATGAATATGTAATACTATTTCATGATGTATTGATAACATGCCATATAGACTAGGGAGTGCCACTCAATAAATATTGTTTATGCATATAAAACAAAAACCCTAATTTAAAAGATTGAGTGGGAGAAGGTTTTACACACTAAGACCTACGGCCTCCATCGTTGGTCCAATAGTTACGCATGGTAGTGCCTACTACTCGGTTTCGATCCGAGAATTCCCTTCGGATAGGTATCTTACCTAGAGCGCACACTGATTTGGATTTCCGAAAGGATAACAATTTTGGGCATATTTTATGTTTAGATCACCCCTCGGTGGCGGATGTAAAATATGGATTCAAAATTGGAAACGATGGTTACACACTCATACTACTTTATTTATTAACCCTCCCTCGAGGCTCTGTTATGTAAATTAGTGGCCAAATAAACGATAGTTAATATATATTTAATGGAGTTTGTTCCATGGATGAATATGTATTAATCGGAAGGGATCCGTGTTCTTGGCTAGTTATTCTATGACTACCCTTCGGTAGCTTAGAAAGCGGTAGCTAGGAATTGTCGTTGTAAGGTATGTGTTTTAAGGGTTTTACACATGAACATTTAGATTGCATATAGATCTTTTTGTTTCATTACAAAATCATATTTTATAAACTAATAGGATGTTTGCTCATACTTATTACATGTTTTCTTATTATAGATCAAAATGTCAAACCCTTTATCTGTGATACTTACGCAAAACAAATTAACTGGCGAGAATTTTAATGACTGGAAAAGGAACTTGCTAATCGTCCTAAACTTTGAGAAACACAGTTTTGTCCTAACCCAACCTCGACCACCTACGCCTACGATCGATGCTCCTGATAGGGATTTTGTAGCGCTTGAGCGCTGGGACAATTCCAACCTTAGTGCCATGTGCTATATTCGGGCGAGCATGTCTAACGTGCTCCAGAAACAGCATGAGGAACATCAAACTGCTAGGCAGATCATGGATAACCTGGAGGAAATGTTTGGTGAACAAACTATCCAGGCTAAGACCGATGCTATCAAAGGTCTCATGAACTGCAGGTAGAAGGTTGGAACTCCCATCAAGGAGCACATGATGACAGTCATGGCTTATTTGTCTGAAGCTCAGGCAAATGGGGCTGAGATCGATGCTGCAACTCAACTGGTTATGGTTTTTCAAACATTATCCAAGGATTTCGATTTGTTTCAGGCATCCTACAACCTTAACCGGAAGGAGATGTCTTTAACGGAATTGATGAAAGAGTTGCAAGCCTTTGAGAACATTTTTAAGGGTTCTGGATCTAAGACTGAGGCAAATTTGGCTGAACCTAGTTCGTCTGTTCCTAATCCCAAAAGGAAGAAGGAAAAAGGGAAGAACAAGGGGAATAAGCCTGCGGTGAATGCACCTGCTTCTAAGAAGTCTACCAAGACTAAGAAGCAAAAGGTGGACCCCAAAAAGGTTAAGTGCTTTCACTGTGGGAAGAAAGGACATTTCAAGAAGGATTGCCGAGATTTCTTGGCTTTGCAAAAGCAGAAAGGTAATTTCAATGTCCTGTATCTTGAGGGTTGTTTAGTGGAAGAATCTAAGGACAATTGGGTTATAGATTCTGGAGCTACTAACCATGTTTGTATTTCTCTACAGGGGTTCAAGGTAACGAGAAGTCTGCATGAGGAGGACTTTACGTTAAGAACCGGCGATGGGATGTTGGTGCGAGCTGAAGCAGTGGGAGAAGTGCATCTTTATTTTGATGAATTTAGGTTTATTGTTTTGAGACATTGTTTTTATGTTCCTAATTTTAAGAGGAACCTAATTTCGGTAGCTTGTTTAATTAAAGATTCTTATTCAGTTTCTTTTAATAATAAAGTTGTTATTAGGAAAAACAATTCTCTTATCTGTAATGGATGGATGCATGGAAATCTTTATTTTATCAAACCTAAGATGCACTCACTGCTTGATACAGAATTGGAAAAGAACTCTAAAAGACATAAGTCTTCTCACTCTAACAAATCATATCTTTGGCATTTACGACTTGGTCACATAAGCCTTAACAGAATTCAAAGGATGGTAAAAGATGAATGCCTCGACTTGTACGAGGTTGAACCTTGGCCACAATGCGAATCCTGTTTGGAGGGCAAGATGACTAAACGGCACTTTGCTGCCAAGGATGGTCGTGCCGAGAAACTTTTAGAACTTGTGCATACAGATGTTTGTGGTCCCATGAACATAGAAGCACGTGGTGGGTATGAGTATTATATCACTTTTATTGATGATTACTCAAGGTATGGATATGTCTATTTAATGACCCGCAAAAGCGAAGCCTTTGACAAGTTCAAAGAGTTTCGGGCTGAAGCGGAGAAACAATTAGGCAAGTCCATTAAGACACTTCGATCGGATCGAGGTGGGGAATACCTATCGGATGAGTTCTTAGGATATTTGATAGAGAATGGGATACAATCCCAGTTGACTGCACCTGGTACTCCTCAACAGAATGGTGTAGCTGAGAGAAGGAATAGGACCCTATTGGATATGGTCCGGTCTATGATGAGTTATTCCACTTTACCTTTATCATTTTGGGGGCACGCCATACAAACTGCATGCTATCTTCTGGATAACGTTCCCTCCAAATCGGTTCCTAAAACTCCTTATGAGTTATGGACGAGTAGGAAACCTAATTTGAATCATATTCGAATTTGGGGTTGTCCGGCACACGTCCTGGATAAGGAAGCGAAGAAATTGGAGTCACGATCAGAAGTGTGCTTGTTTGTTGGCTATCCAAAAGGGACAAAAGGTGGTCTGTTCTATAATCCAAAGCAAAATAAAGTCTTTGTTTCAACACATGCAACATTCCTTGAGGAAAGTTACATGGAAGACTTTAAACCTCGTAGCAAAGTAGTGCTTGAGGAGATGACTTCGGGTTTGGATGTTCCTAAAGTCACAGAAAACCCTGCGGAAAAATCACTAAAGAATCAACAACCACAGGAGCTTCGTCGTAGTGGGAGGATTATCAGGGAACCTGAAAGGTACATGTTCAGTGGTGAAGTTTATGAAGCAGAATCCATAGAACATATTGATGATCCGGCTACGTACAAGGAAGCTATGGAGGATGTTGATTCTAGTCTTTGGCAAAAGGCTATAAACGCCGAGATGGAATCTATGGATTCCAACGGAGTCTGGAAACTTGTAGACTTACCCCAAGGCATAAAACCGATTGGGTGTGAGTGGGTATACAAGAGGAAGAGAGGTGTGGATGGGAAAGTGGAAACTTTCAAGGCAAGACTTGTAGCGAAGGGCTATACGCAGAAAGAAGGAATCGACTATGAAGAAACCTTCTCGCCTGTAGCAATGCTTAAGTCAATCCGCATTCTTTTATCCATTGCGTCTGCTCTCGATTATGAGATCTGGCAAATGGATGTCAAGACAGCTTTCTTAAATGGCTCTCTTGAGGAAGATATCTATATGATACAACCAGACGGATTCAAGGCAAAAGGCCAAGAAGACAAAGTATGCAAGTTGCTTAAATCCATTTATGGATTAAAGCAAGCATCTCGTTCTTGGAATATTAGGTTTGATCAAGCGATCAAAACTTATGGATTCAAACAAAACATTGATGAACCATGTGTTTATAAATGTATCAAGAACGAGAAAGTGGTGTTCCTTGTACTCTATGTGGATGATATATTGCTTATTGGAAACGATGTGGCAATACTATCATCTGTCAAAGTTTGGTTAGCCAAACAGTTTGACATGAAGGACTTAGGAGAAGCTAGTTATGTTCTTGGTATTCAACTCTTTAGAGATAGAAAGAACAAAACGATAGCACTCTCCCAAGCTTTATACATTGATAAAGTACTTGAGAGGTTTTCTATGAAGGATTCCAAGAAAGGTGCTCAACCTTTCAGGATTAGAATCAAACTTTCTAAAGATGACTGTCCCAAGACATCGGAAGAAAGGGAGCGTATGAAAAATGTATCTTATGCATCAGCAGTAGGTAGTCTTATGTACGCTATGTTATGCACTAGGCCTGACATTTGTTTTGCGGTTGGTATGGTAAGTCGATATCAGTCGAATCCGGGACCGAACCATTGGGCTGCGGTCAAGCATATACTCAAGTATCTACGGAGAACGAGGGATTATATGCTAGTGTATTCCGGTCAGGACCTTGTTCCTATAGGATATACTGATTCTGATTTTTAATCAGATCAGGATTCAAGGAAATCGACTTCAGGATCTGTCTTCACCCTTGGAGGTGGTGCCGTTGTGTGGAGGAGTGTTAAGCAATCTTGTATTGCTGACTCGACCATGGAAGCCGAGTATGTGGCAGCCAGTGAGGCATCAAAGGAAGCGGTTTGGCTCTGCAGGTTCCTTAGTGACCTTGAGGTCGTTCCTGGTATGGATAAAGCTATAGTGCTCTACTGTGACAACAGTGCAGCAGTAGCTAATACCAAGGATCCTAGGCATCATAAGAGGAGTAAGCACATTGACAGAAAATATCACATTATCAGAGGCTTTGTTGAGAGTGGAAATGTGACGGTTTGCAAAATCGCATCGGAGGACAATCTTGCTGACCCGTTCACGAAGACTTTGGTGACCAGAAGATTCGAAGAACACGTCGAAGGCATGGGGATGCGTAATATGTCACATTTACTCGCTTAGGGCAAGTGGGAGATTGTTGGGATCTATAGGTGCCCTAAGGATAGAAAATCTTAGGGATTTTCTGTAAATATGACATTTTGATATTAATAAGAGGAAATTATTCATGTTTAATAAGTTGTGTCCTATTTACTTTCATTTGTTGATTGTATAATTATTTTGAGCAAACATAAAATACTCCTAGGCTGTTGGTAATATATCGAATTACCATATGTATACGGGGTATGCATAGAAGACGTGGTAATTTGATAACAGTCTAAATAAATAGTCCGCAATCAACGGAATAAGATTTGGGGATCTTATTCATGATAAGATTGTAAAGGTTGTCTACTTCCTTGGAGGGATGGTTTGTCTTGACCATCGGATAGGTTCCGAGTAGAAACTTTAATGTATACCAGTATTGAGGTATGACATTGGACTGGACCTAAAGTGTTAATTGATTCGGTTTAATAATTCCGTTTATAAGAATCAATGATACTTTGATTATCATCCTGCATTAATCTTAATCCTGAAATGATTACTTGAGTTCGCATCCATGACTTATGTACTTTGATGCATTAAAGGTGAGACACTGTTAATTCATGGTCAACATACTTGTGTTTTGGGTGCATGACTTATGGATGGAGAAATCAAGATTCATAGATACGGAATCCATAGCTGTCTTAATGATAGTAAATGTTATCTACTTAAAGGTATTATTCGGGGATTGAAAGATAGTATAACAAGATCTTGGCCATCGGTTTATTTTGTGTTCTCTGGTGGTTTTCCAATTGTATGGTTTTACAATTGGTGGTTCTTTCAATGGAGAATAATTGAACTTTAAGTTAAAATGATTGAAAAGGTAAAACGGAAAAAGTCCTTAATTCAATCATGGATAACATATGGGGATTAAGCAAGCGATGAATAAATCATGGAAGAAGCACTACGTGAGAGAGCTTTCGTAATACGGTATGTAAACAGGAGTTCAGCTTCAAACTTTTAGTGGAATAGTTTTGAAGTTGATAATTGATGGATAATTAATCTGGGATTAATTTTTCACAATTATAGGAGCCTCTTTACATATTTCCATCGGGTCCCTCTATTAGCTCATATAGTTCCACGAAGCGTCTCGGGATTTGTTCCTAATAAGATCGGTAAATTGTAAATGGAATTTTGTAATGTCTATTAAGACATGGTACTCTCTAACATGCAATCCAGAAAGGATTGGACATGTGAAATTTGTAGACAAATGATTTGTCAACATGTGATTGGTTAATTTGAATTTTGAAAATAAGATTGTATTTGAATTTTGGAAAACAAAATTTTTCTCTCCTAATTAAAAGTGGTGCACGTTTTTTAATTGTATGGAGGGAAGAAAATTTTGTTTCAAAATTATTTAAATATATTCCTAACATTTAATTATTAATTGGTTTAAATAATGGAGATTATTTCATGAATTTTTCTTTCATAATTAAAGAGGTGCATGGTTTTTGTGAGGAAAGAAAATTTGAAATATTTCATTAATTTAAATTAATTAATATGGATAATGTTTATGGAAAATATTTATTCAAATATGTGAATCCTATTTAAATTCGAAAAGGTTTAAAAGAAGTTTGAATCTAGATAGGACTAGGATCTTTTGACTAGTCTAGATTCTTGATTTAAAATTTAAACTACCAATCAAGATTTCTCTCACTTTGTGGCCGAATTTTAAAGGGGATTTCCTCTTGAAATTTGTTTTTAGGTTCAATGAATCTAGCCCTAAAGTTGTATGATCTTTTGGTTCAAGATTTATCCGGAAAATAATTATTAATTATTTTTCAAGTAGGAGATAAATTTTGAAAAGGATTGTAATACTATATAAAGGCTAGGAGTTCTTGAAAAACAAATTTTTGATAATTTTAAAAGGGAAAAACGTTTTTTTAATAAAAAAAAAAAAAAAATTTTTTTCTTCCACATCAAAAATTCGGCTTTCTTGTGAGAGAGAAAAAGAAAGAAAATTCCATTGAATCAAAACTGCGAGAAAGGTTAAACCGAGTGATTATTTTCATAGGAGGTTAACCGGTTTCTGTTTTGTAGTTTTGAAGAAAGAAGTTGGATCAAATTCTCAACGAGGATCATCGGAATTGAGAAGGAGGGATCTAGACTTCGGAAAGAAATACCGGTCGCTTGGATTCATAGAACGTGTGCCCACACACACTTTGAGACGTGGAACTCGAGAATAGTAGAGAAGACACGTTGGTCAAACGCTCTAGCAATTCCGGAATCCAAGAAATAAGGTACGCTTGATCATGAATTAATTTATTGTTATATGCATCATGAGCTTCTTTTCCGGAAACGGCATAAAATTTTTAAAACTTCCGCTGCGCCGTAACTCCAATACCGGATCCGATTTTTCCAACACCTTGTTCATAAGGAATTAAAGTCTAATTTATGTGTTTATGATGTGTTATATGAAAAATTATGAATAATAATGAGAAATTCATAATTTTATTTAAACAATGTTCGAGTCCTCATTTAATGATTATGAGACTCAATTGATGATTTACGAGCCAAGAATGAGGTTTTTAAAGGAAAAAGAACGAAAAAGGATGAAATTTTACGTAAGTCAACTTTGACCAAAAAAGTCAAAGGGCTGACCAAAAAAGTCAAAGGGTTGACCAAAAAGTCAAAGTTTGACCGGGACGGATCCCAACGTTGACTTCACAAGTATGATGAAGGAATATGGAAAAAATATCCGAAAATGAAGATTTATAAACCATAAATCCACCATAGAAAAATCAAGCACACCGAAATCGAATTAAGGGCAAAAAGGTCTCCGAAAAATTGGAGAAAGAGAATTTTCGGTCCGAATTTACATGGAAGAATTTTTGGACCAAAATATAAAATAAGAATGCTCATCACAGTATTGGAAATAACTGTAGAGCACGAAAGGAGCTGTGAAAGAACGAAATGGCCAAACAAGACCTTGATAGAACTAGTGGAAGATGACCTCACCTCAATGACATCACCTTGTACTAACTCAAAGTTGCATCATGTGGATTTTACCATGCATGATGGCCGGCCACACATAGGAGACAAAAGGGAAAAAAAAAAAAAAAAAGGGAAAGCCTTAAATTAAGAAGAAAAGGTGCACCAACTTTTGTCCATCATAAGTCTCCCATCTCCTAGTCACTTTTGCTTAAAATAATGAGTCAAACTCATGCTTTTTCCTCATGAAATCCGGCAGCCCTCTACCCCCCTCCATCATGGTCGGAAACTAGAGAAGAAAAAGGAAAGGATTTGGTTTGGTTTGAGTAACTAGATGGCCTTTCAAGTCCAACCAAACAAAGGACAATAACACCATGCCTATGACTCACCTTTTCACTAGCCAAAGCAAGCTAGTGGCAGACCATTTCCCTCCCCTTTGGTCGGCAGCAGCAATGGACAGCAAGGAAAGAAAAGTTCAATGGGAACAAGACTAGACATAAAGCCATAAATCAAGGAAAAAGTTGAACCACTTTTGTCCATCAATCCTCTAGTCACTTCTTGCTTAAAAAATGAACTAAAACCCTTGTCCATTCCCCACAAAATCCAGCTGCAACCCACCCCATTCAGCCCCTTGGATTCGGCCAGCTAGAGGAAGGGAAATGACAAGACTAAAGCCTTGATTCAAGGCAAGCAAACAACCACTAAGTCATATCAACAAGTCCTCCCATTCCTTGTGCCTTTTGTGGGAAAAAGTGAGCCAAAAGCTCTCATTTCCTTGGGTGATACTCGGCAGCAAGAAGGAGAAAGAGAGAGAGAGAGATTCAAAAAGTTTTTGGGTTTTCCATCTCAAGGGTTTCAGTTCTAAGAGAGAAAGAGCTAAGAAAAAGTGAGAAGATTTTTGTGGGTTCTCCAAGAGTTGGCCGACCAAGAGCAAGAGAGAAAGAGGTAAGTGGATATTGAAAAAAAAATTCTTGGTTTTTCTTCCTTGATAGTGCTCGGTTTAGAGATGAGAAAAAGCTAACAAAAAAATCTCTTGGATCTCATTTTTTTGAACCAAATCCGTGAGCCAAGCAAGGAAGGACTTGAGAAAATTTTGGTGAGTTTTTGGGAAGGAAACCGAGCAAGAGGAGGAGGAGAAAAGGGTAAGAAAAACTTGGATCCTTTTTCTTGTTAAGGTTCGGTTTTGGTTAAAGCAAGAAAGAGCTAACAAAAAATGTTTGGATGCCATTTTCTTGGAAGAAACCGTGTGACTAGAAGGCTAAAAGGAAGGAAGGAAATCTTTGGATTTTCAAAACCCTAACTTGGGTTTGAGGTAAATCTCTTAAACCACCTTGAAATCAAGTCTTATTTAAGTGTTTTTGATGTTGGTTCAAGTGGTTTATAAGGACATAAGTCCACCTTAATTTTCTGCCCTCATTGTTGGTGTGTGTGCTTGATTAGGGTAGGGTTTGGTTGGCTGATTTTTGATGCTTGTTTGCTTTAAAATTTGTTCTTGAAAATGATGGATTTTTCATGCTAGAAATTAGGTTGTATGTCCCATAAGATGAGGCCAAAAATCTGCCCTTGGCAGCCATGAGAGCATGATAGATTAGGGATGGATTTTGTGATGCTTGTATGTGTTGATGCATGTGCTAGAGCCAAGCAACCTAGGTTTTTAAATTTTCGGATTTGGGTTGCATGAGATGAATGAGATGGATTTATGGGTTGCAATGGGACGTTAAAAGCGCTGCTTGTTGTGGTATAAGCTCCCGATGTGATCGGTCGAGATAGATTCCGCGAAATAGGACGTAAACCGAAATAAGGAACCGGAACTGCCAATTCGGATTCGAATCTGGCCAGTTTCGGGAAAGGGTAATTTCAAGGCCCTTAGAGGCCGAATGAGGTAAAACTCAAAATATGAAAGTTGTTCGGAACAACTTTTCCTAGAGGACAACACAAACAGAATCTCGAAATAAGGCTCCAACGGCCTCTGTTTTACCCAAAACCCGTGGCTGAGCCCTGGGACGTCCTTTACCCAGTTTTTCAGAGTTAACCCGTTTTCAAATAAAAACTGGTACTGATCTAGGCCGAACTGGATTTTTCTTAAAACACGAAAGTTTTAGTATTTTTTGAGAGCTAAAACTTTCGTGAAGACAAGTTTTTCAAATTCCAAGCCGATTTTTAAACTGGGCGTGAATTATGGAAGGTGTGCAGGGAGTCCGAAATCTTGCACATGAGTTTCACAAAAATATTTTCTAGAAAAATTGTGAAGTGCTCTTAAATGGTTATTTTAGCTTCGGAAACCTTTCCAAAGGCGGTTTCCGACCCCAAATGATTTTATAAAAGATTTATTTCGAAAACCATGAATTTTAAGGGTTCGGGTTTGAAATTTCACATTTTTCTCCGAAGTAAAGAAAAAGAGGGTTTCAACCAAGAATTTACAAGTTAAAGAAAATAATGAGAATTGACCAAGGTATCTTCTAATTAAAGGAGTTAGAATTTTTACAAGCAAAATGAAGGATTTTTGGAAGTAAATTACTCAAGATTTTCCAAAAATAAGAAGAGGAATTTTAAAGTAAAATTGGTAAGCAAGCCGATTACGAACGGCAACCGGATATTATATCCGAGTTACAAACCCAAGGATAACCAAGGGTTGACTAAATGATGACCCAAGGTTAATTAAGGTTAACCTTAAGGGTTACCCAACATAACCCTAAGGGATACCCACATGTATGTTTGGGCTAAAATTTAAAGGGTTAATGGAAGTAACCCAATAACAAGGATGTATGAGCAAAGCCCAATAAGTGAACAATGCTCTAACCAAAAAGGTTACCCAACGTAACCTCATAAGGATTTATCAAAGTTCAATAAAGAATGGGGATTAAAATGGCCAAGATGGATATCACGTATAAGGGACATACAACCAAAAGTAAATGTGAGTGTTGGTAGGTCACAACACCTTACGAAAGGGATCCTGATCCTATATTTTTGGTATATCAGGAAAGTGAATTGCCGTTGCCGACAAATTAAGGAATGCAACTTTAAGGATACGGCACTAGAGGTAAGTACAAACCTCACCTGCAGTATGAAAGCTAGTAATTTATGTTCAAGTATGTGGTTTTCAAATATGCTGCAATATGTTGTGTGCTATATCTATGAAATGCTATGTTTATAAAAAGTGCTATTATTACAAAATGCTATGTTATAGAAAGCGCTATTTTTCGCAAAATGTTATGTTTGTAAAAAGGTGCTATATTTGTAAAATGTCATGTTCATAAAAATGTCATGTTTGCAAATGCCATGAATGAAAAGAATGCCATGCCATGTTATGTATGAGATAAAAAGTATATTATCATATAGTGACATCATAAGGTATGTTCACTAAAGATAAATAACATGGTAAGAAGTCACAAGTAAAGTGTCGTACCGACCTCCCATAAGGTGGAGGATTTTTCATGTTAAAGTAAAGGATTCACCCTCTCGTTGATGCGGGAGGGTGAAATCACCCAATGTTCCCAGAGCAGTTAGGGACCTTGCAACCCCTATCTATAATCTGGAGGCGCGCTAAATAAATGATGGTACGTACACTATGGGGCCCATAAGAAAGATAAGTAAGTTAAAAGAAATGCATAAATGGAACATAAATGGTTCACGCATATGCATATGATGAAGAATGTTTTCAAGATGTTTTAATGTTTTGTGAGATTATGTTTGTGCTTACTGAGCGAAAGCTCATTTAGTTATATTTCATACTGTAGGTAAGAAACCCGCAGCGTAATGGTGAGCATTGTGAGGATGATGTGGAGGCGGACGAAGGCGGTGTGGATACCACTATGTATTATTTCCGCAATCTTTTGATAAGTTAAGAAGTTTGTACATAAGTATGTATGGTAAAGATAAATTATGCTTTACGGTATTTTGGAACTAAAGACCTTAAGTACACTTTTACTTAAGTAGTAATGATATATTACTAATGGCAAATGCTTTTATAAGTATGTTTTAAAATATATATATATATATATATATGCCTAATTTTCAAGTACAGTAAGTAAGTAAGTAAGGCGTGACGGCCCTACGTAGTAAGAGGGCGTCACAGTTACCTTTTTATAGATTTTGTAAGTAGCCGACTTTTGTTTGTTTCTTGGTAAACATGTAATGTTTTTTCCCTTTGACATTTTTCCTGTAGGGTTTTTTGTTCAAATGATTTTTGATGAAGCATATTTGAGATTAGATTTTAAGATGGGAATTTCAACTAAATTCTTTCAGATTGATTTCTGGCTACATAGAATTTTACTATTGTTTTTTTTTTTTTATCCTTAATAGAGTTGTTTTTATTTTCCTCTTAATTTATTTTCTTCTAAATATTCTTGTATTTTTCTTTTTTTCATTAATAAAAAATGAAATAAAGAAGGGATGAAGGTGTTAAAAAAGTGCTGTCATAATTAGAATGTCTATATATGCCTGCTGATATCTGTTACCATCATCTAAGAAAAAGAAAAAAGAAAAAAAAAATCTCGACAGTAAGCCCCAAAACTAATGAGAAGGTGTTACTATAACAATGTTTATATCAAATGAATATATTTCTGTAATTTTAATATAAATCAAGAGATACCTGCCTATTTTTCCTCAAACAGAAATTACGTTATTTGTCCATTTAATTCATGTTTGCGAGCAGCCAAAGTACAAAGAAAATCCCACAATTCCATTTTCCAAAAAACCAAAAACCAAAAACCAAAAGCCAAACACCAATGACTTTCTCTCTCTCTCTAATGGCCCCGTTTGTCGCCATTGCCAGAGCCGCTCGCAAGTCCAGAGCCACCACTGGCGGCTCTGCCCTGTTCCTGCGCTGTATGAGCAACATCCCGGAGAACACCGTGTACGGCGGTCCCATGTCCCAGAGCCCCAACCAGAGAGTGACTCTGGCCAGCCTCAGGCAGAAGCACCGCCGGCGCAATCCCATCTCCGTCGTCACCGCCTACGACTACCCCTCCGCTGCCCACCTCGACATGGCCGGCATCGACATCTGCCTTGTCGGAGACTCCGCCGCCATGGTCGTCCACGGCCACGACACCACCCTCCCCATCACGCTCGACGAAATGCTCGTCCACTGCCGCGCCGTCGCTCGCGGCGCCAAGACGCCTCTCCTCGTCGGCGACTTGCCGTTTGGCTCCTACGAGTCCAGCTTCACTCAGGTATGGCCATGAATTTTCGCGATTGAATTGATTATACAATTGATCTTGGCATTTACTTTATCACACGACTTGCACAATTATATATAACCATCTTAATTGTCAAACTACTTGTGATGTCAATCATTTTTTGAAAAGACTGGCCGGGATGGTCATCTCGGTCGGTTCTTGACCGTACTGTTGGCCCGAGCAGGCCTTCCGACCGTCTTCTCAATTTTTTTTTCCTTGTTATTTTGACGTAATTCGTTTTAAAGCAAATGAGCGAAATTGTCTTATATTATCGGAATGATGGGAGTGGAAGGATAAAAGAACAATTATATTTGGTTAAATTGTCTTATATTATCGGAATGATGGGATTGGAAGGAAAAAAGAACAATTATATTTGGTAAGTGATGAAATATTTACGATTAACAGGCTGTTGATACTGCGGTGCGGATATTAAAGGAAGGAGGAATGGATGCAATAAAGTTGGAAGGAGCGTCACCGGCAAGAATCAGTGCGGCGAAAGCTATTGTAGAAGCTGGAATTGCCGTGATGGGGCATGTGGGACTCACTCCGCAGGCCATTAGTGTTCTTGGGGGATTTAGGCCTCAGGGCAAGAATGTTGCAAGTGCTGTAAAGGTCTGTGCTTGTGTTTTAACCATGTTTATGTGATTTATCATGTGAGATCATGCTTGTACAATGTTGGTTTCGAATTTGATGTTTATGAAATTTTTTTCCTCTTATGCAGGTTGTGGAAACCGCCCTGGCCTTGCAGGAAGCGGGGTGTTTTGCGGTGGTTTTAGAATGCGTTCCAGCACCTGTGGCAGCTGCAGCTACTTCTGCTCTTCGGGTTCCTACGATCGGCATTGGAGCGGGGCCTTTCTGTAGTGGCCAAGTTAGTTGGCAATCTTTTCCCATTCCTCTTTTGTTGATATACACAATCCTGTAGAACGCACTTGTATCTCACTTGGAACGATCAGATAGTGACTGGCTTTGAACTAGAATTTAGAGTCCTTGAATGACATACAGATACTTGATTTAATGTCAATGTAACTTAGCTGAAAGCTTATATTTGTTCAAACCGAAAAGCTTATGCAAGTTGGGAAGTTTCATAACTTAGTTTATGTATTGAAATTTCCAGTGTAGAATTTCATTGTGAACGTAGAAAGTTATGACAATAAACTATAACATGGATGGATTAGAATGGCATATTGCTCTATCACTTCGACGGCTCCATCCCTTTAATTTGTATTTCATCAGGTTTAGTAGTTTTGTCTTTAGAACTTGTAATTTTGGAATGAAATCTTTTTCTTACCCTTTTAATCTATTAAGAATCAAATTTTGCATTTTCACCCTTGCACTTGTGTATGATATAATAAAATTTCAACCTGCAATTGGATGCATCTCTACTTTCTGCATTTTATTTATTTTCTTTTTCATTGTTGCCCTGTAAAAGTTTTTTCACATTGAATTGTTTTTTCTCCAAGGTTGATAAGAATTTATAATGTCTATCGAAGCTTGGTTAAATTATGGCAATGCTTAATTTGTCTCAATGTGATGCAGGTGCTAGTTTACCATGACCTGCTTGGAATGCTTCAACATCCACATCATGCTAAAGTAAATTCTACATTTGCGTGTCCATTAGTTGTCGTCACTCTTCCTGTGCATTAAACTTTTTAATCAACAAGGTAGCCACACACCTTTTGCAGGTTACCCCAAAATTCTGCAAGCAGTATGCACAGGTCGGAGATGTAGTAAACAAAGCTCTATTAGAGTACAAGAAAGAAGTGATCGAAGGTTCATTTCCTGGCCTGGTGCACACCCCATATAAAATCAGTCCCTCCGATGTCAGTGACTTCTCAAAAGAGTTGGAAAAATTGGGTTTGGGAAAGGCAGCGTCTGCAGCAGCTGAAGCAGCTGAGAAGATTAATAAACCCGAACCACTGGGTGGGGGCAGCCCATCAAGTGACTGAAAACGAGATGTAGCTCGTAAGGTCATTCTTAGAGTACCATTCGATGTTGTTATAGTTGGCTACCAGATACTTGGTAATTGCTCTGGATGTCTGTTTATGACTAGTCTCATTTTGCTCAGTCAATAGAATGTTTTCAAAACTCGAAATTTCTCCATTTCGAAATATATC
The DNA here is from genome assembly GCA_025413485.1 of Ficus microcarpa. Lineage (NCBI taxonomy): Eukaryota > Viridiplantae > Streptophyta > Magnoliopsida > Rosales > Moraceae > Ficus > Ficus microcarpa. The sequence goes on from CM046383.1 coordinate 17,653,768, forward strand.
AGCGCCTTCTCCCTTTTTCATTTTCTTTTTAGGAAAGGGAAGGAAGGTTTCTGAAGTTTGTAGCTGACATTCATTTTAAAGCATAAATAAAGCATCTCCAAAAATGAATGCTTAAAGCATCGCTAGATGTATTCTGACCAGCTAGTAGTATCTGTATATTTTTCTACTTAAATCCGTTTATATAACTTAGTAAGAGTTGCTTCCACGTTATTTTTATCATAACTTAAGGTGTGTCTACATACACATAATCGGAGTGAACATAAATCGAAATGAATAGGATTCAAAGTGAGGATTGATTGTCTGAATAAGTTGCTTGTTTGGTTGTAGGATTCAGAATTGGAGTCACTATGAATCCCTTAATCTTCCTGTAAAACTCGGTTGAAGGAACTTGAATGTTTTCTATGGAGTGAGCAACACCAGCTTGTGCCGCTGCTACTGGTACTGGGTTTGGCTTATATAAACTTTGAAAGGAATGAATTTACTGTATATTGTTGCACACCAAACTGATTTACATAGCTCCTACTTATAGGACTTTACAAAGAATAGGAAATTACTGTCTATGCTAGCAGACCTAATGGTTAACTTTCCCATTTTACAAAAGTTGACTAGCTATATTTACACAATAACAAAACAGCTAACTAATTCTCACAAAATAGCTAACAAATCTTCTATGATTTAATCAGCAGAATATTCCCACAGCTTATCTTGGCTTACATCCTTAGGTACCGGATTATTTAGAAGATATAATCTTTAGAGATTTGGAAATTCAATATACCAAAGTTTGTCTAACTTTTTATATTGGTGGATATTATTATTATTATTATTATATACTAAAAGGATGCATAGTTTTACTGTTATTTCTATAGTGCTGTGATTTTTTTGCCCCTCTCTTTTAGTGGCTTTTCCCCTTTCTACAGTGCCCTAGGGTTAAACCCCTATTTAGGGCATAAAGATAGTTTTGCCCTTCGATTGTGGTTATATTTTTCATTGGTAACAGTGGTATGATGATTTTGTCCTTCGCTTTTACAGTGCATGGACATTTTCACCGTTTAGTTATAATTTTTTTTTGAGGCAGCTATAGTTGTTGGACAGTTTTGCCCTTTTTATGTATGTTTGGACGAATTTTGCTCTTCAAAATTAGTCTATGGTGTGTTGTGTGTGCAATGTTTGGACTATTTTACCCTTATAACCCTAGAATGTCCCCTGTCTCTCTCTCTCTCTCTCTCTCTCTCTCTCTGTCTTTCTCGAATGTTCATTTCATAATTTTTTTCCTCTCTTTACCTCACCTTCTCTTTGCACTGTTCATCTTTTCTTTCTTTACATCTCTCTTTCTTCGCCTCTTTTCTTCGTGTTGGAAAAATTAGATCCGGTATCAGAGTTGCGGCGTAGCGGAAGTTTTAAAATTTTATGCCGTTTCCCGAAAAGAAGCTCATGATGCATATAACAATAAATTAAATTCATGATCAAGCGTACCTTATTTCTTGGATTCCGGAATTGCTAGAGCATTTGACCAACGTGTACTCTCTACTATTCTCGAGTTCCACGTCTCAGAGTGTGTGTGGGCACACGTTCTATAAATCCAAGCGACCGGTAATACTTTCCGAAGTCTAGATCCCTCCTTCTCAATTCCGATGATTCTCATTGAGAATTTGATCCAACTTCTTTCTTCAAAACTACAAAACAGAAACCAGTTAACCTCTTATGAAAAATTATCACTCGATTTAACCTTCCTCACAATTTTGATTTAATGAAATTTTCTTTTTTTTTTTTCTCTCTCACAAGATAGCCGAATTTCTTGATGTGGAAGAAACACAAATTTTTTTTTTTTTTTTATAAAAAACGTTTTTCTATATATAAGAAAATCAAATCTTAGTTTTTCAAGAACTCCTAGCCTTTATATAATATTCAAATCATTTTCAAAATTTATCTCCTTCTTGAAAAATAATTAATAATTATTTTTCTAGATAAATTTTGAACCAAAGATCATACAACTTTAGGGCTAGATTCATTAAACCTAAAAACAATTTTTCAAGAGGAAATCACAACTAAAAAATTCGGCAACATTAAGAGATAGATCATGATTGGTGGTTCAAATTTTAAATCAAGAATTTAGACTAGTCAAAAATCCTAGTCCTATCTAGATTCAAACTTCTTTTAAACCTTTTCGAATTTAAATAAGATTCACATATTTGAATAAATATTTTCCACAAACATTATCTATATTAATTAATTTAAATCAATGAAATATTTCAAATTTTCTTTCTTAACAAAAACCATGCACCTCTTTTAATTAGGAAAGAAAAATCCATGAAATAATCTCCATTATTTAAATCAATTAATAATTTAATATTAGGAATATATTTGAATAATTTTGAAACAAAATTTTTTCCCTCCATACAATTAAAAAAAACGTGCACCATTTTAATTAGGAGAGAAAAATTTTGTTTTCCAAAATTCAAACACAATCTTATTTTCAAAATTCAAATTAACCAATCACATGTTGACAAATCATTTGTCTACAAATTTTACATGTCCAATCCTTTCTGGATTGCATGTTAGAGAGTACTATGTCTTAATAGACATTTCTAAATTCCATTTATAATTTACCGATCTCATTAGGAACAAATCCCGAGATGCTTTGTGGAACTATATGAGCTAATAGAGGGACCCGATGGAAATATGTAAAGAGGCTCCTATAATTGTGAAAAATTAATCCCAGATTAATTATCATCAATTATCAACTTCAAAACTATTCCACTAAAAGTTTGAAGCTGAACTCATGTTTACATACCGTGTTACGAAAGCTCTCTCACGTAGTGCTTCTTCCATGATTTATTCATTGCTTACTTAATCCCCATAGGTTATTCATGATTGAATTAAGTACTTTTTCTGTTTTACCTTTTCAATCATTTTAACTTAAAGTTCAATTATTCTCCATTGAAAGAACCAACAATTGTAAAACCATACAATTGGTAAACCACCAGAGAACACAAAGTAAACCGATGGCCAAGATCTTATTTGTTAGACCCGAAATTTTGTAGACTTGTCATCTCCTTGTTCATAAGGAATTAGAGTCTAATTTATGTGTTTTTGATGTGTTATATGAAAAATTATGAATAATAATGAGAAATTCATAATTTTATTTAAACGATGTTCAAGTCCTCATTTAATGATTATGAGACTCAATTAATGATTTATGAGCCAAGAATGAGGTTTCTAAAGGAAAAAGAACGAAAAAGGATGAAATTTTACAAAAGTCAAAGGGTTGACCAAAAAGTCAAAGGGTTGACCAAAAAGTCAAAGTTTGACCGGGACGGGTTACAACGTTGACTTCACAAGTATGATGAAAGAATATGGAAAGAATCTCCGAAAATGAAGTTTTATAAGCCATAAATCCACCCTAGAAAAATCAAGCACACCGAAATCGAATTAAGGGTAAAAAGGTTTCCGAAAAATTGGAGAAAGAGAGTTTCGGTCCAAATTTACATGGAATAATTTTTGGACCAAAATATAAAATAAGAATGCTCATCACAGTATTGGAAATAACTGTAGAGCGCGAAAGGAGCTGTGAAAGAACGAAATGACCAAACAGGACATTGTGTGAGCTAGTGGAAGATGACATCAACTCCTTGACATCACCTTCTACTAACTCAAAGTTGCATCATGTGGATTTTACCATGCATGATGGCCGGCCACACATGGGAGACAAAAGAAAAAGAAAAAAAAAAAAGGGAAAGCCTTAAATTAAGAAGAAAAGGTGCACCAACTTTTATCCATCACAAGTCTCCCATCTCCTAGTCACTTTTGCTTAAAATAATGAGTCAAACCCATGCTTTCTCTCCCTTGAAATCCGGCAGCCATTAGCTCTCCCCCTCCATCACAATGGTCGGCAACTAGACAAGAAAAAGGAAAGAAATTGGTTTGGTTAGAGTAACTAAGTGGTCTTTCAAGTCTAACTAAACTAGGTATGGTGTGGAGCCTTCTACATCACCCAAAGGAGTGCCACTTGTCCCTCCCAAAAGCAGCCACAACAGCCCACATCCTCCCCTCCCTCTCCATCAATTTTCGGCAGCAACAAAAGGGGACAAGAAGGTATGGCATAAAGCCATAATTTAAGGACCAAAAGGTGAGTTAAGTGAGAGATTTTTCTAGAAGCCTTCTAGGACCATACAAGGGCTGCCACATGTCCCTCTTTAACCCCAAAATTTTCAGCACTCAACCCCATTTCCCTTGTCAAATTCGGCAGCCAATAGGGGACAAGAAAGACTTGACATAAAGCCTTGAATTAAGGACAAGTTTCCATCCACTTTAGTCAATCAAAGAAACCCTCCCATCCCTTGTGCTTTTTGTTGGAAAAAGTGAGCCAAACTCTCATTTTCTTTGAGTCATTCGGCAGCAAGAAGGAGAAGGAAAGAGAGAGAGTGCTAGAGAAAGCTTGAGATTTTTTTCTTGTGAGCTTTGAGTGAAGTGGCCGACCAAGAGCAAGAGAGAAAGAGGTAAGTGGATCTTGAAAAATTCTTGGGTTTTCTTCCTTGATAGTGCTCGGTTTAGAGGTGAGAAAAAGCTAACAAAAAAATCTCTTGGATCTCATTTTTCTTGAACCAAATCCGTGAGCCAAGCAAGGAAGGACTTGAGAAAATTTTTGTGGGATTCTCCAAGATTTGGCCGAACAAGGAAGAGAAGAAAGAGGTAAGAAAAACTTGGTTTTCTTCTTGTGATTTTCGATTTTGGTTAGAGCAAGAAAGAGCTAACAAAAAAATTTTGGACCCCATTTTGTGTGGTGAAGCCGTGGGCTAGAGGAAGGAAGGAAGAGTTGGGATTTTCAAAACCCTAACTTGGGTTTGAGGTAAATCTCTTAAACACCTTGAAATCAAGTCTTATTTAAGTGTTTTTGATGTTGATTCAAGTGATTTGTAAGGACATAAGTCCACCTTAATTTTCTGCCCTCATTGTTGGTGTGTGTGCTTGATTAGGGTAGGATTTGGTTGGCTGATTTTTTATGCTTGTTTGCTTTAAAATTTGTGCTTGAAAATGATGGATTTTTCATGCTAGAAATTAGGTTTTATGTCCCATAAGATGAGGCAAAAAATCTGCCCTTGGCAGCCATGAGAGCATGCTAGATTAGGGATGGATTTTGTGATGCTTGTATGTGTTGATGCATGTGCTAGAGCCAAGCAACCTAGGTTTTTAAATTTTCGGATTTGGGTTGCATGAGTTGAATGAGATGGATTTATGGGTTGCAATGGGACGTTAGAAGCGCTGCTTGTTGTGGTATAAGCTCCCGATGTGATCGGTCGAGATAGATTCCGCGAAATAGGACGTAAACCGAAATAAGGAACCGAAACTGCCAATTCGGATTCGAATCTGGCCAGTTTGGGGAAAGGGTAATTTCAAGGCCCTTAGAGGCCGAATGAGGTAAAACTCAAAACACGAAAGTTGTTCGGAACAACTTTTCCTAGAGAAAACGCGGACAGAATCTCGAAATAAGGCTCCAACGGCCTCCGTTTTACCCAAAACCCGTGGCTGAGCCCTGGGACGTCCTTTACCCAGTTTTTCAGAGTTAACCCGTTTTCAAATAAAAACTGGTACTGATCTAGGCCGAACTGGATCTTTCTTAAAACACGAAAGTTTTAGCATTTTTCGAGAGCTACAACTTTCGTGAAGACAAGTTTTTCAAATTCCAAGCCGATTTTTAAAATGGGCGCGTTTTGTGGGAGATGCGCAGGGAGTCCGAAATCTTGCACATGAGTTTCACGAAAATATTTTCTAGAAAAATTGTGAAGTGCTCTTAAATGGTTATTTTAGCTTCGGAAACCGTTCCAAAGGTGGTTTCCGGCCCCAAATGATTTTATAAAAAATTTGTTTCGAAAACCATGAATTTTAAGGACTCGGGTTTGAAATTTCACATTTTTCTCCGAAGCAAAGAAAAAGAGGGTTTCATACCAAACATTTCCAAGTTAAAGAAAATAATGAGATTAAGCCAAAGTATTTTCTAATTAAAGGAGTTAGAATTTTTACAAGCAAAATGAAGGATTTTTGGAAGGTAATTACACAAGATTTTCCAAAAATAAGGAAGAGGAATTTTAAAGTAAAATTGGTAAGCAAGCCAATTACGAACGGTAACCGGATATTATATCCGAGTTACAAACCCAAGGATAACCAAGGGTTGACTAAAGGTTGACCCAAGGTTAATTAAGGTTAACCTTAAGGGTTACCCAACATAACTCTAAGGGATACCCACATGTATATCTGGGCTAAGATTTAAAGGGTTAATGGAAATAACCCAATGACAAGGATGTATGAGCAAAGCCCAATAATAGAACAAGGCTCTAACCAAAAAGGTTACCCAACGTAACCTCTTAAGGATTAATCGAAGTTCGATAAAGAATGGGGATTAAAGTGGCCAAGATGGATATCATGTATAGGGGACATACAACCAAAAGTAGATATGAATGTTGGTAGGTCACCAACACCTTACGAAAGGGATCCTGATCCTATATTTTTGGTATATCAGGAAAGTGAATTGCCGTTGCCGACAAATTTAAGGAACGCAATTTTAAGGATACGGTACTAGAGGTAAGTACAAACCTCACCTGCAGTATGAAAACTAATAAATTATGTTCAAGCATGTGGTTTTCAAATATGCTGCAATATGTTGTGTGCTATATCTATGAAATGCCATGTTTATTAAAAAGTGCTATTTTTGTAAAATGTCATGTTTATAAAAGGTGCTATTTTCACAAAATGCTATGTTTATAAAAAGTGCTATTTTTGCAAAAGATTATAAAAGTGCTATATTTGTAAAATGTATGTTTATAAAAATGTCATGATTGCAAATGCCATGAATGAAAAGAATGCCATGCCATGTTATGAATAAGATAAAAAGTATGTTATCATATAGTGACATCATAAGGTATGTTCACTAAGGATAAATAACATGGTAAGAAATCACAAGTAAAGTGTCGTACTGACCTCCCATAAGATGGAGGATTTTCATGTTAAAGTAAAGGATTCACCCTCTCGTTGATGCGTGAGGGTGTAATCACCCAATGTTCCCAGAGCAGTTAGGGACCTTGCAACCCCTATCTGTATTGGAGGCGCGCTAAATAAATGATGGTACGTACACTATAGGACCCATATGAAAGATAAGTAAGTTAAAAGAAATGCATAAATGGAGCATAAATGGTTCACGCATATGCATATGATGATGAATGTTTTCAAGACGTTTTAAATGTTTTGTGAGATTATGTTTGTGCTTACTGGGCGAAAGCTCATCAAGTTATATTTCATACTGTAGGTAAGAAACCCGCAGCTTGAATGTTGGGCATTGTTGGAGCGGTGTGGCGGCGGACGAAGGTGGTATGGATACCACTACGCATAGTTTCCGCAACCGATTTTTGAGTTAAGAAGTTTTGTATATAAGCATATATGATAAAGACAAATTATGCTTTATGGTATTTTGGAACTAAAGACCTTAAGTAACGTTTACTTAAGTAGTAATGATATATTGCTAAGGACAAATGTTTTATAAGTATGTTTCAAAAAAAAAAATCCCTAATTTTCAAGTAAAGTTAAGTAAGTAAGTAAGGCGTGACGGCCCTACGTAGTAAGGGGGCGTCACAGAGTTGGTATCAGAGCGGTATCCTGCCAACCTACTTCGTCTCGCTCCGCATCGTTCCGCAATAGCCCAAGTAAGTTAAATTATTTTCTTACGTTTAGAATTAGATTTTTCGTACGCAACTTTTATCGATGGTTCGCAATGGAAAGGTTGGTTGTGAGAATGACGTTGGGTTGTGCCCTAGCTCGGTGGTGGTAAATAAGTAATGTATGCCCATGATGAGGAAATTATGTATTTTCCTAAAAAAAAAAACTATGATTATGAAATGAAGATTATGGTTCTGTATAAAAGATATGATTTTATGAAAGTTTTGAAAATAAGAAGCTTATTTGTTGCTTCTATACAGAACCATGCCACCAAGACGTCGAGCGGCACATGCCCAAAACGTCGATCTTGCAGCTCAACTGAACGAGCTGAGAGAGATGATGCTAGCCCAGCAACGAGAAATAGGTGGGCTTAGGGCTCAAATAGCCCAACAGAACCAAGGACCGCCTGAGGCCAGGGTACCACCGGCACCTGAAGAGCAACCAGCGGTACCGGAATTTCCCGAGGAGGAACCAGTGATTCCGGAACACCCTGAGGCCCCAAAAGCACCAATGGCGCCGGTAGCTGCTCCGCCAGCACCTCGAGCTCGAACCCCGGTAGAGCTGTATCATGAATTTCGGTGCATGAAGACGCCAGAATTCGAGGGATCGACGGACCCGATCGAGGCCGACAACTGGCTCATCGACCTTTAAGTTTCCCTGAACTTCTTAGGGCTCGACGACAGAGAGAGAGTCCTTTACGCGTCCTTTATGTTGAAGAAGGACGCCCGTTATGGTGGGAAACGGTTCAAATCAGACGGGACGTCAACCAGATGACATGGGAAGACTTTGTGGAAGAGTTCCGTGAGAAATACTTCAACACAGAAGTAATGGAAACTCAGCAGGACGAATTCACCAATTTCCGTCAGGGAAATTTGTCTGTGGCTGAAGCCGTGAGAAAGTTTGAACAGCTCGCCCGTCTCTGTCCTCAACTCATCAGTTCCGAGAGGGACAAGTGAGAAAAATGATGAGAATGTTCCGGCCAGACTTAGCCGTGATTATCAGCAGTGGCCCCCACCCACCGCTCACTGTCGCCGAATGCGTCAGTCGAGCAGTTCGAGCCGAATATTGGGTCGGCCAGAACAAGGCGCAACGGGCCCAGTTCTTTAAAGAAAAGAATGAGGAGAAGGCCCTTGCCAGGCAGAGCCAGACCAAATCAGGCCAACCATCACAGCAGAAAGGTCAAGGAGGACCTTCTGGCCAGCGCGGTGGCAACAAGCCGTATGGCAACCCCTAGCAGAAAAGGAAGTGGAATGCTGGAGGACAGGGAGCCAACAAAATCCTCCCCAGAAGAAGAATGCCCCTGACAACTGTGGAACTCCCCCTTGCCAGAAATGTGGGAGAAAACACCCGGGAGACTGCCGTGCCGGGACAAACCGCTGTTATCTGTGTGGCAAGGAAGGCCACTTTGCAAAGAATTGCACTGCCAATGTCCCGCACCAGCAGAATTATTAGAGGGGTCAGGGAAGTCAGTTGCACGCTGTACAGATGAAGCTCGAAGGACCTGCAATCCCTCAGGGCCGAGTTGAAGCTCCAGAACCGCAAGGACGCATCTATGCCTACACAAAGGAGGATGCTCAAGCTGGACCATCCACGGTGGTGACAGGTCAACTTCCTATTGCCCAACAAGATGCTTATGTGTTGATTGACTCTGGAGCCACGCATTCATTCACATCACCTAGGTTTGCTAAGAAACTAGGTAGAGATAATGAGAAAATCGGAAGAATCTTTCGTACTGCATTACCCTCCGGGGAAATCTTGTTGTCTGATTTTTGGATACGTCATGTTCCAATAATCATATGCGGTAGAGAGATGTACGTCAACCTGATCGTCATCGATTTGTACGACTACGACGTAATCCTGGGTATGGACTTCCTGGGAAAGTACAACGCGGTTATCGACTGCCAGCGTCGTGCCGTCACTTTCAAGCCAGTTGGAGATAAGGAATTCATCTTTCGAGGATCGACCCCGAAACAGCCAAAGATGTTTATTTCGGCGCTAAAGGCTAGAAAGTTATTGGCGGAAGGATGTCTTGGATTTCTAGCCAATATGGTGGATAAGACGCTAGAGACCGAAAGTAAGCCGGAAGATGTACTGATAGTCAAGGAATTTGTGGACGTTTTTCCTGAAGATCTGCCAGGATTGCCACCAGAACGAGAAATCTCTTTTGAGATTGAGTTACTCCCAGGATCGGCACCAGTATCCAAGGCACCTTATAGGATGGCGCCTGCTGAACTCAAAGAATTGCAAGTCCAGTTGAAGGAGCTCCTAGATAAAGGATATATCAGACAGAGCTATTCACCATGGGGAGCCCCGGTGTTGTTTGTTAAGAAGAAGGACGACACTCTTAGAATGTGCATCGATTATCGGGAGTTGAACAAGATCACCGTCAAGAACAAATATCCTTTGCCCAGGATCGATGATCTGTTCAACCAACTACAGGGAGCCTTAGTCTTCTCAAAGATTGATCTACGATCGGGATATCACCAGCTCTGAATCAAGGAAGGAGATGTTCCGAAGACGGCGTTTCGCACTCGATATGGACACTACGAGTTCCTTGTGATGCCGTTCGGACTGACAAACGCTCCAGCAGCCTTCATGGATCTGATGAATCGAGTATTTAAGGACTACTTGGATAAGTTCGTCATTGTCTTTATTGACGACATTTTGATATATTCAAGGTCGAAAGAGGAGCACGAGGAGCATCTAAGGATTGCACTATGGATTTTGAAGCAAAATCAGCTTTAGGCCAAGTTCTCCAAGTGCGAGTTTTGGTTGGAGAAGGTCCATTTCTTAGGACATGTGGTCTCAAAAGAAGGCATATCCGTAGATCGGCCAAGATCGAGGCGGTAAGTAAGTGGCTAGCCCCCAAAAATGTCACCGAAGTACGCAGTTTCCTCGGATTAGCGGGCTATTACCGATGATTCGTCGAAGGATTTGCTAAGATCGCGGCGCCACTTACCGCACTCACAAGAAAAGGGAAGGCATATGAATGGACAAATAAGTGTGAAGAGCACTTCCAAGAGCTCAAAAGCAAGTGACGAGCGCTCCAATCCTCACAATTCCAGTCGTGGAGGAAGAAAACTTCGTGATTTACAGCGATGCTTCCAAGATAGGATTGGGAGCAGTGCTCATGCAGAACGGAAAAGTGATCGCTTATGCTTCGTGACAACTCAAGGAACACGAGAAGAACTACCCGACGCACGATTTGGAGCTTGCGGCGGTAGTATTTGCCTTAAAGATTTGGAGGCACTACCTCTACGGCACAAAATGCGAAGTATATACGGATCATCAGAGCTTGAAGTACATCTTCACACAAAAAGAGCTGAACATGAGGCAAAGGAGATGGCTCGAATTGGTTAAGGACTACGACATAGATATCCGATACCATCCGGGAAAGGCTAACAAGGTGGCCGATGCCCTTAGTCGGAAGTCATCTTCCTCAATGATGTCAATCAGGTTATTGACTGAGCCTCTTCAAAAGGAGCTAATGGAAGCCAGAATCGAGCTTATTACGGGAGGATTAGCTGCTCTAACCTTTCAGCCTACCATTTTAGATGGGATGAAAGAACGTCAAGAAGCCGATGCCTTACTGCTTAGGACGAAAAACGAGGTTTTAGAAGGAAAGGAGTCGGACTTCCACATATCCGATGAGGGCATACTCTATCAAAAGAATAGACTATGCATTCCTAATGAGGAAGAATTAAAAGAAAAGATCATGAAAGAAGCCCACGAGACTCCGTATTCCGTCCATCCCGGAGCCACAAAAATGTACAAGGACTTGAAAGAGAGTTTTTGGTGGCCCAAAATGAAGAACGACGTTGCTACTTTTGTCAGTAAGTGCCTTACTTGTCAAAAAGTAAAAGCGGAACACCAACGTCCAGGAGGAGAACTGCAGAAAATTTCCATCCGAGAATGGAAATAGGACCAGGTGACGATGGATTTCGTGGTTGGACTACCCCGAACTCCCAGCGGCAACGACGCTATTTGGGTGGTCGTTGACCGATTGACAAAGTCGGCACATTTTATAGCCATCAAGCTCAGCTTTTCAGTAGAACAATTGGCAGAATTGTACGTGGTCCAGATCGTTCGCTATCATGGAATTCCGAAAACTATCATCTCGGATCGCGACGGTCGCTTTACTTCGAAATTTTGGAAGAGCGTACATGAAGCAATGGGTACCAAGCTTTCGTTTAGTACAGCTTTTCACCCACAAACGGATGGACAATCAGAAAGGACCATTCAGACCTTAGAAGATATGTTGCGAGCTTGCGTGATGGATTTTAAGGGAACTTGGGACAAGAAGCTTCCTTTAATCGAGTTCTCATACAACAACAGTTTTCATGCTTCAATCGGAATGGCTCCTTATGAAGCATTATATGGAAGAAAATACAGATCTCCAGTCCACTGGTACGAGACAAGAGAAAAAGAACTTGTATCTACGGACTTCATTGGAAGACCACGGAAAACGTGAAGCTCATACGACAAAGGATGGAGATTACATTTAGCCGGCAAAAGAGTTACGCCGACAAGCGCCGAAGGCCTCTCGAATTTCAAGTAGGAGACTTGGTTTTCCCCAAAGTCGCTCCGTTTAAGGGAGTTATGCGGTTCGGAAAGAAGGGAAATTGAGCCCAAGGTATATAGGGCCGTTCGAGATACTCGAAAGAGTTGGGAACGTAGCCTACAAGTTGGCCTTACCTCCGGAGTTAGCATATATGCACAATGTGTTTCATGTGTCGATGCTGAAAAAGTACATTCCGGATCCGTCACACGTAATCGAGCATGAACCGATCGAGATTCGCGAAGATCTAACGTATGAGGAGAAGCCAGTCCAAATTTTGGCACGAGAAGAAAAAGTGCTAAGAAACAAGGTAATACCATTGGTAAAGGTATTATGGAGGAATCGCCATATTGAAGAAGCAACATGGGAACGAGAAGAAGACATGAAGAGAGACTACCCCGATTTGTTCTAATTTTCGAGGACGAAAATCTTTTACAGAAGGTAGGTTGTAAGACCCGAAATTTTGTAGACTTGTAATCTCCTTGTTCATAAGGAATTAGAGTCTAATTTATGTGTTTATGATGTGTTATATGAAAAATTATGAATAATAATGAGAAATTCATAATTTTATTTAAACGATGTTCGAGTCCTCATTTACTGATTATGAGACTCAATTAATGATTTACGAGCCAAGAATGAGGTTTCTAAAGGAAAAAGAACGAAAAAGGATGAAATTTTACAAAAGTCAAAGGGTTGACCAAAAAGTCAAAAGGATTAACCAAAAAGTCAAAGTTTGACCGGGACGGGTCACAACGTTGACTTCACAAGTATGATGAAAGAATATGGAAAGAATCTCCGAAAATGAAGTTTTATAAGCCATAAATCCACCTTAGAAAAATCAAGCACACCGAAATCGAATTAAGGGTAGAAAGGTCTCCGAAAAATTGGAGAAAGAGAGTTTCGGTCCAAATTTACATGGAAGAATTTTTGGACTAAAATATAAAATAAGAATGCTCATGACAATATTGGAAATAACTGTAGAGCGCGAAAGGAGCTATGAAAGAACGAAATGGCCAAACAGGACATTGTGTGAGCTAGTGGAATATGACATCAACTCCTTGACATCACCTTCTACTAACTCAAAGTTGCATCATGTGGATTTTACCATGCATGATGGCCGGCCACACATGGGAGACAAAAGAAAAGAAAAAAAAAAATGGGAAAGCCTTAAATTAAGGAGAAAAGGTGCACCAACTTTTGTCCATCACAAGTCTCCCATCTCCTAGTCACTTTTGCTTAAAATAATGAGTCAAACCCATGCTTTCTCTCCCTTGAAATCCGGCAGCCATTAGCTCTCCCCCTCCATCACAATGGTCGGCAACTAGACAAGAAAAAGGAAAGAAATTGGTTTGGTTAGAGTAACTAAGTGGTCTTTCAAGTCTAACTAAACTAGGTATGGTGTGGAGCCTTCTACATCACCCAAAGGAATGCCACTTGTCCCTCCCAAAAGCAGCCACAACAGCCCACATCCTCCCCTCCCTCTCCATCAATTTTCGGCAGCAACAAAAGGGGACAAGAAGGTATGGCAATAAGCCATAATTAAAGGACCAAAAGGTGAGTTAAGTGGGAGATTTTTCTAGAAGCCTTCTAGGACCATACAAGGGCTGCCACATGTCCCTCTTTAACCCCAAAATTTTCAGCACTCAACCCCCATTTCCCTTGTCAAATTCGGCAGCCAATAGGGGACAAGAAAGACTTGACCTAAAGCCTTGAATTATCCACTTTGGTCAATCAAAGAAATCCTCCCATCCCTTGTGCTTTTTGTTGGAAAAAGTGAGCCAAAGCTCTCATTTTCTTTGAGTCATTCAGCAGCAAGAAGGAGAAGGAAAGAGAGAGAGTGCTAGAGAAAGCTTGAGATTTTTTTCTTGTGAGCTTTGAGTGAAGTGGCCGACCAAGAGCAAGAAAGAAAGAGGTAAGTAGATCTTGAAAAATTCTTGGGTTTTCTTCCTTGATAGTGATCGGTTTAGAGGTGAGAAAAAGCTAACAAAAAAATCTCTTGGATCTCATTTTTCTTGAACCAAATCCGTGAGCCAAGCAAGGAAGGACTTGAGAAAATTTTTGTGGGATTCTCCAAGATTTGGCCGAACAAGGAAGAGAAGAAAGAGGTAAGAAAAACTTGGTTTTCTTCTTGTGATTTTCGGTTTTGGTTAGAGCAAGAAAGAGCTAACAAAAAAATTTTGAGCCCCATTTTGTGTGGTGAAGCCATGGGCTAGAGGAAGGAAGGAAGAGTTGGGATTTTCAAAACCCTAACTTGGGTTTGAGGTAAATCTCTTAAACCACCTTGAAATCAAGTCTTATTTAAGTGTTTTTGATGTTGATTCAAGTGATTTGTAAGGACATAAGTCCACTTTAAATTTCTGCCTCTCATTGTTGGTGTGTGTGCTTGATTAGGGTAGGATTTGGTTGGCTGATTTTTGATGCTTGTTTGCTTTAAAATTTGTGCTTGAAAATGATGGATTTTTCATGCTAGAAATTAGGTTGTATGTCCCATAAGATGAGGCCAAAAATCTGCCCTTGGCAGCCATGAGAGCATGCTAGATTAGGGATGGATTTTGTGATGCTTGTATGTGTTGATGCATGTGCTAGAGCCAAGCAACCTAGGTTTTTAAATTTTCGGATTTGGGTTGCATGAGTTGAATGAGATGGATTTATGGGTTGCAATGGGACGTTAGAAGCGCTGCTTGTTGTGGTATAAGCTCCCGATGTGATCGGTCGAGATAGATTCCGCGAAATAGGACGTAAACCGAAATAAGGAACCGAAACTGCCAATTCGGATTCGAATCTGGCCAGTTTGGGGAAAGGGTAATTTCAAGGCCCTTAGAGGCCGAATGAGGTAAAACTCAAAACACGAAAGTTGTTCGGAACAACTTTTCCTAGAGAGAAGCGCAAACAGAATCTCGAAATAAGGCTCCAACGGCCTCCGTTTTACCCAAAACCCGTGGCTGAAGCCCTAGGACGTCTTTTACCCAGTTTTTCAGAGTTAACCCGTTTTCAAATAAAAACTGGTACTGATCTAGGCCGAACTGGATATTTCTTAAAACACAAAAGTTTTAGCATTTTTCGAGAGCTACAACTTTCGTGAAGACAAGTTTTTCCAGTTCCAAGCCGATTTTTAAAATGGGCGCGTTTTGTGGGAGATGCGCAGGGAGTCCGAAATCTTGCACATGAGTTTCACAAAAATATTTTCTAGAAAAATTGTGAAGTGCTCTTAAATGGTTATTTTAGCTTCGGAAACCGTTCCAAAGGTGATTTCCGGCCCCAAATGATTTTATAAAAGATTTGTTTCGAAAACCATGAATTTTAAGGGCTCGGGTTTGAAATTTCACATTTTTCTCCGAAGCAAAGAAAAAGAGGGTTTCATACCAAACATTTCCAAGTTAAAGAAAATAATGAGATTAAGCCAAAGTATTTTCTAATTAAAGGAGTTAGAATTTTTACAAGCAAAATGAAGGATTTTTGGAAGTTAATTACACAAGATTTTCCAAAAATAAGGAAGAGGAATTTTAAAGTAAAATTGGTAAGCAAGCCGATTACGAACGGTAACCGGATATTATATCCAAGTTACAAACCCAAGGATAACCAAGGGTTGACTAAAGGTTGACCCAAGATTAATTAAGGTTAACCTTAAGGGTTACCCAACATAACCCTAAGGGATACCAACATGTATATCTGGACTAAGATTTAAAGGGTTAATGGAAATAACCCAATGACAAGGATGTATGAGCAAAGCCCAATAATAGAACAAGCTCTAACCAAAAAGGTTACCCAACGTAACCTCTTAAGGATTAATCAAAGTTCGATAAAGAATGGGGATTAAAGTGGCCAAGATGGATATCATGTATAGGGGACATACAACCAAAAGTAGGTATGAATGTTGGTAGGTCACCAACACCTTACGAAAGGGATCCTGATCCTATATTTTTGGTATATCAGGAAAGTGAATTGCCGTTACCGACAAATTTAAGGAACGCAATTTTAAGGATATGGCACTAGAGGTAAGTACAAACCTCACCTGCAGTATGAAAACTAATAAATTATGTTCAAGCATGTGGTTTTCAAATATGCTGCAATATGTTGTGTGCTATATCTATGAAATGCCATGTTTATTAAAAAGTGCTATTTTTGCAAAATGCCATGTTTATAAAAGGTGCTATTTTCGCAAAATGCTATGTTTATAAAAAGTGCTATTTTTGCAAAAGATTATAAAAGTGCTATATTTGCAAAATGTTATGTTTATAAAAATGTCATGATTGCAAATGCCATGAATGAAAAGAATGCCATGCCATGTTATGAATGAGATAAAAAGTATGTTATCATATAGTGACATCATAAGGTATGTTCACTAAGGATAAATAACATGGTAAGAAATCACAAGTAAAGTGTCATACCGACCTCCCATAAGGTGGAGGATTTTCATGTTAAAGTAAATGATTCACCCTCTCGTTGATGCGGGAGGGTATAATCACCCAATGTTCCCAGAGTAGTTAGGGACCTTACAACCCCTATCTGTATCTGGAGGCGCGCTAAATAAATGATGGTACGTACACTATGGGGCCCATATGAAAGATAAGTAAGTTAAAAGAAATGCATAAATGGAACATAAATGGTTCACGCATATGCATATGATGATGAATGTTTTCAAGACGTTTTAAATGTTTTGTGAGATTATGTTTGTGCTTACTGGGCGAAAGCTCATCAAGTTATATTTCATACTGTAGGTAAGAAACCCGCAGCTTGAATGCTGGGCATTGTTGGAGCGGTGTGGCGGCGGACGAAGGCGGTATGGATACCACTACGCATAGTTTCTGCAACCGATTTTTGAGTTAAGAAGTTTTGTATATAAGCATGTATGATAAAGACAAATTATGCTTTATGATATTTTGGAACTAAAGACCTTAAGTAACATTTACTTAAGTAGTAATGATATATTGCTAAGGACAAATGTTTTATAAGTATGTTTCAAAAAAAAAAATAAATAAAAAATATCCCTAATTTTCAAGTAAAGTTAAGTAAGTAAGTAAGGCGTGACGGCCCTACGTAGTAAGGGGGCGTCACATTATTATACTATCTTTCAATCCCCGAATAATACATTTAAGTAGATAACATTTACTAGCGTTAAGATAACTCTGGATTCCGTATCTATGAATCTTGATTTCTCCATCCATAAGTCATGTACCCAAAATACAAGTATGTTGACCATGAATTAACAGTGTCTCAGCTTTAGTGCATCAAAGTACATAAGTCATGGATACGAACTCAAGTAATCATTTCAGGATTAAGATTAATGCAGGATGATAATCAAAGCATCATTGTTTCTTATAAATAGAATTATTAGACCGAATCAATTAACACTTTAGGTTCAGTCCAATGTCATATCTTAATACTGGTATACATTAAAGTTTCTACTTGGAACTTATCTGATGATCAAGACAAACAATCCCTCCAAGGAAGCAGACAACCTTTACAATCTTATCATAAATAAAATCCCCTAATCTTATTCCGTTGATTGTGTACTATTTATTTAGACTGTTATCAAATTACCACGTCTTCTATGCATACCCCGTATACATATGGTAATTCGACATATTACAAACAGCCTAGGAGTATTTTATGTTTGCTCAAAATAATCATACAATCAACAAATGAAAGTAAATAGGACACAACTTATTAAACATGAATAACTTCCTCTTGTTAATATCAAATTGTCATATTTACAGAAAATCTTTAATATTGATTTTCTATCCTTAGGGCACATATAGATCCCAACATTTCGCTGTTCATGCTCTTTTCTCTTCTAATGCTAATATGTTTTTGGTTTCTCTATTTGGTTTAAAGTTTTTTTGTTTTGAATTTTTTTTTTCTTTTCCTGATCTCTACTTTGTATTGTTTTCTTTTTTTCCCTAATATTGTTTTTTTTTTTAAATGCTAAATTTTAAAGATTAGATTCTAATCCATTATTGCATTGTGTTTTGCACACTTTGGCTTTTTCTTATTTTTAAACTATTTTTTGCTTTAAATTATAAATCTTTATTTCCATTTTATTTTTGTTTTTGTTTTTGTTTCTTTGTTTTGTTTTTTTGTTTTGTTTTGTTTTGTTTTTTGTTTTGTTTTTTGTTTGTTTTATTTTATTTTTTAAATATGTTTTTATAGGTTTCTGCATGTATATAATCTGATAAAAATTTGATTTTTTTTGTGGGTATATTTTAAAATAGTAAACAAAGGAAAAAATGGGATTTGTTTTTTATTTTGTTATAATTTTTTCATTGGGATTGGTTTTTTCCCCTTCTTTTGAGTCTAAAGATTTTTGTTTTTAATTTTTTCTTTTTCTTTTTTGCTTCATTTTTGCTTTTATTTTTGTTTTAATATTTTTTTTCTTTATATGGGTATGACTGGAGAATAAATTTTTTTTTTTTTTTTGCTTTAGTTTTCATTTTTATTATTGTTATTACTATCGTCATTTTTGTTTTATATTTTAATTATTGGGAGAAATTTTGGGAAGAAATGAAGGGCTGAAGAAATAGAAGACAAAATAGGGTATGTTTTTTGGTTTTTAGTTTTTGTTTTATTATTTTGTTTGAAAAAAATATATGTTGATTCTGATTTTCGATTTTTGTTAATTTAAAAATTTTGTTCAATAAAGTGCAGACAAGTGGTCACTTTCACTTGTCTCTTCTTAAGGTTAAATTGTCAAAATGGACTATGTCATCTCTTACATGAGGGTGCATGCATGCATGCTGCATCACTTCCCCCCCCCCCCTCATTTGTTCAAATTTCTTCTTAATTTTTGTCTACAAAATCTGGATCCCTTTAGTTATTTTCTCATTTTCATTTTGTTTTTCTTTCTTCTAATATTTCCACCATTGATCAAAGTTGTTATCCTTATTCTTATCCATTGGATCTTCCATCATACCAATCCTTACCTTAAGCTCTTATTGACCACTTATCATCTAAAGCTTATACAATAATTTGCCTAGGATTCTTTACCGTAAAATCTATACCATTAATTTCAAATTTAAGCATAATTCTTGATCAATCTTTCACCTTTGGATTTTTTAAGAATAAATTTTAATTATACATCTTCCATATATGTGACACATTAATTTCCCAACCATACTCTCAAAACCTAAATATTGATATGACTTAAAGAAATACTAACATCATTAAATTGACCTACTAATAAAAGTCAGGGTCTTTCCCAAAATTAACATTTATGCCTCTAATATGACATAATAAATTGTTTTTGTATATAAATTTATATGTCGTTCAACTCATCCTCTATGAATCTAAAATTTCTCATGTAAATAGAGAAACTCAGCATTGCTAGATCATCGACATCATCACATTGATGATACACAAGCAATTATTTATGATCTTAAAATTTGACATTTATCAAAATAATTCATTAGAAGTATGTTAATGAAGGAAATCCATGACAATAATTTATGAATCAAGTTTATAAATTTCCAGGGCGTCACAATCTACGCTTCTTACAAAATTTTCATTAGAACAAAAACGGATAATTTTTTTCTCATTTTGTCTTCACGTTCTCAAGTGGCTTCATCGATCTTGTGATTTTGCCATAACACATTGACAAGGGGGATGGGCTTGTTTCTAATAGTCTTCTCTTCACGAGCCAAAATTTGTACAGGCTTTTCTTCGTAAGTGAGGTCCTCGTGAACTTGAATTAGTTCATGCTATATTATGTGAGACAGATTTGAGACATATCTTTTCAGCATTGAGACATGAAATACATTTTGCACCGTTGACAACTCCGATGGCAATGCTAATCTATAAGCTATCTTACCAACGCGTTCTGTGATCTTGAAGGGTCCTATGTATCTCGGGCTCAACTTACCCATCTTTCCGAATCGCATCACGCCCTTCATCGGTGCTACCTTCAAGAAAACAAAGTCTCCATTTCGAAATTCAAAGGTCCTCCTTCGCTTGTCAGCATAACTCTTCTATCGACATTGAGTTTCTTCCATTCATTGTCGTATTTTCTTGACTGCTTTAGTGGTCTTGATAATGAAATCTATGGTTTCCAATTGCTTCTCCCCTGTTTCGTGCCGATGTACCGGTGATCAGCACTTCTTACTGTAGAGTGCTTTATAGGGTGCCATCTTGATAGTCGCATGATAACTGTTATTGTAGGAGAATTCAATCAATGGTAGCTTCTTATTTCATACACATTTGAAGTCTATAACGCAAGCATGAAGCATATCCTCTAAGGTTTGAATGGTTTGCTTGGATTAACTTTCCATCTAAGGGTGAAAAGCAGGGTTAAACTTGAGCTTAGTTCCCATTGTTCGTTGAACATTTTTCCAAAAAGTGGAGGTGAAATGGCTATCGCGGTATAATATGATTGATAAAGGAATGAAGTGTAGCATAATGACATGGGATACATACAATTCTGCCAACTTTTCCAGAGAATAAGTCATTTTAATTTCTATAAAACGTGCTAATTTAGTCAAACAGTCTACAATTACCCAGATAGTGTCATAACCTTCAATGGTTTTGGCAATCTGACCACAAAATCCTCAGTGATTTGTTCCCATTTTCGCTCTGTAACTTTAATAGGTTGCAATTTCCCAGCTGGTCGCTTGTGCTCTGCCTAAATTTTCTGACAAGATAGGCATTTATTCATGAATTCAACCACGTCGTTCTTCATCTTGTTCCACCAAAAATGCTCCTTCATGTCCTTATACATCTTAGTCACTCTGAGTGGATGGAGTATGAAGTGTAGTGTGTAATACCCGGAATTTTCACGGACTTACGATTTCTCTTTTTATTAGAAATTAGAAGTTCGCATGATGTGTTTATGAGATGTTTTCATGAAAAATTATGAATCACATGTGAAATTCGTAATTTTATTAGCCAAGGTTAGAATTTTCTTTTAAACCGACTATGAGACTCGGAATAAAATGCCGAGGTTGGTAAACGGCATTTTGAGTCAAAAAGGACGAAAAGGAAAGAAAAAGAATGAAATAAGATGAAATTTTAAGAAAGTCAAAGGTTTGACCGAAAAAATCAAAGGGTTGACCAAAAAGTCAAAGGGTTGACCAAAAAGTCAAAGTTTGACCAAGGACGAGTCAAAAATATTGACCTCGAAAAATGATGAAATGCAGTATAAGAAGAGACTGTAAAGACTTTTTATGGTCAAGAAAGCAAAAATAAGCCGTAAAAACCACCATAGAAATCAAGCACACCGAATCAAGTTTAAAAGGGCAAAAAGGTCTCCGAAAGATTGGAGAAAGAAAGTTTTCGGTCCAATTTTACGCAGAAGAATTTTGGACCAAATTACGGAGCACAGTATTTTTAATATCTGTGTGACACAAAGGAAAGGAGAATGAATTAATTTTGAAGAAGGAAAATCACAATTAAACCCATGATTTAAGGGATGATCACATGTGTGTGACACATCACAAGCCTTAGGTGGCTTTGAAAGAAATTCTAGAAGGACTCTAGAATCCATCTAGCCCTTCTCCTAGCTTTCATTTTCGGCAACACCTCTCCCCACATGCTCAAAAAAATTCGGCAACCCTTGGAAGGACAAGGACTAGAGAAAAGCCATGAATCAAGGGCCAACTCATCAAGCATCCAAGGCCCCCCATTCTCCCTCTAGTGTTCGGCCAAGACAGCCCCTTTGGCTCCCTCCAACAGCCGGCAGCACAAGGAAAGAAGAAAGAAAAGAAAAGGCATGAAATAAAGCCTTAAATTGAGGAATGATGTCCCCCTTGAGATGTTACTAAATGGGAACTAAATGTGATCTAGTTAAAGTAAAGATGTGGGGCTCTTTTTCCACTCCATTAAGTGCCACTTGTCCCCCTTTGCTTCCCCTCACATTCGGCAGCCAAGACAGCCAACAGCCCACACATCCATCACATTCGGCAAGCCACATGGGGAAGGACAAGAGAAAGCCAAAAATAAAGGAAAAGTGATCACCCTTTTTGCATGCCACATGTCCCCTTCCTTCCACACACTTTCGGCAGCACAAGCAAGGTGAGGACAAGGCTGCCTACTCCCCAAAAATCCGGACAAAAAGGCAGTCCAACCTCCCCCACTTCATCCATCACATTCGGCTGCACACAAGGGAAAAGAAAGCATGTGATAAAGCCTTAAATTAAGGAGAAAAGTTGGTCAACAAAACCACAAAAGCAAGCTAACCTATCCCTCTCTTTTCTCCACAAAAACCACTGCTTGTCCCCCTCCTTTTCTCCTTCAGTTTTCGGCAGCAAGCAGCCCATTCCCTTCCTTGGAGTTTCAGCCAGCTAAGGGAAAAGAAGGACATGACATAAAGCCATGGTTTAAGGAGAAGCAAAGTGAACAACAACTCTCCCTTTCCCTCATGACTTCCGGCAGCTCTCCCCCTCTCATTTCCTCCATTAACTCTGCCAGTTTTTCAAGAGAAAAGCCGTGGGAGAGAGAGGGAGAGAGAGAAGAGAAATCTGGAAAAAAATCTGAGGGCTTGTGCAAGTGTGATGTTCGGCTGTGCTAGGGGAGAAAAGAGAGAGATTTTGTGAGCCATGGAGACCCATTTTTGGGCACAAAACCGTGGGTTGTGGGGAGTGAAAATGGTGAAGAAAATCTGGAAAGTTTTGAGGGAAAATCATGTATGAAGTTCGGTTTTGGTGTGATGAGCCAAGAGAAGATTTTTGGTGCTTTAATGGAGCCAAAATCCGTGGACTTTGAGAGAAGAAAAAGGTGAGTAAAAACTTGGATTTTTCATCTTGTAAAGTTCGGTTTTGATGAGCAAGAAAGAGCTAACAAAAAGTTTCTTGGATTTCCATTTCTTGCAAAAATCCGTGAGCCATGGAACCAAGGAGGAACAAAAGGATTTTCAAACCCTAACTTGGGTTAAGGTAACTTCTTGAACCAATCTTGGATTTAAGCTCAAGATAAGTATTTTTATGATGATTTAAGATCGGTTTGTAAGGATATAAGTCCATCTCTTTTTCAGCCAAGATTTTCGGTGTATGTGCTTGATAGGGTTAGGGTTTTGTTGGCTTATTTATGATAATTTGCTTGCATGGTTTTATGCTTGAAATATGGTTAGGATGCATGCTAGATGTGTTAGTAAAGTCCCCTAAATTTTGGTCACAAATCAGCCCTAAGGCAGTGACTGATTTGGTTGAAGAAAAATGATGTATGTGATGCTAGTTTAAAGGATGCTAGAACAAGAACACCATGCAACCCATAGACTAGGGTTTTCGGTTTTATGGGCTGCATGGGTGTGATGGATGGGCAAGGATGAATGCATGGGACGTTAGATATGTTGCTTGTTTAATGTATAAGCTCCCGATGTGATCGGTCGAGTTAGAATCCGCGAACTAGGACGTAAAACCGGATTAACAACCGAAACTGCCATTTCGGAGTCGAAACTGGCCAGTTTCGGGAAAGTGAAAATATCAGGCCCTTAGAGGCCGAACGGGGTAAAAGTTAAAACACGAAAGCTGCTCGGAACAACTTTTACTAGAGATTTACGTGGACAGAATCTCAAAATAAGACTCCAAAGGCCTTCATTTTTATGAAAACCCGTGGCTGATCCCTGGGGTCAGTTTTCACTCCGTTTTTCAGGATCAGCCAGTTTCAAACAAAAACTGGTACTGATCTAGGCTAAACTGGATTTTATGTAAAACATGAAAGTTTTAGTATTTTTCGATAGCTACAACTTTCGTGAAGACAAGTTTTTCAGATTATGAGTCGATTTTTAAACTGGGTTGGTTTTACGAAGGGTGCTCAGGGAATCCAAAAATTCAAGCACCAAAGTTTTACAAAATATGTTCAAAAAAAAATGTAAAGTGTTCTAACCCGTTATTTTGACTACGAAAACCGTTCCAATGGTGATTTTCAGTCCGTAATAATTTTATGAAGTTCCGTTTTAAGAAAATGAATTTTTACGAGACAAGAAAAGAGTTTTTGGGATTTTTCACCCAAAGTGTTCAAGTTAAGAAGAAAAATGGGATTTTCCATAAGTTAAAGGAAAATGAGATTTTTCAATAAGAGAGTGGAATTTTAAGGTTTGGAATTGAAATTCCACATTTTTCCAAGAAGTAAAGAAAAGAATGATTTTAGCCAAGTATTTTCAAGATTTATGAAGTAAGAGTTTTTACAAGCAAATAAATGGATTTTTGGAAGATAATTACATAATGTTTTCCAAAAATAATGAAATGGAGTTTTAAGGTAAAATGGGTAATCAAGCCGATTACGAACGGTAACCGGAATTATATCCGAGTTACTGGGCTAAGCCCATAGCCCAACGTTAGACCCAAAAGGGGGTTGACCTTAGTTGACCACATGTTGACTTGGGTTGACCAAAAGTTGACTTTAGGGTTACCCAATATAACCCTAAAGGATACCAAGATTTATGAAATGGGCTAAGACCTAGGGTTATTGAAGAGATAATAACCCAATGGATTATGAACTAAGAAAAAGTAAAGTATAAGCCCAAGATGAAGGAAGTAACCAATCAGGTTTACAAGAGATATTAGAGGGGACATACAACATACACATCTAGGATTGCTCATAGATGTTGGTTAGGATACCAACATCATATGTCGCGATTTATGGTAAGATAAGTTAATCTTATCTTACACCTCCTTTGAAACAGGAATAGGAACCTGTCAATGGATCTTGAGGAATGTTACGTCCAGAGCGTAGGACTTAAGGTAAGTACAAACCTCACCTGTGGTATGGAAAATAGTAATGTATGTTCAAGTATGAAATGCTATGTTTTTTTAAGATGCTATGTTTTAAAGCTATTATGTTTAAATAAGGTCATGATTTAAAGAATTTTAAAGAATGTCATATTTTAACGATGCCATGTTTTAAAGCGGTCATGTTATGTTAAAATATGTCATGTGCATTATAAGTTATGATTTTGTGATATCGTAAGGTATGTTCACTAATGATAAACCACTTGGTAAAAATACACAAGTAAAGTGTCGTACCAACCTCCCCCAAGGTGGAGGATTTTTTATGTTAAAGTTATGGATTCGCCCTCTCGTTGATGCGGGAGGGTGTAATCACTTATGTTTTCCTAGAGCAGTTAGGGATCTTGCAAACCCTAACTGTATCTAGAGGCGCGCTATATGTTAAGGGTACGCACACTATGGGGCCCATATGAAAGATAAGTACAAGTTAAAAGGAAATGCATAAATGGACATAAATGGTTCATGCATATGTTTTATGATGAAGTATGTTTCAAGATGTTTAAATGAAAATGTTTTGTGAGATCGCGTTTGTACTTGCTGAGCGCAAGCTCATCAGATATATTCCATACTGCAGGTATAGATAAAGGCTGGTAGCCTTACTTGGTGGGCTTGGAGATGATGCAGCGAGTGAAGGGCGGTGTGAGATACCACTACGCAATAATTTCCGCATTATGTTTAAAGTTATGAAGTTTTCATGTATGTTAAAAGTCAAGTTATGTTATGTATGCATGAAATGTTTCAAGGTATAATGCACAAATTTAGTGTATGGGTTTCAAGATAAGATTTTAAAATGAAATCCAAGTTATGAAGTTCAAAGAAAGTTTTAAAACGATGTTCAAAAGAAGTTTCAAAAAAAAAAAAATTTATTCCGCATTTTCAAGGTAAAGTAAGTTATATATGAAGATGATGGTCCCGGCGCCCCGCATCCGCGCGGTCGGCCCCGCGTGGGTGTCAGGTGGGTTGGTCGGGGCGTCACATAGTGGGCCTAAGATAGAATCTGCTTTTGAAGTTCTTCATTGTTAGGCACACATAACCCACCTTTAAAATAAGGATACCCTCATCTGACACACCAAAAATTAGTTTCTTTCTCTTCCATGACTTCCTTTCTTATCCTGACCAAACTAGGACCGAGTCCCTGAGTTTCCTTGATTTCACCAAGGATTGTAGGCTGAAGAGTCAATGAGGAAAGTTTTCCCGTTATAAGCTCAATTCTAAGCTTGAAAATATCTTCCTGAAACGGTTGTGGTAGTGCTTGAATTGATATGAGGTGGTAGACAATTTCCAATTTAGTGAAGCAACTTTGTTGGCCTTTCTGAGATGATAAAGAATCTCACAATCATAATCCTTAACCAATTCCAACCATTTTCTTTATCTTATGTTGAGTTCCTTTTGGGTGAAGATGTACTGAAGCCTTTTATGATCCGTAAAAATCCAACATTTGGCACCGTAAAGATAGCATCACCAAATCTGAAGGGCAAACACCATAGCTGTTAGTTCCAAATCATGGGTGGGGTAGTTCGTTTCATGCTCCTTCAATTACCGTGAGACATAAGCTACGACTTTTGCATTCTGCATCAAAACTACTCCTAAGCCTACCTTAGATGCGTCACGGTAGATGCCAAACTCTCCCTCACCTGATGGAATCATGAGAATAGCAGCACTAATGAGTCTTTTCTTTAGTTCTTGGGAATTATCTTCGCATTTCTCCGTCCATTCATACTTTCTTTCCCTTCTGAGTAAGTACGGTAAGAGGTACGACTAATTTTGCAAATCCCTCAACAAATCTTTTGTAGTAGCCTGCTAGACCTGAAAAGCTTTGTAGTTCAATTATAGTCTTTGATGTTGGCCACTTACTCACAGCTTCGATCTTGGATGGGTCGGTAGATACTCCGTCCTTAGAGATCACATGTCCTAGGAATTAAACTTTGTCAAGCCAAAATTCACACTTAGAGAATTTTGCTTAAAGCTGGTGGTTCTTTAGAGTTTGGAGAGCGATCCTCAAATGCTCTTCATGCTCTTTTCGGGTCTTTGAGTAAATCAAGATATCATCAATAAACGCAATGATAAACTTGTCCAAATATTCCTTGAATACTTGATTCATCAAATACATGAAAGATGTAGGTGCATTCGTCAATCCAAATGGCATAACTAAAAAATTATAGTGACCATAGCGTGTACGAAATGCTAACTTTGGGACATTGCTTTCTTTAATCTTCAGTTGCTGATAACCCGAGCGTAACTTGATCTTGGAGAACACTGGTGCTCCTTTAAGCTGATCGAAGAGGTCGTCGATTCTTAGAAGAGGATATTTATTCTTGATGGTCGCCTTGTTGAGCTCATTGTAGTCAATGCACATCCTTAATGTTTCATCCTTCTTCTTGACGAATAAGACAGGTGCACCCCAAGGTAAGTAACTCAGGCGTATGAATCCTTTGTCCAAAAGTTCCTGAAGTTTTGTTTACAATTCCTTGAGTTCAGCTGGGACCATGTGGTATGGAGCCTTTGATATTGATGCTATGCCGGGTATCAATTCGATTTCAAATGAGATCTCGATTAAGAGGTATTTTAGGTAAGTCTTCTAGGAAGACCTCGACAAAGTTTCTGACTACTGCTTCATTCTCTGGATTGGACCATTCTTCTTTTGTTGTATCTATGATATTGGCTAGGTATCCAACATATCCGTTATATAGCATCCTTCGCATCTTCATGGCATAAATCATTACCCTTGGATGTTTCTAAAAAATGTTGTCATATTCGAGCTCATCTACTCTATTAGGTTTAAATGGCACTTTACGTGCCCGATAGTCAATGTTAGCATTTTATTTTCCTAGGAAGTCCATCTCTAGGATGATGTCGTAGTCGAATATTTCTAAAATAAATAGATTAATGAACAGTTCTCTACTAATAATAATTATTGGCACATGACATAACCAATAACTTGATAATAAGGTTTGTCCTGAAGGCAAGGCCGTCCTAAAGATTTGATTGATTTTATCGCTAAATTGAGTAAGTTTCCAAGTAAACATATGTAATGCAAAGGAATGAATTACTCCATAATCAAATAAAATATGTGCATATTGGTTGGCCACAGAAAGCTAACCTGTCACCACATTCGAGGTTTTAGCTTCAACATTATTCTTGGTGTAGGCAAAAATGTGAGCGTTTGGTCCTGACGATGCCTCCAAACGTCCCTGGTTAATCTACAAACCCTCGATCTTGACTTACATGTTATGGAGTTAGGTCCTTTGTGGCTTCAATTGATTCAACCCAGTCTGATTCTGCTTGTTGGTATAGTAATTTGGCAAAGTGACCTTCCTTGACACATAAGTTACAAGTGTTTGAGCCCAGTTTGCATTCATCTAGATGTTTCTTCCCACACTTGGGGCATGTAGGGTAAGCAGTGTTGTTCTTTTTCTGTAGATGGCTCTTCTGGTTGTTGTTTCTATTGAAATTCCCCTTTTGCTTGTTGTGGTTCTGATTAGAGTGATTGCCATTAAAGTTAGATCTATTTCCCTGACTGTTTGGTTGATTTCCTTCGTTCTGCTTTCAATTGTGACTTCTCTTTCTTTTTCTCTTCAAAGAACTTAGTCCTCTCTTGCTTAGCTTGAGCAAGACGATACTCAGCACGTAGTGCTTTTCGACACATTCAACAATAGCCGTAGGGGGTTTCTCATCACTATCCATCACTACTGCTATCTCAGCGCGAAATATGTCCAACATTCACCTAAACTTTCATCCTTAGTTGGCACAAGGTGAGGACAAAGTCGTGCCAATTGATCATACTTGTAGACAGCCCCTTACTTGATGTTATTGAATTCATTCTGTTGTGCTTTCATAGCCATCCGATTGTAGAACTTATCATTAATTCTTGAATGAAATCATTCCATGTCATTTCAAGTACATTCCTCCTCATGTGCATAGTTTCCCACCAATAATGAGCATCTTTCTTCATGACATAGGAAGCAAAAACATTTTTTCTTATTCAATGAGGTCCATAAAGTTCAAGACTATTTGAAGGGAGATTAACCATTCCTCAGCCTCTAAAGGGTCAGTGGATCCTTTGAATTCTGGTGGTTTCATATGTCGGAACCTCTCATACAATGGTTCTTGTCTGACCATAGGTAGGGCAACTTGTGTGCAGGCACAGCTGGTGTTGTAGGTTGAGTTGGAACAGCTGATAGAGCGGGCAGTTATTGATTTTGTTGAGCAAGCTACTCGCGAAGATTTTGCATTTTGCACTCCTGGTCTTCCAATCTATGCTATAGGTTAACGACCATTTCAGCTAGGTTCACTTCTTGTGGTCATCTTGCTGCTACTACTTGAGCACGTAACATGGCTCTATATATAACTCTAGTGTTCAACCTAAAAGAACCATGCTTGTTTAATATCTCGCACGTAGTTATTTTAGTTTAAGTATAGTCTTATGACGTGAGTTTCATTTAAACATAAATGGCAAAGGTACGACCCATAATTCATGGCATATCATATCTTAAAAGCATCATGTCATAACATCACATAGTCGTAAGTTCAAATAACAATTAATCATACTGGTCGTAATCAGTCATAGAGAATACATAAATTATAAGGAGAAACATAGGCATCACCAAGTACATAAGATAGCTAATATATAAAACATCCACAAACAGTAGGTAACCTATTCGATAGTCGTTTACTACACTCGATCTTCTACTAACACTTAGGGACCATCCGTCTCGTCATCATCTCCTTCAATGAAAACCTCAGTGGGGTCTTCCTCTTTTGGATTAATGCGACATCAATGTCTCCTATGGCTTCTGGTTGGTGCAGGGCTGGTGCCTCAACATGGCTACTAGTGTCCTCTACATTCTCCAATCCCCTTGTTGGAGGAGTGTCTACCATTTCCGCTCTCATATGCATTTTAGCATAAATGACCTTTGAACATAAGTGATTATAATCTGGATAGGGTTGGGGAAAGTAGCCAAGTGCTTGTATCTCGTGGGAAACTCCCTGTCAAAATTGCTCACATGCGTCCTCTTGGCTCATTCGTAAGGGCAAGCGGCCAGGAGATCCTCCTCGAATCGGTATTTGTACTCTTGCATGCTCTCACCCGATGCAGGTGCCCATCCCGCCGTCCGAGTGAAGAAGTGACGTCTTTGTGCATAAGTCAAGTCAGCCATCCTCTCTCTATAAAGGAAAGGACCTACAAAGTGCATCATAATATTGCGACGAAAATCCCTCCAATGCATGAGGTTCAAGTCTTGCCCAATAGACTCCCACCAACGCCTAGCAGCACCCCTCAGCTGGATTACTGCTAGTCTTGACCATGCCTCCCGTGTTATGCTACACAAGCCGCATAAGGACTTTATGTGATGTAGCCAATCGTCCGGATGAGTTCCTTCGTAGTAGCATTTTGGTCTGGCTCTTCGAAATGCAAATGTTATTTTGGTATCAAGTTCACTAAGAAGTATGTCTTCGGATGATGATCCTCTAATCAGTGGCATAATTATAGGACATAGATAACTACTTATAAAATGAAGGTCAATAACTGCCACCAATTGTAAAAATAGTTCTAACTTACTTGGACAGGTTGAGATTAATGTGAAAACGACATAAGGTAGGATGGTAGGATACTGGCTCTGATAGCAACCGTAACGACCCAACTTTTTGAACCATTAACTAAATTACTTATTCTTAATTCATTTATTCTTGGCACTTATTTATATTAGGTCCTAAAAATACAGACTATATATTTTTTACATACAGATTATACTTGTAATAATAAATATCCTATTCAAATTTGTACTTAGAGGACATTTAAAAAGCTATAAGTTCATGTAACTTAAAAGGAAAGACTCTAAAATCTTTTACCCGTAAAGTATTCTTACTAGTTTAGTAGTACCAAAATATTAGAAACATAATTATAAATATAGTTGATACAAAATAATTTAAGAAGTCTAAATGTGAAATTAAATTCATAGTTGTATCCCATTTTTTTCTTTTATCGCCTCCGCACAGCTTCACCAGTTCAGAAAATATCTAAGTTGTAAGACCCGAATTTTTCCTGGACTTATGATTTCCTTGTTCATAAGGAATTGAAGCCCAAATTATGTGTTTATAAGGTGTTTCATGAAAAATTATGGATATTAATGAGAAATTCATAATTTTATTAACCAATGTTTGAGTCCTCATTAAATTAACTATGAGACTCCATGAATGATTGATTAGCCATGTATGAGGTTTTTAAAAGAAAAGACAACGAAAAGAATGTGATTTTACGAAAGTCAAAAGTTTGACCGGACCTTGACTAAGAAAAGTCAAAGAATTGACTTTACAGTATGATAAAAAGCAGTTTAGAAAAGAGATTCGAAAACATTTTTATGGTCAAGATAGTAGGAATAAGCCTTAAAACCACCATAGAAAATCAAGCACACCGAGTTAGGATTAAGGGCAAAAAGGTCTCCGAAAAATAAGAAAGAAATTTTTACGGTTCAATTTTGCACAGAAAAATTTTGGATCGAAGTACAGTATGAAAATATTGAGCAGAGCATTAGAAACATCAGTATGACACAAAAATGGATTATTTTGGAGAGAAACCAAAGAACCAAATAAGGCCCTTGTTTTTAAGGGGATGACCTCATTAAGCTTTTAAGTGATGACCTCATGAGTGTGAGCTAAGCTTGGAAAATAAAGGATTTCTAGAGCCTTCCCCCACCACAAGAGCCGGCCACATGTCCCCCCCTCCCCCCCTCAATTTTCGGCCACATACCCCCCTCCAACCTGTATAAATAGAGACCCCAAAAACCCATTTTTATTCAAGAAATCTAGCCAACCTCTTGCCAATTTTCCAGCTGAAAAACCGTGGGTTTGAGGGAGAGAAAGAGAAGAAAAAATAAGAAATTTTTAGAGGGCTTTTGCTTGGGAGAGTTAGATCTTTGCTAGGGAGAAACAAGAAAAAATTTGGAAGCTTGGAGACCCATTTTGGGCAGCTGTAGCCGTGGGTTTGGGGAGGAGAAAAAGGAGAGGAAAGTTGAAAAATTTTGGGGGAAAACCTTGTAGAAGGTTTGGGTTGAGTGGATCTACCAAGGAGTCAAGAAAAATTTTGGGTATCCAACCTAGAGCCAAAGCCGTAGGCTAGGGAGCCAAGGAGAAGAAAGGGGACCAAAGGAGATTTGGGATTTCAAACCCTAACTTGGGTTTAAGGTAAACTCTTGAGCCAATCCTTCAATTAAGTTCAATTTTAGCCTTTTAATTGTGGTTCAAGATGATTTGTGAGGACATAAGTCCACATTTAAATTTTCAGCCCTAGAGGTATTAGTGTGTACTTGGTTAGGGATTAGGGTGTGGTTGGCTTGCTTATGATGTTGCTTGCTTAATTTTGTGCTTGAAAAATAGTTATGATGCATGTTAGATGTGATTGGTATGTCCCCTGATTTTTGGTCACAAAATCTGCCCAAGGCAGTGCTTGTGTGGCTGCTAGATCAATGGTAGATGTGATGGTGTATGCTTGATCTTGATGCTAGGCTAGAAACCATGCAACCCAAGGATAGAGCCTTCGGTTTAGGGTTGCATGGGCACATGGGATTGACATGCTTGAATTTATGCGATGTTAGAAATGCTGCTTGATTGATGTATAAGCTCCCGATGTGATCGGTCGAGGTAGAATCCGCGAAATAGGACATAAACTGGACTAAGCAACTGAAACTGCCAGTTCAGATTCGAAACTGGCCGGTTTCGGGAAAGTGGAATTTTAAGGCCTTTAGAGACCGAACTGGGTAAAACTCAAAACATGAAAGTTGTTTGGAAGGGTTTTTCCTAGGGACTAGCATGGGCATAATCTCAAAATGAGGCTCCAAAGGCCTCCGTTTTCACAAAAACCCGTGGCTGATTTGCCCAGACCCAGTTTTGATGATCA
This sequence comes from Ficus microcarpa, assembly GCA_025413485.1. NCBI lineage: Eukaryota > Viridiplantae > Streptophyta > Magnoliopsida > Rosales > Moraceae > Ficus > Ficus microcarpa. The sequence continues at coordinate 17,686,631 of CM046383.1, forward strand.
GCCGGTTTCAAACAAAAACTGGCACTAATACAAGCCGAACTGGAATTTTCGTAAAACACAAAAGTTTTAGCTTTTTTTGATAGCTACAACTTTCATGAAGATAAGTTTTTCAAATTCAGAATCTATTTTTAAACTGACACTGTTTTATGAAAGGTGTGCAGTGAACCGAAAATTCCTGCACAGGATTTTCTAAAACTAATTAAGAAAAACTGTTTTTCTTCTAAAACCCACTATTTTAACTATGGAAACTGTTCCAAAGGTAGTTTCTGGCCCTAAATGATTTTTATAAAGATCCGTTTCGAAAACATCAATTTTTATAAGTCCCCATTTCGAAAACCATGAATTTTAAGGTTTCGGATGTGAAATTTTCAAAACTTACAAAAGTAAGAAAAATGGGATTTTAAACCAAATATCTTCTAGATATGGAAAATGGAATTTTAAGTCAAGATAAAGCAAAATGAACATAACAGGCAGTTTTAAGTCCTAAATAGTTTTATAAAATTTTAGTCAAAGAAGTAAGAATTTTTACAAGAAACTAAAGGATTTTTGAAGATAATTACACAAGATTCTCCAAAGGTAAGGAAATGGAGTTTTAAGATAAAATGGGTAATCAAGCCGACTACGAAGAGTAACCGGAATTAGTATCCGAGTTACTGGACTTGGCCTCAAAGCCCAAGATTTATCATAGAATGATTAACTAAGAGTTGACCCGATGTTTAGTTAAGGTTGACCTTAAGGGTTACCCAACATAACCCTAAGGGATACACAAAATATATGATTGGGCCAAGATTCAAAGGTTAATGGAGATAACCCAATAATAAGGATGTATGAGCAAAGTCCAAAGGTGGAATGAAGAACCTTAACCCTAATCATAAGATTAAAGGCTTAGCACCAAGAATGAGAGGTTATCCAACGTGACCTCTTAAAGAATAATCAAAGTTTGATTATCCTTAATGGAGAATGATGATTATTGAGACCAAGTAAAGTAACAAGTAACGGGGACATACCACTAAGAGTAGGAGTAAATGTTGGTTAGGTCACCAACACTTTATGATAGGACCCTGATCCTATATTTTTCATATAGCAGGAAGTGATCTGTTGTTACCACCTGATTTGAGGACGCAACATTCAGGATACGGCACAAGATGTAAGTACAAACCTCACCTGCAGTATGAGAGATAGTATGTTATGTTCAAATATACTATTACATGATTTATGCTATGTTCAAGGTGATGCCATGTGTGCAAAAATGCTATGTTTACTAAAGTGCTATATTTGCAAAATGTCATGCTTTCAAAAGTGTTATATATGCAAAATGTCATGTTTGCAAAAGTGCTATATTTACAAAATGTCATGTCTTCAAAAGTGCTATAGTTGCAAAAATATTATGTTTGCAAAAGTACTATGATTGTAAAAATGCCATGCCATGTTATGAATGAGATGAAAGTTATGTTATCATAGAGTGACATCATAAGGCATGTTCACTAAAGATACACAATATGGTAAGAAATCACAAGTAAGGTGTCGTACCAACCTCCCATCAAGTGGAGGGTTTTCATGTTATGATTATCAACCTCTCGTTGATGCGAGAGGGTATAATCAATCATGTTTCCCAGAACTGTTAGGGACCTTGCAACCCCTAACTTTTTCTGGAGGCGCGCTATAATTCTGGTACGTACACAATGGCGCCCATATGAAAAATAAGTTCAAGTTAAAAAGGAATGCATAAATGAACATAAATGGTTCACGCATATGCATATGATGATTGTTATGTTTTCAAGATGCTTTAAAAAAAAATGTTTTGTGAGATTATGTTTGTGCTTACTAGGCGAAAGCTCATTCAGTTATATTTCATACTGTAGGTAAGAAACCTGCAGCTTAAATGATGAGCTATGTGCGCACGGTGAGGCGGATGAAGGGCGGTATGGATACCACTACGCATAAATTCCGCAACCTTTTTATAAGTTAAGAAGTTTTTGTGTATATGTCTATATCGTGAAAACAAGTTATGTTACCTAGCATTTTATTTTGGTATTAAAGACTTTAAACAACCCTCTCATTTCAGTATGTATGTAAGATAAGTTTCTATGAGCAAACCTTTTTATATAAATGTAGTCAAAAAAAAAATCCCAAATTTTCAAGTAAAGTAAGTTAAGTATAAGTAAGGTGACGGCCCTACATAAGATGAGGGCGTCACATAAGTAGCAGGCTGCCTACCTGTGTTACCTATGACACAAACACACACATTTGAGCTTTCGCTCAACAAGTATAAACAATATCTCATAAAACATTTTCATAAAATCATATCATTACATGTAACATCAAGAATATTAAAAAATGCATGTGATCTATTTATGTTCAATTATACTTCATTATATACATATCTTGTATACTTAAAAGCCCCTATGTAATACTTATATGCGCGTAATCAATGGGGTGTTAAGGGATCAATATTCTAACAATCTCCAAGGTCATAACTTATAATTTTCATTCGTATCATATGCTCTCACTAATTGGAGGGTGGTACGACACTTAATCGTATATTTTGTTAGCTTCATTCTTATTATATATGACAATGTGTAAATTTACATGTCATTATATATCTATCATTACGACATACATATGTTGATCATATCAGTGCAAGAAAAATTATACATGTCAAATGTTAAATCAACGTAATACATATGACTCATATACTCATCATTTCATCAAGACAAATTATAGAAAACATAGAACATCAACAACGAAAAACGTTTTGTTCCAGGCTTTAGGTGAGGTTTATATTTGGTTATCTTATGTGCTTAAACTTCCAGACTTGTACCTCCTACTACTTAAGTTTGAGAAATTGTCCTGATTTAACATGAGTTTAATTTACTTACATCATAATTAATCTTAACACTTAATTCAAATTAATTATTAAGTGTTAAATAAATTTCTAATATTATTATTAATTAATTTAATTTTACTTAATTTAATTTACTTGATTAGTTAATTAATTGACTAATTAAACAATTGATCAATTAATAAATTAACTAAATAATTAGGTAGTAATTAATTATTAATTTATTTAATGATGTAATTATAATTAAATTACATAATTTTAATTGACTAATTAATAATTATATCGTTAATAATTTAATTATATTACTTAAATATTTTTTCTCATTTAATAATTATTAACTATTAATTTTCATATTAATAATTAATAATTAGATTATTCTAATAATTAATATTTGATTAATTTCTAATTAATCGTTCATAGTTATATTAATAACCATATCAATGATTAATAATTAATTATTCATGAATTATAATTATGTAATTACTTAACATAATAATCTTACTTACACAGTTAATTATCACTTACTAATTCTTATAATCAATCAATCAATCAATCAATCAATTAATTAATTAATTATTTAATTACTTTATTAATTACTAATTAACTGATACGAACCATGCCAACAATGTGATGAAGCCTGATACCAAATCTTGAAACAACAACCAAAGATCTTTCAAGTTTGATGGAAACCGCGATCTGTTACTTAGCAAAACAAGAATGTTGGTATGGTGAAAACGCCACAAATGGTTATGGAAGTCCGTTGATAAGTCGATTTGAGCGCAACAAAGAATCTTTTATAAGTTTGAATAAGTTTCTTTAAGAACTCAAGAAGAATAACGCACAATATGAATAAACATAAATTAAAAAAAAACTTATTTCATAATTTGAAAAGTAAGCCTTATATAGCTGAAATTTCACTTGTAAAATTCCTAATTTACCCCTGAGGATAAACATGCCTAGAATGTGACGTCCCCTCCTACGTAGGGTCGCCACCTTACTTACTTAACTTTACTTTACTTAAAATTTAGGAATATATTTTTTTTGAAACATACTTATAAAACGCATTTGTCATTAGCAATAAATCATTAATACTGAAGTAACAACTTACTTAAAGTCTTTAGTTCTAAAATACCATAGTGCAAAACTTGTCTTCATCATATATATATACTTATATACAAAACTCCTTAACTTATCAAAAGATTGCGGAAATAATGCGTAGTGGTATCCACACCGCCCTTCGTCTGCCGCCGCATCATCCTTACAACGCCCACCATTTAAGCCGTAGGTTTCTTACCTACAGTATGAAATATAACTTGATGAGCTTTCGCCCAGTAAGCACAAACGTGATCTCACAAAATATTTTCATATTCAAAACATACATCATCATATGCATATGTGTGAACCATTTATGTTCCATTTATGCATTCCTTTTTAACTTAAACTTATCTTTCTTATGGGCCCTATAGTGTACGTACCATCATTTATTTAGTGCGCCTCCAGATACAGTTAGGGGTTGCAAGGTCCCTAACTGCTCTGGGAACATTGGGTGATTACATCCTCCCGCATCAACGAGAGGGTGAATCCTTTACTTGAACATGAAAAATCCTCCAACTTATGGGAGGTCGGTACGACACTTTACTTGTGATTTCTTACCATGTTGTTTATCCTTAGTGAACATACCTTATGATGTCACTATATGATAACATACTTTCATCTTATTCATAACATGCCATGTCATCTTTTCATTCATGGCATTTGCAATTATGGCACTTTTATAAACATGACATTTTGCAAATATAGCACTTTTGTAAAACATAGCATTTTGCAATCATAGCACTTTTCGTAAACATAGTATTTTGCAAATATAGCATTTTTTGTAAACATAGCATTTTGCAAATATAGCACTTTCATGAGCATAGCACAACATTTTGCAGCATAATTGAAAATAACATACTTGAAAATATTCTACTAGCTTTCATACTGTAGGCGAGGTTTGTACTTACCTCTTGTGTCGAATCTTTAATGTCGCGTCCTTAAATTTGTCGGCAACAGCATGTCACTTTCCTGCTATACAAAAAATGTAGGATCAGGATCCTTTCGTAAGGTGTTGGTTGTAACGCCCCACCTAGCGTAGGCCGTTACCCTTACTTACATTCATACATACATGCTTAAAACTTGCTTGCATACTTAGCTTGAAAATACAGCGGATTTTTTTTTTTTTTTTTTTTTATATATATACAAAACTATGTACACAATTCAAAACATTGTTTTTACGCAAAAACATATAAACTACTACTTATAAAACTGTTCTTGTCTTTTGTACGTGTTTACCACACAAAAAGGCGTAGCAGCTCCATATACCACGATTTTACATTTGCTTGACCGCTACTCCCCATCGCATCAAGATCAGCTAGCAGGCGACTTACCTACAGCACAAACTTAAAACAGTGAGCTTAAGGCCCAGTAAGTACAACTCCTAGGCCGTGAAACAAAAAGCAACAATATAAATCCAACAAACAATAACTTAGCGCAACATGTCATAAACATAGCATACATACAACATACATAACATACTTAGCATACTTAACATACATAGCATACATATACTTATCATAAATCACTTAGCATGCATAGGTCATCTTATGCTTCATTATCTTTCATTATATCTTATGGGCCCTTCCTCTTCGTGTTCATATCCGGCGCGCGACTAATGAATTGTCTGGGGCGGCCAAACCAATTCCAGTTCAATTCATAGTCCGACCCGACCTGGTGCGGGTGGTACGACACGGTATTTATCCTGTTACTTGAACTTGCTTACGTGTGAACATACATTTCTTATGTCTGGGTTCTTTCTTATCTTATCTTAACTTAGCATATATCCATATACTTAGCTTATAACATATAGCACATCATCGAGTCTAATCCTATTAGCTTGTGCTGTAGACGGTGTTGTACTTACCGTCTATTCTCCTAGTTGTTTCGCAGATCCTCGTCCAGGCTCTGCTGCAGAATCCCTCCTGCTTGATGGAAAGTTGTACATCAGTCTTCAACTTCATTTTTATCGTATGTTGGTACTAACCAACATTTCTACGGATTTTCGGCTATATGTCCCCCTAACGTAAAGCTTCTTGTAACCCAAAGAGGGTTATATGAAAAATCGTGTTGTATACTTAGCCCATTTTGAAAAATATTGGGTTAGGTCGATCACCTACCCTTGGGCTTGTATAAGAACTCGTTATCTTGTTGGTCAACCGAAGTCAACCTTTATGTGAGCTAAAGTCAACCCTGTCGGGTCAACTCTGGGCCTTGGGGCGAGGCCTGGTAACTCGGGGTCTAAATCCCGGCTACCATGCGTTCTATATTTTCTTTTCAAAACTTAGCTTAAAATTCCTTTGACTTGAAAATCTTAACTTAAAAACTTTTTCATAAAAACTTAACTTAAAACTTAACTTTCTGGACTTGTCCTTTTAAAAATTTGCGTGAATCTTGGCCTAATTTTTCATAAAGTGGTAAGGGGTCGGAAACTGCTTTTGGGACAGTTTCCGTGCTTAAAACAACGTGTTATGTCCGAAAAATAATTTTTCCTAAGTTGGTTCTACAAAATTCGGGTACAGGATTATGTTGAACCCTGCACCGTTTTCAGATTTTAGGTTGTAGTTAAAAATCTGTTTTGATTCGGAAAAAGTTTTCTTCACGAAAGTTCTAGTCCTTGAGGAGGTCTAAAACTTTCGTGTTTTACACATTTTCAAATTCCTTACCATTTGAAGTCAGTTTTAAATCAAAACCGAACTTAACTTGAAAACTGGGTCTTCTGACCCACCTACGGTTTTTCGCATAAAACTAGGCCTTTGGAGCCTTATTTTGGCAAAGTGCCCGCGTTACCCCCTAGTAAACACCCTAATCTACAACTTTCGTGTTTTACGTTTTGGCCAATTCGGCCTCTATCTCCAAACTGGGATGTTTTCCCGAGACTGTCCCCAGTGAACCCGAGAGGCAGTTTCGGTTTTTAGTCAAATTATTACGGCCTAAGACGTTGGTTCTAGCTCGACCGCCCACTGCGGGAGTTAGGTTCAAACATGCAGCGTATCTAACGTTCTCTCATGGCTAGCCAAGCCAATCTCACGAGCTCATGCAATCCACAAACCCGAGCCTAAATTGCCTAGGGATTGCATGGTTCCACTAACATACATACACTTAGTCAATCTAACATACTTAATTCATAAAATTAAACCATACAAGCATACATAAAATTAATCTATGGGGACATAAGGCCTAAAATCCTAACATGCATTCTATCATCAAACAAACATAAAATTAAAATGCAATCAACAGCAATCAACCGGCCAAGGCAGCCTTGTGGTCCACCTAACCACTCGGCTAGCCTCCCTCGGCCACACAGCCACCTGCACACACGGCCACCAGCCCACACACGCACAGCCGCCCGCACACGCACACGGCTGCACCAGCCAAGCACCCGGCTGGTCTCACCAGCCCACTCGGCCACCTGCACTCGGCACACACACGCACACACACAGCCACACACACCCGGCTGTACTAGCCAAACACCCGGCTGGCCTCACCAGCCCACTCGGCTGCCTGCACACACGCACACACAGCCCACGGCTGGCCAGCCAAGGCACTCGGCCTCCCTAGCTCACACCCGGTAACACACACACAAGCACATAGGGCACAAATTAAAACATACACATGGGCTTATGCCCTTACATCCCTTTGGCACAAAATACACATAAATCAAGCTTTAAAAATTAATTTAAAAACTTGAAGAAAACGTTTAGGGTTTTACCTCCCTTGATGTGGATTTCGGCCTAGGGTTTGGCTAACCCGAGTTGGCTTCTTGGCTGCCCCTTGGTTCCACCTCACGGCAGCAGCTCCTTGGCGCACCAAGCACCAAGCCGATGGTCCCTAGGGCTGGTTTTCTTGGCTTGCTCGGTCACTAGGCCACTTGACCAAGCCTTGGAAAAATTTTTTCCTCCTTCTTCTTCACAACCCGAGACTGCCCTAGAGGCTTCAACAAGTCTCAAATCTCACACTCAAGCACACCCTTGGCTTGGCTAACTCACCCGAAGCTTAGCCCTAATTTTCCCCTCGAAAATTTTGGTCTCTCTCTCCCTCGGTTTCCCCTGCACCAAGGCACGGCAGTGGCTGCTCACAAGCCACCCGAAATTTTTTTCTTCTTTCTCTCGGTCTCCCTAAGCTACCCGAAGGTTGGTGGAGGTGATTTGGTTCTCAAATTTCCGAACCCTCTTGTTCTCTCTCTCTCTCGGATTTTCTTGTGAAAATTGGCAAGAGTTTTGCTTGGTTTTGTGAATAAAATGAATTACTCATGAAGGGGCTATTTATAGAGCTTGGAGAGCAAGCTTCCAAGAACCAACTTTTGGCTCTTGTTCTTGTTGGCCGAACAAGGGGTGGGAGACACCAAGGCATGAGTTGTCTTGGACAAGTGTCACTCTAGGATTGGGCCACCACATCATGAGGATAAGAACAAACTTTGTTCTTGAACTTTCTTGAACAAAACAGTGTATTTTGGACTGAAAATCTTAAAATGTTGAGTTCAAAAATTTAAATTCCAACACTGTAAATATTATTTTACAGTTTTTGGATTTTTGACGTGCCGTCGGGAATTCGGGTCGAAAAATCTTTTTCTCGTTTTCTCAAGCCCTTTTTGCCCTATGAGCTTAGAAAAATCGCCGGATTTGAAAAACAAGTATCCGAAGTCTCATTTTCTTTATCTGTTAAGAATAATGAGTTTCGGTAGTCTTTTGCGTGAAAAACTGATCTTAAAATTCATAACACTCGATTTCGACTATTTTGGTCAAACGTTGACTTTTCGGGTCAACGGTTGACTTTTCGGTCAAAATTTTGACTTTTCATAAAATGATCAGTTTTCACTTCTTATCGTCCGAAATATCAGTTTTAAGTCTGTTTAGGCTATAAAAACCCACAAAACATATCTGAAAGTTCTGGACTGAACTTTTTCATATAGTTGCATAAACTGCACATGTATTAATTCTTTACAAGAATTAGTAGTCATGAAAACCAGATATTACAATCTACCCTCCTTAAAAATTTTCGTCCTCGAAAATTAGAACAATTCTGGGTAGTCCTTCTTCATCGCATCCTCTGGCTCCCATGTTGCTTCTTCTACCTTATGGTTTCGCCACAAAACTTTAACCATAGGTATAACTCTATTCCTCAAGACCTTACTTTCTCTGTCGAGGATCCTAACAGGCTTTTCTTCATAGGTCAAATTGGTCTGAACCTCTACTGGTTCTTGGCTGAGCACATGAGAAGGATCTGGAATGTACTTCTTCAGCATGGAAACGTGAAAAACGTCGTGCATTGAGGCTAATTCTGGCGGTAAAGCGAGCCTATACGCGACTTTTCCGATCCTCTCAAGAATCTTAAATGGCCCTGTGTACCTCGGACTTAGTTTTCCCTTCTTTCCGAACCGCATTACTCCTTTCATTGGAGCAATTTTGATGAAAACGGCATCACCAACCTGGAACTCTAGCGGCCTTCGGCGTTTATCTGCGTAGCTCTTCTGTCGGCTAAAAGCTACATCAAGTCTTTCTTTGATCTTCTTAATGTCCTCGGAGGTCTTTTCTATGAAATCGGTGGTCTGCAACTGTTTCTGTCCGACTTCTTGCCAATGAATCGGCGATCTACACTTCCTCCCATACAGTGCTTCGAACGGAGCCATTCCTATCGAGGCATGGTAGCTGTTATTGTATGAGAACTCTATCAAGGATAGCTTTTCATCCCAATTTCCCTTGAAATCTAGGACGCATGACCTTAACATGTCTTCTAAGGTCTGTATGGTTCTCTCGGATTGTCCGTCGGTTTGGGGGTGAAAGGCAGTACTGAACTTCAGTCTTGACCCCATTGCAGCGTGAACGCTCATCCAAAACCGCGACGTGAAACGCCCATCACGATCAGAAATGATCGATTTTGGGATTCCGTGATATCTGACAACTTGAGCCACATAAATTCCTGCTAATTTCTCCACGGAGTGTGTGGCTTTAATCGCAACGAAGTGCGCTGATTTGGTCAGTCGGTCTACAATGACCCAAATCGTATCGTTTCCACTCGAGGTTCTGGGTAATCCGACGATAAAATCCATCGTAATTTGCTCCCATTTCCATTCCGGAAGTTCGATCTTCTGTAATTCTCCTCCTGGAAGTCGGTGTTCGGCCTTAACTTTCTGACAAGTCAGGCACTTTGACACATATTCTGCTACCTGGTTCTTCATATTTGGCCACCAGTAGGTCTCTTTAAGATCCTTGTACATCTTGGAAGCTCCTGGATGTACTGAATATGGTGTTTGGTGTGCCTCCGACATTATCCGTTCCTTCAAATTCTTCACGTCAGGAACGCAGATTCTTCCTCTAAAATGGAGTATACCATCATCCGAGGTCTTGAATTCATTGCCCTTCTCACTAAACAGTCTGGCCTTCAGCAGTGAGGAGTCATTTTCTTGGTGCGCTTTGATGACATCTAACAGATCCGACTTGAGAACAAGCGAAGATAACCTCCCTGCTATCAGTTCGATGTTGAAATCCATAATTTCCTTTTGCAAAGGCTTGGGAAGTGCTCCAATCGACATCAGCATGCCTACTGACTTCCGACTTAGTGCATCTGCCACCCTGTTTGCCTTCCCAGGATGGTATAGGATTTCACAATCATAGTCCTTCACCAGTTCTAACCACCGTCTTTGTCTCATATTTAACTCCTTTTGAGTAAAAATATATTTGAGACTCTGGTGGTCAGTGTAGATTTCACACTTGTTCCCATACAAGTAGTGTCTCCATATCTTGAGGGCGAAGACTACAGCGGCTAATTCCAAGTCGTGGGTAGGGTAGTTCCTTTCATGGTTCTTCAACTGTCGGGAAGCATAGGCCACTACCCTCCCGTTCTGCATCAATACCGCTCCAAGTCCGTTCTTGGAGGCGTCACTGTATATCACAAAATTTCCTGCTTCGACATCAGGAATAATCAGCACAGGCGCGCTTGTCAGTTTCCTCTTAAGCTCTTGGAAATTATCCTGACATTTCTGGGTCCACTCGTACTTCTTCTCCTTCCGAGTGAGAGCTGTAAGAGGTGCTGCTATCTTGGAGAATCCTTCTACGAATCTTCTGTAGTATCCTGCTAACCCGAGGAAACTTCTGACTTCCGTAACATTCCTGGGTGCTGGCCATGAGCTAACTGCTTCCACTTTAGCTGGATCTACAGAGATTCCTTCCTTCGTCACAACGTGCCCCAAGAAATGAACTTTCTTCAGCCAAAATTCACACTTCGTGAATTTGGCATATAGCTGATGCTGTCTCAACATCTCCATTACTTGCCTCAGGTGCTGCTCATGTTCTTCCTGGGACCTTGAGTAAATCAGGATGTCGTCGATAAACACGATTACAAACTTATCCAAGTAGTCCCTGAATACTCGGTTCATCAGGTCCATAAATGCAGCTGGGGCGTTCGTTAGTCCAAAGGGCATCACCAAAAACTCATAGTGCCCATACCGAGTCCTGAAGGCTGTCTTGAGACGTCTGACTCCTTAATCCGGAGTTGATGATAGCCTGAGCGTAGATCGATCTTTGAGAAGACTGTGGCTCCTCTGAGCTGGTCGAACAGGTCATCTATCCTCGGAGAGGATATTTATTCTTGATGGTGATCTTGTTCAACTCTCTGTAGTCTATGCACATCCGCAAAGATCCGTCCTTTTTCTTTACGAACAGGACCGGTGCTCCCCAAGGAGAGTGGCTTTGCTTGATGAACCCTTTGTCCAACAACTCCTGTAGTTGCACTTGCAGCTCCCTAAGCTCGGCGGGTGCCATTCTGTATGGAGCTTTCGATACCGGGGCAGCTCCGGGTATCAACTCGATTTCAAAAGAAATCTCCCGCTCTGGAGGCAATCCTGGCAATTCTTCTGGGAATACGTCCACATATTCCCGGATAATGGGAACATCTCCTGGCGTCAGTTCCTTTTCTTGACCCTTATCCACCATGTTAGCTAAATATCCTTGACACCCATTAGCTAACATTTTCCAAGCCTTTATGGCTGACACCATCTTGGTGGTGGAATTTCTGGGCTGACCTTGAAAGTTGAACTCATCCTTCCCGTCGGGACTGAACGAGATACGGCGTCTTCGGCAATCGATCCTAGCGTTATATTTCCCCAAAAAGTCCATCCCCAAGATCACATCGAAATCGTGAAGTTTGATTGCGATGAGATCTGCAATTAATTCTCTGCCATTTATTCTGATGGGAACATTTTGGATCCAGAAGTTGGACCACAAAATTTCACCGGATGGTAAAGAAGCATTGAAAGGTTGTTTTACTATCTTAACACTGCTTCCTAGCTTCTTGGCAAACTCTAGGGAAATAAACGAATGTGTAGCGCCGGAATCAAACAGTGCAATGACATCATAGGTGGTGATAGAGATCTGACCTGTCACCACATGCGATGTCCCGGCTTCGCATCTCCCTTTGTATAGGCATAGATCCGGGCTAGTGGTTCTGGCGCTTCAATCCTGCCTGGAATCATGGCTGGCCCTTCCAGCCTTGCCTGTACCGCGTGAATTTGCCTCTGGTTGGAGTTTCGGTTCTGGTACTGCTGCTGCTGGTTCTGATACTGGGGTTGAGGGTTCTGATTGTTTTGAGGGCAGTTCTTAGCAAAATGTCCCTCTTTGCCACAAAGGTAGCAAGCGTTTGACCCCTTTCTGCATACACCGGGGTGCTTCTTTCCGCAGGTGTCACAGGTAGGGTATGTGACATTATTACCATCGTTGCCCCTGTTATTCTTCTTCTGCGGATTGTTCTTTTGTTGTCCCTGGCCACTGAAGTTTCCTTTCCTTTTGTTCTTCCCAAATTGCTTGGGACTTTGGCCAGAGCCGCTTGCTTGACCTTTGGTGTTTGCTTCTGTGCCCTGGCGGGGTTGGTTAGTCTTGGCAGCAGCTTTTTCCTCCTTCCGGGCCTTGAAAATCTGGTTTCTTGCTTCCTTATCCTTGTTGATCCAGTATTCAGCCCTAACTGCTCTGCTTATACAATCTGACACAGTTTCTGGCGGGCTGTTGCCAGTGCTGACCAGCTTGGCTATATCTGTTCGAAACATTATCATCATCATTCGAACCTTCTCCTCTTCATTGGGTACCAGTTTAGGGCATAGACGGGCTAACTGTTCAAACCTCTTAACCGCGTCCATTACTGATAGTGATCCCTGCCGGAAGTTCGTGAATTCATCCTGCTGAACTGCGAGGACTTCCCTGTTGTAATACATTGTCCGGAACTCGTGGACAAAATCCTGCCATGTCATGGCCATCACATCCCGGCGTGCTTCAACCGTAGTCCACCAGTGCCTTGCATCCTTTTTCAGCGCAAAGGAGGCACATAGAACCTTTTCCTGCTCTGTAAGCCTCATGAAGTTCAGAATGACCTGAATATCAATCAGCCAATTGTCTGCAGCTATCGGGTCGGTCGGTCCCTCAAACTCAGGAGCTTTCATACGCCTGAAGCGCTCATATAGCATGTCTTCCCGGACTACTGGTGGGTTTGCCGGTATGGCAGCTGGTGCCGCTGGGGCTTCTGCGGGTTGAGGCGCTGCTGGCTGGGCCTCTGGCTGCACATTTACATTTGGTACCGGGGGTACCACTGGTTGTACTGGCGGAACCGGTTGTGGTGCCGCTTGAACTTGCGGAGCTTGATTCATCCGCTCCAACTGTTCTCTAAACCTTACAATCTCTTGCTGCTGCTCTTGCAGCTGTCGTTGTAAATCCATCATTATCGTGATCATATCCGGCTGTGGCGGATCTTCAGGTGCATCAGCAGATGTGGTTCCTCTCGTACGAACCATCTTTATAATCCTAATATAGGAAAAAGAAATATTAACAATATTCTTTCTTCCCATAACCATCTCAACATATCATCTTATCAGGCATAACATTCATGATATCACATAAACATTCATATCATAGCATAACATATACATACTTAATATAACATACATACATACTTAACATATCATGACATCATAACATATCATCTTGTCATATATCCCGTGATACGCACGGTCCCTTTGAGTACAAAAGCAAGGGTACATATCATGTCAAAAGTACATACTGTACAAAACATATACTGTCTTATATACAACATAATGTACATATTTTTACATAAAACGGACAGAGTTTCGGATGGAAGTGGCTACCACTTGCCATCCTACAAATATATACAGTCAAAATAACCGAATACAAAACTATACAAACGGTCCTAATGACAAAAAGAAAAAGCAAGGTCGACCTAACCTACTCGATGTCGTCGACGGCGCTGACCGAGGTATCGGAATCTGAAAGCACAACCACCGGGTCAGGTACATCCCCGTCGGGAATCTCCTCCGGATCACCCCACTCCTCCGGGTCATCCCATACCTCGTAGGCGGCATCTCCCTCTGAATCGTCCTCGTCATCGCTCGAAAGAACGATGACTGGTGGATCGGGCTGCGCTGGCGGGTCGATAGGTACGACGTCATCGGAGTCATCATCTGAATCCATTGGGTCCTCCTCCAGTGGTCCAACCTCGTACTGAGGATCCTCCTCCAGTGGTCCAACCTCGTACTGAGGATCCTCCTGATCATCATCAACAGGCCCTACCTCATATTGAGGGTCCTGTTGCTCGTCGTCCTCGGCCGGATCCTGGGCCTCAGGTACATGCTCCACAGCTGGCTCGGCCTGAGCCTTCTCCTCAGCCGCTAGGATGTCATCGTAATAACTGCCTATAACCATCTGATCAGTCGGTGTCGGCACAAACCGCTGGATGTGCTGTGGTATCCCTCTCCTCATGAGTAACAATGCCTGTAACTCATGATCAGCCATCTCCTGCGGAATGTAAGGGAGCATCATCTCCTGGAACCGCAAACAGTAGTGGCTCATAGCCTCTCCTGGATATGCATGCCAGTCCTGAGACAGTCTCTGATAACGAGCCTGCCTCATATCCCTGTAGATCACGGGGTCGCGTGCCGGCTCTCCCGGTCCTCTGGCAGGTAGCGGTCCGTAGCGTGCCATAACCACTGTACGGAAATGTGCCCACGTGCGGCTAGGTAGCTGCGGCTCTCCTAGCATGGCCCACCACATCCTGGCGTCTCCGCTCAGGCATCTGCTGGCTAGCGTGACCTGCAGGTGCTCCTCAATGTGGCACATAGCGAACGTTTGCTCCATATCATGGAGCCACGCCCCTATGGACATCGACCGTCGGCTGCCGTCAAAGTATGAAGGCTGTGAGCGGTAGAAGGCTACCACTGCGTCTCGATCCCTCTTGATCTGCACTGGATCCATAGCCGCGTCTATTCCACACAACAGCACATAAACCATAAAGCACATACATAGAACAATACATAAGCAAATAAATCTAGACTTACTTGCAATGGTGGAGGCGATGTCAGGCAATTGTAAAATCGTGTCGCGAGGAAACCGCTCTGATACCAACTCTTGTAACGCCCCACCTAGCGTAGGCCGTTACCCTTACTTACATTCATACATACATGCTTAAAACTTGCTTGCATACTTAGCTTGAAAATACAGCGGATTTTTTTTTTTTTTTTTTTATACACAAAACTATGTACACAAATTTAAAACATTGTCTTTAAGCAAAAACATATAAAATATTACTTAGAAAACTGTTCTTGTCTTTGTACGTGTTTACCACACAAAAGGCGTAGCAGCTCCATATACCACGATTTTACATTTGCTTGACCGCTACTCCCCATCGCATCAAGATCAGCTAGCAGGCGACTTACCTACAGCACAAACTTAAAACAGTGAGCTTAAGGCCCAGTAAGTACAACTCCTAGGCCGTGAAACAAAAAGCAACAATATAATCTAACAAACAATAACTTAGCGCAACATATCATAAACATAGCATACATACAACATACATAGCATACTTAGCATACTTAACATACATAGCATACTTATACTTATCATAAATCACTTAGCATGCATAGGTCATTTATGCTTCATTATCTTTCATTATACTTATGGGCCCTTCGTCTACGTGTTCGTATCCGGCGCGCGACTAATGAATTGTCTGGGGCGGCCAAACCAATTCCAGTTCAATTCATAGTCCGACCCGACCTGGTGCGGGTGGTACGACACGGTATTTATCCTGTTACTTGAACTTGCTTACGTGTGAACATACATTTCTTATGTCTGGGTTCTTTCTTATCTTATCTTAACTTAGCATATATCCATATACTTAGCATATAACATATAGCACATCATCGAGTCTAATCCTATTAGCTTGTGCTGTAGACGGTGTTGTACTTACCGTCTATTCTCTAGTTGTTACGCAGATCCTCGTCCAGGTCTGCTGCAGATCCCTCCTGCTTGATGGAAAGTTGTACATCAGTCTCCAACTTCATTTTATCGTATGTTGGTACTAACCAACATTTCTACGGATTTTCGGCTATATGTCCCCCTAACGTAAAGCCTCTTGTAACCCAAAAGGGTTATTTGAAAAATCGTGTTGTATACTTAGCCCATTTTGAAAAACATTGGGTTAGGTCGATCACCTACCCTTGGGCTTGTATAAGAACTCGTTATCTTGTTGGTCAACCGAAGTCAACCTTTATGTGAGCTAAAGTCAACCCTGTCGGGTCAACTCTGGGCCTTGGGGCGAGGCCTGGTAACTCGGGGTCTGAATCCCGGCTACCATGCGTTCTACATTTTCTTTTCAAAACTTAGCTTAAAATTCCTTTGACTTGAAAATCTTAACTTAAAAACTTTTTCATAAAAACTTAACTTAAAACTTAACTTTCTTGACTTGTCCTTTTAAAAATTTGCGTGAATCTTGGCCTAATTTTTCATAAAGTGGTAAGGGGTCGGAAACTGCTTTTGGGACAGTTTCCGTGCTTAAAACAACGTGTTATGTCCGAAAATGATTTTTCCTAAGTTGGTTCTACAAAATTCGGGTACAGGATTATGTTGAACCCTGCACCGTTTTCAGATTTTAGGTTGTAGTTAAAAATCTGTTTTGATTCGGAAAAAGTTTTCTTCACGAAAGTTCTAGTCCTTGAGGAGGTCTAAAACTTTCGTGTTTTACACATTTTCAAATTCCTTACCTTTGAAGTCAGTTTTAAATCAAAACCGAACTTAACTTGAAAACTGGGTCTTCTGACCCACCTACGGTTTTTCGCATAAAATAGGCCTTTGGAGCCTTATTTTGGCAAAGTGCCCGCGTTACCCCCTAGTAAACACCCTAATCTACAACTTTCGTGTTTTACGTTTTGGCCAATTCGGCCTCTATCTCCAAACTGGGATGTTTTCCCGAGACTGTCCCAGTGAACCCGAGAGGCAGTTTCGGTTTTAGTCAAGTTATTACGGCCTAAGACGTTGGTTCTAGCTCGACCGCCCACTGCGGGAGTTAGGTTCAAACATGCAGCGTATCTAACGTTCTCTCATGGCTAGCCAAGCCAATCTCACGAGCTCATGCAATCCACAAACCCGAGCCTAAATTGCCTAGGGATTGCATGGTTCCACTAACATGCATACACTTAGTCAATCTAACATACTTAGTTCATAAAAATTAAACCATACAAGCATACATAAAATTAATCTATGGGGACATAAGCCTAAAACCCTAACATGCATTCTATCATCAAACAAACATAAAATCAAATGCAACCAAATAGCAATCAACCGGCCAAGGCAGCCTTGTGGTCCACCTAACCACTCGGCTAGCCTCCCTCGGCCACACGGCCACCTGCACACACGGCCACCAGCCACACACGCACAGCCGCCCGCACACGCACACGGCTGCACCAGCCAAGCACCCGGCTGGCTCACCAGCCCACTCGGCCACCTGCACTCGGCACACACACGCACACACACACAGCCACACACACCCGGCTGTACTAGCCAAACACCCGGCTGGTCTCACCAGCCCACTCGGCCGCCTGCACACACGCACACACAGCCCACGGCTGGCCAGCCAAGGCACTCGGCCTCCTAGCACACACCCGGTACACACAATCAAGCACATAGGGCACAAAAATTAAAACATACACATGGGCTTATGCCCTTACATCCCTTGGCACAAAATACACATAAATCAAGCTTTAAAAATTAATTTAAAACTTGAGAAGATGTTTAGGGTTTTACCTCCTTGTGTGGATTTCGGCCTAGGGTTTGGCTAGCCGAATGGCTCTTGGCTGCCCCTTGTTCCACCTCACGGCAGCAGCTCCTGGCGCACCAAGCACCAAGCCGATGGTCCTAGGCTGGTTTCTTGCTTGCTCGGTCACTAGGCCACTTGATCAAGCTTGGAAAAATTTTTTCCTTTCTTCTTCACAACCCGAGGCTGCCTAGAGGCTAACAGTCTCAAATCTCACACTCAAGCACACCCTTGCTTGGCTAACTCACCCGAACTTAGCCCAATTTTCCCTCGAAAATTTTGGTCTCCTTCTCTCCCTTGGTTTCCCTGCACCAAGCACGGCAGGGCTGCTCACAAGCCACCGAAATTTTTCTTCTTTCTCTCGGTCTCCTAAGCTACCCGAAGGTGGTGAGTGTTTGGCTTCCAAAATTTCGAACCCTCTTGTTCCTCTCTCTCTCGGATTTTCTAGGAAATTGGCAAGAGTTTGGCTTGGTTTTTGATAAAATGAATCAAGGGGGCTATTTATAGAGCTCTTGGAGCAAGCTTCCAAGAACCAACTTTTGGCTCTTGTTCTAGGTTGGCCGACCAATGGGTGGGAGACAACCATGCATGAGTTGTCTTGGACAATGTCAAAGCTAATTGGGCCACACATCTAAGGATAAGAACAAACTTGTTCTTGAACTTCTTGAACAAAACTGTATTTTGGACTGAAAATCTTAAAATGTTGAGTTCAAAAATTTAAATTCCAACACTGTAAATATTATTTTACAGTTTTTGGATTTTTGACGTGCCGTCGGGAATTCGGGTCGAAAAATCTTTTTCTCGTTTTCTCAAGCCCTTTTTGCCTTATGAGCTTAGAAAAATCGCCGGATTTGAAAACAAGTATCCGAAGTCTCATTTTCTTATCTGTTAAGAAAATGAGTTTCGGTAGTCTTTTGCGTGAAAAACTGATCTTAAAATTCATAACACTCATTTCGACTATTTTGGTCAAACGTTGACTTTTCGGGTCAACGGTTGACTTTTCGGTCAAAATTTTGACTTTTCATAAAATGATCAGTTTTCACTTCTTATCGTCCGAAATATCAGTTTTAAGCTGTTTAGGCTATAAAAACCCACAAAACATATCTGAAAGTTCTGGACTGAACTTTTTCATATGGTTGCATAAACTGCACATGTATTAATTCTTTACAAGAATTAGTAGTCATGAAAACCAGATATTACAAATACCTTGTCGGGACCTATGCCCCCCGTAGCCGAACAAGGTCCCCACGACCCTCAAGCCTGCCATCCTGGCTCGGATGGCCCTCCACGGGCGTCACGGGGCAATTCGGCTTGGAAGAATTGCCCCGCATTCGGGGACCTTATGGCCTCCCCGCGTAGGCCATCGGGGACATTAAGGTCTCCCCCAACGGACCCTCAGCCTGCCATCCTGGCTCGGATGGCCCTCCACGGCATCACGGGGCAATTCGGCTTGGAAGAATTGCCCCGCGTTCGGGGGACCTTATGGCCTCCCCCGCGTAGGCCGTAGGGGGACATTAAGGTCTCCCCCCAAAAACTCTCAAGCCTGCCATCCTGGCTCGGACGGCCCTCCACGCGCATCACGGGGCAATTCGGCTTGGAAGAATTGCCCCGCATTCGGGGGACATTACGGCCTCCCCCGCCCAAGCCGGCAAGCCAACCGTCGGGACAAGGGGCTACTCGGCTTGCAAGAATAGCCCCGCATTCGGGGGACCTTATGGCCTCCCCCGCATAGGCCGTCGGGGGACATTTCGGCCTCCCCCGCCCAAGCCGACAAGCCAACCGTCGGGACAAGGGGCTACTCGGCTTGCAAGAATAACCCCGCATTCGGGGGACCTTACGGCCTCCCCCGCGTAGGCCGTCGGGGGACATTTAGGTCTCCCCCAACAAACCCTCAAGCCTGCCATCCTGGCTCGGACGGCCTTCCACGGGCGTCACGGGGCTATTCGGCTTGGAAAAATAGCCCCCGTGGGTGTCTCCGGCTCCTCCTCCGCCGCCGGCGCCATCGCCGGAATCATCACCGGAGATGTCGCCGGCGTCGCCATCCTCGCCGTCGTCGTCGTCTCCGCCGTCGCCGCCGCCGCCGCCGCCGGCCGGTGCCGGCGGCCCTGTCACCGCCGCCGGCGCCACACCCGGAGGTGGACGGCCGTCGGCGGTAACCCCTTGGCTTCAGCCTTCGCCCCGTCCCCCGCGCGCCCATGGGACGCGTGGGGGCCTGGGCGGCCAGCCTGGCCAGGGGGTAGGGGGGGCTGACAGGAGCACCCCCCCTAAAGAGCATTCTGGGCTTTTTGTGGCTGGGCACTAGGAGACATCATTTTTCCGAGGAGGTATCACCCTGGTTCACATAGCTACACTTGGAATTTTGACCTGATTTTTTGCAGGCAAGCTAAGAATAATGTGAATATGGATTCTGCAAATTTTCAGATCGTTTGGATAACGTTTGCTATTTTTTTTTATTTTCCAAAGTTGAAAACTTCCGAAAATCATAAAAAATAATTTCTAACTCGGAATTTCCTTCCGCTGGTTGGGTTTGGTCCTAAAAATCCTAAATTGAATTTAGGAGCAATAACATGGGCAGGTTTAGTGGAAAAATAAAACGATTTGGTGAAAAAAGTCATTTCGGCAACACCGCGGGCGGCGAGGGAGCCACTGACTGGACCAGCCACGCCCATGTGGGCGTGGGGAGCCTCTGCCTGTGCGCATGCATGCGCTTGTGGCCTTGGCCAAGCAAGCCAAGGCCTCGGCCACGCCCATGACTGCCCTGGCCGAGCCACTGGGCAGTCATGTGGCCCTCTGGTCAGCCCCTGGTCGAGCCGCTGCCCAGTCATGTGGCCCACTGGTCGAGCCGCTGCCCAGTCGCGTGGCCCTCTGGTCGAGCCGCTGGCCAGTCACGGGGCCCTGTGGTCGAGCCGCTGGTCAGTCACGTGGCCCTCTGGTCGAGCCGCTGGCCAGTCACGGGGCCCCGTGGTCGAGCCGCTGGTCAGTCGCGTGGCCCTCTGGTCGAGCCGCTGGGCCCTGTGGTCGAGCCGCTGGCCAGTCACGGGGCCCTGTGGTCGAGCCGCTGGTCAGTCGCGTGGCCCTCTGGTCGAGCCGCTGGGCCCTGTGGTCGAGCCGCTGGTCAGTCGCGTGGCCCTGTGGTCGAGCCGCTGGTCAGTCACGTGGCCCTGTGGTCGAGCCGCTGGCCAGTCACGGGGCCCCGTGGTCGAGCCGCTGGTCAGTCGCGTGGCCCTCTGGTCGAGCCGCTGGGCCCTGTGGTCGAGCCGCTGGCCAGTCACGGGGCCCTGTGGTCGAGCCGCTGGTCAGTCGCGTGGCCCTCTGGTCGAGCCGCTGGGCCCTGTGGTCGAGCCGCTGGTCAGTCGCGTGGCCCTGTGGTCGAGCCGCTGGTCAGTCACGGGGCCCTGTGGTCGAGCCGCTGGTCAGTCCGGGCCCTGTGGTCGAGCCGCTGGTCAGTCATGGGGCCCTGTGGTCGAGCCGCTGGTCAGTCGCGTGGCCCTGTGGTCGAGCCGCTGGGCCCTGTGGTCGAGCCGCTGGTCAGTCGCGTGGCCCTGTGGCCGAGCCGCTGGGCCCTGTGGTCGAGCCGCTGGCCAGTCACGGGGCCCTGTGGTCGAGCCGCTGTCAGTCGGTGGCCTCTGGTCGAGCCGCTGGGCCTGTGGTCGAGCCGCTGGTCAGTCGCGTGGCGCTGTGGTCGAGCCGCTGGTCAGTCACGGGGCCCTGTGGTCGAGCCGCTGCCAGTCACGGGGCCCCGTGGTCGAGCCGCTGGTCAGTCACGGGGCCCTGTGGTCGAGCCGCTGGTCAGTCATGGGGCCCTGTGGTCGAGCCGCTGGTCAGTCGCGTGGCCCTGTGGTCGAGCCGCTGGGCCCTGTGGTCGAGCCACTGGCCAGTCGCGTGGCCCTGTGGTCGAGCGCGGGCCGTGGTCGAGCGCTGGTCATCGGGCCCTGGTCGAGCGCTGGCGTCCGTGGCCCTGGTCGAGCCGCTGGCCAGTCACGGGCCCGTGGTCGAGCCGCTGGTCAGTCACGTGGCCCTCTGGTCGAGCCGCTGGGCCCTGTGGTCGAGCCGCTGGCCAGTCACGGGGCCCTGTGGTCGAGCCGCTGGTCAGTCGCGTGGCCCTGTGGTCGAGCCGCTGGGCCCTGTGGTCGAGCCGCTGGTCAGTCGCGTGGCCCTGTGGTCGAGCCGCTGGGCCCTGTGGTCGAGCCGCTCGCCAGTCACGGGGCCCCGTGGTCGAGCCGCTGGTCAGTCACGGGGCCCTGTGGTCGAGCCGCTGGTCAGTCATGGGGCCCTGTGGTCGAGCCGCTGGTCAGTCGCGTGGCCCTGTGGTCGAGCCGCTGGGCCCTGTGGTCGAGCCACTGGCCAGTCGCGTGGCCCTGTGGTCGAGCCGCTGGCCAGTCACGGGGCCCTGTGGTCGAGCCGTACGTGCGTACGTGCGACGTGCGCTAAGTGCGCCAAGTGCGCCGTGCGCCCTAAACGCCCAAACGCCCAATCGCCCATCGCCCTCGCCCCGCACGCACGCACGCACGCACGCACGCACGCACGCACGCAGGTTGTGCTTAGCCACCCCGCTTGAGCCGCCGTGGCAACCGATGGCCTCCGCTTGAGCCGTCGAGGCAACCGAAGGCCTCCGCGGCCCGGCCGATCCCGGTGCCGACATGTACCACCCTCATATATAGATTTCTAAGCTTTTCTTGGCTGGGCACTAGGAGACATCAATTTTCCGAGGAGGTATCACCCCAGTTCACATAGCTACGCTTTGAATTTTGAGCTGATTTTTTGCAGGCGAGCTAAGAATAATGTGAGTATGGATTCTACAAATTTTCAGGGACTTTGGACGACGTTTGCTATTTCTTTTTATTTTCCATATTCGAGCATTCTGAAAATCATAAAAAATAATTTCGAACCCGGAATTTCGTTCCGCCGGTGGCATTTGGTCCTAAAAATCCTAAATTGAATTTAGGAACAATAACATGGGCACGTTTA